>OY039075.1:2547500-3797500 GCA_955850985.1 Elophila nymphaeata
GAACTCAAACGGTCATTGCTGGAGATTGATAATGAGGCACTGAGGATCGAAGCTGCAAATAACTCCGCTGATTGGACATTCATACCACCCTTGTCACCCCACTGGGGTGGGGCTTGGGAAAGATTGATAAGGAGTATCAAAACTTCTCTCAAGGTGATCTTGAAGGAGCGTGCGCCTAGGGACGAAGTTTTGAACACACTTCTAGCAGAAGTTGAGAACATCGTCAACAGCCGTCCCTTGTCGCACGTTTCCGTGGAACCTGAAAGTGGGGAATCTCTCACACCTAATCACTTTCTCATCGGCACCGCATCAAATATGCCTACGCTGGGTAAGTTCGACGACGGCGACTTATACCTTCGCAAACAGTGGCGTAAGTTACAGCGATTGGCTGACATGTTTTGGAAAAGATGGGTGATTGAAGTTCTACCAGACCTCATACCACGGCGTAAATGGAACGAGGAGCAGGAGCCACTGAAGGTGGGTGACTTGGTTCTGCTCGTGGACCCAGGAGCCCCTCGTAAAGTGTGGACAAGGGGAATAATCACGGAAGTATTCCCAGGTGCAGACGGCCGAGTCAGGGTCGTTGAACTTCGCACTAGGACGGGTACGTTGAAGCGGTCCGCGGCGCGCGTAGCCAAAATCCCTTTGGCACAGGAGTGCTGAACCAGCACTGGGGTGGGGACTGTTAGCAACGCGCTCATTTTATATTTAGGTTTAAGGTATTTTTTAAATAATTTGGTAAATAATTTGTTACAAACGTAAGGTAGTATGTTGTCACCCGGCCGCAGCGGTTAAATCGGTCAACCAGTCTGCCGCGAACCTCCTTGGAAGTGACACCATACCATTTTGTATCGCGAAACAAAAACGTGCTCGCCCAAATATTGTAAATTTTCAAGATATCCATAAGTACTGTGTCTTTAATTGTGAACAATAAACGTGTGTGTGACAAAAAACTGTGTTTCATCGATATACAACAGAACCCCGCTAATAGATGTATTAAAAGTTAGATCTCGAAATATAATAGCTTGTGCATCCGAACTTATCATCACTTATTATTAAGAGTACCTGTGTACGGAATGTAAAGAAATATCCAAAAAAATTCTTATCTTCTACTGCTGAAACGTCGACACTTACATAAATAATCTCAATACGATCTCCGATATCAAAATTCATGTGAAATAGAATTTTCAAATTGCAATCACGTTTCGCCTGAGATTCCATCGCTGCAACTGCAACGATATAAAATAGTGTCTGTGCAAAAATAGCGTTTATTTCCATCATAATAAAATCATGTCTCTTCTCGAGGCGCAGTAGAAAACGCTCTAGATTCTCATCCCCCTTTGATATCAGCAAAACCTCGGTGGAACAAGCAACCTGGACTTTATTAGAACGAAATTGAAAAATATGGGAATGCTCGCATTCGTGTGAAAATATGAAAATGGATTCGATATCTCGAACTCTGCAATATGTAAAGGTATTTTACGAAGACCGCGATTCGATCGTCTGGCTATCTTCGCGGTAGATTGTGGTAATGAACGTTGGAGTTGCCCGGTGTGGATAATATTAAAACTTCAGAAAATATATTGCAAGTTCTGCTGTACAGCATTTTCTTAGAAGGATCGTAAAATTAGAACTTACTAGATATTATTATGCACTGCAGTTATGAATCTGTCTAAAACGAAAAAATCTTTGAGATAGTTAAAGTTAATGTACCAAGATATTTACTGATGTTCCAAGACCTTACTTCAATGTTGAGTATGATATTAATCTTTCTACTATTATAAATGCAAAATTATGTTTGTTACTCAAGGCAAGCGCATTGTCAATTCTTTTCTCTCTTTAAGAAAATCTGTCAAGTTAATAGATTTTATTTATTACTTGCTGTTCCGGCCACGCGTTGCTGTCGTAATTTAATACTTCTGTCCTTTATCTTTGAATTTGCTGTGAAAAAATGAGGATTACTTATAAAGATAAAAATTATCCTACCTCCTAGTTGGAACAAAACACACATTTAAAAAAATCGGATTGTTAGTTTCGGGGTTCATTCCAAACAAACATCGTGACACGGGAATTTTATTTATTAGAAGATGTCGAAATTTTACTAATCGATAGTTCCTACTCACACTGCTGCAGATTGGCTACAGGAATCCGGATGAACTTTCGTACATAGATTATGGCCTGAAATAGGACATAGGTTTTTTGACACAATGGCCACCATTCACGTGGGTGATCACAAGTATGTTATAAGGAAAGGTAATGATTAAGGGATTAGTTACTCAAACGTTATGGGCGCTCATCCTAGCGACATACCTACATCTTACAGAAGACTGCAGTCAAATAACGCGTAGTATTATTAATTATGTTTTTATCGGTGAGTTTCAGTTTTCAGAATTCTACGAGGAACGGCTTAGATTGAGAGGTGATATCGCGCGACTGACGTCCTGGCTTTGTTGGGTTACAAGCGTCTATGGCCATCAGGTGAGTAGTGTGGTGTGCTCCGGAGTGGGGTAATGCTATAACACTAAGTCACTCTATGCTTCACTGTACACTGTGGTGGCAGACGTCTGCTCGGTCCGGCGGTCGGAACGCGACTGACTCAACCGAGCCGTCACCGTCATTACGGCGTTTACCTTTATTGTCTATTCCACAACTACCCACATATTTAGTTAGACATTACAGGTAGTCCGTTTGTCTGCTTAGACTACTGTTCATAGCTCTGGGCCACCCCAATTCATCTTCACTAAGTACTTACTCGATTTGACTCGATGCTTTAGATAGGTTGAAGCAGCGCGTGGTAGTTAAATGCATTTCCGATGCATGATCGTAAAAATCTCGAGCCTCTATAATAACTTTAAATTATCGAGTAATATTCACTATGCCACGGAGAGTTCGACTTAAAATATAACGCTTTCAATTTCCGCGTTCTTGTTCGATACTAGTTAATAAGAAATACAGTGTAGAAATACCATCATCATCATCAGCTCATATAATGTCTCCACCGAGGGGCTCGAGCCTACCCTATAACATCAGGGACGTTTAGGCCTTAGTCAACCACGCTGGCCAAGTGCGGGTTGGTCAACTTCACATACAACCTAAGAATTTCTTCATAGGTATGTGCAGGTTTCTTAACGATGTTTTCCTTCACCGTAAAAGCGTCGAATAAACGTACATATGAATTCAAACTTTGAAAACACATTGGTTGGAGAGGTTCGAACCACTGTTCGAACCCCGCCATGATCCCAACCAATTACAAATCTCTCTCAGTATCATTATTATTACGAGAGTAACATTTTGAAGTTTCGTGCGCTTTTTGACACATAACTTTGTCCTGATATCGAGCCGCCAACAACCATTTTACAACGTCGTACGATAGTAATAAGAGTTATTTTAGCCTTTAAGCTGTTACAGTTAATGTGGTGTTAACTGTACGCAGGGACTGGCCAAATGTCTGAGGGGTCCGGATGCGCGGCTTTGCTTTATTTCCTGATTCAGTGAACCTTCGGACAAAACCTTTGTATGTAAATCTGAAAGTAAGTTGGTGCATTTATGAAATGTTTTGAAACTATCCAACTGACATCAAAGTAACATCGTGAAACAGGATAGGGCTTATTTCGCGAATTATATTACGGAATGTGTTGTTTGGTTGTAGATATACACACATTATTGAGTTAACAAATATACAACAAAAATGGAAATTATTTAAAAACTTTCCTTTTACTTTATGGACGTCTTCTCACTTGATCGTTACTTTTAATGGTGTACTTTCCCCTCTCCTTCAGCGCAGCTGCTTTCGATAGCCGTATAGCCACTTTGGTACTAGGCAAGGGGGTTCTTAGTCTGTAGGAGTCCAAAATAACCCGGGAGCTGCCATGCGGGTATCCATGTAGGATTACGCCTCATCCTTCCCTCGGGGTCCGGGCTTCTTAACTTTTTTTGTTGCTCTGTCTTTCGCTCCTCTCTGTGAGGGAAGGAGAGGGAAAGCAACGGAGAAAAAAAGACTGTTCTACACAATAACGTTGTACATTGACGGCATAACTGCCAACCAAAATTCTATGGAAAACAACAATCGTGAATTTATCATGATATCTTGCGTTCTTGACCGTGAGTATACAACCGCCGTAAAGGAATATCCAAATACAGCGCGTCAGCTTCGCTCTGAATTGACAAAGTATGCTGCGCGCGGCATCACAGTCGCACCGGTTTTGCTCCCTAATACATTTAATCCATATCCAGACGTAGCATGGCAGAAAGTATCATGACGATCCCGCGCGATACTCGCATTTTGTTCTCTTAGCTTGGACACGCCCTCATAAGACCTAGTATGGAAAAGAGAATCAACTCGGAGTTCTCAACTAGTGAAGTTCTGGATCTCATCGTTAACTGACGCTATACAATAATGCTGTTAACATTAAATAAAGAATGTTAACATTAAATAAATAAGGCGATAGACTTTGATAAGACGGTGGTAGTTCTACTACCAATCGAACATAGTATAAATTTGGACCTTGGGGAACTCACGCAAGAACTGTGGAACTAATTACAGTACGCAAACCACAAACCGTAGATAGGGCGCAGTTATAATCGCTCATATCCCCATTTCTGTACGCTCAGTCCTATGGTAGACCCATATGTGGGGTCGTCTGGTGAGGTACCTCCGCCTTTCTTCTTTCTGCCGTGAAGCAGTTCGCTGTGTTTCGGTTCGCTGTGAAGGCATATTATCTTAGCCCCCAGGATGGCAGCGCTCTTGCAGTTTTAAGTGATTTATCCTTTAAATTGCAAGTGTCTATAAGCGACGGTAACCACTTAAACAACAGGTGGACCGCAAGCCTGTTTTGCATCTCGTAATACAAAAAAATCGGGAGTGGTCTCCACTTGACTTTCTCGTATACCGGAAACGACTCAAAAGTTGATAGTAACCTTATATTTTGATGTCATACATGCATATTAAATTTTGGTCACCCATCCGAGTATCGACCACGCACTTGGTTGCTTAACTTTCGTGATCGACGACTCAAAAGTTGATATAAATCTTATATTTTGATGTCATACATGCATTTTAAATTTGGTTGCAATAAGTTAAAGCACACACAGACATAATTCCAAAAAAAATATTTTGGGACTCAGGGAGGTCCAAAACTAGTAAATCCGTCAAAATCTCGAGGTCGATTTTTTTTACGATTACAAGACTTCCTCTATACTACGTATACGAGAAAGTAAAAAAACGCGAACCAGTAAGCCATGGAGGTGGTTAAAATGTTTATCTTCTGAAAGCGTAGGTACTTTTAGTCATATCCACATGTCAGTAGGTATATGCCTATCTGATGTATTCCTTCTATAGGAACTAGCTATATCCAGGTTAGTAATCTGCATAAAACGCTCTAACAGTCGAGCGTCACTGTCTCATCCCCCTATCCAAGTATAGCGCACTTGTCCCCCACATTGGACGGAACATGACAAGGGTACAATATCGCATAATCTACTCATTCAAGCGGGATTTAGCATGGATCCGAATTAAATTCGAGACTTGAGGAACTGAATCAGTAATTACTTACGCTTAGATCAAATTGAGTTATGCGTTCCAACCATACGTTCCGCTTGATTATCTGATTGAGAGTTTGTTTACGTAAGTCGAAATGAGATTTGTAATTGCAGAATTTGTTACATACAATATTTTTTGTCTCATGAACGCGGGAAGACATTACTCTATGTAGAAATACATGTACATTATCTCTGAGTGCGAAAGCCCTCAGTGCCGCATCAGTGCGGAAGCCCTCAGTGCCAGCGTTACGGGAAGACACCTGAATGTGTATCACAAACATGAGGTCTCAGTGCGCACAGCTAAGGTAGCTAGCTAGCTATATTACGCAATGCACAGGTCGAGATGTCAAAAGCAACGTCCAGAGGGCAAAAGTTTAAAGGTGGTTTAAAGTTTGATGTCGAAGAACGTCAGTCACTTCAAAGAAGTGAATTACGCAACAGAAACGAACCAATCACAGAGCTCTATTCAACGCACTGCGTTTACTTATCCAAGAGTAGTTTGAGCATTACTAATGAACTGAAAGGCTTGCCATATGGCACGCACTGAGAAATGCCTTTTTTGCAAAGCATTGTTGGTGGGTAAGGGCGAGACAGATATAAGGTATGCCGACATCACTTCTTTCTTGCTACGATTCTTTATATATTTCTTTCTATTCATCTACATTCAGCACACTCTTAGAACATGCGCGGCTATTTAGAGTAATTTGACCATACGTTGGAATGTCTTCGATTTGGTCATTGATCATCATTCGCCCAGGTCTTCACCGCCCCAATCTCCTTTCGATTGGTTTTTTATGTTACATGGTTGGCAGACAAGCATAGGTTGCCTGGTGGTAAGCAGACAGTGCAGCCTTTAAACTAGACTAGACTAGTCTCCTTCCCTGCTCCGTGAAACCCTGGCGCCCTGAGGGTCCTTGGTGAGCCAAGAGAAATACAACACCACAAAGATATATTGTTATTTGACTGTGGTCTTTTGTAAGGTGATGGTGCTACCCTAGTTCGGGCTGCTCTGAATTCGAGCGGCCGTGTATTTCCACAAGTCCCAGTGGAGTAGTCCCAAATAATTATCAACAGTCAACAGAACATGTGTACGAGCAGGTCACGGCGGTTGTAAGGCGCCGCTTCCCACGTACATGGAAAGGATGCTGAGCCAGGGCTGGCCAGCAGGGATATGATGATATGTAGGAGCTGCCCCAGAGAGTAGCCCTGGCAGACAGCATGGCGGTGATAGGAACTGCCCTAGGGAGTAGCCCTGGCAGACAGCAGCGGGGAGGTAGTGAGACCCAACACGGACGGTTGAGATCTGTTTATTGTAGCTAATGATTAACTTTATATACTAAATTGATTGATTGTACACATCGATAGGTTTTTGTATGTCTCTCATAGGTGTAAGTAGCATCAAAAATTGTGTTGTAATAATATTATTAGTAGGTACCTATGTGTTTCAGTTCATAGTCCGTAAGTAGATATAAACAATTTTTATTAAAGATTTTCAAAAAAACAAATAAAGCCGGGTCGACAATGTAGGTGAAATTGTTCCTGAACTTCTGGAGAAAAAAATATCAGTAGTCCCATGATGGGACTACTCCACTGGAACAACTGAAATACACGCGAGCGGCTAGTCCGCTGTGCCCTGCCTCGATTTACATGTGCTAACTAACCAAACCGATGATTACATTGAAATAAAACTTTTCATAATTGACTTCACCGATTTTATTCACCTTTAAAATCAGTAGTTGAGGTGAGGATGACTGATCATCAGGTAAGATGAAGGCCAAGAGCTTTCCAGTCTTCGAAAGGTAAAAAAAAAGTTTACCAAACATTTCATTTTCCCGGCATCGTAACCAAATCCCCTTGTAATTCAAAACTGGATAACGGTGTATGCATAACACTTTGAAACACTTTGTATATTATGCTCTCCGTAAAAAGACCTATAATGGATGGGTGGGAGACGAAATTTAATCTTGTCACTCCCCGGTAAACAGATTAGGGTCTATGATCCGAGGGACCGTCGATCGGTTAAGTTGTTATGTTAGACTTAAATAACTTAACGTTATAGGGTTTAAAATGCTTTAGCGAAATTACTTATTGTGTCGTTAAAGCCATATTCCATACAATAAATTCTTTAGGCAGCATATTGAGTCAGGCAAGAAAAATATGGTGCATTATCCAGACTGAGTGATGACAAAAATTAAAACTACTTGTAGACCACCTACTTTTAGTTTTTGGTGAACTAGGAGGTCATCTGGGTAGGTACCACCGCCTTTCCTATTTCAGTCGTGAAACAGTTTGCTGTATTTCGGATTGAACGGAAAGGTAGCCAGTGTAATTACTGGGCATGGAAGGTATTTCATCGTAGGCCTCAGGATGACAACGCAGCTGCAATACTAAGTGATTTTTTCTTGATATGGCAGGTGTTTTTAGGCGACGGTATCCACTTACCACCAGGGACGCCGTTAGCTTGCTTGTTTTCTAGATGTATATTTTTTTAAAAAAAAAACCGTAATACATTTACATCATTAATTCATCATTCAAAGATAAGAGGTCACAACGTCTTTCAGAGGGCAACGGAGAGCTATTCTCCGTGCTTAATCTTCGGAGTGATCATATCAGTTATGATGAGATCTGCAAGAGAAGTAAGGTCACCGACACATACCAAATAATTGCGAATCGGATGCGGCAGTGGGTAGGGTTTATTACTAGGAGAATTTACAGCTGCTTCATCGAAAAGGTTCTCAAGTTGTAGCAGCGTAGCAGGAGGCGCAGTATTGTTAGGCCATCTACAAGTTGGACCGATGACACGATGATGATGATGTAACTCTGTCCACCACTAGAAATTGGTCTCGCATTTATTCAAGTATCATACAATAACAATAGTTCTATCCAGCATTAAGGCTTTCTTTAATTCACCACATCGCGTTCTGCACTTCCGAATACAGTTGCACTTTCGATTAAGTATAATTCATCAAATCTATGATAGTTTTCTATACATATAAAAAAATCATTACATCAGACAGTTTTTTATTCTCGGCTAAGTTCTTTTCACTTTAGCTGCTTGTAATATATTTTTATATGAAGTCCTACTGCCGATGTTTAATAAGAAATGCTTTGCAAAACTTCTGTGGAAAAATGTTGATTAAAGTTGTTGACTTATAATAAAATTTCTTGACTTCCTTATTTATTTTTTTGTTTTTTTCGATCGAGCCTGTGCTACCCACATACAGTAATTTCCGAGAAACTTAATTAGGTTGTTGCCGGCGAAAAATAGCACCTCTCAATGTCTTCTCGAGGATGTCGCCGAAATCTTTTTAGATCACACCGCTGTTCCGAAAATAGCCTATGTATGTTCCGCAATTTTTCGTATGAAGTGAAAACGTTATCTTAAAATCTGAATACGATTTATTATTTAAAACTATTTATTGGTTTCAAAAAAGTGTATTAAGCAGTAACAAAAGAAATAAAAGATTCTAGACGTCACTAATTGATAAATAGTGTTGTTACTTTGATATATTTTCGTGTACCAAAATATTTAATAAAATAAAAAGAAATTCGATGTACCTAATTTTCATTTAAGGGTGAATTTCCCGGGACCAAAAATTGCGTGGCATCGATGAAATCGGTATTAAAAAACAAAGCTATAACGTTCTTATTTTTTTTCTAGATAAATGAAATAGTTATCTATGTGGGGCACTAAATATTTTAATAATAGGAATAATAGGTTCTTCAAAAAAAATTATTAAACCTCGAAATCTTTCATTGCCGTGTTTGTCCACACGTCACCTTGATGTATATTTTACCTCATTGCTAAAAATCTATTGATTATTTATATTGAAATTTAGTTTTATTTGATGCGTGAATAGTTAAAGTATTGTTACGGAATACATTTATTCAAATTATTAAACAATACAACGAATGGTTATTCTAAATGCATTTGTCCCAGGACAAACTTTCATCGCCATGTCCTAAACATTTTTAAGAATATCGTTTTATCTAACAACTTGCGGCCCCCTCCTTGTGCGCTAAGCGTTGCATATTAGTGTCGCCTAAGTACTCGACGTGGAAGGACGTACACTCATGCATGCGTTTTTGCGCTATAAATAAAAGTATTCCATTTTTTATGTTGTCGTCATTTTTTCTTTCATCGCCGTGGATAGGTATAACTTCTATATGAATAAGTTTGTCCTCATGATTGAGTTTTCAATAGAATGCCATTTCTCATATGTTTATTTGTGAAGTGTTTATTACCTCGAATAACTAATAGTTTTTTTGTTATTTTATATTTTTGCCTTGTTTTTCATCGCCATGCTTTCATTACTGTGGTTTCCGTGGCCAAAATTTGCTATGGCAATGAAAAAAAAGACACGGAAATGAAAAAAATTTCATTGCCATGCCTTGTAACACAATTTAGTTTCATTGCCGTGGCCAGGTGTTTCATTTCCGTGGCCAGGTGTTTCATTTCCGTGACTTACGTTTTTATTGCCATGATAAGATAAGGCAAAAAATACATTTTTACCTGTAATACAGGTAGTGCCGAGTATTGACCGCAACAATATACATATATGAAAATAAACTCAAAATACCGTTTTCTAAATTGAAATTATACGCCTCTGCCCCACATACAATGTTGATAAAAATATATAACCATATCCCAAAAAAAAATTATAAATACCGAAAAATTAATCAGTTTTGAGAATCACCAAAACAGTTTTTGACTACAAAAAGTTATAATGGCATTAAAGAGATTTTTGATAATGAAACTAAATACCAAATGCTGGTTTTTTTCCTGCAGCTGCGCTTGCGTGGGTCGGTGTAAGGGATAACCTATATTTCTTAAAGTCTAATCCATGTATATTCCAAATTTTATCAAAATAGGTTCGGTGATTTAAGCGTGAAAGCATAACAGACAGATATAAGGAGTTACTTTCAAAATGATGACGATAATACTCAAGTAAATACATATATAAAACTAGCTTTTGCCCGCGTGCTAGACTTCGTCCGCGTGGAATAGTTACTTTGGGTAGCATTTTTATTTTTTTGGGCACTTATTTTGCAAAAGATACACATACAAACTGCTGTGCATTACTGTAAATAGATTATTTTAATACATTTTTACAAAATACCTTTTTTGTTTTTCCATCCTTTGCTAACTTTCATGCGACCTTCCATCCCCTATTTCATCCCCACATGGGTCAATATTTCAAAAAACACTAAAACAAATATCTGCATATTTTTTGTGTGCTATTTAAAATTTCATGGTCTTATCTTTGGTAATGAGGAATCTCATAAAAATATTTAATCTCTTATTTCAACCCCTTCATTCCCTTTTTTACAAAAAAGTAGCTTTTATTCAATTTCGAAGTTTAGTCTATTTTTGTACCAAATTTCATCAGAGTCGGTTCGGGAGTATGGCGTAAAAGCGATTAAGTTAATAAGTCGCGTCCAACATCTTGCATCTCAAAATGGATGTTGTGTTCGGAATCAGGACCCCCGAAAACTAAGAAAATGATCGATTTTATATCCAAAAGGCGTATCCGCCATCTTGGATCTCGAAATAAAAGTTGTATTCGGAATCAAGACCGCCGAAAACCTCAAAAATTATACTTATATTGCTTTTAAGTAAAAAGTCACGTCCGCCATCTTGGATCTCAAAATAGATGTTGTATTCGGAGTCAGAACCTCCAAAAACCACCAAAATGATACCCATATTGATATTAAATTAAAAAGTCGCGTCCGCCATCTTGGTTATCAGAATGGATGTTGTATTGGGAATCGGGACCTCGAAAACCATAAAAATAATACCCATTTCGATTTTATATTAAAAAGTCGCAACCGCCATCTTAGATCTCGAAATAAATGTCGTATTCGGAATCGGGACCCCCGAAAACCACAAAAATGATACCCATATTGACATTTTGTCAAAAAGCCGCGTGCGCCATCTTGGATCTCGAAATAGATGTTTTATTCGTAAACCGGACCCACAAAAACCACGCAAACGATACCAATATTGACATTATGTTAAAAAGTCGTGTCCGCCATCTTGGGTCTCAAAATGAATGTTGTATTGGGAATCGGGACCCCCGAATACCATAAAAATGATACCTATATCGATCTTATATTTAAAAGTCGCAACCGCCGACTTGGATCTCGAAATAGATTTCGTATTCGGAATCGGGTCCCCCGAAAATCACGAAAATGATACCCATATTGACATTTTGTCAAAAAGTTGCATCCGCCATCTTAGATCTCGAAATAGATGCTTTTTTCGTAATCCGGACCCACAGAAACCACGAAAACGATACCAATATTGACATTGTTTAAAAGTCGCGCCCGCCACCTTGGATCTCAAATGGGTGTTGTATTGGGAATCGGGACCCCCAAAAACCATTAAAATTATACCCATATCGATCTTATATTGAAAAGTCGCAACCGCCATCTTGGATCTCGAAATAGATGTTTTGTTCGTATTCCGGACCCCATAACCACGAAACCGATACCCATATTGACAATGTTTAGTGTGCGGTGTCTTAGACGTGAATGTGTGACTTTGTTTGGATTTCCTTACGAACTTTCATCCCCTATTTCATCCCCACATGGGTAAATATATCAAAAACGCTAGAACAAATATTTATTTATTTCTTATCAAGTGCCTACATGCAAAGTTTCATGGTTTCGTCTTTAACAATGACGAATTCCATACAAACTTTCATCCCCCATTTCACCCCCTAACAGGTCAAAATTTCAAAAATTTTTGATCAAATATTCATTTTTTTCATAAGAAGTGCCTAAATTCAAAGTTTTATGGTTCTATCTTCAAAAATGACGAACTGCCATACAAACTTTCATCTCCTATTTCAACACCTTGAAGCTTTTTTTTTGCAAAATAAAAGAAGTGCCTAAATTCAAAGTTTTATGGTTCTATCTTCAAAAATGACGAACTGCCATACAAACTTTCATTCCCTATTTCAACCCCTTCAAGCCTTTTTTTGCAAAGTAGCCTATGTTCTTCCCCGAGTTCTAGTCTATATGTGTAACAAATTTCATCAAAATCGGTTCAGTGGTTTAGATGTAAAAGCTATAATATTATATTAGTAGGGATTTTATGTTGAATATAGATTTTCATTTCCGTGGATGCGTTCATTCCCGTGGCATAGTTCTTTCATTGCCGTGGAGGCTTGTTTCATTGCCAAGCAAGCATGTTTCATCGCCGTGGCACGAAATTTTTAATCTTGTATATCTCGTTTGTTTTTTATGTTATCTGCTAGATATTGAGCAAGAATACATACATTATCAAAAACTTTAAAACCCGCGATTTAGTTTTTCAAAAAACTTTAAGATAAAAAAGTCCACGGAAATGAGATTTTTTTTGGACCTGTTGAAATTCACCCTTAACTTGAACGTTGCCCAATAATCATTATTATTTCAAATATAATCTGTCTTCTCTTTAATATCGGTACAACGTTCTCAAGTTCGTGGCCAAAATAATTCACCAAATTTACCATTTGCTTCTTGAAGGCTTGCTTCATTAATCGTTTTAAGAGGTTATATATGCTGGCATTGTCCTGTCCACAATTATTATTATCAGTTTAAATACAAATTCTTCCATTTTGTGTCTATGAATCTTAGATAGTATACTAGCTAGATATAATATTCATAAACGATAATATATTATCCCAAAATTACAGTGGTGCTGCTAACAGTTTCTAATTGTCAATGACACCTTTAGGGCTCCTTTCTGGTGATGTTGTTAAAAATGAACGACCCGAATGTATTGTTATAATACTACAATAATCTACACAGAAAGAAAAAAAGAAGAAAAGAAAGAAGTTTCATCATATTAGTGCGCAACAGAGAACTTACAAAGAAAATTCACGGACAAAAAGCATCTTGATCGCAACTAAATAAGCAAAAAAACTGAAATGTTCAACCTATCAAAGCCAGTAGTTGGCGTAACAACAAAAATATTTCCACTAACCAGTAATTGAAATATTTTCCATCTCCATCGCCGCAAGTCTTGTGGGATTGTAAGTGGTTTTTTTCGTCCAATTACTCCAATTAACATCGTCTATCAAGCAGTTCCTCTTATTTGATTTACCAATGGACTCCCTGAAATGTTTGCTGTCTCCGACTGAAGAGCGGGTTCAAAGCATTGTTTTGTTTTAATTAAAACAAGGTAAACGTGTAAAGAGAATAATTATGGAAAGTTTTCAGGAGCTGGACTCGGAGATAACGTTTTACTTTCCAGAAATTATATTGTGGTAAGTAGAAAGGCCGTGTATGTTCATTCTACTTATGAACCCCCGAGTCTAGACACAAAATGGGGGATATTATATAAGTTTGACGTGCTTGTGTATCTGTATGTCTGTGTATGTGTGTATCAGGGTATATATGGGGTGCTCAATGACATTAGTTCTGGAAAATATTCGATCGGTTCAATAAAATTGAGCATCCCAAGCTTTTCTTTAAATAACAATTATACTTTTCAGTTATTTTTCACCTTTTAGTCCAATTTAACATAATTATTTAATTTTTCTCTTTTGAGTGCGAATTAACCGCCGAATTATTAAAAAAATCTTAACATTGACAACGCCATCTAGTGACGCATAACTGAACTAACATTTCAAACGATTAATTTATTAAGTCCTGGCGATTCTAAAGGTGGTCGCACAATAAGGGTAATTACTGTGTATCTGATAATACTGGGAAATACTGGAAAATACCGAGTTGTCAGCACGCGCCGTACGTATCGGCCGCGTCGCATTTTATGACGTCATCAGCATTCGTTTGTCAATATTCTGGCACCTCCTGGATTTTTGAAATTCGCCGCTTGCGGTGCGGCTCCAATGAGCAAGGTTTCATAGAATTTCATACAACGAAATGCGCCGCGGTACGGCTAAATATGCGACTACCTTAATCAGGATAATGTGATATTTTTATCGAATTAATGTAATGTCATCGGTCTTTGATAAGTCTATAAAGCTTAAATGAAACCTGACCGTTTAAAGTGGATCAATATTGCGTACAAAGGAGTCGGTTACATACAAGCAAACATACGGGCGAAGCTCATATAAGTGTGTTAAAAAAGGAGCGCCGTTTCCTTGGCGAGCTTATAAAATGTGCTACGACCATACATCTGTAGACGCAATTCAAATATTGTAATTAACAATTGTCAAATCCAGGCCTATTTCAAGGCAATAACGTTAAATTTACTACGATTTTAATTGGTTCTTCCTAATCATGAGAACCCAATTGGAACGCAAAACGCTATCTCTCATGAAGTGCCATAAATTTTGGTGCTTTTCCAAATTTCCATACAAGCCCTGGTAATTAGCAAAACGGCAAAGCCTGCAATTAATAAGGCAATACACGAGTCATTAATAACTTCGCTGATAATATTCACATATTCAATTTACGACTTGCAAGATGGCAGATACGGTTTCAATAAACAAGGCATCCGTAAATTAAGATATTCTAATGAAGCAAATGGATTCCTATATCAGATAACTTATGGTGCTAAATTATCACAGTATAATTATTATGACGTCGTTGTGGTGAAGAAGTCAGCAACGCTGGCTACACATTTAGCGGTCCTGGTTTGAATCCTGTTTGACATAAAAAATTTCTTGCTTACAACTAAAGAATATCGCCTTACAGAATGACACTCAAAAATCAATCATGTCTTGAGAATCGTTTGTCACTTTCTATCAAGCACAAATAGACAGAGACGTACGACGCTCAAGTCGGAGTTGATTCTTGAGACTCATTCCCTAATACGTGCCTAAGATTTTGAACTAAGGGCCATAGTAATTTTATATTCAGGTCGAAAGCACCAGCATTCGCACTATCCTTTGTAAAATGTTGCCAAAACTAGTTTATATTAATTAATTACTTTTTGAGGATGTCGCGGCAATATATGTTTACAGCGACACGAAAAAAAAAGACTTGTAATATTAGGTTGATATTATTTAATTGAAAATTGTACATAAAAATAGAAACGATAGATCTTATGCGTGCACTCATTTTATAATAATAATGCTTTTATTTGTCTGTAAGTAAACAATACAAAAATACATAGTTATTTCCAAATTAAACTTACAAGACAAGACAAAATGGCTTATGACTTAGTGGCTGTAAAGAATCCACAACCTCTGTTATTCTGCCATACCAAATTAAGTAGATAGGTAGGTATTTAATTTACATCGAGTAGTAGATATAACATATAGAGTTTATAATCAGAAAATATTCCTAATTCAAATATAAGGTGAGCTAATGAGATAAAAAAATCGGGAGTTGTCTCCCCTTGACTTTCTCGTATACCGGAAAGAACTAAAAAGTTGATAAAAACCTTAAATTTTAATTTCATACATGCATGTCAAATTTTGGTCACCCATCCGAGCACTGACCGCGAACTTGGTTGCTTAACTTTCGTGATCGACGGCTCAAAATTTGATAGTAACCTTATATTTTGATGTCATACACGTATGTTAAATTTGGCTGCAATAAGTTAAGGCATGCTCGAGTTTTCGTGCTAACGCACAGACACACACACAGACATAATTCCAAAAACGGTATTTTGGAACTCAGGGAGGTCCAAGATATGTAAATCCGTCAAAATCTCGAAGTCGAATATTTTGACTATTACAAGACATCCTCTATACCACAGAACATAGATATATCTATGTTCTGTGCTCTATACTACGTATATACGAGAAAGTAAAAGCACTTAATTTGTAGTTCGAAATGTCAAATCGATATTTTATTCGTGCTCGAATATACGCGTAACCAATAGCCAAGAACCAAGAACATAATTATTTTAAACAACAACGAAATAATTGAAATAATCACGTCACTCAAATTTTCAAAGACCCGACTCAATTTGTGTCAACAGTTAACTTTGAACAGTTGTATTTCTGTGAAATTGATCTTTAAAATAATTTGAATATGAACCCGATATTTCTGGCTCAATAATCAGTTTGATTTGTTTGGTAAATTTATTATAATGTTGCGGAATGTTAAAAATATGGGAGTTTTTATCGTTTGATCGAACTTGTTTTTTCGCTACATTTATTTTTTAATGACTATTGTTATTGGCCACAGGTGCTCTTCAGAGTCTCACGCGAGTTTTTAGCTGCTTCTAAGGAAGCCGATGGCGTCGCAGAAGTTAATCAGAGTGTTCAATTTGTACTCATTTTTTCACTTGCGTTTCAACTTGATTATCCTCCGTTCTTCCGAAGGCACGTTAAGCTGGTGGCCTTGGCTGTCGAAAGATAGAAGTGGTAAACAAGTCACGTCAGTCAGACGTCTTGTAAAACTCTGACACCAGGCTACCCTTTACCAAGTTACACGATAATAATATGAGCTGCTTGATTCCCTATCTATTTGGATAAAATTTTAAGCAACAATATGCCATGGTGTACTGTAATTTACACTAATGATACTATTATATAGAAAGAAAGAAAGAAAATAAATTTATTGGCCTTCACAGAGCGCCATTACCTAATTATTAAAAAAACTTTAACAACACATACATAAAGAAAAGAAACGATAACAAAGAATAATAACTAAAAGAAAACTAACAAATACACACTTTATATACCTACTAACTATTTACAATAAACATACTAGGTACTGCAAGGAATGCCCTATGAAAAGCCAAAAGGTCCCTACCTCAGCATATGCTCCCGAACCATCGTGATCCAGGAGCGCTGTTATTCTGGCAGGGCCTTTTGATGTGACGTACGGAACAAAATGTAAAAAATAATTATGAATTATATAAACATACAAGGGATTATATATTTATATTAGAAAATAAACACTAGTACACGTATAAAAATTACTATTAAAACTTATTTAAAATATACAAACATATAATAAACACAATTAAGAGATAAATAAATGCTATGGGTTTAATAGTGAGCAGAACTATGGAGGTAATGGCTGTAGGAGCACGATCCCTTTGCTAAATTTTTAAAAAGCTGGTGCGTCATCATGTTGTCTTGTCTGTGGTAGTGAAAACCATTTTCTTGCCACGTCTACTTTGCCACGTAATATAATCACGTAATCGAAAATGAATTAAAGTGAATTACACACAGATTAGAAAGAATATGTCTAAAGACATAACTACAGTCCTATAATGTTATTCAGGCATTACCGCATATTCATATTTTTTAAGCATAACTATAAGCAAGATCATGTCCTCTCTATGTCCGCGTATGACGTAATCTTGCCATTCGCTCAGTCCCGGAGCAACAGCCGGCTGTAGAACTCTCCCACTTGATTATAAACCGTATTTCAGTCTATTAGAGACTGTATGGTTATTGTAATTCTTATACATATTAGGGGCAACACACGATGAGAAATAAAGGTTATGTGCTGCACTTCTGGAAGACTTAAACTAAATAAAACCAAAAGTACTCACGTTCTGGGTCCAAAATAATAGCCGGTCAGCTGACGGCGGCAACAAACACTTGCTAGTGTCTTGTTTGGAAATTTATATTACCTAACACGAACACAAACACATAGAATCTGATGGTATCAGTCCAAATTTAATTTTATTCCTGTAAAACGATAACGTCAACCTAAAGCGTGACCGTCGGTTCCCAGCAAAGTTTGCTTCACCTCTTCACATGCGAATTTCTCAAGCAAGACTGTCAATGTCAAGTTGGTTTTCTGCTTCTTCACCAGATAGCGTGGCACACGGCGTCTTATTGGCCCAGGCTCGTAAGCATTGCAAACAATGCTCTTCCATTGGTTAATATTAAGTGAAAGTGCCATCAGACGTTGAGAATTGAATAGAAGATTGAGAATATTCTCGAATAAATGGTGCATGTTGCTTAAATGATAACGAAACAAAGACTTTTGTGAGTGCGTCAGGAGTTCTGTGCATTTGGTTTGCTCTATTTTTTGGATTAAAACGGGATCCTTTTCACATTAACATAAAGCGAAAGGAAGGGCTTCCGCTTTAACGGGTTCCCCTACAGAGCTTTCGACAGGTATCCGTAAATGTATATAGAAATATATCTCCTAGGATCTTGTAATATCTTTAACATTGTTAGACGTTAGCTTGTGACGTAATCGGAGACGAATGATTTGAATGAATTCGTTATCTCACAGTCCTGTGTGGCGCAGAACCTCATTGTTTGTAGGGTTACTGAAGTAGTGCAACTTTTTTTTGTGTAGGGTGTCCCATTTGTGTAGGCGACCGTCTGGCAACCCGTCACTACTGGAGGCACTGTATGGCCCATACCTCCTGCGAAATGTCGCTTTACGTGAGACTAAATGTTACATCTAAAGCTCTCCTCAACCAGTTTTGGGATTACAACCCAAAACTGGTTGGGATTACGGTTCGAACCCCGCCACGTACCAATGTGTTTTCAAATTTTGAATTCATAAGTAAGTTTAATCGACGCTTTTACGGTGAAGGAAAACATCGTGAGGAAACCAGCTCACACCTATGAAGAAATTCTTAGGATGTGACTGAAGTCGACCAACCCGCACTTGGCCAGCGTGGTTGACTAGGCCTAATCGCCCCTAATGTGGGGTAGGCTCGAGCCCCTCGGTGGGGACATTAATGAGCTGTTGTTGATGATATGTTGATATTAATCAAAACCTTTTTAATATTAATCAGTTTCCTTTTTTAATATTTTTTGGATATTATTTATGTTTTTCATATTTGTCAGTTTGTATTTCTTACGTTGGCTGAATACATTTCATCATAACAGCCTTTTTGATTCGAAACATCTCCTTGTCATTGAAGAAGGTTCAGGCAGTAGTCCAACACGCCTAGCCAATGCGTATTGGTGGACGGAGTATAAGGTGATGAATACCCCTTTGCTGATCCATTAGTCGCCTTCTACGACATTGGATGATATGGGATGATGCTATTCTACTCTGACGGCATCACATAGCTAGAATAAATTTCGCTTGAGTATTTTTATTAGTGATGTTTTTCAGCAGCGTTTTACCACCAACTTGTCTCCGTTGACTACAGTATGTACCAACCTTACCGGAATTTGAACTTTTTTTTTTGATAGGTCAAAGCATTTACGCATGGTGCCAACCGCAGAGGATATGTGGGACTTGAGGTAAAGTCGTTCCCTACCAACTAAATATCCTCACCAGCCTGCTCCTTTCGCGCTTTTACGGGGTGGCTCGGGATCTGTGCAAGCACATCAGACACCGAGACCAAACACTGGAATTAGAACCTAGACTTAACAGAATTTGAACCCCCACCAACACTGAGTCGAATGCTAATTAATAAATTACGTACCGACTCGCTTTCAACTCAATATAACAAATGTTTTCGTTGTCTGACCGTACACTACATAATCGATGAGACAAGCCGACACCCGCATCCATATCAGGTGTGACGTCTTGTAAGTTCTCGAAGCTTATATGTGCCAGAAATATAATTTATTCAGAGGGCTGCCCCTTTAAACCTTAAAGTAAATTCAGAACTTAATGCGTTGTATCTTAAGCCGAGTACAGGACCGTATTTGTGTATAATATTACGTCGTATTTGCATAGGATTAGGCCATTGTGTACCGTTTGATGGAGTCAGTCACTTACTTGAACTAACGGTTTATAACCTTGGTGGTTCTTTAGATTTTTTGCCGCTAACGACGTGAATACATATTATGTAGAGTTCATCTATACCCTAGACTTTTTTTAAAAAAAAAGTTGAATCCATTTCACATGGTAAGCAGAAGCGAAGACCAAATACAAAGATAGTGTAAGTGCCACACGAGCCAAACTCGACTTGCCGACCTATAAGGTGCTTCTTTACGCCTCTTTGAATTACCCACGGTTCTAAGATGAACAGACAATTTTTTATAGTATGTTCAACTTGAATAGAAACAAATGAGTGGGACGGAAAATATGTGGCGCTTACATAAAAGAATCGCAGCAATGAGCGGAGTGAGAACAAGAAGAGATGCATAACTTAAGATAAAACTAAAATTCAAAAGTTATTTGATTTTGATTTGACTGGAATAAATTCTGGTATTTTTAATGAAATTGCTTGTTTTCAGTGCTACAAGTGCAACGTATCGTAAATGAAATACATAGTTTTCAGTTTTTTTTTGATCAGCCCTACACATTGAGTACCATTTTTTATGCAAATATACATCTTACATTTAGTCCGTCGATCACTTACTCGGTCACTCATTCATTCTTCTAGTAACCACGATTGCTCAAAAGTTAACGAAACGTTGGGCTACAAATTAAAAAAATAAACTAAAAATACGCTCCATTGAATCCGTAAACTAATTCTCTTATTTATTATTTACTTTATTAATGTGTACATTCATTCAATAAAGATAGCATGTATCTATCATTCGCGGCTACTCATAGACGGAACTTTCTACCCTGCAACGCCACAAACAATTCGTATTAAAGCCAAAACAATTACGTTACACCATAAAAGAGCAACTCGAACATCAACGAAAACAAACAAAATAATTACGAGACTAACAAACAGTAGACAGCCTGTAACAAAATAAACAGGAATATAAAACCACGTTCTCCCAGAACTTTGGTAAGGGCGAACTGATACTAAAACTGATTCGGTAACGGAGTTTTGTTTTCTCACGCAGCCCAGGAATACTAAAGCGATGCGTGAACGAGAGTTGTGTGTTAACGAAAGGTGGGCTCCAACTTGGGCATCACCCGGATGAGGTTACGCCTCTTGATATAGATCTAGGGATACCGGGAATAGGCGACTACTTTCTGAGGTCTGATTGGTTCCGTCCATATAGATACATGCTTTCTTCTTTGTCTACCCTGATCCCGATTTTTTTGGGGTTGGTGCAGTTCGTCTTGATATAGAAAATACTGTTATAGGTTTTGGTATTCGAATTTTATGACGCTGTCGGAAAAAGTCCGGATTCTGGATCCCGGAGATGCGGGTATGTCGTCCCGTCTTTGACGCACACAGTGATTGCGCCAAGTACCCTGTGTGCGTTAAAGCCTAGAGGAACACGTCAGTTAGTAGTAGGCACCCTGACAGGGTGAGTCCCGCATAACTTTGGGGTGAGTCCCGCATAACCTGCCCCAAAGTATGCTTAAAGCATTTTCTGACGCAAAAAAAGGTTAGGCCCGGACTCCACCAAAGCGGAGATGTTCGAAGCGGAGATGAGAGATGTTTTTCTACAATGGTGTATCCACCAACTGCGCGGAGGTGCGTACTGACGAGACTGTAGCGGAGATGTGTGCGATGTTGATGTAGTTCCAATGGAGTAGTCCCAATATGGAACTACTGGTACTTTTTTTCCCAGAGGTTCAGGATCAATTTGGCCTACGTTGTCGACTCGACTTTGTTTGTTTTTGAAAAAAAAAATGTTTATATCTACTTAAGGACTATGAAATAAAACACAGTGTACATACTAATAATTACAACACATTATTACAACCAATGATATATTGATTACAACACAATGTTTGATGTTTCATGTTCTGTTGACTGTTATCAACTATTTTGTTTTATTGAGTTACTTATAATAGTGTTACATGTTACCATGAAGTTTTTATTAATGAAATTATATTATAAATAAGTATATATAAACTATGCGTTTTATGCGTCTGAGTATCACACGGAACTACTGGGAAATTAAAATCCCAATAGTCCAGCCAGTGGAACCTCTGGGAAAAAAATATCAGTAGTCCCATCATGGGACTACTGCACTGGGACTAGTGGGTTTAGTTCGATCTGACACAAAAGCCAGACGTCTCCATATCACTATTACCTAGTATAGTAGGTATTATATTATCTGTGCTCTTACTAAAACAGTATCTTTTTTTACTGCGTTCAGTCGGCCGGCGGCGCCAGCTTACGAGGCACAGCTCACATCTCCACAAGTTCGATCTCACCGTAAAAATTATGATACATCTCCGCTCGGTGATATCCACTGAAGCTGAGCGGACACGAGATGTATGAATAACGCATTTCTATTGGTTGTTTAAAACACAGCTCCTCTCCTCTCGTCTCGTCTCCGCTTTGGTGGAGTTCGGGCCTTGCTTGGGCAAAAAAAAAAAGGATTATTAGTTTTAAAACTTTTTAAACATTTCCATGCCATCGTGGTGAATTGGTCAGCTGCCAACACATCAAGTGGTCCGAGTTTGAATCCTGGTAGCGACAAATATTTGTGTGACGAACACGAATATTCGTTAGCGAGTCATGGTTGTTTTTATATTCATTTGAGTTTATTTATCTAAAATTATGATGTATATTAAAAATGTCCGTTATTTAATACCCGTAACACAAGCTCTTAATGATAATTACTTACTAGTTGGGCAAGATGATTGGTGTGAGCGTGAAATAATACGTTTTTATGATTGAACTCTTTGTATGGACCAAATCAAAAATCCAGGTGACTAGCCGTTCGAATTCAGGGCATTCCGAACTGGGGCAGTTCCTCCACCTTACAAAAGACCACAGTCAAATAACACTTCATGTTTCTTTTGGTGAGTAAGATCGCTAGAGCTTCACTGGGTAGGGAAGGGGTCTAGGGTTATCAGCGCGTCAGTGTGACGTCAGTGCTGCAAGCGTCTATATAGGCTACGGTGAGTGTTTACCACCAGGCAGGCCGTACGCTTCTCTGTCAACCACTTGACATAAAAAAAAAAACAAATATTATTTACGATTTGATTTCTTTTAGAAGACTTTAAAAATAGTTCGTGATTACGAGCGTGATAACTTTAACCGTTTACGCAGCGCACGCAGTGAAAGCTTTGAAAATAAATATTTTTCTCCCGTTTTTGCAACATTCTTCATTGATGCTCAGCTCCTATTGGACGTATCGTGATGTTATATAGCCTTCCTAGATAAATGGACTATCCAACGAAAAAAGAATTTTTCAATTTAAGTCAGTAGTTGCTGAGATCTTAGGGTTCAACCAACCAACCAAACAAACAAACTCTTCAGCTTTATTATTAGTACAGATTATTATGTATATTTGTCCATTATCTAGTATCCATAGCACAGTTTCTTAATGATACTTAATTTGGGCTAGATAATTGGTGTGAGCATGGAAACATATTATATTATTATTATAAAGCCACATCTGGCAATAATCTATCTCACCGACTAAACATAATTTTTCTGTCATCAACTCCATACATTCAACTAACTGTAAATTTTTCTCAGTCATGTAATTTTGCTTAGCAAAACTTACGTAATTTTCCTCATCCGCTGAACTGAACCAAAAACCATAATTCCCGCTGCCAACGATGAAAAAACAAACTTTCCAGCATTCTCTTTACAAATGTTTCTCGCAATTTTGTATTTTGGAGGAGACTGGGGAAATGTAGGCAATAATAACGATAAAAATATAGAGTGGATAAACTCAACTTTAAATTGACTTCATCGATTCGTTATACACTCACATGATTTCTCGCTGCGGAAGCGGGAAAGTTGTTTTATTTTAAAACTCACGACGTATTTTCCGTTGAGTTTTCATAACAGTCCGAAAACCTGGCAGCAATTATGTGCGTGGGCGGTTTTTGGCGTTCCGTGTGGTTCCGAAGACGCCATAAGCAACCGTGCTCGCTGCGGGCGTAAAAGGCGTCGTTTTTTTGTTCACATAGATCAGGGGTTCCCAACCTTTTACTCTATGCGCCTAATCCCAACATTATGCTAAAATACTACGCCCCCCTAGGGGCCGAAATGGAGTCAAAATAAGAAAATTAAACAAACGATGAAAATATTGAAGCTTTAAGTTTTATTCAAAAACAAGTAGTCAATCAAGTAAGGAAGTAAAATGTACAATTATTGAGAGCACTGTGGCTTAACTTTATTAACAAACTGGTGAATCCCTGGCTTCATAGTAGTCAGTGCACAGCGAAGATCATTTTATATGAACAATTTCAATAAATATACTTCATACAGTTTAATTCTGGAGCAATTCGCTGCTCCCAACAAACTCGCGCAACTCACTGGTTGGGAAACCCTGACATAGATGATATTAGTGTCGGAGGCGTAGTGTGTAAGGGCGTTGTCTCCCACTCAGGAGGCACCGGTTCGAGCCCCGCCACGTACCAATGTGTTTAACAATTTTGAATTTACTCGGCGCTCTTACGGTGAAAGAAAACAACGTGAGGAAAACTGCACATACCTATGAAGAAATTCTTAGGTTGTGTGTGAAGTCGACCAACCCGCACTTGTATATTATCTGATCGTATATTTTTATTACTTCATTTTTAAAATGGTACTTCATAAACTAGCCATCTTCATAGCAAACGCATAGCATGGGTGGTGTACGCACCGCGCGGGCTGAGCAGATTCCATACAATCTACTTACATGGTGTACATTAGATACTTTTGTAACTGGTTCTACAATAGTTTTGTTAATAAATGATATGTTATCCTTCAATATTCGATCGAGCCAAGTATCCCCTCTAGATATATTTTTTCCACTCTATATACCATAACCACGCAACGTAAAACAGATAAAATCTATATTGTACAGACGTCTTTGCTTCTTCACACACAGAAAATTTCCTTTAACGTGCTATGAATGTTATACATATAACCATCTAATAGGTAGCTATCATAAGATTGAAAATAGATTGAACTCTGACATTTCCCCAATCTAAAACACATGCATGTATATAGCTTATAGTTTGGTTTTGAGTAAATTTCTGACATTGGCCACTGCCTCTTCATACGGGTATTCCACTCGACATCACCAGACCGACACCCCATGAGGTGTCGCTTGGAATCACTATTCCGTTCGATACTACCGACCACAGAACATAGATACCTCTTATATCTATGTTCTGTGCTACCGACTATGAGTGACAACAATTATTGACTTGTTAGACTAATAGTTAAAAGCCTTTTCATTAAATAATAACATTAAATTGTCTTCTTTGTTTTTGACAGTATCACAGACTAGGTACTTATTAGTGGATACTACGTAAGTATAGCTTGCTTCGAGACATCACTAGGAGGGTGTCGAACGGAATGGTGATTCCAAACAACACCTCCTGGGGAGTCGTTCTGGTGGTGTCGAGTGGAATGAACGGTGATGAAAATGTTCCCCCAGAACCGACGATATTGTAAAAGTCGTGGGAAAAGCCACTGGAATCGGGTAGCACAGAAACGATGGGTTTGGAGAGATATCCTTGGAGGAGGCCAATTTCAACAGTGGGCGTCTTTCCGTGGAAATGCTGATGATGGGTGCTGTATTAGAGTAAGGTTTCCTGAGCTTCGTGAGTGACAACTTGCTGTGTTGAGAGCTATTTTATGCTACATTAATCACTTTCCATTAGGCGAATACCCACAATGTATATGACGTTGTTTTAATTATCTCGAACAATAAAAGCACACCATACGTCTTCACCCATTACCCCAATATCCCCTATTACGAAAGTGAATATAGAAATACACATATATATATGTACGTGATTCAAAATATTTTGACGAGTTCTGAGGGGTCGAGCCCCATTGCTTTATTTGCAGAATAAAAACAACTTTTTGATTTGAAAACTAACAAAAGAGGGTGTTGCTAAGCGATACCCTCTTAGAAGTCTCGTCGAGTCTATCAGGCGTCTACGTCGAAATACATATCAGGTATATATTCTTTGACAGAATATAATAGTATATGTTTCAAGTTATGGCAGTTCACATTCTATTAGTAATTATATAATAATAATAATAGCATTTATTTACAACCATAAACAATTTTTTATACATAATAAAATCTAGTCACTAATATGTCCATTTGCTTGTTTGTGGTGACTGGTGATCTATGGTAAGTAAGAAGTACTTGTGTAACATTACCAGCAGGCTTCCACTATTATCCAGTTATTATTTAGTTACTACTGATAATTAGTTAACCCTTTATTACAAGTAATACAGTGTGTTATATGTGATTTACATTAAACAAATATTCTCAAATACTCATTACCTTGGGGCGCGGCCCCAAGGTCAGGGTCATAAATCATGACACAATACCGATGCACTTCCATTGCACTCAGGACAAGTGAGCGGATAATATAATATAAAACAAAACTGCTTTTACGATGTATTAGTGTATTTAGGTTTCACATTAGAGTTTAATCTAACGTTTCGTAACATTTTACGAATCTCCGAACTAACATAAAATTTAATTTAAGCTCAAACTCTTTATCGCTTCTTTTGGTTTTGTGATTTATAGTAACACATAACACTCTTACTGCAATATTTTTTACCAAACATTGAAGAATAAGTCTTCTTCAAAAATTAATGAAATATATTTCGAATTATTGAAATTGTTATTTAACATTTATTTGTGTAAGAAAAGAATTCTTGTCTTAGTTTTCTTATATTTACTTCCATAGAATGACAGCGTCGATTTTGCGTGGCTAAATTATATATAGTAGTCTATAATACATACGGTCAACCTCCTAATGCCATGAGGGATGAACAAAGGCTTAGGTAATATTTTAATACACATAAAGCCACAGCTAGCAGTATTGGCCATGTAGTACCTCCAAATAGTGACAGGTTGCCAGCCTGTTGCCTATGTAAAAGTGATGCCGGAGTTTCTCCCGAGTTCTTGCTGTAAAAACACGTGTTGAGAGACTCCATTTTTAACCTCAATCTACCGTACAATTGTCTGTTACTTTAAAGTCCATTTTCACTTGACATTGGCGAAATGCGTTACATATGGAGAACGCCATTTAATTAAAAAAAAATAAGAAGAAGGAAGTGATGCCAAACCCAAAAAGTAAACAATCCAACGCAAAAGCCAAATTTATTATTATTATTAGCAGTCCGGCCTATAATAAAGTCAAAGTATAAAGATCTGATATAATAAATATTAAATAAATCAACGTTGTTTTGAAATAACTAAGAGGGTTTTATTGTATATTGCTTGATTTGATTTCTTCCCTAAATTCCTCGGACCAACCGTAAGCCCATTTTTTGTCATCGGTGACGTCAGCGTGACGTGAAGACGGATTACACTGAAAATCTTTTTCATGTAATATTTTATTTTATCTCGGCAAAGATACAAGTCCCTTGCGGATTCTAAAACGGTTGGAAATCCTTGTTTTCTTTTTGATATTAATTTTGTAAGAAATATCTTCGTTTCGTAACTTTTTTATGTATACTTCTATACTTATATTGTAAAGAGGAAATATTTGTATGTTTCTAATGAATAGGCTCAAAAACTACTCAACTAATATTAAAAGTTCTTTCACCGTTAGAATGCTGTTTTTACTTTCGCGCATACGAAGCATAGAGGAAGTCTTGTAATCGTAAAAAAAATCGGAGTTACATGTTTTTGACCTCCCTGAGTCCAAAAATATAGTTTTTGGAATTATGTATGTGTGTGTGTCTGCGTTATCACGATAACTCGAGTATGCTTTAACTTATTGCAACCAAATTTAACAAGCATGTATGACATCATAATATAAGGTTTCCATCAACTTTTGAGTCGTTAATCACGAAAGTTAAGCAACCAAGTGCGTGGTCGGTACTCGGATGGGTGACCGAAAATTTAACATGCATGTATAACGTTATGCAATGTATACGTTTTTACAATAAGCTTCCGAAGAATATTAGAGACTTGCCTATTAATAACTTTAAAAAAACTGTAAAATCTAAATTATATAAAAAAGCTTATTACAAATTAAATGATTATTTAAATGATCCAAATGCGTGGGAGTAAAATCTGCCCAAATTTACGCATTTAAAATTGTAATTTATTCATTCATTTTGATATATCTATGGACATGTAATGATGTTTTGAAATCATTACGAAATTGTAAGCTGCGGAGTTTCTTTCGCCATTTCTTCTCCGTCTCAGCATAATAATAATTATTTAAGAAAAATAATTATTTCGTCGAAATGGTGGTAGGGCTTTTGACGATTTAAAAGTACTTAGCAAAGTCCATTTAAATAAAGAGCTTTTTCATTTCATTCATTTTCATTTCATTTCATTAACATCAAAATATAAGGTTTCTATCAACTTTTGAGTCAAGGAGAGACCACTCCCGATTTTTTCACTGAGTAACAAAGGTTATATTTGATTGTAATAAAATATATAAGCGGAGACAGTCGTTGTATGTTGTAGAGTACCGGTGGGTATGTAAACGAACGCTTGACACTTTTGTGAAATTACCTACATACCAATCCTAAATAAAACGGGTGATCAACACCCAGCCTTAACCACGATTTTGTCAAGCGATGGTTTTACTCACAGCTCGTTGGCGTTGATAGACTAGTTAGTATACCGCAATCGTGAAAAAAAGAGGAAATGCCCTAGAGTTTTCTCCGCAGTTTGTTATGACGAGCGAAGTTAAAAATATAATGAACCGAGCCAAGCTTGTCGGTATATAAAACCGCGGTGTTACTCGCCCGTCTAATATTTTTTTTTATACTATAGATGGCAAACAGGCTTGCAGCCCACCTGAGGTTAAGTAGTTACTGTAGCCTATAGACACTTGCAATATTAATGGTAAATCACTTAACACTGCAAAAAAGACTCTTTCGCACCATTCAAGCGTTGTCAACTCCAATATATAGATCTGGGCCCCGATCGTGGTAAATCATTTCAAGTCGAACGCAGATGAAACACAAACGCTGTCAAAGTTACGTTTCTGTTAAGCCCTGTCCGCACAGCGATAAATAATATCGCGTTCTATTATTTCCGCGCGAATATTTTATCGCTGTGCGGACAGGGCTTAACAGAAACGTAACTTTGACATCGTTTGTGTTTCATCTGCGTTCGACTTGAAATGATTTACCACGATCGGGGCCCAGGTTTCTGAAAGTCTGTCGATAAAAATATTTAAGAAGCCCTTTTCTTAAAGATCTTGATCGATCGACGATAAAAATGGCCGTGGTCTGGTAATTTTATTTATTTTATCACAAACAGTTCAAGCACTAAATAACAATACTGTTAACACTGTTATTGTGGCGAAAGACTTAAAGACTTTGATAACACGGGTATTGAATCCAGGGACTCCATTGTACAGTAATCTACGGATGAAAATGAGAGGCCATTTGAAAGTAGCAGCGGCCTAAAGACTGAAAGGTGAATGACTAGCACGGTACGGAGATTTAATGTGAAGATGATAATCATGTGATGAAGAAGGTGACATGTTTGTGAATGAAAGTAGAGGGATAGACAGACCGAAAAAGAATGGATTAACGCGTAAGATGTTATATGGCAAAGAAAGGAGTCAATACTGAGATGACGGCGGACCGAGATGTTAACCAGAAAATAATATTACGCCGAGCCCAAAAAAATATGTTAACATGGTTATCAATTGAGTTTGACCTATATTTTCTAACAAGTTTTATACACTTTCAGATTGCCCAGCGAAAAACAAAGGGAGTAAACGCCACAAAGGAACTTCAATTTCATCCTAAAGCACTTCACAGAACCCCACTCGATAATCGATACTAGGTACTTTTTTTAGAAACCGAAATACAGTCCTAAATAGCCTTTGTATTACATTCTTGAGGTCTCACTTACTTACAATATTAGTCAGTGATATTTTTGGCAGAAAATTGTTGTAAATACTAATTTGTCGTGTTGGTACACATCAAACAGTTTCCAAATCTGGTAGTGCTTATTGTGTTTGATTTCAAAGAGCTCCGATTGGTGTATCTGGACGCAAGACGGATGAGAATAAAGTCCAAACCCACCACCTTCCCATGGCCTGACGCAACCTTACTACGGTTATACAGGCCGAATCACGGGAGAGTGCGCTGCTAGTTGCCGGAGGCTCTGGTTTCACAGCGCACCTTAATCTCTCCTACAAGTTATTCTTTGTCTGTCTTCCTTATCCCTATAGTCCTTCTCCCCTTTCTGGGGCGAACATCACTCGTACGCCTTCGGTGCCTTCCAGGTCGTCCGAGCCCACCCGAAGTGGTACCGCTTGCTCCCACTGCCCAGTCTTCTGCCTCTTCTGCGGCGTCATAAAGAAATAAGACCAAACAGAAGCTGTTAGAGAACAATGGTCAGTTGGTTGCACTGCGCGCCTGCAATAGAATTTTAAATAGTAAATTTGGCTTTGCAAGCCATATTCGTGCTCGACATAGCCAAACATTTTCATTTCATCTCCGAGCTGGCTTCGTGAAGAGCTAGATCCTCCATGGCACATGGTGAGTAAAATGGTGATTAATCACAATTTTAAGTTAATTATATATACTCTAATTATATTTATTTTATGAAATTATATTAATGAGTTATTCGGAGACTTTTATTTTCGTAACTAATTGAAAACATTTATACCAAAACACCATAGGAATTATAAATACTCGCCGTCTAAACATGTACGAAGCATATTGATTATTTTTGTAAATAAATTAAGAATTTCTTTATTTTTAGGCCATTTAATTGCTGACCAAATATTACAAGCACTAGCTAAATCAGACGGAGTGTGAGACGAAGACACTGCACATTCAAATGATATCGGAGTCCATGCAGGTATGTATCGCGAGGACATTCAACTACTTAGCTTTTGGTTTTCCCTAATTATTTCTATTAATTATAATAAAGTATGCTTTGTTTAAATTTATATATTAATATTTACAAAAAAGCTTTTTAAAAAGTTCGTTATTTATGATTGTTATTGAGACTGATTTTATAATTTGCAAGTATGTTAGTCATTATCTAATAAAGTCGATAACTAAAAGGTTTTTTTTTGTGTAATAATTACTTTACGTACTCGTACGAGGACATGATCCTGATATAGTCGTCTGGGGACGTAAAGAAAATCTATAAGGAAAGTTCGTATATTTTACCAAATATTTTTTGTGACCTGATAATTATGTCTAATGCAAAGGAAAATTACAAAAAAACGTTTATTTTCTTTAAAAAAATCTCCTGTCTCCGGAAGTTAAATATGGTCGAAAATCATTTGTTCACGAAAAAATCCCTTGCCACGATGAACCACGCCGCGCCATAGGTGGGCGCAGGCCCTTACTCAATAAAATTAACTCTGACATTCTTTTATTTTACCACGAATAGGTCGAATGGATCGCGTGATGACGCAGCGTACCGCGGCACGTCGCGGCAATTCATAAGATGCCACCGTACTCCGTTGCAACAAATGAGAGCCATAGGTTACTTCATGTTGTTGAAGGAAAGTGAGTGCTAAGTATTCAAAATAAGGTTGACTTAGCACAGTACTGAACACAGATTGCGTTTGCTGTGTGTACGTGTTATGCCACAAGGTGCCGCGAGATCCTTCAGTATGCCGTGGCATGTCGAACCGTGCCGTACCACGCCGTGTCCTTTCATACTGTCAGTAGCCACCGGCTCTAATCACCTTTTACAAAACCGCTGAGTAGTGGTGTAGTAGTATTCTTTACGGCCGCTACCACAAGACCGATAGTGTAGTATATAATTATGTACGCTGTGAAAAAAAAACAGAATATTTGTATAATCACAACAATGATCTGCTTTAGTTAGAATTCTACCAACTTTGCTAACAATCTTCTACGCGAATAAATATTCCGAATGAGATACCAATATTTACTTATCGGTTAAGAGACCAAGTCCGTCGGAGACTTAGTTTTGCCTGTTTGTCTTTTGCTCCCAAAGAAAAATAGTTTTCATAAGATTTTATTACGAACGTTCTTAGAACGGACAGGAATTTCATTTTGTTTTTTAAGAAGTTTCGGCGTTAACTTAGATGCTGGTGGCATTTTCTTGGAAGAATGTTTTTGTGTTTTATAAGTTTTATTCTTGACAAATTCAGCATTATAATAAAAGCCTCGGGATAATGTATAATAATTCGACTATTATCTTGTTTCAGGTACAAAGTAGCCGAAGCACGGTAGCTTTTTAGTAAATTTGTGAGGAGTTGGGTACATACGATGTACGTAAATGATTTTGTTGAGTACCTAATATTTACAATAACGATATTAATATACGTTATCCGAGAAACACTGCAGTTTCCTTTCATTTTCACTTGATATAGCCGGACACTTTCTTTGGTTGCAGGAAGCCTCTGGATGCGGGCAGCACGGACCCATCGGGGGGGGTATCTTTGCACGAGGCCAATGTCCAAAAGTGAGCGTCTATTTGCTGAAATTATGATGATGGCTACATTTAGCAGTATATGCCGAACATGGCGATGAATAACAATAATACCTATATTTTACACGCTCAGACCACATATCTAGCCCAAATAAACATCATCATCATCAAAAACTCATATAATGTGTCCCCACCGACGGGCTCGAGCCTAACCCACACTAGGGGCGATTAGGCCTTAGTCAACCACGCTGGCCAAGTGCGGGTTGGTCGACTTCACACACAACCTAAGAATTTCTTCATAGGTGTGTGCAGGTTTCCTCACGATGTTTTCCTTCACCGTAAAAGCGTCGATTAAACGTACATATGAATTCAAAATTTGAAAACACATTGGTACGTGGCGGGGATCGAACCAGTGCCTCCCGGGTGGGAGGCGACGCTCTTATGCACTACGCCACCGACGCTTCAGACCAAATATCTAGCCCAAATTAACATAATAATATAAATGCGTTTCTCTTCAATTCTTCTTCTACATGTGAACCAAGGACCGAGTACGTGCCTTTAGAGGCAGCCTCAAGCCCGCCGCCCTCTTTTGATCTGAACCCTACAGAGATTGTGATTGAGATGACAGTGAGAGTTTCTCACGGAAGATACCTGAATAGAAACTTTCTACTGGAAGTTTGCCTTACACGCTAGAGCACCTACCAAGTTTTGTCTGTGAGACAAAATCTCTTATCATTCCATGGATTCACCGTACAGGTGCCGGTTCCATCGCTTTGCAGAGAGGGGAGCCAGACAGAAGCAGTGCCTGAACTTGTAACTGCAGGCGTAGGGTTAAGAAGGCCTCCTTGTGGTGCACCAGTATCAATAGTAGTGGTAGTAATCAAGTCTCAGGATGCTTGAACAGTAACGTGGATGTTAAAATCTGTGCTCAGGCCATTGAGAGAGCAGAAGAAGCAAGAAATTTGGGTATTGTGCTTGATAGTCATCTCCGTTTTGAGACTCATGTAATGAATTTGGTCAAGTCATGTTTTTATCGTCTGAAGACATTGTATGCAATCCGTGACTTACTGGATGAGAGAGTGTGTGTTCTTCTGTGAGAGTCGCTAGTTCTGTCGAAAGTCAATTATGGAGATCTGATACATGGGCCACGTTTGCAGTCAAAGACTTGTCGCTTTATTCAGCGTGTCCAAAACGCTAGTTGCCGTTTTTGCTTTAAGATTCCCCCCAGAACGCATGTTTCTCCATATCTGAATGGGGCTATGATAGACACATCATCATAGAGACATCTTTCACCTGGCTAGTCTGTTGTTCGATGTAATTAACAACATGTAAAATTATTTAGTGTGTATAGTTAGATTACTCTATATTTTATTGTTGTGTATGTGTGTTGTAAAAACTATACAAATAAAGTTTTAGAAAAATGCACTGAAAAAAATCGACTTGCCTCAGGCGGGACTCGAACCCGCACCTTCCACAATCCGGGTGGACGCGTTGACCAATTTCGCCACCGAGGCACTGCTTTTCGCTGTCGAAATTTGTCAGTGCTTGGTGCTTATGTTTTTATGGTAAACATCGTTTCATCAAATCTTTGAAATTTGCACTTCCAAGACCCGAACGAAATATTTTTGCAAATATTTGACGCCCAGCTAAGATGAAACTACCTTACATTATGGAATAATTTTATTTTTGCGTTTACAAACGCGTAAATATAATACTAGAAAAATGCACTGAAAAAAATCGACTTGCCTCAGGCGGGACTCGAACCCGCACCTTCCACAATCCGGGTGGACGCGTTGACGCAACGCAAAAATAAAATTATTTCATAATGTAAGGTAGTTTTATCTTAGCTGGGCGTCAAATATTTGCAAAAATATTTCGTTCGGGTCTTGGAAGTGCAAATTTCAAAGATTTGATGACACGATGTTTACCATAAAAACATAAGCACCAAGCACTGACAAATTTCGACAGCGAAAAGCAGTGCCTCGGTGGCGAAATTGGTCAATGCGTCCACCCGGATTGTGGAAGGTGCGGGTTCGAGTCCCGCCTGAGGCAAGTCGATTTTTTTCAGTGCATTTTTCTAGTATTATATTTACGCGTTTGTAAACGCAAAAATAAAATTATTCCATAAATAAAGTTTTCATTAATTCAGTACTCCCCATCCACTACTCGGCCCTTCTCTCTGCCTGCCTAGCCATATTCGATACGATACAGCAAGAGTCGCTTTGAATACGCGTTCCAGTACAGAACATAAGTAAGTTCTAGACAAACCGAGGTCTTTTTATAACCTATATAGGTATTTAGCTGCAATGTTATACCACTCGCGCCTACCTCTGCCACATACAAACCAACGATATAAGCATTAAAACTCTTCGGTGACGCTGTCAAAACTAGCAATGACCAACACTAATAGTCATTTAAAAAAATATACGCACTTTACACTTGTAACACGTTGTGTTCTTATTATAACAATACGTGTTCTGAGACTCCATGTTGTTCTAATTTACATTTTTTGTTATTTTTTATTTCATTTTGTTTGGGGAGGGGTGTTGACGACGGCTCAATTGTTTCTTTTTTTTATAATTATGTGGCAACATCGTAGTATCGTTTTTAGTCTGTGGTCTGTCTGTAAGCATCCGCGAGCAATATCATTGTCCTGTAGTCTGTGATCATTGCTATCGATCTCATAAAAGTGTACTTATTTTGTCAGTATTATTAGTGTTCAAAATATTATTTCTACCTGTGAAACGTGTATACTTATTGCACCAGCAAACCATCATCCACAAGTTGGTCTTCGAGCCAGATTTACATGTTTCGTACACCGAAATCCAACATGGTGAGCACGCGCAGTATCACGCGTCGTGAGCGTGATCGTGAGGCAGAAAGTACTCGCGAGGAAAGTACTCAAAACAACGCAAGTGCTGAATTAACCGAAAACATCCAGAAAGAATCCTCAAGCGTTAAATTGGAGTCCCGTCCAATTAAGAACAAGGTACCCTCCATATCGGCCAGTTCAAAGTCAAAGAGGTCAACGGTATCTATTGAGGCACGTAAGAAGCAGTTAATTCTACAAGCTGAAAAGGAAAAAGCGAAAATCAGAATGCAGCTCATAGATGCACAATTGGAAACAGACCTAGCGAAATTAGAAGACGAAGAATACAGTTCACAAAATAGTAAGGGCTGCACACGCCAAAGTGTTGAGAACTGGATGGAGCGAAGTCAGCAGGAAATGGATAGACTGGAGGCTGCCCCCGAACAGTGCCATCCCACGGGCATTCCACAGTCACTAGCGGTACACCCAGTTGCCGTCACTGAAGATACCATCCAAATGCTCGCTTCTGCAGTAAAAAACTTGTCTGTCCCTTCCAACCACCCCAAGCCAGATGCTCACCTATTAAGCCGCATATGTACACCAAGGGACCTACCTGATTTTTCTGGTGACCCACTAGAATGGTTGCAGTTCAAAAGAGCATTTGAGGAATCGACCGAGGTATGCAGCTTTTCACCCAAAGAAAACCTATGGAGGCTACGAAAATGTCTACATGGCAAAGCAAAAGAATCAGTTTCAGCTCTTCTTATTAGTGCCACTTCATCAGAAAAAATAATGGCTACACTAGAGCTACAGTTTGGAAACCCTGATGGAATTATATCTCGCCTTACACAAGACATTAAAAGGCTACAGTGTTTGTCACCGGAATACCAGAAGGACATAGTGTCATTTTCTGTAAAAATACAGAATTTTGTGGAAGCAGTGCGAGCCGTCGACCGACAGGAATACCTACAAGGTATGAGCATGGTGTCTATAATTTTATCTAAGCTGCCGACAGTACTCGTTTCAAAGTGGTCCGATTATAGTTTCCCATTACTTAAGTCTAACAGAAAATCAACATTAGAATTATTAACTGAGTTTCTAACAAATGAGGCTATAAAGATTACATCCACAACTGCAAATTTACGCGATATCACAATACGGTCTGATTATAATAATAAGAATTATAAGCAGCACGCCAGCAATATTAGATCGCAAACTGTGTTGTTGCAGTCGGAAAACCACAGTACTAAGTGCCAATTCTGTCGGGTATCGGCTCATAAATTGCACGAATGTAAACATTTTAAGAAGGCTTTAAGAAAAGTTAGATGGGCGTATGTGAAACAAAATGGAATTTGTTTTAAATGCTTAGAAACCAAACACAGTCGAGAAACATGCCCGGCGCCAGCGTGCGACAAGGAGGGCTGCGGCCAGGCGCATCACAAGCTGCTTCACTTCCCCAGTGTCCCTAGTAATAACAACAACCGCGCCAGTCAGCCGAGTGAAGACGTCTTACTATCACAGGAGGCGGCTATTTCGACCGAGATAGTAACTCATATCAGTGTGAATCCATACAAAGTGTTATTGAAAGTGGTCCCTATACGTGTGTATACCGAAAGTGGCGGCTATATCGATACAAGTGCGTTATTAGATGACGGTTCTACAGTGACATTAATAAGCGCTGAGCTCGCGGCTCGCGCTGGGCTGCGCGGACGCAAGGAGTCAATGCGTGTTTGCGGGCCGTGGTCGAACAATGAAATCGTATGCGATACTACCGTGTTAGATTTAAACCTTTCTGGCCTAGACAATAAGGTTCACTCCATAAGAGCTCGCAGTGTTGATAAGTTAGATTTACCTTTGCAAATGTTTTCTATTGTAAATTGTGATAATTTTGTACATTTGTCAAATATTAAAAATAAATTATGTAACGTAGATGTTAAACCTCAAATGTTAATTGGTCAGGACAATTATAGTTTGTTATTACCTCTAAAAATACTGTTAGGTAAATCAAATGAGCCGTCTGCTACACTCACCCCATTAGGTTGGTCAGTTCATGGTTGTGTTCGTATGACGGGAGGGGCGCGGGGCGCGGTCCTGCATGACGCCACTTCCCTGGTCGTCTCCGAGCTGGAAGCCGATGAGTGCGGGGGTCGCGATCGCGACCTTCACGAGGAAGTGAGGCGGCACTTTGAGCTGGAGTCCATGGGAGTAGCAGGTAAGCCTAGACGTAATTCCGAAGATGTTTATGCTGTTCAGCAGGTTGAACAAACAGCTCGACTTGTTGAGGGCAGGTGGCAAGTGGGCTTACCCTGGAAGGACCCTGAATGTGTCATGACTGAGGACACCTACACCGGAGCCCTCAATAGACTGAAGGGCGTTGAAAAGAAAATGGAGAAAAATATAGAATATGCTAAAAGGTACGTTGAGCGTGTGAATCATTTATTTGATAATCATTTTGCTAGGGAACTGGAGGACACTGAGCGCACTAGCAAGACGTGGTATTTACCTCACTTTGGCGTCGACAACCCGAATAAAAGCAAATTGCGTTTGGTGTTCGATGCTGCCAGTAAAAGTAACGGTTTGTGTCTTAATGATTATTTATTAAAGGGACCTGACCTACTCAGTTCTCTTTTCGACATCATGATGCGCTTTCGTGAAAATAAAGTCGCTATAATGGGAGACATAAAGGATATGTTCCTTAGAATACAAATGTTGCCGCGCGACCAAGACGCATTTAGATTTTTGTGGAGGAGCAACCCTAATGAGCCGGTAAGAACATACGTGATGAATTCTCTCTTATTCGGTGCAAGGTGTTCGCCTTTCGTTGCACAATACATAAAAAATCTAAATGCGTCACGATTTGAGTCATCCATGCCGTCTGCTGTCAATGCGATAATTCATTCGCATTACATGGATGACTACATACAGAGTCTCCCTGACGAAGTGACAGCCCTGGAGATGCAAAAAAATGTCACTTATATACATGAACAGGGAGGCTTTCACATGGTGAACTGGGCGAGCAACAGTAGCTATGTTCTACAAGGCATACCAACCGAGACTTTATGTCAAACCGCAGTAAAGCTGAAAGTCGAGCAGCAGTGTGACGGCGAGCGCACACTCGGGCTCATTTGGTTCCCGAGTACAGACGAGTTAGCGTTCGATGTTTCATTCAAGCGCATTCCACTTAACATCATTAATTGCAAAGAGAGGCCTACGAAAAGAATTATGTTGCGCGTTATCATGTACATATTTGACGTGTTTGGTTTACTTGCTCCATTTACAATTCAAGGAAAAATTATGTTACAGGAGACCTGGCGTACGAATATCGGATGGGATAGTTACATTCCTGACAATATTTTCAAAAAATGGATCAATTGGATCGAATCACTTAAGATTGTCAATACAATTCGTGTGCCGCGCTGGTATATAGGCTCGACGATAGCTGACGAACAGGCCGCTGCCGTAGCTAAGAGCCGTAGCCAGGCTACGAATGTGGGCGGCGCCAGCGCTACGAGAACGCCAGCTACTACGACTTCGGCATGCGACGCTGCACGTATACACAGCTATAACGATTTAGAATTGCACTTGTTTTGCGATGCTTCACAAAAAGCGTTGTGTGCAGTCGCTTATTGGCGCTGGGTGCACAATAATAAAGTGTACCTCGCCTTTATAGCTAGCAAATGCAGAGTTGCACCAGTGAAACCTGTAACGGTCCCGCGGCTCGAGCTGCAGGCTGCCCTGCTGGGCGCAAGGCTAGCGCACACAATAACAAGCGCGCATAACATCAAACCTGTTCGACGCTTCTTTTGGAGTGATTCGACTACGGTGTTACATTGGTTACGTAATAATAAGCGTACGTACAAAACCTTTGAAGCAAACAGGTTAGGCGAAATTGATGAATATACAAGCGTTTCTGAATGGCGTTACGTACCAACTAATCTTAACGTCGCAGATATAGCCACCAGAGACGTCTTTAATTATGAGTTGTTTATAGGTGAATGGTTAACAGGGCCCACATTCTTATACTCGAATGAAGAGGACTGGCCGCGCGATGTTTTGCAACCTGAAAATATTTATTATGATGTTGTAATAGGAATGATTCAAAATGTTACTGTTTGCTTACCTGTTCCGGATCCAAACCGGTTTTCCTCCTGGCTACGGTTACTTAGGTCCACTGCTATGATACTTAAATTTGTTTACAGATGTAGGCGACTTACCTGTGATGATGACTGCACTATGCTGGAGCGTGCAGAACGGCTGCTGCTGAAACAAGCACAAGCGGATATATTTAATAAAGAAATCGCAATTCTAAAAAACGGTAGGTGCATAGAGGCGAATAGTCGACTACGAACCTTGTCACCATATATCGACGAGGACGGTCTTCTTCGTGTGGGCGGCCGCATCGACGCTGCACCGGACGTGTCCACCGAGGTCAAGAGGCCAATAATTCTGGACGGTCGTCACGTCACGGTTAAGTTATTGATCATGCACTTCCATGTTAAAGCTGCTCACGGAAACCGCGAAATGGTGGTTAATAACATAAAGCAGAGATATTGGGTGCTAAGAATACGGCCTGCTGTGAAGAATGTGACCTCAAAATGTTTGTTTTGCAGGATAAGGAAGGCGAAGCCGGTTATTCCGAGGATGGGTAACCTACCTCAAGCCCGTATGGAGCATCATCAGAGGCCATTCACATATTGTGGAATAGATCTTTTCGGTCCCATGGAGGTTGCAGTATGTAGGCGCAGAGAAAAAAGATACGGTGTTCTCTTCACGTGCCTCACGGTTCGCGCCGTTCATATTGAGTTGGTCCACTCTCTTACCTCTGACTCGCTGATTATGGCACTGCGTCGGATGGCAGCGCGTCGGGGTTGGCCACGACAGATTTACTCCGATAATGGCACAAACCTGCGGGGCGCTGACGTGGAGCTTGCGAGGGCTACTCAGGAGTTAAACCAAGAGGTTTTAAAATTAGAAGCTGCGAACAATGGCACTCAGTGGTCTTTCATCCCTCCCGCGAGTCCACACTGGGGTGGGGCGTGGGAACGCCTCATCCGAAGCGTAAAGTCTGCGCTCCGTGTAGTGCTAAAAGAGCGCGCTCCAAAAGATGAGACGTTGCTTACGCTACTAGCGGAGGTAGAAGCCATCGTCAATGGCAGGCCTTTGACCCACGTCTCCGTGGAGCCCGGTAGCACAGAGTCGTTAACTCCTAACCACTTTATTTTAGGTTCTTCTTCCACTCTTCCTGTAATGGGAGCGTTCGATGACTCAGACTTTTACCTAAGAAAGCAGTGGCGTACGGCGCAAAGATTGGCTGACATGTACTGGCAACGTTGGCTTAAAGAATATCTGCCGGAACTAGCACGTAGGCCAAAATGGCATGGTGAGACGAAACCATTAGGTATTGGGGATTTTGTTATTATAGTGGACCCCGACTCACCCCGCAATGTGTGGCCAAAAGGCGTCATACTTAATGTGTTTCCAGGCAGAGACGGCCGGGTACGTGTCGTCGAAGTAAAAACCGCCAGCGGAATATTGCGTCGGTCCGCGTCGCGCATCGCTCCCGTTTCTTTGGTAGGTACCTAAGTGAGTGCAAGCACTAGGGTGGGGAATGTTGACGACGGCTCAATTGTTTCTTTTTTTTATAATTATGTGGCAACATCGTAGTATCGTTTTTAGTCTGTGGTCTGTCTGTAAGCATCCGCGAGCAATATCATTGTCCTGTAGTCTGTGATCATTGCTATCGATCTCATAAAAGTGTACTTATTTTGTCAGTATTATTAGTGTTCAAAATATTATTTCTACCTGTGAAACGTGTATACTTATTGCACCAGCAAACCATCATCCACAAGGGGGTTACAGCTTATATAGAGAAGTACTTTTATTGTACAATAGACATCAAAGAGCAAAGAATTACCATTCATTATCAAGAACTCGGGTGAAACACCAAAACGAATTTATTCAAATTATTGCAATTTTTTTCTTATCTTTCGTTTTTTTTAGTTTAAGTTGTAATTACTTCTGTTCTTACCTCAATGACACGTCAACACGGTTTAAAGCAATCCTTTAATCAGTTTCCAGGCCCAAAATTTAATGGGTTCCTTACTAATACACCGATATGATCGATCAGGTTGGCCGAGAACAAATATTCAAACCGTCAACCGAGGGTAGTGACTGATTGCTTTTCATAAAATGTCGGTAGCTTAATGACTCCAGAACTCGGGCCATTCCGCTAAATATACCGCTATTCGTTAATTTTGAGCTTTGAAACGTTTCGCTTAAATAATTCTTTGATTTAAGCATTTAAAACGAAGCCTTTGATTTTCTTTACATCTGCAATTTATTTGTTCACGTAAATTCTCTTTGCTGTAGGTTTGAAAGCACATTATGTATCTGCTTTAGTACGTATTTAAAATAATCAATTACCACTAATGAATAAGATTCGTAAGGTTTTTAAGGCGCTTAGTTTTAATTGCTTAATTTTATGTTCATAGTTTTTGAAGATAAGTGGGTTACAACGGATTATCTGCCCCACAAAAAACTGTATAATAACAAAATCTTTTATAATAATTCTCATTTCAATCTCTTAATACACTCCAACGAATTGCAACTTAAGATTATATAACAAATATTATTTAATCAAATAAATAGAGTCAACAAATCCTTACACGTCAATCTCGCAATTCTTATGCATACACAATGCTGCTAACATTAGCTCAAACCCATTAACCGTAGCATGCTACGTGCTACGTGATACTACGATACCGTAGCTGACTACGAACTACGATAATTACACAGCTAGAAATCTAATGCTCCTGGCAATTGCAGCGAAACATTTTAATTGGCCAACGGGGACTCTAAAAGGAAATTGGTAGCTATTCAGTAATTAGTATATTGCTGCTATTATCTCTTTTCAATGAGCCCGTTAGAAAATTCTTAACATTCACTTCAGTACACAAGGAAATACCGACACAATTTTTGGGGTGTTTTTGGTCATTTGAATTTTACACCGTATCGCAAAAAATGCGCTGTGAAACAAAAAGTAATCGCAAATGTTCAAATATTTTTTGATTTGTACCCCAGGGTACAGTTCTAAGGTTAAAGATGAACACAGACTGAACAACTTACAGGCGTGGCCGGCTCGTGGTAATGCATCTACGACGTTGACGGATACATCTATCGACGCGTAGAAGAGGCTTTACAAAGTCGAAGATGGTGCCATCTGATGAGAAGTCCACCTCACATCAATTAAATAAGGATTTTCTTAACCTAAAAAAAATCTCGTTGTTATCTACTGAGATGGGTATTTAACCAGCAGTCTTTCGCAATACGGGCGACCATTCCTCCAACTGAGCAACAAAGAACACGATGAATGTTCTCAACTCTATCGTTTCTTATTATATTACAAGTCGATGAAAATAACGAAGCAATTACATATCCAAATCCAAGGAGAATTTCTTACAAATCCGGTCAAACAGTTAAGTTTGGCATTTGCGTACCTGTTTCTACATTTGCAAATGAAAAAATATTTGATTTGACTTAATAGTAAAATGACAAAACAAAGACGCGCTTTAAATGACAAAACAAAGACGCGCTTTTAAGATAAAGCTTCAGATGTTGAAACAGAATTTAATATTTCACTGAACAAACCCTTTAATATAATTCTAAAGATAGCTTATAGAGCATATTTTCGTGGAACCTAAAATTATGTAATACTTAAGACAAATCTCAAAATAAGTCCCCTTTGGAAACTCAAAGATTTCAAAATGACATCTCGTCAAGAACCGGGGAAAACTCGATTTGACTTTTCTTTCTGAATCGCGAATAAATTGCTCTGTCGTAAACTGTGGAGTTAGTTAGTTATAAGGAATGTAAGGCACAGGAGTGTTTCTCTTTAAATTTAACGCTACAGACACTAAATTACTGACGCAAGGTCGCAGTCAAAAACTTAGTTATGTATTCCTGTCTATTGCTTGGAGAGAGTTTTAAAACGCCTAAGTCTAAACTATCTTTGCGGCAGATTATGTAAATGTTCTGTTTCTTACCACCGATGCAAATAGAGGGTGTGTTATAAGTGTGACGTGTCTGTGTATCTGTGTGCATGTCGACGGCTCCTAATCCTAAGCATACTGAGTCTACTGTACTTTTGATAATTTTAGAGAAGAGCGATTAAAAGAGCGAAAGGTGATATTTCAAATATTACTAATATAAAGAAAATATTACTTATCACATTGAACTAAACATATTGAACATGGCCTGGAAAACATGGCCTGTTAATGTCATAATTATTTCTTAAGGCAGACTTTTATTATTATTATTACTATTTACTTTTTACCGATATTTGATTACTGTTGTTGGCCAATAAATACTTTCTTTCTTTCTTTCTTTCTATATTAATTATTTTTATAATAATAAAATATATAAATTATTTATATTTAAATGTTCCATTATGTATTTAATTATATACCGAATTAAAAATTTAGCCGATTCACATTAGATATAAGATATGTACAACTGACACTAGATACCACATAATACCACATGGATGCAATAAATGTTTGAGTTTGAGTTTGAGTTTGATATAAGATATTTGTAACTAACAAACTGGGTCATGTGAAGCCTGTAATAAATTATATTATTATTAAGGCCTTCCAACAGGACCAAATAAAATTCATATTGTTACATTAATTTAAGAGATATTGTAGATATACTAGTATACATTGATTATTTGTTTGTTAAAAATGGACAAACTACCACTTACATTTTTATACGTCGCTTTATTGAATCTACGGTTTTAGGGAAGAATTATTTTATAAGTGTGGTCATAATATTTTTTCATATATATTACAAGATCTCTGTCATGATCTATATTTTAAAATATAGTAAGTTGACTAACTATACATGGACAGGCCGTAAGTTTAAAATAAATCATTCTTATATTGAGTAGATAGAATAGCTACAAAATTATTAATATTATATAAAACATGAAATTAAGTCGAATTACACAATAATAAAAATAAATTTTCCAATTTAAATGTCACAATGTATTACAATTTAAATGTCATCAGATAAATAATCTTTCAATGTGTAATAAGCCTTATTAACTAAAAGATTTTTAATTGTCAGTTTGTATTTTATTTTAGATTGTGAATTGTAGTATATGTTGTGGCAGATTATTGTATAATAAGGGAGCAAGACCATATAAACTATTCCCAAATAAAGCAGTCTTGTGTGTTATTTGACACAACTTATCATTATGATTTTTAGATAAAAAGTTATTGTTAAACCATTTTAAATTAGATTTTATAAAAACACACACCTTCAATATGTATAAACATGGTACGGTCATAATTTTTAATTCTGTAAACAGATAACAAGTGTGGAATAATGGCAATGATAAATATGTATAAGTAGGCTTTTTGACTTAAAAAGGCCAAGGTCCAAATAAATTGATCCACCTGATGATAAGATAGATTCAAAATACAGGTACCAGGGTGAGAAGATTACCAATATTGTTACAGCTATTGTCAATAGAGGAAATAAATCAAGTAGAGCAGAAGACAGTATGGGCAATGTTATCTATGGCGAGAAATATAGGACAATAAGTCCTGCGTACGAAGCTGTGAGCTCTAAACTAGAAGCTATAAATTCCTTTCACAATACGTTTAATATTTACGATAATTTAAATCTACGTTCGATTTCTCACATTGAATTCAAGATGGGTTAGTTGTTGCATCGTTTCGATATTTGATATAAATAACTCTATGTGGTTCGCTAATTGGTTTTTGATCCAGAGGTTCAGGGTTCAATTCCTGGTGATCACCAGTGTTACTTATATGTGATCGTTTGTTTGTAGTCCTCCTTGCTAGCTTCCACCATCTTTTTAAAGAGTGGCAAATGTACCGCGACGTACCGTCGAACGGGACGTTGCAGTGTGATGTCTTCATCGTTTTCTATGTTACAACGCCCAGCATCACGCACACGTCGACGTCAACAGTCCGTCCCGTCCGAGGTGTGGCGTCTGCTTAGTTGGCACTTTGACGACTTTGCTTTTGCCGAATGGTAATGCGGTTGCGTTACACTTAACTATAATCAATAAAATTTCGTCTCCAAATAAACGAGTCACTCCCCAGCGAACAGCGGCGCAGCAAACGATGTTCAGTCAGCATGCAACTAGGCGGTTGTTTGCCGATGAGATGATGTTGCGATAATATGTATGATGATGCGAAGGTGCGATGCGAGATTATGAGTAATTGTTGTTCGGTGGATGGCGAAAAATCAGCGGGCAGAAGAAAAGAGACATTCATCTTCTGATGCGGCCATGTAAAATGGTTGGCGCATGCGCGATTTCAGGCAGATAACATGTCCAACGCGTGTTAGGCTAACATGCACGCTGCTACCAAGGAGGAGAGTTTATTTTAGTACAATTCTTTTGAAAAACTGGTGTAAAGTAGTTACTTACTTTTTCATTTCATTTTCAATATTATGATTTATAATTTTCATTTTAAACCTGCTTTACTGTAGAGCTATATTATTTGTGATTTAACTGCAATATAAAGCTGCGCTTACACTAAGGTGTAAGAGGTAATTTAAAACGACACTGTTGAACTGGTTTTCTGACAGAAATGTTTGTACACTATCAGGTTTTTTTGTAGTTTTGAATTCTTGATGGCGCTATGGTGTTTGCATGGCTGTGTTGGCGTGGGTATATGCCAGGTTGTTGTGCCGTGTGCCGGACGCCCTATATAGATTTAGTCTGTTGGCCAGCATACAACAGATAATACAAGCGCTACAGGTGTTGTGCATGCTGCAACATATGCTGAGTGGCGGCCTTTTTGGTTGCACTGAATCTTGATAACATGCATTGTGTGTATTTTAACCAACTTCATTAACCGAGTTCAAAATAAAGAAGGAGGTTATAAATTCGAACTGTATGTATGTAATATTGTCAGAATTGCACATTTTTTGTACATATTAGTCTATTTCAGCTTCTAAATACGGGTGCCAAATTTCATGAGTGTATGTATGTATGTGTTTCAAATCATTTTTGCTTTCTTTTCAATTCTAATTGTGCATAGGATTCCAATAGTGCATAGGACGCAATATCTATAGGTAATACGTATTATGAAGTGATGCAAAGCTACATATAATTTGAGATAACCGAAAAATATTTTAGACGCTCTATAATATTTGGAAGAATTTAATTAAAAACTGAATACGAATATCTAAGATACTATTATTTAATTATTTTTAAAATGTACGACGAAAGAAGCTACGCTAAATGCATTTCTATTTGTAAGCTTGTAGCGTTGATTTTCTTTTGAGGCGTAAAAGCTCATCTCAGACTTCAGTGCAATCGCACCCTAACTCCAGACATAAACTACAGTACGCGCTCGGAGAAAACCTAGTAAAGGATATGAAATTAAAAAATGTGTGTTTCAAAGACTTTTCTTTACGAACGTAGAAATTTAATTAACAAGAAAGAGCAGTTTCTTTTTCGAAACAGTTTCTGTTTTAATGAGAAAATAATTTTGACAAAGTGCTATTAATTATTAAGTTAATTTAGTTTACATTGGATTTGTTCATTATTTTATTTCGTATTTGAAATTTTTGAAAATTAACCCAATTTAAATAAAACATAAAGACCAATTTATTCAAGTCACTCGTCTCTAATTACGTCACAAGATTACGTCTACTTCAATTTGGTACCATTTTGAAACATTTAATTTAGTTTAAATTATAAATGAGAGTCACTCGCACAGTTAATTCTACCATCATTAGCGTGAATATTTGAATGGATATCACTTATTTTTATCCTGTGAATTGCAATTAATAAATTATTATTAGGTAATTTATTTATGATCCAGCAGAGGGGATTCTCTCTTGATATTTGTAATTATACATTTGATCAAATCACTAAGATATTTGTTCAATTCTCAGTTTTAACTATGTTAATGTGGCATATACACATAGACTACACTGAGTTCTTTAAATATTAACTCATATTATCCTAAACATATCAGGCTTAACAGATTTTGATAAAAAAATTCCTAGTACCGTATAATATATTTAACATAAATGTGTATTTAAAAATATATTCTTATTTATTGCATTTTGAAACCGATAGATTAATCGATCAGTAGGAATATATCTACATGTGTGTTCCTTATAAATATGTAATCAACAAACAAGTCGAATAACTTGACTAGTATGTGGCCGAGTGTACCTTTACTTTCGTGATTTTGCGTAACAATAACAAATTGGGGATTTGTTTGCTTATTATCAAAATACACAAGATTTACCGCTTAGTTCCATTAAATTATGGAGCCAAAAACGCAGCGAGAAACAAAACAAATTTTCTCATATGTAAGAGAAACGATGTGTACGCCATTTATATCTAATAAGATAAGAATTTTTTGCCTCCGACTTTGTTACGAAAGCTACCACCATTAGCCGCGTTAATACGAATTACCACACTTAACCCTTTTTGTCTAAAAACTCTGCGTCGGGGCAGATAACAGGGGATACCATCACATTTCCGTGCTACGCTGGATTAGGTGGGCTTTTATAATTCATGTTTTATTTACGTTGCAGGTGAACGGTTGTTATAATGTTGTCTTATATTTGCGAGGGCGGTAAACATTTGATGCCATGTGACGTTTTTAAAAGGAAATAAACTATAAATGTAAATGGGTTTATACCCGTGTAATTTATTAAGTAAGTTTATATAATTTTAAGACAAAAAAGAGTTAGGTCTCATGGTTGGCAGTGTGTGTGTAGTGTACCTTTGTTAGTATTTAAATCACTTTTTGGTCCTTCATACAATCGAAATTGGAACGAAAAATGTACTAGTGCATGTTTTGCAAAAACTAGAAAATATCTCTATTTTCTGTATCGTTATTAAATATTTTGACATGCGAATGTGTTTTGTTGTTTGAAACCGAATAGCTTGTAACAACTACGCAAAATTTAAAACTATTGGTTACTTTTTATATTTTCCCCTTTCCCATTATTTTTTAATATACGTGTTACGTGATTCATGCAGATTTGTATATATGAAACAATTCATTAAAGTAAAATTTCATCCTCAGCCCTTTATCGCCCACAGCTGAGTATAGGCCTCTCTTCACGTACAATCATTCATCCCGAACCTGATCTCGCGTCACAACTGGATGAACGCTAATTTCATCGTCGTTAACCCATAATGCGGGCGGTCGTCCAACGTTTCTTTTATGTTTAATAGGCCACCAATCAGTCAACGCATTGGTTCATCAGCCATCACTCTGCCTAGCAACATAGCAACATGTCCGGCCCAATTCCATTTAAGAGAAGTTATTGCTTTTCTGACGTCCCTCACCTTCGTGCGATGTCGATTTTCAGCATTCCTCACACGGTCTTGTAACTTGATGCCGAGCATGGCTCGCTCCATGACTCTCTGTGTAACTTGGATCTTGTGACAGCCTTATTCGTGAGCGTCCATGTCTCAGCACCGTATGTCAAGGCAGGACTCATTGGTTGAAGAGGCGAGTCTTCGAGCATTGTGGACTTGAATATAAAACTTGCTGAATGCCGCCCACCCTAGTTGGATTCTTCTATCTATCTCGCCCTTCCATCGTTCTGCTGTATTTTACTGTAAATAGTTTATCTTAATACCTTTTTATAAACTACGTTTTTTTCCATCCCTTGCTAAGTTATACGACCTTTCACTAACTATTTTATCCCCACACGGGTGTCAAAATTTCAAAACCGCTCTAACATTTGTTTTTACTTCGTACCACGTGCTAAAATAATAAATTTCATGGTTTTATCTTCGATAATGAGGAATCCCATACAAACTTTTATCCCTTATTTCAACGCCTTCATCTTTTACAACAAAATGTAACTTCTGTCCTATCTCAAGTTTAGTCTATTTTTGTGCCAAATTTCAGCAAAATCAGTTCAAGGGTTAGGCGTGAAGGCGTGACTTTGTTTGGGCTACCTTTCACCTTTCATCCCCTATTTAATCACCACTTCCCCACATAGGTTAATATTTCAAGAACGCTAGAACAAATATTTATTTATTTCTTTTCAAGTGTCTAAATTCAAAGCTTGATGGTTTTATCTTCAACAATGACGAACTTCCATACAAAATTTAATTATAGAATAATTTTATTTTTGCGTTTACAAACGCGTAAATATTAATACTAGAAAAATGCACTGAAAAAAAATCGACTTGCCTCAGGCGGGACTCGAACCCGCATCTTCCACAATCCGGGCGGACAAAATTTAATTCCCTATTTGAAACCCCTTAAGCGTTTTTTCGCGATAAAAAATAGCCTATGTCCTTTCACGAGCTTAGTCTATATTTATATTAAACTTCATCAAAATCGGATAGTTTAGACGTGAAAGCTTAACAAACAGACAGACAGAGTTACTTTCGTATGTATAATATTGAGTAGGGAAGTAAGAATTATTTGTCTCCAATCATATCAATATTTTTTTAATTTTTAACTATCAAAATGGCAGTGTTTTGTTAAACACCGTAATATATTATAATATAACTCTTACGTATTTGATTTATTGCTATTTTTGTTTATGTTATGCGAAATGAGGGACATTGTCCTATTCTGATGAATTTTGCGTTCTTAAGCATACAATGGCTATTGTTAATGTCGCTTTGTTGTAACATGTACTATTATGTAGATGTTAGGGATAATGTTTGCAACTTAATCATGTTTAAGAAGTGAGGTGATCATACTTACGAATGGAAATTTGACATAATTAGTTAGCTTTTTTATCTACACGAATAATATTTTAAAGCTGAAGAGTTTGTTTGTTTGAACGCGCTAATCTCGGGAACTAATGATTTAAATTGAAAAAATATTTTTGTGATGGATAGTCCATTTATTGAGGAAGGTTATACGCTAAACAACATCATAATACGCGAACAAAGTCGCGGGCACAGCTAGTCAAAAATAATATCTATACGTATTTTGAATAGGGAATCCAGACGTAAGCTGCATTATGTTTGTTTGTTGTTTGGCATTGTGAAGACGCAATCACCTTCTTATAGTAGGGGAGCCCAAGAGGGGATTTTGGGATTGGTTCAAGCGTGGCAGTTTAATAGTAAGGGAGAATCCTTGTACCTTGTTAGGTACTTTCAGCAGGTATGAGCCTTCAATATAGTGTCGTATGTTCTGAGCCATTGATCAGATTAGTAAAAAAAATCGAACCTCAGAACTGCTCGAGCGCGTCAGATTAAAACAATTTAGGTTTATAATATACAGAAAATGATATTATTATAAAAATCTGACGATTTGACCGTGACGGAAGTGATCGAGAGAATTTCAAAGTTGCAAAAAAAAATCGTAACCTTGAAATGTTCGAGCGCGGTTCTTTTTTTTTTCAAAGGAAATTATTTAAAAATTATAAAAATATTATAATCTGACGATTTTGACAAGCTGCATTATGTATTTCCCGCTCTACGACTCTCATTCTTTCTCACTCTTTTTTATTGTCTTTCTCTCTCGCACTTCTATACACTACTCTCGGCCGCCATGATGCCTTGGACAGCTGATCACAACAGTGCGTTCGTGTTTATGTACGTATAACATCGTATCTTGTTTATTATATTTTAACAAATATTTTATAAATAAATTACAGTGAATTTATGATTATTTGTGGTTTGTAATTTGAATAAATAAAGAAACTAATTATAAAAATGAAAAAAACCTAAAATTTTATTGAAAATTTGTATGAAATTTTGAATCTGATCACATAGTATTCTCAATATGCTCTATACAACTCAAAAAACATCAATTACCGTCAACTGCGTGAAAATCTGTTGATTTATTCAAAAGTTATGACAGTTTAAAATTTCAATAAATTGTGTTTTATCCAACTTGTATCGAGCTTTTTTGCTCAATAAACTCATAAGTATAGACTAGCTTTCTTTTTGAGCTTAAAAAAGCTCAATAATAGTGTAATAAGCAAAATTTAGAGCGTTCGGAATTTGCAGAAAATTACAGCAATGGCCTGTGCTATGAACTTTTTTTTAATTCTTTCAAATTGTCAGATTTAACAAATCCCTTCACAAAATAGTCAGATTAAGGCTGGGTACTACTAGTTTATCGAGTTGAACCATCTGTATGAAAATCTGACACGCGCGAGTATTGCAAAGTCACAATTTTTTTTTGCATTTGCTAAAATTGATTAGGGACTTTTAGTCACGTCCAAATCGTCAGATTAAGTAAGAGGACACTTGTGACGGCTTAAATAATAAGTCCCTATAATTACTGACACGCTGGAGAAATTACATTTTTTTTTGCTTATATCGCTTAGTGTTACGAGCGATCCGGCAGATTAATATTTCTCCGTGGACACAAGTTTGTGGGCTATCTACACTTCCAAAATCTGACGCGCTCGAACATTTTTTTTTTCATCACTTTTTTTTACATTTTTGAAAATTCATACAGGCTCTCCCCACCACTAAAATGGTTAACTTCATAGGAGCTTTTTTATTATTTAGCGTCTAATCTTTGCAATCCAATAGATCTTCTAACCGCTGGAGACACTACAAATTTAGCACTCTGGGCTCCCCTACTATTACTTGTTTGATAAGTTGTCTTTCTCCAATGGGTCAGTCAGGATAGCATCGCGCATATTATGTTCTAAACACAACACAGCCGTGTTTTGTGGAAGCTTTCGGTATGCAGCCATTATCATAAGTAATGTTTTTTTCTAATGTATATGTTACAGTCCAAACCCGATTTTAGGATAAACAAGTTTTCCCTAGGCCAAACCAGTTCACTAACCTACCCATCACTCAGCCATGTAGGTACATACAACACAAGACTCTCCCAAAACTGTGCAAAACTGTGCACTCTGCCTGGTCATAAAAAAAATAACCCTAACCTACCCATCACTCAGCCACTAGATATCTCCGAATCGCATGAAGGACTAATTGATTTGGGCTAGGAAATACTAGTTCGTCCTTAATTCGGGTTTGGCCGGTAACATTTATATATATTTCGACGCTTGAAAGGAAAAGTTGACTAAGCGCCATTTTGAGCCAAATTGAGTTATATATACAGTTTGAATCGCCTAATTTTTCTGCGTCGTTTGGTCTAACTCACGCCTTCCTACGACGACTTTTAATGTCGCTTCTGCATTTTGGACTTTACGAATCATCACTTTTTTTTTGTTACTAACCGACAGAAATTTCGGCCTCTTTCGAAAAATTGGTCGTTGAGATAATTGTGCGACGATGGTTTTGCCCTTGGTAAATTTTTACATATATGTTGGTAGAATAATTTCTCCCTTTAGCTTATTTTACTTGTATCTGAAAATACATTGTATTGAATTTGGTATATTTTTTCCATGTAAAGATTCATTCTTGTTTTCACTACCGTCATCTTGGCTCGATTGTTGTTTTTGCCATTATGGCGTTTAGTTAAATTCGCCTATTTCAGAAATACAACTTTTCGTCGGTTAGTAAATTTTTACCTGCCGCTTCAAAGTACAAATTTATTGATTAGGTAACTTTTACTTGAACTTATGCGATTATCAAAATGTTGGTTGTACCCCATTGGCACCACACATACTGGGGTTCCAGCGGCTTTTACCTAAAGTAATACATCTATAAAATGATGGTTACACCTACAAATGACCAGAGCACTGTCGTATGCGCATACAGTGAAATTAGATTCACAGTAACATAGGAACTACCAGTGTGCGACAGGATGTCGCTTAGAGTGCACACGCGCCCATAGTCTAGCGTAGTGCTACCGCTTCCGTATAGGTTGACCTCATGACAATTGAAATTAAGAACTATAAGTCGAATCAATTTAATTTTTAATTGTTTTTTTTTTTTGCATTATTGAAAGTGCTTTAATCATGAGTTATATTTCAGACCAATGGATCCAAGAAAACGTGGTCACAGTATTTTAAAAACGGCACTCTTAAAATGGGGAACGTAGAAATTTTTTAAAAGGTTCAATTTTAGTTTCTACTTTTTAATATAAAAAGGTCAAGCAAATGACTCCATTCCACCTGATGGTAAGCAGAAGTGGAGATCAAATGCGAAGATAACTGGTGCGAGAAATAAACTGCCGTGCCAGCCACCTTCGCCTTGCCGACCTGCAAGGTGCTTCTTCACGCCTCTTTTGAATGACCCAGGATTCTAGGTAGGAGGGAACACGTGCGCTTGCAGTGAATTCCATTTCTTGATTGTGGGACAAAGAAACGAGTTGCCAAATTTCTTAGTTCGCGTTGGAATGTTAGCCATAGTTTGTCGGTGACAACATAGACGAGCACGTGTAGTCCTTAAAAGGAAGGGAGATGGTGGGATTAGGGAAAAAAGCTCCTCAGAGCACTCGCTATGGTACAGACAATTGAATGCGCTCAACGACGCAACATTGCGACGCAATGGGAGAGGCTCAGATCTTTAGTCACCTCTTCGTCGCCGATGACGCGGACCGAGCGATGCTGCAACTCATCCAAAGCATCGAGTAAGTACATGGCCAGACCCCAGAGTTCACAAATTCGTAGCCAATGCGTGCCACGCGCTGTGCATCCGCTTTTATGTTAGTCTTCTTACAGGACTCGGAAGCCTTATTGTAAGCTGCTTTCAGTGATTCAACATCAGGAGCTTTAAGAGCCCGACCCCTGATCCAAGCGCGATACACTGCCTGTTTCTGTGAAACAGCATCAGCACAATCGCGGTAGAACCTGAGGTTACGTCTGCCCTTACTGATGAGATCGGAATGTGGAATGTAGTATTCCATACCCAATACATCTCCTCAGTAATGGCAGCGGCGCTAGCTGATGTATCGTTCTCATAGAAGCAGAGTTGCTTCCAAGGGACAGATGCAAAGTAGTCGCGCATACCATCCCAATCTGCACACCCTTAATGCCAGAGCCGGCGCTTAGCAACCACCGGTTGCGGAAGCTTGGAGCGGCACTTTGGAGGATATGAGGCAGTGGTCAGATGAGCCTAGAGGGGCTAGGACCTCTACCTGATGGGGTCCACGTCCGGAAGTCTCCTCGTGGCGGACCCTGGTAACGTGGTGGGGAAACTTTCTCGGCGGGTATGCGGCTTTTGATGCCAAGTGTGTCCGCTTGGCATTCGAAGTCGCATGCCATCGTCGAGTTGTTTTTGTTTTCCCACCACGGCTAGTTCCTGACGACCCTTTTCAGGGCCACGACCACGCCCGATGACCTCAGGTGCGGTCCGATGGCTGCTCCCGGTGTCTTCGTCAGGTGGACGCGCCACGTCGAGCAGCCGTCGGTGAGGAGGCGGCTTATAAGGCCGGCGTCGGCCAGCGGCCCACAGGGGCTGGCGTTAGTCGGTAGCCCCTGTGGGCTGCTGGCCACCAATTAGTGCACAAGGAGTGCCTAGACGGGCAGCGTTGGGACGGTCTCGGTGTAGTTGCGCTCACGTTCGCAGATCCCGAGCCGTCCCGCAATAGCGCACTGGAGGTCAGGCCGGGGAGGATGTTTAGTGGGTATGGCGATCCCTCCATAGCCCTGCGGTGGCTATGGAAGGAACGCCTTTACCTCGAGTCCCACATATACCCTGCGGTTGGCACCACCCCGCAGGGACGATGCGTAAATGCATTTGACCTCCCCGACAAAAAAAAGGAGGACGTCAGGGCAGCCCTTGCCCTGAGGGCTGGCTGCCCCTTCGAAGAAGTCAAGGTGGGCGCTATCTCCGATGACCTTCGGGGCGGCGGGGGAACAGTAGTTGTGTCGCTCCCGGCGGAGGGAGTTGGGCGCCTGGTTACGAAGGGCAGCGTAGAGGTAGGATGGTGTGCGGCGGGGGTTCGTCTCATGGACCGGAGGCCCATGAGTTGTTACCGCTGCTTAGCGCCCGGCCACCCGGGGGTGAGGTGTACATCTGGGAGGGACCGCAACAGCCTGTGGTACCGATGCGGCGAGGAGAGACACAAGGCGGCGACCTGTCGGGCGCTGCCGCACTGTGCCCCCTGTGCCGATATTGGTCGGCCAGCTGGACATAGGATCGCAGGTGCGCGGTGTAACCCCCCGCCGGTAAGAGGCAGCCTGGGACCGCCAGGGATAGGGGCTATCAGGCTGCCTCTTGGTGGATGCCTGGGGATCCGTCCCCCACCCAATGTCCACTGGCAGGGTCGACACGGAGAGGGAGGAGCCCAAGAGGCGTGAGAGGAGGGGAGCCCTGATGGTGGAGGCGAAGGTCCATCCTGCCACCAGCAGAAGGAGGAGGGAGAGCCCATGGACGCCCAGCCAGCTGCCCAAGAGGTCAGGACCGAGAGCCCCGACAGCAGCTGCAGCAGCGGAAGTGGCGATGAGGAGGAGATGGAGGTGCTCAAGAGTGTCGTCGAGGAGACGGGCCTCCGCAGAGGCCGCTGCAGCGGTGGTGAGGTGGAGGAGGAGGGGCAGTCTTGTGACCGTGTGGATAGGACGCCCATGACCGTGAGGGAGGTGGAGGAGATTTTGAAGACGTGGAGGACGGAATTCCTTGCGAAGGTGGAGGCAAGAGGTGGAGGTTGGCAAGTCTGCGCGGAGGGGGGAATGACGTTTGGTAGGGGAAGGTTGTTGCGGTTGATAAGGTTCCCGCTCCCACCCAGCGTAAACAGAGGAGGGGTAGGAAAAGGTAGGCCTTTTCCTAGCCTTTTCGGCCAGCGGCCCACAGGGGCTGGCGTCAATCGGTAGCCCCTGTGGGCTGCTGGCCATAAATAGGTGCAAGAATTGCCTAGACGGCGGCGTTAGGGCGGTCTTGATGCTAGTTGTGCTTGCACAGATCCCGAGCCGCCCAAGAAGAAGGTCAGGCCGGGGAGGATGTTTAGTGGGTAGTGAGGGAACACCTTTACCTCGAGCCCCACATACCCCTTGCGGTTGGCACCAACTCGCAGGGACGATGCGTAAATGCATTTAACCTCCTCGTCACAAAAAAAGGACCTCTACCTGCTATCCCTCCGGATGGGTCTTGAGCAGAAGAGGGCTGATCAACTAGTTTTGACAAGTCGTGCGTGAGAGCGAATACATGAGCAGAGATTCCTGTATGGTCAGTTTTGAAGGAACTTAACCACTAACTATGGTGAGCATTGAAGTCCCTCAAAAACACCAGTACTGCTCCTGTGCGTCATCTGCCACCCGACTCAGATGTTCAGAAAGTCGAGTTGTCTCAGCGTCTCCGGTGTGGGATCTATAAAGACACACGTAGACTCTGGCCTATACTATCGGTTTTGGCTGAAAATATCACTGTTGTGATTGTGTCTCCACATATTTAAAATGATTGTGATTAATAAGACTTATAAAATTTACTTATGATCTTATTATTCCAAATACTATGTTGATTTTTTAAAGATTTAATTGTTAATTTGATTGTGTAACTGATAAATAAAGCTCAATACATTTTAAAATGAATTTTATAATAATTACTAATAAAAAAAACAATCCAACTTTCTAAAACTAACGACACTTCAGTAACATTCACTTAAACACTTCAATCTAAAAATGACATATGAGCAGTTTTGCCTCTATTTTCTAACTTTTTTAATTTAGGTTAGGTCATTTTTTCTCCGATGACAATTAGATATTTTTTTCGATATTACATTTTTACCGAACAGTTAAATGACCAACGTACGTCGGTTAGTACTTTTTTCCTGTTTCTAGTTTCAGGTGATATTTTACTAAGCGCCACTAACTCCTAAACTATTAATTATTTTTAACAGTTGCATATATCATGATAAACCTGACATTATGAAACGTTTTTGCTTAAAGAATTACGCCTCTAAGATGATTACAAGAAGTTTTATGATTTTTTTTCTAAAAAATGAATCTTTAAGTCGTCCTCCTGAACAATTAACTCCATGTCGCTTAGTCAATTTTGCCTTTCAAGCGTCGATTTGTATACCATTTTGCATACAAATAATAATTAGTTATTACAATAGGTTTTCTCAAATGAAAATAAAAGTACTTAAAATATTTTTGATTCTTCAAACTATATCACAGTCTCATCTAGTAATAATCGCAAAAGTAAATTTATCAATAAAATCACAGCCTTAATACTTAAGTAGCTAATTCTAATTTTATGTACAGGTTTAACAGGTCCTCAGTGTGAATATGAAACTTTATTCGGCTAATGCGCCTATTTTACGACTTCCCATAGAGTCCATTACCAAAACACATTCTACCCTAAATAAGTAGGTGCAAATAATGGTGTTATAATAAATTTAAATTACGGGGGAGTGCTTGCCCTGTGGTACTTAGCAATGTAAGGTTACAAGATTTAAGGTGAGAGAATGTTGAGAGTCAATGTTTTGTTTCGTTAATTTACACGGACATCAGACAGTAATCTTTTAAAATAGGTGCGTTACAGCGTTCTTATGCTGTGTGCTTGATAAAAAAGCATGCGATCCACCTTAAACAAATAAAAAAAAGGTAAATTTATATACGTGGCAAAACGTGGCTATGCTCCTAATTATCTAAACTTGACATCAAATGATGTCGGTGTCCGTGTACATAGGTATCATGAGGACATTCAACTACTTAATTTTGGGTTTTCCTTATTATTTCCATTAAATAAAAAAAAAGTATGCTTTGGTTATATTTAAATATTAATATGTACAATCAAACTTGAAAAAAAGTTCGTATTTTATGATTAATATTCAGACTGTGTAATTTGCAAGTGTTTTATGTTAGTCAACTAATAAAGTCGATAACTTAAGAGTTTTTTTGTCTTATTAATTTTATACATAATTTGATATACTAATTTACGTACTCGTACGAGAACATGATCCTGGTGTACTCGTCTGGGGACGTAAATAAATCTATAAAAAAAAATTTTTTGGACGATAATTTATAAAAAATGAAATTTCCATGGTATCGTTTTTTATATCTTTTCTGTTCTATTCTAAAAACTCCATTACCTAATCTTTTGAAATTTGGTGTGCCTAATTGGGCAAGACTTGGCTAAATAAATAGTATCATCAATTTAGACAGAAAAAACCCTGTCCCTGAGTCAAAACGATTCTTAATTCTGTTGATCAACAAAAAGAGTAAGTTGAAATTTTTTCAAGATCAAAAATTTAGTTCTTTTAATTTCACTATATGTATTAGGATTAAGGACTAGGCTCTTACAACCGTAACAGCCTAGTCCTTAAACGAAAAAATATAAAACTTAAACAGCTACTCAATCAAAGAAGTTACACAACAAATAGTGTATGAAAAATCGTAAATAATAGGTTAACACACATGTTCATTACCTCTTTGAACAAGGTTCCATATTACTATGCTATATTTGTCTAAAAGGTATTTTTTTGCTAATATTCATTCATTGGTTCTTTACACTTTATCTGTGCTGAGAGGCGCTCCGTCTCTGTCACGTCTGTCCCCTCTAGACAAACATTTGTATACAGTTTCAGTACAAATTAGACGTAATTCTATCCGTACTCGACGCAATCTATTTTGCTTCAACTGCATCCGGGCACGAAGACGAATTGGCCTTTTAGTACCGAAGTAACGTCTTTGTAAAGTTTTGCATAGAATAGATTATTAACAGAATTGCCTTAAATTACTTTCTTTATCTAAGAATCTAGGTTTTCGTCATCTTAATAATATGAAAAGTCCTGACTCACTGACTGATCAACGTCCAGCTCCTACCTTCGGACCTAGATAGGAGAAATTTTGCACAGATGTACGTAAGGGATAAATTCGGATTATTTTGAAATTCGACTCCTAAATAGGGGATGAAAAATGGTATGGGGAAACAAGATTCGTTAGACTATTTTATTCAAAACTTCACAAGAGTACTCCTATCGATAAATAAGTAAGCACGTGTTTCAGGTTTTTTCCAAATTCAAGCCTCAAATAGGGGAAAGAGAGTGATAAAGTTTGAAAAGGAACATGGATATTTTCTCGTCATTATTTAAGATAATTTGAATTTAAGCACTTCCTCATCATCATCATTTCAGCCGAGAGACTGTTAAAGATAGCTGGATAAGAAAACAAGAAGCGTTTTTGAAATTTTTAAACGTGTAGGATTCGTAAAAAATTAAGTACCAAAAAAATACTACCCAAAGTATTCCACGCGGACGAAGTCGTGGGCAAAAGCTAGTACTCTATAACAGTCAACGCCACTATCTGCACATGAAATAATAATATCTTGTGACACGGAAGCGACATTACTTCTCTTTGTTACCAATTTCTTTGCTTCATAAAAAAACTCATCGCCAGGAGTTCATGTTTATGATCTATGTAAAAGCGTAATAACACCCCTCACACGCAGTTTGTGCTACAATTTATTGGTGTTAATGACGCATAAACGCGTCCAACAAATCGTTATAAACCAATACGCCGTTGTCTTTTTATACGTTCGGGTATCGGCCGTGAGAAATGTGTCAAAATACGGGGCAGAAATGTGAATTTTAACGCTTCTGCGGAATAGAAACAACATTTTTATGTTAATATTTTGATTTTGACATAAAATGTTTATTATAGTGTTTTGTGGGATCCAATGCCAAAAATATTAAACTGGGTTCCAACGAAAACATATTTTTTTTGACAATACTGAAAACATTTGAATTTATTACACGAGATAAGTAATTATTTGTAAATATATTATTCTATTTTTTAATCCAAATGCACATTTGGATTAAAAAATAGAAAAGTTTGAAGAGTTTGTTAGGTGGTAGGCCAGTATTTAGGGTCGCTCTGTAGACAAGGCGCACGTAAAATGCGCCGATCGTAGAGCGCCCCATAAAGGCTTAGGAGAGTACCGGTGGGTTTTAGCGGAGTAGGACCGGCGCTGTTCCGCGCCGGTGAGTCCCGCATACGCCGTGCACCCAGCCAGCGTACGGTATGGTCCGTAAGTGGATTCCATCCATTCCCATCGTCACAAAAACGGCAACGGTATCCACTTACCACCAGATAGGCCGTCAGTTTGTTTGTCATCTAGTAATGTAAAAACACAGTTTTTCGAATTTCAAAGAGTGACCCCTTAAGGTGGCCGTGCGTTTTGCAGGTCCACCTGGCTTGCTGTATCGTGCAAATTCATAGAGCCCTGCGTAAAGCGGATCTTCCATCACACGCAACGTGGCCGACGGGTCCACGTGACGGAACACAAGAGCATTTTTTTAAAATGAATGAACGCCATTGCGTTATAAGTCACTGCGGACTACTCCTATAAGCCACTCGCGACGGATAACGGTGCAGACGCCCTTTAATTAATGAGAATAAGATTGATAGAATTAGCAAATAGGACGACCTCTGCTCATCCCGTGGGTGTCGTAAAAATCGACTGAGAGAGTTTCTAAACCGCGTGTAGACCAGCAGTTGCTGTGATTGTACGCTCCGGTCTATCTCCCGTATGTACACGCTGCTTTCCTATCGCAGTAGCGCGTGAAAAACATTCGTGATTTATGTAGCCAGACGCGGCTATCTGAGATAAATTATAGTCCTCGGTAGATGCATGCACGCGAAAAAGTGAGGAACACTCGCCCTTACATTTCTTTTCACTCTTTTTGGTGGAATAATGGTTGTAATAAAAAAACGGTTAACCCTTTCCTTGGCTCCGGGGACGGTGGTCACGTGGGATCTCCGTTTATTCGAATTTTCGGGAGTGAAATGACTGAGGATGTGTTTTTGTCTTTGCGACTAAAATGTGTGTTTCCCTTTCCTTGCCGAAACATCAATGATTTGTTTGGGTTCAAAACATTTAGGTTTATTAGATACTTTTCTATCTTTGTTCTCTTGAATAGTTTCTAGTTAGACTTTTTAGAAATTCAAATATATAACCACACAATACAAGGAAAAAGAATTAACACGCGCCGTATGTACTTACGAGCAGCTGTTGGGAATTTTGACCCGCACCATACACATGTACCGATTTTAAAAAATACGGTAGATATCCGTATATTGAAGGCAGCAGCTGATGACGTATGATGTGACGCGGAGGGTGCGTGCGGCGCGTTCGTTGCTGACAAATCTTCGTTCACCTTTAGGCTGTGGTAGCTAGCCAGCAGGATTACAATATGTTAAATGAGTGGATGACCTTATTAAGATCATCATCATCATCAACAGCTCATATAATGTCCCCACCGAGGGGCTCGAGCCTACCCCACATTAGGGGCGATTAGGCCTTAGTCAACCACGCTGGCCAAGTCCGGGTTGGTCGACCTCACACACAACCTAAGAATTTCTGCATAGGTGTGTGCAGGTTTCCTCAAGATGTTTTCCTTCACCGTAAAAGCGTCGATTAAACGTACATATGATTTCAAAATTTGAAAACACATTGGTACGTGGGGGTCACTCGCAATAATATACTAGCTGGAAGACATATTCTCTCTCAAGAGAAATTTTTTCCAATGCAAATTTCTTTCCAGTAAATTTAACATTAGAAAGTTTAATTCAATAGATATACAGCACCATATGGCCTAGCCAGATTTCATCTCGCAGTTTTTACGGCATAGCTCAAGAATAATCAAGGCAGCCATTTTGAAAGTTATTGGACACAAAACTCGCATATAGCAGCGAGAATGAGCTCTTAACTACAACGGCCGTCGTCTGATGCGAATAGGTAAGTCCATTGAGACATTATAGTTGGGTATGAAAAATCTTTACGGCTACTTGTCGGGGAAATGAAACGGAGGTCGCTGGAAGTATTGTCGTAAGTACTATTCTTTAATATCACTATCATGCAGACCTTGAATCGGATCAAATAAATGAGTAAAAAAAGATCATCCTGATTCTGTACTATAATCGCATCCGTGGTCTGAGTGGTTTGCGCTCCAGCTACTGACTATTGCTACTGACACCATCATTATCCAGAACCATCAGAATCATGTAGATCTGTTACAAATAATGTAAACAATGGTTGTTGCAAATAAAGACTATTCTATTCCAGTATTAGGTACAGAGGTCCCAGAGTGCAAGTAGATGGTAGAAATTGCTTAAAGTTTGTCGCCTTAATAGTAATTTTAACAGCATTATTGTGTCAGTTAATGTTAAGAAAGCCAGTACGTGGTGCAAGTTTCGAGTGAAGCCTGCTTCCACCCTTGTCTTTGATATCACTTACCATAAGATAAAGTGAAGGCCAAAAACCTCACTCTTAATAGAAGGAAAGCGGCCTAATGAGCAAGATGAAGCACAAAGGAGCTCAAGGTTATAAAATTTGGTCACGGGACCATCACCTAAGCACTTAAGGTATACCTAAAAATAGAAATATGTGATCATCAATATTTAAAACTACATTCAAACAAACGCACAAAAGAATAAGGAGTTGCCTTGAAACGGTTTCTGCTCCAATAAAAACTAACGCCACATTAACATAACTTCAGCATAACTTTTTACGATATGTATGCGCCCAGAGGGAGAAACAGCAGTCGTATATAGTGACAAGTCGATATCACGCCGACTATTGAGGCCACTTTAAGAATAATATGAGCCAACATTATGGCTCCTTTTCTTTTGTTTTTTAATGTTGACAAAATATGTGCTTGCGGTTGTCTTTAAGTTTATTGAAGCTGTGAATATAAAAAAAGTCTTTAATATCAAATGTGCTTAACATAATTTTTTTTCTATTGGAAAATCGTGGCCTTCATCTGCTGAAAAGTGATGGCCGGCCTAGCCCAAGGAATTGTGAGCCTTAAGTATCAGTGGGCAGGGCACATTATGAGGAGGACTGACGGCTAGTTGGGGCGGGAAGGTCCCCGAGTAGCAACCACGTCCGGGAAACGCAGCGTTGGTAGAACCCCCACAAGGTGGACGGAAGATCAGGTAAAGGTTGTCAGAAGCAAGGGCCGATTGGTTTAAACAACAGTAGGTACCGTTCAGCTGAAATTATGGTGATGATGATGATGCACCAGGACTCACTTTCACTACCATGACTTCTCTCTCTACCCGGCCTATTGAAGAATAACTGAGATTTTATGAGAATAGATATTTAGTTTCCATTTCGCGAAACGAAATCTACAATTTTAATTTTGCTGTTCCAACACAGAAACTTTTTTCCATGTTTAATTCGTACAACGCTGAGGATCTTATACCGAATGGAATAAATAAATATAAGCGACATATTTCAGTCCCAGTTAATTTCGCCAAGAAAAAGTGTAATGCGAGCTAGATTAGTATTTAATTATATCATTTGCATGACAAATAGAGGCTTGAATAATTTATTACACATGCTAAAGACTGGACAGAGATAGCTTTGTAAAACTGTAAGCGCAATTTATTTTAAATTAAATCTTCTTTGTGGAGCATTTGTTTCGATGAGGTTTTGTCAGGTTTTTACTTTCTCCAATACGTAGTATAGAGGAAGTCCTGTAATCGTCAAAAATTGGACCTCGAGATTTTGACGGATTTACACGTTTTGGACCTCCCTGAGTCTAAAAATATCGTTTTTGGAATTATGTCTGTGTGTGTGTCTGTGCGTTAGCACGATAACACCGAGCATGCTTTAACTTATTGCAACCAAATTTAACATGCGTGTATGACATCAAAATATAAGGTTTCTATAAATTTTTGAGTCGTCGATCACGAAAGTTAAGCAACCAAGTGTGCGGTCGGTGCTCGGATGGCTGATCAAAATTTAACATGCATGTATGACATTAAAATATAAGGTTTCTCTCAACTTTTTTAATTTACAGCCCGAGAACTAAAGAATGGTGGTCACGCTAGTTCTGCATAACTTTCGCCTTAGGATAATTTTTCGAAGACGTTTCCTAGACTCCACTGGGTTTTGGGTTTAATATAAGTACGATATAATTGTGCGTGGTGAATTTTGGCGGTTGTTGAGCCGAAGCCAGTTTAACAGATAGGTTATCTTCTATGCATATACTAGATTTAGTCGCCATACTTAGTAAAACGAAGAAATACAAAAGTGAGTTTTTATCGAGAACATCACATGGTAATATGTAATAATATTCACCGCCGTGACTATGAGATCTGACTGATCTCGACCGTTCGACCGACCTTAGTAAATACACGCAGATGTAATCGGGCATTATCGGCTTTCGTCTGTCGCAAATATTTGGGAGTTTATACGATGTGTGTTGCTCCACGAGTTGACTTTAATAAAACGCCCGTTGCGGTAGACACAATCCTCTTCCGTGTCCTGTCATTTCTGATTTCTTCTTTTGAAGATTTTTTAAACTTAATTTTTTTAGCTAGTATCTATTAACGCTATATATGAAGAGGGATTCGGCTCGACTAACTGAAAATTGAGTGACACAGTGTATCAGGTTTTAAGAGCAATATTGTCTTCAGCGCTCACACTGGAAAGTGTGTTCTGGCGTGCAAAAGACCAGACTCAAATAACATTGTCTTTTTGTAGTGTTGTGTTGTTGTAAGTAAATTAAATATCCAGAAAATTTATTTGTATGAATTACTATATTTTGATATGACTCTACCTGATGGTAAAGGCGGAATCGGATAGTTCATTTTTGATTTCATTTTCGACGAAGCATAAAAAAAACGCCTAATTAAGGCAACTCACCTTTTATCATTGATGTGCCTTTATGATCAAAGCTAGCCGCCCGAACGCTTTCATCGGGCATCGGTCAATGTTTAACAGTTCATCGAAAATGAAACGTGTAACATCGACCCTTTTTGTTTTACTAGCAGAGTTAAAGCAGATTGTGTCAATTGTGTCAGATTGTACAACTTGTCTCCGAGACATCGTGAAGCAACATGCATGGAAATTCTTAATTTCACATTCACTTTAACATTTACGCGTAAATAAGAAAGACGTTCAGTGTTCTTTATTCACCACTTTAGTCCGCTCCTGCTTTGAGTACCGTTGTTGGCTATGGGATGCATCTGCTCTATATAAGTTAGATGAATTGCAGATGCGTAATCCTCTTTAGCTGTCCATGAAAATAAAATACGAGTCAGGAAAAAGCATCTAGCATTCTCCATCAACGCGGTTTCGAGGCATCATGTGAGGGCATCTATCTCACGATTAAAGTATTATCCGTATGTAACATACGTTTGAACTGTAACCCTTGCCACATAAAGCATAAATTTTATTGAGCGTTGTCAATGTATGACGAAGATCTTACCTATAGGGAAAAAGTTCGTTCTGCTCATTCATTGATCCAACTGATATTACACGGCCTTTTTATTAAACGTCGTAACATGATTGAGCACAGGATTAATATCCTCTTTTGTGTACCAGGCACGATTGGTCGTTGCTAAGACTCCACAGTCAGTAACATTTTGCTTTACATGTCCTTCTGTCCACACAGTAAAGTAAAATGTTACGTTAATAGGTATTTATTTGCTTATAATGTGCCTCTGACGAAGGCTCATAGTCACTTGAAGGGCAATGCAAACAAAGAAAGAAATGTCACGTGTCAAGCACCAGCTTCCAAAGGTTGAAGGAATCTTCAAACGCACTTAGTAAAGAGTTATGAGGTAACAGACAAAAAATACAGTCAAATTGAGAACTTCCTCCTTTTTTGAAGTCGGTTAAAAAATTCATGCCGTGTGATACCGGCAGGGTAGAAAAACATCGCCCCATATCCTCCAATAGGTGTCGTAGAAGACGAATAATGGATCAGCAAAGGGGTATTGATCACCCACCTTATGCTGGCACTTCACATGGCTGCATTTGTCAAACCATTTGTGTTGCATCTCTTTCATTCTGTATATTTATTATAGAGATGCAGCATAAATGTTTGCCGAATACGGCCATGTGAAGTACCAGCATTATACTCTTCTACCAATCCGCATTGGGCAAACGTGGTGGACTACTAAGCTCCTTAGATGACAAGGAGAGGCCTTGTGACCCAGCAATCAAGTCGAACTATAAAGGCTGTTATGATGATGGTGATGAAAAAAAATCTTATCTATAATATAAAAATGAATCGCAAAATGTGTTGGTAAGCGCATAACTCAACAACGCCTAGACCAATTTGGCCATTTTTTTTTTAAATGTTCGTTGAAGTTCAAGGATGGTTTTTACGGCGAGAAAAATTCGAATAATTTCTTTATGACGGGACCAAGTCTGTCGGGTCCGCTAGTGTAAAATAAATATCGGATAAGCTATAGGGGTAGTAAAACGTTTTCTCCGTTTCTATGGAAACGTGCTCTCCATACTATCGTCTAAGCTATCGGAAAAACAACCTAACCGATGTTTTTATTGTGTAACATGCTGTTTGCTTTCTGTCTTAGATTTTTGATCAGATTACTAGTCTTCGAAATGCCACTGATTTAAGTATATGTTATATTTAAAAAATATTAATCATCTCTCGGTCAATCGCTGATAGTCGAGTCACCGAGGACGGTTGACATCTAAGTATGATGGTGCTAACTAGTTAAACATAATTTGAGAACTCTTAATTTTATACAGGTGAGCCATTCTTTGGATTAAAGAGGTGGTTGACTGTTTGAAGAAAGTGACGAAGCAGTGCAATCACGAAGTTCTTCTTAACTTATTTTAAGCAAATGGCGATCGCGACACATAAAGATTACGCATTGCGCCAATATCAAGTGAAATTTTATTAAAGTAACCGACAATAATTGTACGGTAGATTGAGGTTAAAATGGAGTCTCTCAATAGTAGGGGAGCCCAGAGTGCTAAATTTGTAGTGTCTCCAGCGGTTAGAAGATCTATTGGATTGCAAAGATTAGATGCTAAATAATAAAAAAGCTCCTATGAAGTTAACCATTTTAGTGGTGGGGAGAGCGTGTATGAATTTTCAAAAATGTAAAAAAAAGTGATGAAAAAAAAATGTTCGAGCGCGTCAGATTTTGGAAGTGTAGATAGCCCACAAACTTGTGTCCACGGAGAAATATTAATCTGCCGGATCGCTCGTAACGAATAGCGATATAAGCAAAAAAACAAAACAAAAAAAATGTATTTTCTCCAGCGTGTCAGTAATTATAGGGACTTATTATTTAAGCCGTCACAAGTGTCCTCTTACTTAATCTGACGATTTGCACGTGACTAAAAGTCCCTAATCAATTTTTGCAAATGCAAAAAAAAATTGTGACTTTGCAATACTCGCGCGTGTCAGATTTTCATACAGATGGTTCAACTCGACAAACTAGTAGTACCCAGCCTTAATCTGACTATTTTGTGAAGGGATTTGTTAAATCTGACAATTTGAAAGAATTAAAAAAAAGTTCATAGCACAGGCCATTGCTGTAATTTTCTGCAAATTCCGAACGCTCTAAATTTTGCTTATTACACTATTATTGAGCTTTTTTTAAGCTCAAAAAGAAAGCTAGTCTATACTTATGAGTTTATTGAGCAAAAAAGCTCAATACAAGTTGGATAAAACACAATTTATTGAAATTTTAAACTGTCATAACTTTTGAATAAATCAACAGATTTTCAGGCAGTTGACGGTAATTGATGTTTTTTGAGTTATATAGAGCATATTGAGAACACTATGTGATCAGATTCAAAATTTCATACAAATTTTCAATAAAATTTTAGGTCTTTTTTATTTTTATAATTAGTTTCTTTATTTATTCAAATTACAAACAGTGAAAAAAAAAATAGTTATAAAAGAATATTAAAATTTATTCGTCTTCGTCAGAGGATTCCTCTTCGACCTGTAAATTCAAGTCCGACACATCGTTTTCATCAAAATTTTGGGAATCTGCGGCTGGAAACAATAATGATATTTAATAACAATTTTTATTTATTTCCTGCCGTTTGTACAGCAATAAAAACATACCTGAATCTGAAATTTCTCCAAAAAGGCATCATGGCGGCCGAGAGTAGTGTATAGAATAGACAACACTTTATTTATTATTTTCGATGTTTCGGCTTGTCGGAATCGTCAGATTATAATATTTTTATAATTTTTAAGTAATTTCCTTTGAACAAAAAAAAAAAGAACCGCGCTCGAACATTTCAAGGTTACGATTTTTTTTTGCAACTTTGAAATTCTCTCGATCACTTCCGTCACGGTCAAATCGTCAGATTTTTATAATAATATCATTTTCTGTATATTATAAACCTAAATTGTTTTAATCTGACGCGCTCGAGCAGTTTTGAGGTTCGATTTTTTTTTACTAATCTGATCAATGGCTCAGAACATACGACACTATATTGAGGGCTCATACCTGCTGAAAGTACCTAACAAGGTACAAGGATTCTCCCTTACTATTAAACTGCCACGCTTGAACCAATCCCAAAATCCCCTCTTGGGCCCCCCTACTACAACACGTGTTTTTGCAACAAGAACTCGGGAGAGACGTCGATGGATATTAATTATATCCATCAAGAAACTGAATTGCTGCACTTTTCTCTCTTTAACTGTCATTTTTTTTATGTTAATGAAACCTTACACCAACAAAAAAACCCAGGGTTAAAAACAGTGTCTTCTGTAAGGTGGAGTAAGGTACTACTCCAGTTCAGGGGTTCAAAATTTGAGGGGCTACTCCGCTTTGCCCTACATCGAATAAATCGATTTTTGTCGCTTATTTCGAATAGAAGCGTCGGTGGCGTAGTGCGTAAGAGCGTTGTCTTCCACCGGGAGGCACTGGTTCGAACCCCGCCACGTACCAATGTGTTTTCAAATTTTGAATTCATATGTACGTTTAATCGACGCTTTTACGGTGAAAGAAAACATCGTGAGGAAACCTGCACATCCATAAGAATTAATTCTTAGGTTGTGTGTGAAGTCGACCAACCGCACTTGGCCAGCGTGGTTGACTAAGGCCTAATCGCCCCTAATGTGGGGTAGGCTCGAGCCCCTCGGTGAAGACATTATGTGAGCTGTTGATGATGATGATGATGACTGTCAAGTTTTGTTTCTCAAGCTATTGGTGTTCGGGAAACTGGGTTCGGACGATTTTGAACTATTTCTCGATAACTCAATATAATTTGCTTATTCGTACACTCTGACGTGGCTACAAGCTCATTTAAAGTGGCACACCAATATCGCAGCTTACAAAATTTCGTGTCATAATTAAAATTCAAATTAGATTCTGTTTATTAGTTCTCTGAAGAGACAGACTTAAGTTTAACATAACTCTGCGACTTCTGACCAATAAGCCTAAATGAATATTGAGTTTCAAAGCTGTAATTACGACGACATTTTCTTCCAAGAACAGGGTGGAAGTATTTCTTTTGATTACATCAGATATTTGACAAATTCGTTCTTGTGTAGTAATTATTATTGGTATTTTTTATATACAAATGCTGGAAAATATATACCGGTGGTAGAGGCTTCTATACAAGAATGCATTCGTTCTAGTGAGTTGTGGAAATCTAAACCAGAAATTCTTACCTTGAGGAAGGAACAATAATAATAACCACCCATTTCACTTAAAGTTCACCAAACATTAGCGAGTATATTCATTGACCATAGAAAAGCCATGCCAATTACAAAAATGTCCTCAACCAATACGAATTAAGGCTTATATTATACTAGGTAACCAACACACGTTTGCCCTTCTTGCATTTTTCACAAAAGAGGCGTGAAGAGGAACATTGCAGGTTGGCTAGGCAAGGGTGGCCAGTGCTTTCATATCCTCTATCTTCGCATGAACAACAAGTATAAATAACTAAATAAACAAACCTTTTATATCTTGAAAATTGAATAACATTATTGACAAATTTAAAGCATTTTCGATTTTATTAATTGAGATTTGATTGAATGAATTATAAACAATTTATTCAATTAAACAATCCCTAATAGTTATTCATCTTTAGTAAAAATATAGACACAGCTCCGTCAGTGACGCAACTACACTAAACAGTTGTCAGAGCAACTAATTGCGTAAGGAAATGGATTGTTTATTCACTACAATTTTTCTAGTACAATAATTAATTTTGTAATCATAGTGTAAATATGATGTACAAGTTGTTAACATTTTTGTTTTGTCCAAATAATTAAATGTAAGAGTCGAAAAATTGCGGTTGTGAAACCAAGAGCCTATCACGAACTTTTATTGTAAATTGACTCCAAAGCCTCATTAATACAAAGCCCAAATTAAGCACAAATGCGAAACTCCCAAGGAAATTTTAAGTAATTTTTGTTTGGTTTTGGTTTCGAAGGTCTAGGCAAACACAATTAATACCAAAACTTGTATCCGGCACATTTGCGAATGGAACCTCCTTTTTAAATTAAGGCGGACCTTCGAATCGAATTTATAGTGGCCTGAAGCTTAAAGGCTTACGTGCTAGTTCCAGAATTTTAATGGAATTACCTACAAAATAAAGACAGTAGAGAAGGTGAGCTCCTTACTTTACGCGCTTATGAGATCTGATCTATTATTTGGTGACTATACCAGATTCTCAAACACCCGATTCGCATTTTACCGGAGGTACAGTTAAAACAATGTAAATCCTTCAATTGTCCATCCTTAAAATACAACTTATGCTAAAAATCTCCCCTAGTACTTTAGGTTGAAAATTATTTACCTTTTCACGTCCAAGAGAGTAAAATCAAATCGTAGCACTGTCTATGCGTACAGTCAAACTATTTCCGACGTGATGCTCCATGTAGTAAACATTTTGATTATTGCATCGACCGAAACGTCGGGTTACGTGTTAGAAATGTGTTTGATCCTTAAGAGGATTTTTGGATAGGACGTCTGGGCTATCGGTATTGTATAAATATCATCTTTCTTTTTATTATCTTATCCTCTTGCACAAATCGCCGCGTTAGCGTTAGGCTAGCACGCCTGCTTGTGCGACAGGGAGTGTTGCGGGTCATGAGCGAAAATAGGATTTTTTTTTGGATAAATTTGTGTTTTGAAAGAAAATGTTTTTCATATACTAACCTTTTTTGGATAGAGCTGATCGCGTCCGCGATTTTTAGCTCTAGATACCCACACGTGTCCCCTGGGTAGCGTCAAATGCCCAGCACTTTACCAGTGGTAGGTTTCGATCGTGGCTGTCGGGCAGCGTTGGGACGGTCTCGGTGTAGTTGCGCTCACGTGCGTAAATCCCGAGCCGTCCCGTAATAGCGCACTGGAGGTCAGGCCGGGGAGGATGTTTAGTGGGAATGGAGGGAACGCCTTTACCTCGAGTCCCACATATCCCCTGCGGTTGGCACCACCCCGCAGGGACGATGCGTAAATGCATTTGACCTCCCCGACAAAAAAAAAATCGATCGTGGCTGGTGACCGACAAAACCTAGTCGACAAGTGAATCACATTGCGTTCCAGCTTGATGCCTGGTGTTGCCACTCTGGGAGGGAACTCCGAGCAATTACGCTGTAAAGTTAGGTAGCTTCGGTGCTGCGGTGATTGCTGCACTGTGTGACTGAACTTAGGCTTCATTATCGCTTTCCATCAGTGCTCGCCGTACTATTACTCTTCAAAAAAAAAACAAAGCTGCTAACACTATAATATTGTTATGGCAACAGACTTTCATAAGTAGATGATAGCAAGTTAGATGAATTGTAAAAAAAACCTACCACCAGCCAAACCGCCACCAAGTTATGGTTTTGACGACTCTAGTGATGTTTATTATAGACAATCATCGATATTAAAAGAGAAGTATTATGGCTGTTGCCTTCTTACCCTCTTTATTTGTGACTTTACTAAACGCGATTAAAAGTATAAAAGCTAATTTGGTGTATATTTTACCATTTTGTATTCAACTCCTCTATTTCGGCACTAAATAATTACAGTATTTAGATTGCTATTTTATTTATTTTATAAGTGAGTTTTTGAATAAATTACTATAAGAATTATTGTTTCAAGCTTCTGCCCGCGTCTTCGTCTGAGCAGTATCAGAATAAATTAGCCTATTGTGTTATTCAGATGTATGAGCTATATTATTGCGAAGTTTCGTTAAAATCAATTCAGTAGTTTTTGCGTGAAAGAGTAACAAACACGAGGTCGATGCTGCCGCAGTCGTGCGTTCTTCGTAACGATCATGTAAGCTAAGCTACCAAGTGCGCAGTTGGTACTCGGATGGGTGACCGAAAGTTTTCAACTAGATTTTCCTTCGTGCTTCGGAAGGCACGTTAGCTGGTGGTCCCGGGTGCTGTCGAAAGATAGCAGTTGTTCCCAAGGAGGGCTGGTGTCAGGCAGACACACGGCGTAAAAATGTAATGCCGAAACCTTTTAGAAATACACAGAGAATTGTTGTTTTCTTTCCTTCCTACAAACCTGGGTAATTCAAGAGGCATGAAAAAGCACCTTGCTGGTCGGCAAGGCGAGAGTTGCTAACGCAGCTGTTTATCCTTTGCACTAATTATCTTCACATTTGGACTCCACTTTTGCTTACCATGAGGTACAAAAGGAGTCATTACTTGACCTTTTTTTAAAAAAAAATATTAAACGCTAAAGCTTAATACTAGAAAAATGCACTGAAAAAAATCGCCTTGCCTCAGGCGGGGCTCGAACCCGCATCTTCCGCAATCCGGGCGGCTGCGTTGACCAATTACGCCACGGAGTCTTGGTGGCGTAATTGGCATTTTTCTAGTATTAATATTTACGCGTTTGTAAACGCAAAAATAAAATTATTCCGCTAAAGTTAAAGCTTATAAAAACGGAGAAATAAAAAATTCTCTATAAAACCTAAATGTTTTTTTTTGAAGTCGGTACCAAATACAAGTGACAAAGTTTATTCCAAATATTAAGGTTGATGGCACCGACCTTAACAAAATTAATATTTCTTCGTTTTTAGTTTTATAGGCGTTTTTTGATTTAAATATAATATATTTTTTTTTGCTTTTTAGTTCTAAGGAAACTCAAAGATAATATAAGGATTTTCAGGAAACTATCTCGAGATCTTTTCAAAAAAGTAATAAAATGATTACGACATCATCGATGTCAATTAAAAGGGTACCTCGCGAATATTCAACATTTACATTTTTATCATATTTCTCTTCCAACTATTGTGCTTATTTTCTAATATGTTATAGTTGACTTTTAAAAAAAGACATTCTCTAAAGCCAACACAAGGTGGATGGATATGAAATTATTAACCAAACCGATACTTGCTAAGTGTGAATGACAATCAATTTTATGTTTGTTTTCAGCACATCATTCGAATCATCATGAATTTTGTTTGGCCAAACATCAATAATTAATTATTACTTATTCAGAATATTGTTTTTATTTGCCAAATGTAAAATTATATATTGAGTTTGCCATATTGAAATGATAATACTTTGGCTTGCTATGGATTCTACCCATCTGAGCAAACATTTTTTCATCATTAACCTTTCCGTAATCAAATCAAATACATTTATTTCCATTTGTGTTATCTCAGGAACGTGGGTGGGTCATGATTGTTTGTGTAGTTCACTTAATCTCGCTTAGTTATTTTTTTCTGGGATTGTATTCTATAGCTCGTCTTGTAGATTCTTACTTTGAGCCAACTTTGAACAGAATAAGTTGTTAGTATGGTCACTAAATTAATAAGCTATTTAAGTGGAAACAGTTTTTAATTTTCTATGCGAAATCTTCTTACGAGTATCTTGTGGTTGACTTAGTACAGGTTAGACTGACGTCAGAGTTTATTACAAGTCACCACTTGACCTCTCATTTAATTTGTTTATACGACTGCTAACGACAGCAGCCGGAATCACCAGCTTAACGTGGATTCTGAAGCACCAAATTGATTGGTCACCCATCCAACCAATCGCGCACTTAGTAACTTACCTCTGCGTGAATGAAGAAAGCAAGACCGCGGCGCCATCGATTTATTATTATAATTTGAGTATCTCCTGACAAATTTTTGAGTTATTATTAATTGTCAAGGCAGGACATAGCGGGCAGAAGACCACAGGCAAACAACACTACATTTTTGAAGTATTGTGTTTCTCTTGTTGAGTAAATTTGCCAGAGCTCCAAGGGTTAGGGAAGGGGTTGGCAGCGCGCGAATGACACATCAGTGCTGCCAGCGTCTATATGCTACGGTGATTGCTCAATCCTAAACCACCAGATAGGCAGTACGCTTATCTGCTAACTAAATATAAAAAAAAAAACTGATATTATCATCGTATTGGTAGTCGTATCAACCTATTAATTACATCTTCATTGCCTGCTGAATCCTAAAAACTCTCCAACATACACTCGTAATTAACTATACCCTGAGGGTCCACCTAATTAGTCTTATAACAGACTTTTGAAATGAAAGACTGTCTCTCAGGATTTTGACATTCAAAGTCGGGTGTCTATTGACAAAGTTTCTCATTGTGCTCGAGAAAGAGCTGATTTAATGTTCTATGATGAGAATTAATGACTCCAGAGAATAAGGTACAAGGTCTCGGTCTATTAGACATTTTTCATAATTCACTTCATTCGTTTTCTACACGCGTGTTATAGAAAACGACTTGAGTAAAACAAACGAATGTAGCAACGGTGGTAGGCAAGAAATTAAAGTGAGATCTGAAGGCAAGATCTTACATTGATGCTGCGAATAAGGTTGTCAAAAATCTAACAATATAAACTCGACTCTCTAAAAATTATCGACGAACCCAGCATAACTTGGTATTTAACCTCATTTCAAGAATTCTGTGTAAACAAGAGGTGCGCTCTCTTTTTTATTAACAGGTTCTATTATGTAAGGTAAAAAAATGGATTGAGACCCGAAATAGATTATTTTGGTCTTGGCTCAAAACTATGATCTGAAAAACCTAACAATTTTTTTTTATAAGAGCTGAAATAAGGCGTTAAGAGGTCTTATAATTTAAGTGGAAAGACAAGACACATTAAATGACTTTGTTGACCTCAATCACATAGTAGGAGTAATAAATTGAGTAAGTCCATTTCCTGCTTGGATTATATTAAATTTATTTGTAGAAAAGCAATAAAGCAAAAAAGGTTTCGTGGAATATCTCAATAACGATCACTTCCCAACAGTATTGTAACGCATAATTCTCTTATAAACTGTACAGTTGAATAGGTATATAAGTCTGATAAGGGACATTTTTACTTGGAAGATGTATTGGTCAGAACGGTAGGTCACGTACCACGAATTTATAGGGAGGGTTCCGTGCTAGCCTGGGGCAATAAATGTACGGAACAAATTAGGAATTTGCCATGTTAAAAGAAATTTCTGGAGATTGAACTTTGTTATAAGAAACCGAGGAATGTCCGTGACGGTGCTTCCATTCTTTTTTTAATCATAATTTGAATGCCAATATACAAGTATTGGATTCCAAAAAAATGGAACTAACCATATTATAAAACTGAATAATTGAAGCATAAAACAAAAACTAAATTATAATAGGGAAGAGGATATTTTTCAAAATTGTCATCAATTGAAACGAAACTCCATCATGAATCTACGCTGAAATAAAAAATAACGACCAAAAGTGAGCGAGTATTTGCTGTAGAAGATGAAATAAAATGAAATTGAAATGAAATGAAATTTATTTGAGTTCAATTTCCACATCGTACATAATTAGGTTACTGTTACAGTAATAGGGTATTTGGTATTATCATACATCGTATTATAATTATTATTTTAACAGCATCACTGGACTCCACACTAGGATTCCCTGTGTCGTGAAGACCAGACTTCCCATTTAAACTATGCATGTATTTTTGTCCATAAGTGTGTGTGTGTATGTATGTGAAAAAAAATATCGTACACCCATACATGTGTATGCAATACCCATACATGTGAATGGGTGTATATTGATATTTTTTTAACAATATAATTTACTATAATAATGTATATATATATAAATATAATTTATAGACAATAATTAACATAATAATTGATAATTATATTGATATAAAATATTTATTTTATATTCAGACAATGTATATATTTCATATAGGAATGTGAGATTATTCATCATTTTTACATTTTTTAAGTATTTAATTAGTATAATTTTCATGTAAAGCCCGTTTAAGTACTACATAATAATTTGTAATAGGTTTTCCGTTACAATATAACTTTTTATATGTAACCATTTGTAAACTGTTAATTTACACCCGGTTCTGGTCATATTTATAATGTTATTATTCTATTTATATATTTTAGTATATAAATAAGGACTTGTAAATCTGAAGGATCTACGAGCAAAAGCAGTTTTGGTACTGGGAAGGTGCCATTTAAGCGATCTGTGGCTGGATCGTGCTCTTTGGTTAACGTTGGATAAAGTTAGTTTATATTTCTAGCATTTAGCTTCATAGAACAAAATATGGTCAGTTAAAAATTTATATAATGAAAGTGATCATATTTTGTTATGCAATTTAATTATTATTTTTAGTAAAAAGAAAGACTTTATTAATATTGAACTGCACTTGCTATATAAGAATAAGATTCTAAGCAAAATATTGTTCCATTATAGAATCTTGAATTTGGAAGATCTGACATCATGACATTTATGATTACAATAAATTTTCTACGAAATCACTACGAAACCTGACAAAGTGAAGTGATCACTTATTATCTACGAGAACTTTTAAATGAAACAAACAATCTGGTAATAAAAGAAAATTCTGATCGCAATTGGGAAAAGATTAGTAATATCGCTCTTGAACTTGGCGCTCTGCTTTTAAAGAAAGTTTTAGAGCTTATCAAGAAAGTTTCACACTAAAGGTGGAAGTTCAGATGACAAATGACCCTTTTGTCAGTTAAACTGACTGGAGATATTACTGAACTTTTAATACCTACATACTAAGGTTGGAAATGGCTTTAAAGTTTAATGCGTTAATTAATTGGTTGAGAAGTCAGGTTAAGATATTAGTACAATTTTTGTTTCTTTTGGCGTGCTATTTTGAAGTACATGTTTAGTTAGATATATGTATTTTGCATGAACATGGGTTTCGTGTCCGAAGTCATCATTTACTCAAGAAAGTAACCCATTATTATCAAACCAAAGTAAATAATGATCTTTAAAATTAGTCACAATTATTCTTCTCGGCCTGTCGAGATGATTTCGACTGTAACATCTGCCCTGATTGTCGGCTTTTAATTGTTTTGAGGTTTTTTACTTTTGATGCGTCTTTTATGTACGTAACAGGCTGTCAAACTGTCACAAATTCATGGACCAGTTTGCCCGATGTGATTTTATTTGGATCCAAATGTTACTTACATCTATGCTCAACCCCTTTTGGAATTGTGACCGTGTTGGGTAGATTTTTCTTAATATTTTCGATGACTTGAAGAGATTGTTCGTTCAATAGAAGGTGTGAGACTTAAGGATCAGATTCACCATCACGGTTCTGCCGGCTCAGCTCGCGGCATACGGACCGAAATCGTAGGAGGGTGCGACGGTACTTGCATTGGCTCCTTCGCCTTCGCAGATTCTTAGTGTTGCAGTCTATCTACAACTAGGGAGGATAATAATGAAAACACACAATTACCTTATTACTTATTACCTTGTTAATTTGATGTATTCCTTAATTATTTAGTACAATATTCACAACCATACTTCTGTTCTGTATACCCGTTACACTAACAAGAGGTCTTGTCGGGTTGGCGATTGAAATCAGAATGCCGGCGCCATTACGCAACGATCTACCTTTTTCTGTCTCTGCCGATTCACGCAAAGGAATCTCGCTCCAATTCAACCAATTAATTTTTCGTTTAATCGTTTAAGCCTAACATTAGCTCCCTACAAATATTTAAACTCTTCGTTCTTGTCACTATGTTTCCTACTCTCCCCGTTCTGGGGCGGAAATTTCGCGACAAACTATGTGACTTCGCATCGGGCTGCTCTCAGTTTCTTGAACTCTTCATAGGCACTCAGATGTTCGCCGAAAAGTGAGCTATACCTATAGCTTTATAATTACAGCTGTAACTCGTAAGGTCCATATGCTATATGGGGCTGGGTTATGTTCTCTGTATGCGGTTTATCGTGGTCTGTCTCGCAGCCGTGTACAGTGTTCAGTCCCTTTAAATTCGCGGCACATCACTAAAGTGAGTTACATAGCTTTAACATTACAGCGGTAACTCGTAAGGTCCATAATGTTCTCTGTATGTGGTTCATCGTGGTCTGTCTCGCAAGGGACTGAACACTGTACCTGTTCAGTCCCTTTAAATTCGTGGCACATCACTAAAGGGTCAAAGTTCAAGATAATAGAACAATACTGTGTCTCAAGTAGTCCTCAAGATGTTAATACAAATTGAAAATTAAGTATTTTTGCTTCACGCGACAACAGATAAAGGACTTTGAATAGGTATATAAAGTGCAAATAATTGCTAAGCCAAATTTAGTTTGCTTAGCGGAATTTGGGTTCAGTAAAAATCTAAATAACTAGTGGCTGTATTCGACTTCGTTCGTGTGAACTTCGAATTTCGTTAAGTATTCTATAGTTTTTAAGTTATTAAGTTCTGTGATTTCTAAGTTATTAAGGACGAGAAAATACGGCGGCTTTGAACGATTTCCAATAAATTATAGCACTTTTTATAAATAGTTTGCTTGAACTTGAAAAAGCTTAGTTCAATAATTATTGAAATTTTCAAATATTGTCCGATGGTATGTTTACCCGACTACGGTGAAGCCAAATGGAAGGGTAATGATTTTAGCAGTCTATGTATGTTTGTATTTACGTATGTTTCACCATAGCGCCTAAACTATTCATCTGATTTTGATGAATGAGGTGTCAATCGATTCGTTATTATGATTCGGTCATCATAAGTTACATTATTGGAGGATTTAGAGAATGTTTCCTTGTAACCTCGATTTTAAGCGATTTCATTATTTTCCTTTGAAGTTTGCACACAAACTATTGTTTTGTGGTTGCTACGAAATTTGAAATGGCCAAAATTGTAACCACGACTGTCATGTCAAAATGTATAAAGCGCGTCAATAATTTATAATCATTTTTATATATATCCATAATTGATTATGTACAAAGCGACAAAGAGTGAGTCCCGAAACATTATTTTTTTAAGTATAAATAGTAATTGTAAATAAACAATTTTTCCCACATAAGATGAGTGTGGCACTTGTCTAGGTACAGTATTTACCATTTACCCCTATAATAATTTACTATTGTTACTATAAATTATGTTCCTGACAATAAATTATCTTTAAACGAAGACGAATTTCCGTAGTCAAGTTACAGTGCTTTACAGTTTTTGATTTTTTATATAAAAGGACTGGCAAACCTCCGAAATAAAATTGACTAATTACCTGAACTGTAGCTTAGATAAAAGTCTACTGATTTTTCTCATCTGATGCAATGATATTATAATATAAAAACGAAGGGTATACGTTATAAGTACGCCAAAATGATGGCAGCTCAAAACAGACAACACTTGATGCCTGTTGGTCTTAGTCGCTCTTGAAACAGTAGGCAGTTCGCGTGTGCCTTCCGATTCCCGCCAACCGTGTTTATGCAACAAAATGACGTCTTGTGACATGCAAAAATGTACTAATCATGAAAGCAAAATAAATAAAGCTCATGGAGTCACGTATAATAAGTAAGTCAGCCGAAATTATATTAATTAATTTGGTTTTATACAAATACATGAAGCCATGTTTAATGTCACAGCAAAGAAAAGGACATACGTCCTGCTACTTGAATGATAAGAACACGAACGCAATTTAAAACGCTAGTTGTCTCTTTTATTCCTATTGGATTAATTAGGCCATCCCTTTTACATTTTTGCTAATGTAGTGAAATGTAAGTAAAATGATAGAAGTGTACATGCGTGTTGCTAAAGCATTTTGGCACATATTTTTTTCATGTTTTGTAAGCGTATAACGTATCTTACTATAATATATCATTTTCTGAGGCATATTTTATGGCCGTCAAAACAAAATTTATTGTAGTAGATATAAGCCCTGGGATTTGTACCCATTATTTAAATGTCAATGTGTAATACTACGAGTTGATTAAAACTCAATCGGCCGTTGTTCTAACGACGATAGGTATCAAATTTCGTTCGCGAAAATCTTGAATAGAGAATCTATTTAAATAAAATCGATTACGGTATATTGATATAATAGATTATTTAAATAAACGCACACTGTCAAATTAGTCGACTTTTATTAAATATTACTATTTTTCTGTAGGTATTTAGTTTATTTGTAACTACAAATTACAAACTACTAGTTTATTTGAACCTCCGCAGTGTTGCAAGGTGGCGCGCGCGCAATCACCGCTATGCATGCATCATGCGCTTAACGTGCTGCTTGTGACATACGGAGGACTTGTGCGTTATATACTTTTTATCTTCTTTTCAACTGATGGTCAGTGATAATAAAATTAAGCAAATTTGTCAACGAGCTTCACTCGGAACTCTTAACCCCGGAGGACAAATTTGTTCTCTCCTGAGGATTGTGGAACTAATTCAACGAACCATCACGGAGGCGGTTAAGGTATTTATTTAACATAACTAAACGGCATTAAATCAATAAGTATTCACATGCTTATATCTGTTTTGCTGTCAAAAATTTAGTTAGTATGTCACAAATTCACCGCTAACAGCGGTGAATGCGCGCGTACCACCATGCAACACGGCGGAGACGTAATCAGCCGATTCCTACATATTATAATAATACCGCATAATTTTTAAGAGTTCCCAGAGTTTATTCTGCAATCAGTGCGCAGATTTACTAGGTGGTAGACACATATGTTAGGTCATCTGGGTAGGTACCACCGCCTTTCTTATTTCTGCCGTGACGTGAAGCAGTTCGCTGTGTTTCTGATTGAAAGGAAAGGTAGCAAAGATAGCCAGTGTAATTACTGGGCATTTAAGGCGTAAAGGATTTAACCTTAATATCACAAGTGCCTATAGGCGATGGTCCCACATAAAACCAGGTGGGCTGTAAGCTTGTTTGCTAAAATCTGGCTAAAATCTGGTCTTCCACTGTCACTTTCACAGACAGATCGTTATCGATATTAGTAGCATGAACTCTGCTGTTAAAAGCAACGTTGCCTAATCAAACAGACTTAGAAGGTCCTTAACAGTCACTTTACGGCAATTTCACTTACAAAGCCATTGAAGCTATCAAAGATGGGAATTACAGACTGAGTAAGGCTATACATGAAACTTCGTACCAATTGACAGGCAAAACAGAGGTATCGATTAATTATGCATGCCATGTTGGTGCTCAAATAAATCAATTATTGTTAAACAAGTCATTCATCATTTGCCAGCTTATTACCCAATTTTATTTAAGGTCAGCTTAATATGTGAACATTATTACTAAACAAGATTTGGCTGATCAAAATCATAATTAGAAAATTCTTAAATCATAAAAACTCTACAACCATTTATTGTGTTGTGAGTTTTTTGAGCAAGTAATATTTTCATGTCATGAAAACACATAGTGTTATGTCAGATCATCATTTTCTTAGTCGCCTTTTACGCCACCCATAATTAGTCTCAAGGTTACCTTTAGGCCTCTAGCACACAATCGGTTATGGATACACACACACAAAAACTTTCTCCTCGTTACAGTGTACCAACTATGATAGAATACACTTCACAACAGCCGTGTTCAATAATAAACCTTATCGTCCACTGCTCATAATACACTTCCGTATTGTCAACATCGTCTGATCCTGACAATACATCCTATTTCAGCTGGGTCATTGACATATTTCCAATTGGGCCCTTTGTTTTGTGCCCGGGATAAAATTTAATGTGTAGCAACGAAGCAGCATTTGAGGGTCCTCTGATGGAGAATACGAGTCTCTATCGTGTACTTTATAATTGATCGTGACTCCACTTGTGTAAGCTTTTATTCTGTTTGCTGGCAATTTGTTTTAACAAACGCCGCCCACTATCGAGTTCACTTACTTTGCACAATAGAAAAATTAAATGAAAAATAAAAAGCAATAGCAAAAGTAAAACAGAACAGAAGAACTGGAAGAGGTCACTTTTAGCGATAAGGTCGCCCTTTGTGCAATAAGTTTTAATAATGTTGATGATAGGAACATCTTAATCTTAACTTTTATTATGTGATGTATATTGTGTACATAAGTATATGTATACATGTGATTTTTTTTTTTTTTTTTGCTTTTTTATTGGTTGCTAAATTGAGCTGCTTGTTTGTTGGTGGTCTAGGTGCCTTATCTTAGCGGCATAAACTTAATGTATGGAATACAATTTATACATAGGAAAACCTGTTATTGGCCATACTTATAATCAATTATCTTATATATACAATTCTCGTGTCACAATGTTCGTTCCCGTACTCCTCCGAAACGGCTTGACCGATTCTCATGAAATTTTGTGAGCATATTGAGTAGGTCTGAGAATCGGCTAACATTTATTTTTCATACCCCTTAGTAATAAGGGTTGTCCACCCTTAATTTTTTTATTTATTTATAAGGCAAAACAACGTTTGCGGGGTCAGCTAGTTGTTATATAAAATACTTTGTAAATACGATGTTGGTTTCATAATAAATAAATTAATTAATAGTCTTTTTATATGTTTAAGCTGGTTGATGTATTACAATAAAGAAATATTCTATTCTAAAACAATAATTGCGAACTCAAGAATCCTTTTTACTCCATGTGCAATAAATTCTACTATTGCCCATTTAAAGAAATTCGATTACAACTCCATGTCAGTCTCCCCATTTTTTCCTTAGCAAAGACTCAGAGAGCTAGTTACAAAAGTTTTATCTTGAAGCGGTCATATTTTCCATTAACTTTTGTGCAGCCAAGATCCTCTCTTAATTTGTCACAAACTCTTAAGATAAAAGTTACGTCGTTAAGGGCACTTCGTTTCTGCTATATTTTCTTTGCTACGTGCACACTTTTCTTACTAAATTCTTCGATATTAGTTGACGGGTCTTTGTTAATAAAACTTGTGATTGGCCATGAATACGAATTCGTTCAAGGCGCTATTCTGGAATCTGTCGAATGGTCACATTTATTCTTATTTTTATAGATATCGTTTTCTTAGATTTGCGCGAGCACTGCATATTGTAAATAAAACAAATTTTACGGATTTAACTTGCGAATTAGATTTTACAGACTTTATACAGGAAGACCACGGACGCTGCAAAGTGTTAAGAAACATCGGGCAAAACATATGAAAAATACAAAATGTAAAATAACGCAAGTTAAATCGATAAAAGTTACTTTATTTACAATTTATAGATATTTCTTAACATGTAAATACCCGGTGATAGAGTATAGAAAATATAATTTATAATGGTTTTAACACCTAACAAAGGTCAGCTTCTTTAGAGTTATTTTTAAACACAAATACGACATGATGTCTCTGTTTGTGCATGTGAATCTAAACACAGTGCTAGCTTTCCCGCTTTCGTGAGAGAAAATTCTATAGGTACAGCTTATTCCACCGTGATTATTTGTGTAATGGTGATCTTAAAAACGACCAAAGGTCTAGTAAGGTGAGGGATTACAAACACCTGGGAGCTCCGCACATCACACTCCGCACCGCGATTGGCTAATTTTGTATGCGTGTATGCCAGACGCGGCGCGGCTCCGGGCGTTTGCCACCCGCACCGCGCCGCGTCGGTAACACTAACGTCTACACGAAGTGTCAGCAAGCATTGCCGATTAACCGAGCTGCACCCCGTCTCTGCAGGGCAATGCACATAGGACCCGGCAAGTTCGATGTGCGGACACTCTACTGTGCTGTGGAGCACTGTAATCAAAAGCGCAGTCAAATAACACAAAAACTGCCGCAATTCAACCCTGCGTTGTAGTGGTTTGCCTACCGAATCCAGAAGGCTTGGGTTCAATCCTTAATGGTTAATGCCCGGTTAGGTCAGGATGCCTTGTTTTAAATATCCTGGCTATAAAAGTCAGCCACCAAAATAATACTGTTGATGGCCTCATTAAATCATTATCATCATCACAACCGCCTTTATAATTTGACCCACTGCTGGGACACAAGGGCTCTCCTTGCCATCGAAGGAGATTTAGGCACTAGTCCACCACGCTTGCCCAACACGGATTGGTGGAAGGAGTATAAGGTGATTACCCCTTTGCTGATCCATTGGTCGCCTTCTATGACACCCGTTGGAGGATATGGGGTGATATTATTCTATTTTGCTGGTATCACTTATCGCTATTTTAGTCAGTCTCTTGGTCGTTGAGGGTTCCAGTTGAAGCTTGTTGCTAACGTCGGCCGTATTATGTATGCCATACTACCAGGTGAAAAGAGGGCTAAAAGATTATCATTAAAAATAAAAATAAAACACAATACTTTGCCAGTGAATGTATGACGTTCATCAGACGAACTAATGCTTCATTGTTCCTTGTCGTATAAGAAAACAAATTCTTTAGATTATTATAGAATTATTGCGAAAGATGCTGGGTTAGATTCGTGTCTAAGGCAGGTCGATTTTTGTTCGTGTATTTTCTAATCTCTAGATTATATTAGATTTATTTAACCACATTCAATCGCTTCCGAAATGGCAGTGCTAATCACTAGAATCCTATCAATCAGATCCCTAATTAAGACCCTAATAAACTTTAATGGATGTATGGGCGAACAGAGTGAAACGTTACATGAATAATTGTAATATTCAGAGTAAAGCAAATAGTGGATTTTCATGTAGTTTTAATCGAAAGAGAATTCAATTTAAACGAAATTAAACAAAATGATATTAATATGTTTTTCGTTATAATGATACAAGTTTATTCACCACCTGTTGTTTGGAGAACATTCAGTTTTAAGGTTTACTATGAACGCTAGGGAACAGCGGCTTTGGAATGTAGCGGATTGCCTCTTTTTCATAGTAAAAAAGTGGGATACCGTTTCGTTCCCTTTATGAGCTGATAAGTGTGCAACGACCTTAAATCTTAATAAAATCTTTATTTTACTGTGATTGTTAAAAGATATTTGTGTATAACAATGTGTAAACAGGTTATTCTCTTATTTTTATGTTTCCTCTCTTGCTCTTCGGTAAAACACGAGTGAGTATAGCGAAAGGTCGCGATTTTGAGTCCCTTCTCGGCATTGTCTCGGATTGAGAAAAAATCAAATCAAATAATTTGTTGCATGCATGAATGTATCTAAATAATAGATGTTCACAAATAATACTAGTACATCATGTTACCTGTTTGGGCATAATATACAATTACATTTATATTTTCCTGTTCATTAAATATATATTACTGGCTTAAATAGTGTATGATATATATTATTTGTATTTATCGTTGAAATATTCCTTTAAATTATATAAACATTTCCTTATTTTTTTTAATAAAAGTTTTTATTTTAGGTTTCATTCTGCTTTCAATTGGCCGTTTAATAAATATTTTTATTGGACTGAAATAGGGGCTTGAGTTACATTATTTTGCTTTCAATGAATTTAGAGGTTTCGATTTTGATCACTACTTCAGCTCTTGACTGTAAGTATAAGATGGCCGGTGTCAGAGTTTTTACTAATCGCCATTTATAGCCTCTGACGTGACTTACTGCTTTCGGCAGGAGCTTGCGCCACCAGTTTAACGTGCGTTCTAGAGCACGAAGGAAAATCGAGTTGAAAGAATTTTGTTCTACAATCCCAGTACCTACCGGAGCGGCGGCAGATGTGGCTTTATATGTAACCAAATGTTACATAACGCTCTGCTCAATCCTTTTTGAGATTAGGTGCGTAATTGTATGTATGTGGGTTAAAACGACTTATTATAAATTTTATTTCATATACCTCCTTCGAACCATACCTCGAAAGGACACTTTGAAGTTTACACAAAGACAAATTACAGAGCGTCAGTGGAAAGTATTCGTTCAAGAGCTCCTTTAAAATTAATTATTGTGTTTAAACAATATTTTACCACCCTACGACGTTTATAATAAGGTTTGCCGTTTGTTGTGTTCTCAGTTATAATATAATTTGGTTTTACTATTTTGTTTGTGTAAATGAGACCCTTCTGCTTTGTCCCTGTGACCCTTTGTGTCTTATGAATTGGTACGTTCCGAGTGGGTTATTGACTGAAAAAAAAATCCGGTATTTCGTACTATGTATCTTTTGGGCCGTGCGATTTCTTTCTACATCTTCCTACATAAGAACCTCATGTATTACATTCTGAGTTCGTTATTTGGAGCCTTTTCTGTAAGTGTTGTAGAGTTGAACAAACTCGACTCGAAGGTTGCAAAGGACTTTGGGTAAGTGTGCTATCTCTGTATGTGTTACGGTCACAACTCTTGGGTCACAGTAGTTTTGACTCGAAAGTAATGAGTTGGTCCCCGGTTCTCTATTGTGTCCCCTTACTTTTTTTTCCATAATTTAAAGTGCCCCATAAAATTAAAATCCCTGAATACAATATAACCTAGATTAGTTTGTCATAAATAATACAATCAATAATATACAAAATACTTAAAAACATTTTCAATAAAAGTTATAAGGTGCTAAATTAAAATTACATAATGTTCATTTATCCTAATAATGTTTTTAAAATAAAACGTTCGGACAAACAATTTTAGGAGATAAAAGGTAGTATCATTTTTATTATCACTCAATAAAACAGTTGATTGTGTACATCTGGTTTTTATTTCCTCGTAAGAAGCATGCGAACAAGCATACATCATGCATGGGTGCATACAAAATACAGTTTTTTGATATCAAATTTTATTTCACAGTAACTATTTCACGATTTTATTTAATTTTTTTTTTGATTAATCAAATAGCAATGATCACCGTTTCATACTATCAAATAAACTTTTATAAAAAAATGTTTCAAAGTTTTTTTGGTTACCAGATTAAGGGTCTATCGAACTAACATTTCATTTAAATTATAAAATTTTCATCAAAACTATTTATAAAAACATGATTCAATATTTGACGGTACCTACATTTTATAATGTTCCGTTTAACAATTTTCCATCGCGGTAACGTTTCATCGAACAATTCATTCGTGCGTTGTGAGTTGACGATAAAAACTGTTACGGTCAATTCATATTTTTTAACATAATAATTGTTAAATTACGATCTATTGAACACGTAAGCATGCATCGTGCAAGCAAGTGCGCAGCATGCAAGCAAGCATGCAGCATGCAAGCAAGCATGCAGCATGCAAGCAAGCATGCAGCATGCAAGCAAGCATGCATGTTGAGATAACGGCAGATGTAGAAGTGTGGAAGAAGAAAATATAGACCTTAAATCAAATTGGAACTTAGCAGACGGATGATGATAATGAATACAAAATAATAGGTGGCAAAACCGCATACAACCTGCCTAGTGAAATATTATTTTTCAAAGATTCCATTCCATGAACCAAACTGCATTGAAAACAACCATCCAAGCATCTATTTTGTGCAGAATTGCACAAGTACTGTCCATTCGGTTTCAAATCACAGAAACAGATGTCTGTTCCAAATAATATCCTCGTCCCGAATCACGCATTTCCCGTCCCTACTATCATGCATAAATAACAGGTAGAGTTTCGCCCCAAGCCTCACCTAGTAGATAGGAATCTGGGCTTCTTTTACATTTATTCAAGAACTCACCTCTGTTGCGAATAAGGACAATCGGGCGTAAAAATCGCCGGGTTTTTTCTCTCACTAATCGTGTCATGCATAATTTAGTTATTCGCGCTTTAGTGGTACCGGAATTCATTATCTTGGACTGTGGTAAAGGGTTTGATTTAACAAGAGCCTCCTTTGAAATTTCTGCGGACTCTGAAAAGTATTTCCGGAATGTATATGAGTGTACATGAGATTATCTTTTGTTAATATTTTATTTTTCTTATTATAAAAATTTCAAGAAAATACAATGAAATTTTATTATCATGATAAACGTAAGATAATCAAAATAATACTAACTTAAACAAAATATCAAGTTTACAAACTAATAGTAACTTAACTAGTATAGGCTAATTCTCAAAATGTCACATCATAGATTTTTTTTTTATATATTGTTAGGCATATTTCTGATGGGGTGCTACGTTCCGAAACCTCCCTGCGGTGCACCCTGGCAAACGTCCTCCTCCACAGACGGCTGACATCGGAACACAGAAGGGCCCTTTTCAAGGCCAGCAGACCTTTGGGTCGTTGGGTTGGCCGACCGATAGGCTGATGGGCCGCCTTGAGCGGAACTGGGAGGTTGGTTACTCCTGACACGCCACTGCTCTCAGAGGTGGCGGATGGATGTGACCTCTGGTTGGTTATCCGCGGTGGTGTCATGGGAGGTAGCGCCGCCCTATCGAACCTGCTCCCTCGTGCGGGACCGGTATGACGGATGGCAGCGATTTTAGGTAGGGGAACAGATGGCATATACATCAGGTTTAAAATGCGCTGAGTTTCACCCAAGCCACCTAGACACAACTACGGAGGACGCGGAAAAAGCCCTTTTCAGGGCCGGTGGAGCCTTGTGCTCTGTGGCGGCTAGTCTGCAAGCCTGGCGCTGTGTTGTTCCGCCGGACAGCGGACATAATTGAACGGAGGTTGGGCCCGAAAGGCGGCTTCAAAGCTGGCTTCCTGGTGAAAAGCGAACTGTCACGATCCCCGCGGTGCTGTCATAGTATGTCTTGGCAAGATGGCCGGAGAGGACATTTAGTGGGTAGGGTGAATGCTTGTACCTCGGGTCCCACATACCCCTGCAGTTGCATCGTACTTAAGGGATAAAGTGTACATTCATTCGACCTCTCCGACAAAAAAGGCATACTTGTGATAGCTTGTGACGTAACAAGAAATGACTGACGACGACAAATTCGTTCTCCTATTTTTTGTAGAGCAATCCCCATGGAAAGCACGGGTTCAAATCCTTAGGGATTTAGGCGACGGATGTTAGCTTCTAAACAAAGATACACCTCTACATTGAATTTCCACAAATAGTAATCTTGCGTGGCTTGCATTAATTGACTTTCTTCTGACTTTACCAGGACTAATTTAATTTCTAGATAATATTACATAATTATTATACTAATATCTTAGCGAAAATAACCTAATCCTTTTCATGTTTGTCTGTAAGAACTTCTATACAACATAATTTAGCAAACTGTTATTATTTTCGTTTTAAATGTCTGAAAGGCAGAAGATCTACCAAAAGAACCTTATATAGACCTCAAGGGATCCTACTGCGTGTTCGCCTCTTCATTACATGATCACGTAGAAAAACTACTCACTGCTGTCTCATCAGATTTAATAGCGACTGTAGACAAATTCCTTCATCATTATTTTAGCCAAGAGACGACTGTTGGATATAGGCTTCCCCATGGATATCCTACCCGATCAGTCCTGGGCTGCCCGCATCCAGCGGCATCTTTATTTATATAACATAAAGAATTTTTGTCTAACAAGCGTGTCCTGATTTCATCTATTACATTTATTCATGAAGTGTCTCAGATTTCAGAATCTGGAGACGGTGCGAGATAGTTTATCCTCTGTTAAGGTTTACTCTGGCGAATCTTATGCACACAGTGAATCGGTATTAACATTTTATAGCCCAATTGCCAAATAATTTGCAACGTCGATAATTATACACATTTTTATGAATCATGCCACTATACATTTTTAACTTGACAGAAACCAATTGCTGTAAAACCGTATCGTTGCTAATTCCCTAATTGGACGCTGTCGTGGTGGACTGGTTTAGTTACTCTATCTACCCATCAAGCGGTCCTTGTTCGATTCCTGGTAGGGGTAAATGTTTGTGTGATAACATGAACACTTGTTTACAAATTTTTATTCTATAAAATATTTATTTCAGTGTATAGGATCAGTCGCCATGTGATGCCGACACGCCACCTGATGCCGGCGATCGTAGAAAGTGACTAATGTATCAGCAAAGAGGTATTGATCACCTTAGATTCCGTCCACCAATCCGCATTGGGCAAGTGTGGTGGACTACTACCTAAACCTACTTCGGTGACAAGGAGAGGCCTTGTGTCCCAGCAGCGAATTATAAAGGCTGTTATGTATAATGATCAGTTTCTCCCGAGTTCTTGTTGTAAAAACACGTGTTGAGAGACTCTCATGTTTAAACTAAATCTACCGTAAATATAAGTACATTTTCCCTTGAAATTGGTAATCTGTACGTGTCGCGAACGCCATTTAATTTAAGAGAAGAAGAGAGAGAGAAGATGTATAATGATGATGACGATGATAGGTATAAGTATTTTTTAGGTTCTCTAGTATTTGTGACAGAAGTTCTTTATTTCACAGTTGGGTTGGATAATTGGTGTAAGGATGGAATTTTATGTAATATTGTAATTGTTAATTCTTTAAGTAGGTTATGTTTTTTATGATAAGTGGTTGGTAGAGAAGCATATGGGCTGTCTGGTGGTGAACAGTCACCGTACCCTATAGACGCTTGAAACACAAACGTGTAACTCGCGCGCAGTCAACCTTAGTCCTCTTCCTAACCCTGTGGAGCTCTGGCTAACTTATTCACCAACAGAAACACAACACCACAATGATGTAGTGTTATTTGACTGTGATCTTCTGTAAGGTGGAGGTACTGTCCCATTTTGGGCGCTCCAAATTCGAGCAGCTAGTTCGCTGTTCCATACTTTGACTAAAAATGTGTTTAATTTACTCGTACATACCAAACTAGTGCTGGATAAGGAGGGCTCCTTAACCCTACACCTGGGTCACTGGTCCCACTGGTTCTGGCTCCCTTCTCTGCTGGATGGACCCGATGCATCATCATCCTCAACAGCTCATGTAATGTCCCCACCGGGGGGCTCGAGCCTACCCTACATTAGGGGCGATTAGGCCTCAGTCAACAACGCTGGCCAAGTGCCGGTTGGTCGACTTCACACACAACCTAATAATTTCTTCATAGCTGTGTGCAGGTTTCCTCACGATGTTTTCCTTCACCGTAAAAGCGTCGATTAAACGTACATATGAATTAAAAATTTTAAACCACATTGGTACGTGGCGGAGTTTAAACCGGTGCCTCCCGGGTGGGGAGACAACGCCCTTAGCACTACGCCACCGACGCTTCATAGACCCGGCGGCGCCCGCACGGTTAATTCATAGAATGGTGTCTTCATTTCATTTTCGTTTCAATGAGTCTTAATCAGTCTTGTCACATATAATTATTACTACAAAATTTCTCCTAATACTCTTGTCTGTCTAGACATTTTCATTTAAGATTTTAAGTAATTTTGTCTACATAGATAAGTACGAGAGCGAGCAAATATCTCATAGATTTAATTATTATTAAAACCTTTAAATTTTAAATGTATTTTAACCTCAGTCAATCTAAAAAATTTGTGGATCTTAAAATGTGGTGAATATTCAATTTTACGCCTACAGATTCGAGACGCATCTTAAAGAAGACAAAGTATGTGATTGAACCTCGAAAAAGTTTTTTTTCTAATAAAATGTATATGACGTTATTAATGGAAACTATTTAAGTTAGACTGATTTTTGTATTAAGCTTAATTACTTTTGAGTGCAATATTGCCAAGCGTCTTATTTTTTTTTTTTTAACAAGCTAAAAGAACACTTTAAAAACTGATTCGTAAGTCCCTTATCAATATACACCATAAGCAATATCAAAAATATAATGGGTTATTTACGATGGGCCTCGTAGACAGCACAAGATCTCCTGAATGACAATGCAGTTCGTCGGCTTTCTCATTGCCTCTAATACCCTCGTGACCTTGGACCTAGATCAGCTCTACTTTATCGTGCTTTTCGACACTATTTAGGGTCTTGACAGCATTTAGTACTAGATCCGAGTCGACACGAGGTTTCGGGAGGGCTTTGAGCGCTGCTTGACTGTCGCTTAGGATATAGACAACCTTGTTTTTAACACGTTGTTCTATAATCCTCATCGCACAGAGGTTTATTGCATAGATCTCCGTTTGGAAGACCGTGGCAAGTTACCCCATGCTTTGATACATTTCAAAATCATTACAACAAATACCTGCTCCAGTACCAGAGTCCATTTTGGACCCATCAGTGAACCAGATAAGGCATTCCTTTTCTGGGGACGGTGGGTGTTTTCTCCATTGTTCCCTAGTTGGTATCTTATCCTTGAATTCCCTATGAAACATGAGTTTAGGGCGTATTTTATCAACCGACTTCAAAAAAGGAGGAGGTTCTCTATTCGACTGTATGTTTTTTTTTTTTTTTTTTTTTTTTTTTTTTTTTTTTGTATGTATGTTCCGCGATTACTCCGTCAATTATGAATCGATTTTGAAGATTCTTTTTTCGTTAGGACGGACATACTCCAAAGGTGGTCCCGTATAAATTATACCGAAATTGGTTCAGTACTTTTTTGTTAAAATGATACTTTCATTGGGGATGAAATAATAATATCGTCCACGAACACAAAAATAATGTAAATTTTTTTTTTGAACTTGCTATTACCCCTAATATGCAATAGTGAAATTTTGGTTAGTAGGTCCAATAGTCAACACATAAACTATGACAAATTATTTTATGAACTTAAGTTAAATAACTAGGTTCATAGTTCATTAACTTATCATTCATTTTGAATGAATGGCAGGCATTTGTAATGAGCTATAGGTCTGAGACGTGATATTATTTTTTAACCGACTTAAAAAAAAGAGGAAGTTCTCTATCCGACTGTTTTTTTGTGTTTGTTACCTGATTACTTCGTCAATTTTGAGTATTACGACTCGGATTTTAATGATTCTTTTTTAGGTACGTCACGATCAGAGATGGCCCGTATAAATTGTATCGATATAAATTCGATCCTTTTTGAACAAATCAGTAATAACAAAAAAAACGTTTTAGTTAAAGTTTCCATTAAGTTTTAATGAGCGCCTAGTAGGCCTATCCGTTTTCAATAAAATATACTTTATTTACACTAAAAATAATAAAATAAAATATTTTTAGCGAAAAAATAGGACAACCGACTTCAATGCGTACAAATTTTAACTAAAAAGTAAGAAATAAATAATATTTTTATGAAGTAGTTGAAAAGAGCGTCAAAGAAAACCAAGGAAAGTATTGATACACATTTATAATTCTTTATTTATAATTCATACTCCGATATATTTGGAGTCGGTGCCAGCCTAAGCAAAATAAACTTACCTAATAGATACGAGCTTGATTAATCCATTAACTATACATAATAATGAATGATGAAGATAAGAAATAATCCGCCGCTCCGTGAAGTTCGAAAATTGGAAACACTATCCTCCTTGGCTAGCTGGCACCGGCTCCAAATATATCGGAGTATGAATTATAAATAAAGAATTATAAATGTGTATCAATACTTTCCTTGGTTTTCTTTGACGCTCTTTTCAACTACTTCATAAAAATATTATTTATTTCTTACTTTTTAGTTAAAATTTGTACGCATTGAAGTCGGTTGTCCTATTTTTTCGCTAAAAATATTTTATCTATTCTCATGTTCATGTACTTATCTATTTCGGGTATTTCAGTCCACTTATGTTCGTATTATAGAATAAGTTTCAAGAATGAACGCCGACTTGAGCGTCCTACGTCTCTATCACTTTGTGCGCGATAGAAAGTGTCAGACGATTCTCAAGACATGTTTGACTTCTGAGTGTCATTCTGTAATACTGGCCTTAGTGCGCTTAGTCTGAAACTGCGCAGGTTCCCAAAGGTCGGACATTCTTAGCCTATGTAGAGCCGTCCTTGCCTCAGTTTTTATGATTGTGTGGGGCACATTGTTCGGAGAACGAATTGCCGATGGGGCCAAAGAGCAGGCGCCCCGCGTGCCAGCGGGTGGGTGACTGGCTAACTGTCGGTCATGTCGCTGATGTCGGTCGCATCAGCGCTGTGTGGCCTTGCGTCCGCACATCACCTGGGGTCCACACTGAAAACCAGCGCTGTGTTGTGACTGTGTCATAGCATAGCAACAAGCTGAATGTGGACCTCGTTGTCACAGCGTGTGACATGCAATCACAATGATTCTTGCACTAATATTTTCTAAGAGTTCTCGATTAACGACTGCGCACCAGACGACGCAGTCTGGGTAAGCCCCCTACAAGGTGGACTGATGACCTGATTAAGATAGATGGTCACCGCTGGATACGGGTAACTGAGGACCGGACGTTGATGCGTTCTTTCGGGAGGCCTATATTCAGCAGTGGATTATTCCGTAGCTGAAATGATGATGAAATGTTTTCAATATCAAATCAATCAATTATGTCGAATCGCAGTGCAGAGAATGCCCGTGAAGTGTACTAAACGCGTCACATAATTGGGGAATTGAATACCATTTCTGCTCGAGAATGCGCGAGTATACGAGAGCTTGTGCGTGGTTTTGCCATTATGCGCCAGCAATGTTCAATATCAAATCATCATAAGCATTGATTTGACAATAAAAAATACGCTGGTAGTGCTTCGCCAAGTAGGAACCAGCTCTAAACGAACTGGTAGACAAGGCACTAATGAACCTAGTACTTAATGAATTACATTATTAAATAAAAATAATGTTTTTAATAAAACGAAAAAAGATCAACCTCGTTTTTTAATTCAGAACAGACTTCAAAACCGATATTACAAAGACTACAAACTAGATAAATGTAGGTTTTGGTGACTGGCTGGGTTGACGGCCTCTTTCGTAACTTGATATTCTTTTATATGACGTAACTATTAAGGTCTGTATCATACATTTTGATACTACTTAATACTTTAATATTGAAGTGCGTTTTGGTCATCAAACACCTAGAACCACATACTTTGTGTAATTATAAGTAGGTATCAATAATAACAATATTGTATTGTTTTAAACTTACGTGGTCACTATCAATATTGTTATTTAAATGTGAGAAAACGGGATTTATACCACGTACCTCTGTTTTTTGAATTATCCGACATTTCGGCGCAGTTTCATGCGCCATGGTCACGGATGAACTAAAGTCTATGCGAGTTACCGGGTAAACAAAAGTTGTGCCGGGACGCGTCCGGATACTATAAGTGTGGTGTGTAGGCAGCAGTTTCGGGTGAATAGTGGGAATGAGAACAGTGGTACGGGTGCCGAACGTAATAAAAGACTTAGAAAGAGGGTAGACAGATTTGTCTGTCAATAATCAACAACTCGCATAGACTTTAGTTCATCCGTGACCATGGCGCATGAAACTGCGCCGAAATATCGGATAATTCAAAAAACAGAGGTACGTGGTATAAATACCGTTTTCTCACATTTAAATAACAATATTGATGGCCATGTATTGCTTATCTTGATTACCTCATGAGAATAGCAAATAAATGGCGCTCGACGTCGTTGTTGGAGATGTCTCGTCAGTACACTTCTTCTTCGCAATATGCATTTGTATTTTTATAGTAATACTAGCTGTGCCCGCGATCTTGTTCGCGTGTTAAGATGTTATAGCCTATAGCCTTCCTCGATAAATGGACTATCCAACACAAAAATAACTTTTAACTTGAGTTAGTAGTTCCTGAGATTAGCGCGTTCAAACAAACGAACTCTTCAGGTTTTTATTATTAGAATAGATTTTAATTTGACATGATTATTTTGAATTGAAAATTGCATTTGAAAAATGTACCACATTTACCCGTCCTGGTCTGTCGATCTGGTAAAGGTCGCGGGAAGCCGCTGGATGCGGGCAGCGCAGGACCGACCGGTTTGGAGATCCTTGGGGGAGGCCTATGTCCAACAGTGGCCGTCTCTCGGCTGAAATGATGACGGGTAGTCACCCGTCCTACGTACTGACATACGTATGCGTATAAGCGATAGTGTCGTGACGGGTTCTGCAGACAGACGGTCTTTAAGCGAGTACGTCTTTGACGTCAAGTTCGCTCATGTTTGTGATTGGACGGGCTTTAATTTTGTACAGCGAATCAGAGATCTCAATAAAAACGAGTGTCATAAAATAATTTTAACAATTAAATTACTTAGTTCGTTAATGTCATTAATTGAATTATATAGAAAAGCTTTTTACAAGATAAATGATACCAATGCGTGGGAGTGATAAACTGCCCGAAATTTACTCAATTAAAACTGTAACTTAAATTATATTGATAATTATTTGTTGACCTATATTGATGTTTTGAAATAATTACGAAATTGTAAGCTGTGGAGTTTCTTTCGCTATTTCTTCTCCATCTCAGCATAATAACAATATACATTGAAGATTGTTAAAGTGTGGGTTTTTGGTTAGCATTAAAACCATCTATGTATATACATCATCATAATCATCAGCCCGTTATCGCCCACTGCTGAGCATAGGCCTCTCTTCGTGTATATACTCGTACATAGACGGTTTTTATGCTAATATTTTCTTTCGTTATCTCTCGTTCTGGCAGATAGTGAAGGTACAGTCGTCATAAAATAATTTAACAATCTTCAATGTATATCAAGTATTGTCCTGATTTTATGGCGATTTATTTGGTTTATTTTTTCAAACATTTATAACCTGAGTTATTATTTTTTTATTTATTTATTTATACAAACAATATTACATTAAAATTAAAAGTTTGAATATACGGTGCCTCATAAACACAAACGATTTTTCTGTGCACCGTAGCACAGCGTACATTTTAAAATATCAATAACCAGAACACACGCATTTTAAAATATCACCAATAATACGATAAATTATCATTCCATAAGCAGGTAGGAAGACATTTGGGGTAAATGAAATACACGTTTAAAAATACACTTTTTTATTCCAAATTCATGCACATCTACAGTTTTGTTTCACTATAGTTTTAACACTGTGATAACATTGTGCTATTTAAACAATGATCCAATCCAGTCTGCAATCGAAAATATTTTTACAAAAACTTATGCAGAACTTCTTATGGAAACAAATTTGAATTGTGACGTAATTAATTATAATTATTGCTATGCGTTTACAAAAGACCTAAATTATTTTTTTAAATTAATTCGACGTTTCTTACAAAAGATAGTTTTATGTTTCCCTATTTCTGTTGCTTTGGTGATACGGATTCGTAATGATTGACAAATTTTCTTCATAATTCATTCTGAATGTAATGTAGATATTACACATTGTATTAATGAAATATGTTCACTATGATACTTATTATAATTATTCTACTAATATAACGAATGTCAATTTAAATAAGTTTCTTTTTAAAAAATATCAGTATCACGATGTTTTGGTTGATCAGTAATCTTCAACTCAACTATTAGACTAAAGGCAAATGATTTCGAGCATGAAAGTAAAAGCGAAAGGGAAAACCTATATACTTGACGGTGCTATGACCTTATTAGGTTCAATTGTAATTAAATTTGTTATTTTCATTAGAAATAGTCTAAGTGGGATTGCGAGTGACTTCAGCGCCGCACGAGCTATCGTACGATGCGATGGAATAGTGGTGGGGCGTGCCTTTGTTGCAGCGGTGCGCGCTCGACAGAGCTCAGTCTGGTTCGAGGCGTCGCTGAGTGCGGACGTTTCTATGGTTGTATTAGGAATGCTTGTGGAAACTATGTCCGACGGTTGTGTGATAATAGTTAGAGAGAAGTGAAGGCGAGTGCCGGTGCAATGTAAAGTGTGCCCTAGGTAAACCTACACACTGGGTTACAAGTCCCAGGCACTACTCTGGTTCTCCTCTTTGTGATGTGTGTTGATAAATTGACTCGGCATTTGTATGTGAGATCGTGATTCGAACTAAATCCTGACGACATCCCCGACATACTTAAAATGATATTTGGTGTGTTCACCTTTATTCTTTTACGAATTTAGTAAGAAAGTGCGTAGATTGCTTGAAAAGTAATATCATGAGAACAATTCCACATTATCCAATCGAGGGCAAATAAAATGTATGAAATATATACGTGCATTTAACATTTTCCGATATCGTATATCGGATCGATATATTTCATACATTTTCTTTGCCCCGATATCGTGTGTGCTTCTGATACCGATATCGGATGTGACGGATAACCTTTTTTGTGTCAAATGTTGAATATAATAAGATTGAGATTTTAGCAACCTCAATAACCACCACAATATTTTGTTTTACATTTTAAAGTAATTACCAGTAAAGATTACTAAAACTGCGTATTAAATCAGGTTATTATGTTTGAAAATTCCTTTAGATAGTTTCGTCAAACTTTATTAGTGCCATAGCAAATACGAATACTCCTTATTAACTCCATACTAATTACAATCAAGCCAACTCTGACACGTGTTTTGGCGAGAACGTTTAATTAAAGTAAACATATGTAAGCCTTAATCAAATGAGCCTCTGGCAGAGACTTTGCGTCACAGATTTGGTACAAGTATTTTCTACCAAACAATGAAGAATAGGTCCGTCATGAGCATGAGACGCATGAGCGCCGTCGTCATACAAAGTAACACAAATGGTGAAAACTTTTTTCTTATTCGATTTTTATGATATTTTAGAATGTTTTTAACATACTAAAAATCTATGTCGTACTGACATAGTTTTTTAGTATCTTAAAACATGCGTTTTTCTTTTTCAAACGCTTTTATAAACTTCTATGTATTTTTGCTTGCTTGCTTGCTTGTATGTTTGTAGCCGACTCCTTTGTACGCAATTTAGACCCACTTCAAACGGTCAGATTTCATTTCAACATTGTAGACTTATCAAAGACCGATGACATTACAATAATTCGATAAGAATATCCCATTATCCTGATTAGAATCGCCAGAGGGCCTAGCCAAGTGGCCAATCGATTGCGTTGAATATTTAACGAAAATAATTTAATGTATGAAACTGACATATAGCGGCCAGTTTGTATGAAGACGTATTACTATTCTTGTGGTACAGTATACCAAGAACAGTAATATGTCTTATTACAAACTGGCCGCTATCCATTAGAATGTATGCGTTCGTACTCGGTGCCATGAACGCACGCACAGTGACGCACACATTGACATGAAATATGGGGGCATAAGGTGGTATCGCCGTTTCAGTGTGATCGCGCGTTTTTATCTTATTGCACATTCGCTCGCCGCTCGTTCCCGCTCGGCACATTTACGATAGCCCTAGCGTCAACGCAGAGTAGGCTAATAACTCGCCGACAGCCCGCAGATAAACTACTGGTCTTGGTATACTGAGGTATTACCGAGAAAACTCCATGGCGGCCGTCGTAATGCGGTCGGCGAAATGTATGAGTAGTAGTCCAAATTGTTATTTCGTTCGATAGAAATGTCGTGTAGTCGTATCGTTTGCCACTTGTCTAGGACCTCAGGACTAATAAATTAAATGTTTTTAATGTTAGTTCAGTTATACGTCACTAGATGGCGTTGTCATTGTTATGGCTTATTTTAGTTGGCGGTGTTAAGTCGTCGTCAGTAATAAGCTAGTTGGTGGTGAGAGCTAAGACGCTGTTGATATCAAAGCAATATGGCCGATGGTGACGAGTTTTGATAATATCGGTATGAAGTAATTGCCACTAGTATAAGACCGCAGGCTTTAAAATGTGACAATTTTGACGTAAATCGAGTGCAGATAGATTATTTTACCTAAAGGAAACATTATTTTTCTCAAACATGCATGGAAATATTGTTATTATTTTCGAAAAAAGAACACGAGAAGTTACTGACAAAGAAAATCAAACCTTGCTTTAGCGTTTTTTGAATGGTTCGTGTTAATAAAATACTAGGACAACGTTACATCACACTGCTAGAACGTAACGTAATGAGGGATCTCAATTTTGCTAGGCATTCAGGCGTATGCTAAAACACAACGTATTCCACTGCAAATAAAGAATACATTGGCCCAACAGGAGCCCGGATTAAATCGTCAAAAAATATTTTAATTACAAATCAGAAGCGGTGAGATTATTCATTCCATATTCATGGGGTGCTAGTATACCCGCTTTATTATTTCAAGGGAATTAATGTTGAACAATCTCATTAATTAACAGAATAGGGGCGAAGTGACACCCGTGTCCTGATAAATGAGGACTTTGTTGTACGAACCGAGTCCGAATACGATCAAATATTTTGACATTTTAGACCTTAGTTAGCATAATTAAATAGGGAACTTGAGAAAAGGATATCGGAATATGAATGGCAAATGGAGATGCCCAGACCTTTACGCGAAAATTACAAGACGTCAATACTAATATAATAGTTTTTAAGTTTTTCGGTCCAAATTGTTTAGTTTTATGAACGTCAACGTTGTGTTTTTGTATCAAAGATAGGAAGTTTGCGATTTTTTCTATTTTTCAGATATTTTAAAAAGTATTACAGTTTCTCGTTTATTCGCCTTTCTTTGCTTCAACGATATTTACAACGATAGTAATAAAGACCATAAATTGGAAATTTAAAAAGATCAAATATTGTGACATATTATTTGATACATTTGAGGAGGTATTTGGACACCTATTCTACCCGTTACCTGCTGAAGCTACATAGCGACCCATCGTTTCTACCTGTATTGAAAGCATACGCTGAGACTTTTAAAATAACAAAGGTAGCTCGCTCACGGGGTTAAGTATTTCTTTCTTTATAGAAAGTTAAAGCAAATGACTCCATTCCACCTGATGCTATGTAGAACTGGAGTCAAAATGAGAAGAGAACTAGTGCAAGAGATAATATAATAATAATTCATTACATAACAGTGATCCAATTATGGTTAGTAACAATTTAACTTAATTTCTATTTTAGTAGGTAACAAGCATCAAAATTTACTTAATTGCCCCAATAACGATAAACTGCCGCACTAGCCACCCTCGCCTTGCCTACCTGCAAGGTGCTTCTTCGTGCCTCTTTTGAATGCCCCAGGATTGTAGGAAGGAGGGAACTGTGCAGGCGGTGAATTCCATTTCTTAACTGTGCGACAAGAAACGATTTGCCAGATTTCGTAGTTCTCGTTGGAAGGGTAGCCACAGTTTTTCGGTGATACCGTTAACCAGTACGCATAGTCCTTAAAAGGAAGGGAGGTAGTGGGATTAGGGAAAAAAGCTCCTCAAAGCACTCGCCGTGGTACAGACGGTAGAACGCGCTTAATCATCATCACCATCACAGCCTTTATAATTCGACCCACTGCTGGGACACAAGGCCTCTCCTTTTCAACGAAGGAAGTATAGGCAGTAGTCCACCACGCTTGCCCAGTGCGGATTGGTGGATGGAGTATAATTTGATCAATACACCTTTGCTGATCCATTAGTCGGCTTCTACGACACCCATTGGAGGACATGGGGTGATGCTATTCTAATCTGCCGGCATCAATGACGCTTATGATCTGAATTCATACCAAGCAGTAATCTTCTGAGTTTTTCATGCTTTACGGAGAAGCTCTTGGCCTTCATCTCACCTGATGATAAGTGATGATAAGGTGGAAGCAAGCTTCACCAGAACCCTCGGCCACCGACTGACCTTATCATTGAGCTATCTTATCATATCCATCCGAAAGATATTAGATATCCATGTGATTCTGGCACAGTAGAATAGCATCACCTCATATCCCCCAATGGGTGTCGTTGAAGGCGACTACTAGATCAGCATAGGGGTATTAATCACCTTATACTCCGTTCAACAATCCGCATTGGGCAACTGATCTACTGCCTAAACTTCCATCGATGGCAAGGAGGGTCTTGTGTCTCAGCAGTGGGTCTAATTATAAAGGCTGTTATGATATGATGATCTTATCAATCTTATTATGTTAACGTGATTATTGTTGCATCAAGGACAGTCTTTTGCGCCCTCCACACTCTCGCCGAGAACACCCGAGAAGCGTGAGTGTGATTAGTTTCTCGCGTTCTCGTTCTCGGGCTCGCCTGTTCTCCGCTTGGTGTCGGTTTTTTGATCCGTTTCAAAGGGTTTCTCGGGCGAGAAAAGAGAACCGTATCACATTCTCGTTCACTGTAAATACCAAAGCCGCTGCATTTCAAAGTCATCTATTTCGCATAACGGTCGAGAATGCAAGTGAGAAGTTTGCGTGAGTGTAGAAACCATCTCGTTTCTCGGGTCAAGTCTCGCCGAGACTTCTCGCGTGAGTCTGGAGGGCCTATTTGATAAGATGGTGGGCTACTCATGTGGGCTTAAACAAACCCTTTCACCAACCGTAGGCCAGCGTACTTGTACCACAGCTCTAAACCTCTTCATATGTTCATAAATGTAAACTGATGCTGATGAATAAGCAATCAGCTACAATTATATTTGTTAGTGTTATGACAATTGTAAGTACATAGATTTAGTATTTCCCGACGCACGTGTATCGCTTTAATAACATGTTTACAATTCTATGAAATCATGTCGACGTGCTTCAGACGTTTTGACGAATTTATGATTTGTCACAGTAAACGGAGTGGAAATATGAATTTGTAACAACACGAAATTCTAAGAATCTTATGTGAAATAAGAGTCGTGCCACTAGGCGAAATTTTACGTTAGAATACAAAATTTTGTTTTTTTATATTTATATTATAATGTATCCCGATTGTGTTCATTTCTTCCTCAAAACTGCTATTGAGCTTCATCTTGATACGGTCAATAACAAAAGCACATAAATGATTTAAGGCAGCTCTACCAAATTAATTAAAGAAAAATATTTTAGTAGCACGAATTTATACTCATATTTGATAGACAATGCAATGTTGGCACCGTTTGATGTCTCAACGCGACTATAACTTAAGAAATTAAGATAATAATTTCTTAATCACGACGAATCCGTATCACTAAAACAACTTATTCTAGTATAAGGGAGAATACCCTGATATCGATTTATGTTACTTAAAAACCACTACTTAATTCCTTATAAAGAATTTCCATAGTAAAATCTAGTATGTACATAATATTTACACATTTTCACTACGTAATAATGAAATATTCAATATTTATATTCGTAAACTTAATGTTACTTTATTTGACTATTTCTGCAATACTAACTTTCATAAATAAAAACGGAAGTAACGGTTTCATTATAATATTGATTAGGGTAAGGACATCTAAGAACGCACTACCAAAGAGTACGTAGAATATTTAGTACATATTTTATCCAACAAATAACATAGTCACCAAAACATAACAGATAATTATTGGGTTATATATTATGCGTACTCTTATGGACTGCTTATTCTTTGGCGGCTTGACCCCATGTGTTTTCAAAAATGTAAATTAAATTTCTAACATAATATAATGAAATCCTAAATTACAGTCCCCTTCAAAAATACTCTAATGATGTTTCAATGTTAGCTCATGAATATGTACACAATTCGTCACTCGTATTGAATATTTTAGTATGCGTCAACGTGATTAAATTAAGCACATTTACTCAATGGTGATTGATTGAAATGAACATTTCAACTCAGCATACAACAATTTCGCCTCCGTCGAAATATAATTTTTCACAAGATTATGAATAAGAGCTCTCGGTATTAAATAAATGAAAGAAACGTTGTATTGAATAATGATGTTTCAATGAAATAGGGAGGAAATTTCTTTTATACGTAAGGTAAAATACTGGCACCGGAAATATCTGTAACAAATTTTAAAACATCTGTACCTAACAACATAATAATAAACATGAACTATAAAATTCAAAAGGGAACAAAAGCATGACATAATACTAATGCAGCAAAAGCACAAAATGTAGCTCTATTTTCAATAATTACTGCAAACTGCTCTGCAAATAACAATGTACAAATTACCAAAAATCCCAGTTTACGATTAATCAATTCTAATAATATAAAATGTTAAATAACATCCAAAATACTTATAAATGAAATACTTAGTAATGTTAAAATCAAATCCATTACTGTTTTAGCTTATTTATTTCAGGCCATAGTAAAATTATCACAGATTCATATAAAACTTAAAGAAGCACACGACAAATATTATCCGTAAGGGTCCAACTTGAAACACAAGGAATATGTAGATGTTTGCGTAACACAAGTTCAGGTTTGTTTGACCAAACCCACTAAGTGGGTTATAAATGTTGATTCAACTGCAAACATAATAGGACGAGCTCATACAAAGAGGGAAATGGTATTGAGGTTTGATATTCAATTTGGTTAGTAGAAGATTTGTGTTTTCTGTTACGGGTAACATTAATGTTCAAAACCATTTTCAATATTGCAGAGCTAAATTTTTGTTACACCAAAAATTCACACCACATATATGTTTGGTAGAGCAATATTATGCAACATTTCTTTTATTCATATTTCTTTCTCAATGAACTTGAAAAGGATAATTTAAGCTTAGGTTTAAAGCTTTTAACTATTGAGGCCGTTACCCACCAAAGCGGAAATAAGACGGGAAAAGAGGAAACGTGATTTGAACAATCAATGGGACTTTTGTATGTGAATAAAGAATCTTGTTTCCACTCCGCTTCAGTGGATACGATTGTGCAGAGAGGAGAGTAAATGTCTCAAATTTGTATGCCTCTGGCCCGTGATTCACTTAATGTGAAGTAGACATAATAATCTACTGGAGAAGCTAACCAAATGTGTGGAGTAGAATATGCAACTCGCAGACATGTTGAGCGCCGTGGACCGAAGATGACAAAACATGTATTGCGAGCTGTGTACGCCGAGCGGCATAACATTGTCAAAATCACACAGTTCAGTTACGCCATCTCTGTAACAGTCCAGCTAGTTTCCACGCAGCTTTGATGTGGCTTTGATGGATGCGCTCTAAAGTACGGTCGTCGAACTGAGAGAATTTCGTACAATGACCTTTTATATTAGATTCAATTCAATTTTATTACATTCTGTATTATTAGCATTATTCACAACGGTATGCGGAGCTCGGGCTTGTGATCAAATAGCCATAGCTATTATCACCGATGCCAAGAGGCATTTGGTGCTCCTATTTGCTAATTAATACATAAAATACTCATATATTATTAACTTAGTGATTAATTTCAAATTCTCCAAATGAAAATGAACTATGATTATTATGCAATATATATTATTTTAGAGAATTCGAACTTTGTAGAAAACTTAAACACCGTATTACTACGTTCAAAATGTTTAGAATCTCTAAAAGGGGCGATACCATACCTGTGTGACCGTGACAGCAACATAATTGCGCAGGAGCGACAAGGATGCGTCATGTGTTATTAATATAAGAAATTCTCTATGCTCGGCGACCGCACTTTAGCTATAAACTTCTCTACTCTCCGCTTCGTACATCTCTGAAGCCTCTCACTTTGCTGGAGTACGGCCCTTGTGTGTCAAGAATTTGTAGTTTCATTTGCGATACAAAATTTACATAATAACAATGACGATGTTACGCAGAAGCCACTTAAATTATAAGCACGTCACTGTAAATAAACAGTGAATAAAAATACCAAATTCTTAAAAATTAACACTTATGATTAAGAAACAAAACAACACCTATATGCTGCAAAAACGATAATAAGTACAAATAAATTTAATGGCTACAATTCAAAGAAAATTAGTGTTATTTTAGTCGAAATCACTTCTGAAATAATTATTGCCTATTTTTTCTACAAAAATGTATAACAGCAGAATAGCTACAAATACAAATGCAGAATGTATCAAAATAGATGACACTGATATAGTAATACACTAATTGTGACAGTGTAATTGAGCGGACAATACTATAAATGTACTCATTGATAATTGTTTTGGACTAATAAACAATAACAGCGATTGAATATTAATTATGAAATTATTATTGTAATACTAATTATGTTTCATAAATTTTACATACAATACAAAATACAAAGGTAACAATAGTCTGAGCAACGTGATAAATAACTATTTCTTGCATCTAAAAACAATACTGATCGTAAAATTACAACTAATGGCTTAGAACGACAAGAATATGGAATCAGAAATAATGTATTTCGCAGACATAACAATAATGAAGGACAGATTAAGAAATTACAGTTTTTGTATGAATCAACAATAAAGGTCATAGCTAGAATAAAGCAATTAAAGTTTTTAACTATTCCATCTGCTACTTTATTACCAAGGTAATAAATTAGTGCATTTTTTATAAACGGACACGAATTCATGCGCTTAGCAGTGAAAATCATGTCATAGACTGGAACAAACAAAAAGTCTGCCATCTGTTAACGGCCTAATATTCATTCCATTTCATGTTTTAATTAAATAATAATACAATACTGAAGTAAGATTAATCAAAAATTATTATAAACCACTTTAGAGTAGACAAAAACGGTAATGATATAAATCGGTTGAATTTGTGAGTATGCAGTGAACAGCGCGCGACTAGTGGTCGGGCACAATGAGTTCATTACCACGTTATTATAACATAGTCGCAATTTCGTCGCCGATTGCATCGGCTGACTCGATTACCAGATCGTCCAATCAGAGAGGTTTTGTGCGTTGAACTCCGAACTAACGTTCGAGCGACGATCACTGCGGAATTCACGGAATGCTATTCATAAAACTATTTATACTCAGTCGCTTTATCACTTTATTAGCGTCTAAATGCCCTGTTTACGCGTTATCGTCACGGCGTCGTCGTCAGATGTCATTCGCGTCACCCACGTAACCCTCGTCAGGGCTTTCCGAACAAATGTCCGAAGCGCATTTTGCATTTGACACTTGTGGTAAAGGCTTCAGGACGCTCTCGGTCCCTTCGCCCGGCACCCGAGCGTCCGTAGTCTGAGTGTCCACGCACCGAGTCTCCACTTGGTAACACCTACCGGGCCCTTCGGCCACTCCCATTGGAACCATAACCGCACAAGTTCCTTTGGGATTCACCCACGATGTGCACGCCTCGGCTGGCGCACAGCACTGCGCTGGCTCCGTCTTGTAACCTTCAGGAGGTGACGGAACGAACTCCTCATTGTAATACACAGTTCCGTTTCCCACGAAAGCTATCGGACGGTTCCTTGGTACGGGGTAACCCTCTAAAGTGCGCCTCACGTTCGTAGCGCTGAATACCTCAAAATTAGGGCACGTCGGCGGCGTTGCGTTGAATTCCGTGTCTTTGGCAAATTTGCATACAAGTTTTTGTCCTTTAGAGCGATTATGCGGCAGGGTTTGATAAAAAGGGCCTACTACTGAATAATTCGACATCATAGGCGGCGGCCGACAGGGATGTTTTGGTAATCCATAATCGTATGGATAGCCGTCACCATCCAAAAAGCAACCGGGATTTAAATGCACGTCCGCTGAATGTTGATACATGTTATTGATTGTGTTTTGAGGTATGTTCACATTGTTCAAATTCTGCTGATCTTGCCACGTGACCTGTCTGGGTATTGTAGGCGCGGTGAACGCGGTTTCCTCTTCAAAACCATCGCCGCTCACAGTTTGCGTTTTGTACACAGATAGCACCGTGTTCTCGTTTTGTGCATTGTTAGCAACAGTTTCCGCGTCACTAATTAGGTCAGGATTTCTGTCGACGAAACCTTTCATGTTATTGCTCTGATATACATCGGTTGTTTCATAATCACGGTTTGTTTGAACAGTGTAATGAAGGGCGTGGTGAGAATGTGCATTTACTATAACGCTGCCATTATTTTTTGGTAAGGTCCCATTGCTTCTACTTGAAGGTAAAATTTGATTACATAATGCGACATCTTTCCCGCTCTCTTTTTTCTTTCTACTTCTCGTGTCTGTTTTAAATTTAAGTAACACGACTGCTATAATGGCTATAAGTAACACTATAATAAGAAATACAACGGTGACTATTACTACTAAATGTCTCCGGGGGAACGTCACCACTATAACGACAGGTTCCTCTTTCACTATGACTCTGAGCGTGTAATTAGCACTCGACCTCCCTGCCGGGTTCTCTGCGACACACGAGTACGTGCCATTGTCGTCGTTAGCGATGTTGAATATGTACAGTTCACTCTTTTTATCTGTTACACCGTTTTCGACATAGTATACATCGTGCGGCTCTGCAGCCACTGTCGTGTAGTTGAGTATTAAGTGCCCCTGGTAAAGCCAAGTGATTTTAGCTTCAGGTATTGCTTTCACTAAGCACTCCAATGTCACATTGCTGCCGGCATTTGTCTCTAAAAATACTGAAGTGGGCGTCATTTTTGGTACACAAGCCAGCTCTGCCTCAGCAACACTCGTTATTAAACGTTTTTCCAATCGCCCAGGAAGCGAACAAACCGGTTCGACGGTGTGAGGCATATTGAAATTCAACAACCAACTATGTAAATCTCTCAAATGGCAGTCGCAGTTCCAATAATTATTTTGCAAGTCGATACCGCGCAGCGTGTCGGGGAATAAATTTTCACCTTGAATATTTGAAAGCCTATTACCGTTCAATCTCAACCATTCTAAATGATTCAATCCGGAGAATGCTTCCCTTTCTATAATTTCAATTTTACAATCGCTCAGTTCTAACGTATTCAAATATGATAGATGTTGGAAGCAATGTGTTTTTATGCTCGTTATAGGATTATTATTCAGAGAAAGTCGCATCAGGGATGGAAAATATCCGAAGTTTGTGGAAGGAATTATAGTGAGGTAATTATTGGACAGATCCAATTCGACTAGATTGGCGAGACCCTTGAAAGCGTGACTATCGATCTTCTGTAATCTACATTTCTGTAGATAAATCTTTTGTAAGTCGAGGAGCCCAAGCTTATGGAAAGTTTCTTTTTGTAAGACTTGGAGGTCGTTGCCCGAGAAATCTAGCACCTGCGTTTCAGAATCGAGAGCGTTCGGGATAGACTTCAGATCCTTTTCTGAACACTCGACGTATCTTTTACCGTTCTTCCATTTACATACACATGTGTTCGGGCACGCGATGGCTGGCACCAGGATGCAGGTAGTGCACAAGGCAATCAGCCTAACGTGCAGACTCCTTTTGATTCTCATATTGCCTCAAGGCACACGGGCTTCACTGTATACGGCGAGCATTATCTGAAACAAAGAAACAATTTCAATGAATAGATGCGTCGACGACTTTCAAAATGAATTCTTTTATTCTCGAATGTGTGATCACCGAGCGTCTCGTTTATAATTAAAAAGACTTTAGATGAGAATAAAAAGTTCGAATAGAAACCTATCGCTGATAGGTATGCCTGGTACGTAGGAAATTGGAATTTCGTATTTAAAAATGTCAAGAATCTCGACGAGTTTAATGGAGTGCTAAATTAAAAGAAAACATCAGCTTAGACATTGACGAAGGTAGAGGATGCTTTTATAACACTTCAACTCGACATTTATCAACTTTTCAGTCTTAAGCTTGTGTTGATTTTTGGCCTCAAGTATAAAGTGAGTTACATTATGTATTCTGTTGCATTATTTATGGGCATCGAGCGGTCGACCCCATTTTTTATTTTGCTGTTGTTTGTTCAGCCATATCCGTGCTTGTCGTATATTTTCCGTGCAGAGATTCTTTACTAATGACACTAATGACTAATGGCTGGGTGAAAATATAATAATTATATTAAATCCTTCAGATAGATTACTAAAAACATTATACAGGTGTTTTTTTTCTTAACCAAATGATTAAATATTTAAACATCGTTCAGGAGTGAGGGCTTGTGATGTTAATTTTCAGTGAAAAGTGTACGAAAGCGTCGACATTATTTGTTGATATGATAAAAGAAAATAATTTGTCCAATATTTTTTCGTGTTCTTTTTGAGGGACCAAACATATTTTTTAGTCATCATTCATATTTAAATACCTATATCTACAAGATAATTCCACAGTATAAATGTCCTTCGTTCGTACTTTCTCTGAAATAAAATATGTATTTTTAATTTGTTAACTTCAAAGAAAGTCTTTCATTGGATGAAATGGAGACAAGTTATCTTATTCGGTGTTAGCTCTAGAAGTTTTGGTAAAAATACTACTTGTATTTTTCTTATGTTTAAACTCAAGTACCGATCATAATAAGATCTTCGGAAAGTACCTACTTATTGTTTTATAACAAGGCTTAAAAGAAAGAAAATTAGAATGTTAATTTTGACCTAACATGAGCTGAGAAACTTTTTAATAGGGTCCTAAATAGTTTTCCCCGCAAATGCTTTTGGTTTGAATAATCTACTAACGTTTTTGATTACCATATAACTGTAGCATATTATATCCGTCAAATATGAAAGCCAAACTGTACTCAATAGTTAGATATATATTATAAGTCAATTGTATATATAAATCATTGCTGAAACTAATCAAAATTTCTATGTTTAGGTACAATATGTTCATTACAATTCATTAGCCTGACCTGTGCCTCAAACACGATTATTTGAAGGCTCCGTAACGTAATCGTATCGAGGAACTTTCTTAAAACTACACAGGATTGTATTAATATTTCTTGGATTTGACTACGGTATCGAAACTTATCGAGAAATGCGAAAGTAATGCCTAATTTTGTTGGAAACAACACATACGTAATTTTTTTTTCGAGACTGTCATCATCCTAATCAAAACAATTATTTTCGTTGGATCCCACTTCTGAATCCCAATTACATTCTAAAACGAAATCGATGGAAAGTAATGGACAAAAGCTCCATCTTGAAATATATAATCTGTTTAGCATGTTTGACTTCATAAATACTTTGAACAAAATTGCATCTCAATAGTTCTATTTGAATAAAAAAGATTAGGGCAACTAATCTGTTCAAACTGAAGTAGAAAATTAAGTTTGAATACATATTATTTTTATAATTTGTACGTATATCTACTTTCTCGGTGCTATGCTAATTCGTATGTTGCTCCTTTCATTATTTATACTGCTCTCGTGTATTTTAATGAAGAATCGCCTCTTTCCGAGACTTTATAAAATATTACTCGGGACTTTTTTGCTGCCTGCGAAAAATTGCAAACATATTTCCTTTTGAACCACCCTCGTCTGGTCTCGGAAAAATCAAAGATCCAAAAGGAGACATAAAAAACCGAACACCGTAGCCTAACAAGCTCAAACTATTGCCGTTGGGATTTTCGATCTTTTTATTACAAGAGGAACCGAATAATGTCGCTTTTCCTCAAAAATAGTGATGTGGGTACGTAGCGCGTTTTATCGAATATTTTGGTAAGCAACGATGTTAAACTAATAAAAAAAACTTCAAATACTTGGAAAAGGATGCGAACCCAGTGAGATATAATTTTTTTCTGACGATTAATATTGCTTAATATTAATAGCTTCTTAGCCAAAAATGCTACCTACAATATCATAAAATACACTTACTTTGTACTTGACTGTATTCAGTAATCAATTGTATTGAAAGGGCGGATAGAAAAACTTGCAATAATAACGACGACTAATAGCTACTCTAAATCCGAAGTGGGAGCGACTTTGCGATCAAAAATTATAGGTAACTCAAATTGGAACGACGACCTAAAACAGCCGCTTTTCGGCAGATGGAACACCTGTCCATGTGTATGGAAGTTGTACAACTTTGCTAGGTTTGGACGGTCTTTAAAGTGTGCTCGTCTAGTTACCGCTTTTATATTATTATGATGGGCAAAAATATATGAAGCGTGGGCCCTACTCCAATAATAATGATTCATAATATTAAGTTGTTGATCGCTTAGTGGTTATCATGACTATTATATTACTATAGAAATACAATAATATTATGAACACGATTATTATGGCAAGAAATTGGACAATGGGCAAAATGGGCCCACCTCGCGCTTACAATACGCTACCGAGCGCCTTAAAACTATTTAAAAAAATGTGAGTTTTCCTTCCAATTCTTACGTAACCGACTTTGCTATTTAAAATTATTCCACCACAATTTTATTCAAAATCTAAAAGCACACTAATGACTTGCAATATTACTATCACATCCCTAGTGGTTACAGTCCTCCTCAGTCTGGGGAAAGAACAATAGAGTAGTCGAGACCAGAGCTTTCAAGTTTTATTATCCACACCATTTGAACAACGAGAACCTCGAGTTGCAATTATTTGACACCAGATGAAGGCTTTCGAGATGCATTTAGATATTAGACGATTACTTGTTTAAATTTTTTTTTTAATTATTTATTTGGATATAAACTTTTTTATATTTATTTAACTGATTAGAGAAAGTATCTGAGACACTGTAAAATAATTTGTCAACAAAATTCCATTGGTTACATATTTATATTGTAGATACTAGTGAACATACAATAATATTTTTGTCACGATACATAGTTTTTAATACTCAATTATTAAAAATTGCGTATCTACCCAAAATATTTGTCCAGGTCCTTAATTTTATTTTATCTCATCAATAAATTATTTTACAAAAACGATTAACCACGTGTCTTAAACTTATTTTACAGTTCAAAGCTATTTTTTCCAATTTGCAGAATTTGAGAAAAAATTTAAGTGTTTATTAATTCTAAGATAATATAGGTAATACTATAACTAGGAATTGGACGCTTACAATGGGCCTCAGAAAAGGCTCCAAAGGGCAATGGAGACGGCTATGCTTGGAGTTTCTCTGCGTGATCACATCAGAAATGATGACATCCGCAGGAGAATTAAGGTCGCCGATATAGCCCAAACAATCGAGAACTTTAATGGTAGTGGGCAGGGTACACTGTGAAGTGGACTGATAGCCGTTGGGGTAGAAAGGTTCTCCAGTGGCGGAAGCGTACCGGGAGACGCAGCGTTGGTAGGCCCTCCACAAGGTGGACCGAAAGTTTGAGTTTGATCGCGGCAAGCAGCTGGATGCGAGCAGCGCAGGTTCAATCGCGCTAAAGATCCTTAGGGGGAGGCCCATGCCCAACAGTGGGCGTGCCGCGGCTGAAATGATGATGATGACCAGGTATTAAGGCCCGACAAAATTAATGTAAGTAAGATCCTTCATGTTAAAATTTTGAAACAGTAAAAATCTGCTATCTAATTAACTATCAGATTTACCAAAAAAATAATACGCTTTCACTGTGGGACTACATCAATAATAAAACATAATTTCTATATAAATAATTATTATAAGATGTAAAGAGATTGTTATCATGAATTTATTATCCAAAATACCTAAATAAAAATCAGGGAAAGAGCAGATTCAGTAATTTGACTTTGAATCAAGCTTTGAAAATTAAGGTTAGGTAATTTAAAAAAATCTGTGATACCGTACTTGTATTATTATTAAAGAAATAAAATAAAAATCCAATAGTGTTGAAGATATTATTCGTACAGAAGCTCGATTGTATAGAGGTAATAACTCCATAGTGAACAGAAACATACAGTAGTTGCACACTCATTACCTACACCACATAGAATATATTTAGTATCATTAATAAAAAAAATACTTCACTAGTCACATAATTATCAGTCTATATACCTACTGATTTAAAAAACATTTGAATTAAGTAAATACATTCTGGTCAAATAAAACAGTTGTGACTATTAATTTGTCGTATCACGTGTCGTTAATTTGAACAGCGAAGCATATTTCAAGTTTTATCGATATAAATTGCTCAGTGTATTGGGCTGGCGCGCATCTCTATTGGCTGTGCTAGAGCACTTGATGTTTCAACCGCTGAATAGAACAATGGATGAGTTTTTGCCGGCGTGCCGTGCAAGCGTTTCATATTAACGTCAGCAGACATCTGGGGAGCTCTTACTGTTTGTTTTGGTTCAACCTGGTCCTGGTCCGCATATTCTGGATATTCGTACCGTTATCAGTGAATTCGAAATTCAAATTTCGATTCAAAATTCAAAGATTTGAAATCGGACTCAATCGAAAATTGCGAGGGAATTAGAAATGTTATTCGACTACTTACTGCCATCTTCAAAAGCTTTTTCTATCTATCTTTCTTTTTCTACCGGGTTAGAATCGTATTTTAATATAATTTAAAATAAAAATTTAAATTACTAAGTTTTCAAAATTAGCCAAATTATCATATTTCTTTAACTCTGCAATCATTAATTCTGAAAAGCATAATACACATAATTGTTAAATCCACACCGAAGATAATTATCGAGTGGTAATTGTATAATTTAGAAACATAGTCCATGACGTATTCATAAATAAATAATAAATGCATAAATGACTGTCAAATGATGTATGGTACATACAATATAACAACTGCTCGAATTGGAGCACATGTGGTGGACAATTATTACTACCGCCACCTTAAAGAAGACCACAGTCATCAAATTACACTGAAATTCTGAGTAAGACTAGAGCACATTGGAAGCAGAGGATTAGGATTGGCACCTTATGAGTATCATCTCTCGTATGCTTGTTGGCTTCTCTGATTGTACATTATAGTGTATTAGAAGATGATTGACAGATTTCATAATAGTACTATTTATTTTATGAAAAGTAAAATACACGAGCCATAGTTAATGACAACACATAACGTGAGCCTTCCGTGATTAATGACCTTATCAACAACAAAAAATATACCGAATGATGGCCACAAAATGCGACATATTATTTTGTGTTCTACAAAAAATGTACGCGATATATCAAATTTCACGTCCTATCTAGCCAGCATTATAACCCACATAAATTGTGTGGAGTAAGTTATACTAGAAGCTTGGCTAGTAAAATATGTTTGGAAATAAACAATCTGGGTCTTTGTGTATGATTTGATATGTATCCAAACAGCATTAAATTTTTCGTTTTTCCTATGTGTTATATGTATGTCGAAGTCAAATCTTATAATTGGGCAGATTATAGAATTCTTCGACATATTATTTGACATCGGTATTTCGTTATTTGACCCGTTATATATAAATATATTGATTTTATACATGACTAATAAAAAGGAGCAAGTTCACAAGAGCAACCTATTCTACGATACTCCCTGTTAAATACTGGGTACATCGCAATATAAAGGTATTCGGTTATCACCTTAGATGTACCAAGGACTAAACGTGTCTTTCGTAATTTTTGACTGAATCTGATAGTATTTTTTTAAGAAACTACACGAGTTTCTCCCGAGTTCTTGTTGTAAAAGCACGTGTTGAGAGACTCCTTTTTTAACTCAATCTACTTGTCTTTAAGTACATTTTCGCTTTACATTGGCGAATTGCGTAATCTTTATGTATCGCGATCGCCATCTATTCAAAAGAAGAATATAGAAACTACACTTTTGTTTCACTAAGTTTAATAGGAAATAAATCACTAATTTCACTGTTGACCTCTGATTTTACTAGAAGTGAGATTTGATTGCCCTTCGCGAGTTCCAGATACTAACTTTCTTAGAAGTATGGAAATTAATCGAGTTAAACATTTATTGATTAGTAAAATGTAAAGTGCCGATGCTACCATTAAATCTTAAGACCAGTTCGCCCAAGTTAAATTTCTTTTAATTTCGTAAAAAGATAACATAATGTATTATACTTAAAAATTAAGCTATTGCTATGATTTAAGTTGAATTTTACGTTACCTTTTGCAAAATAATAAAACTTACAACTTTATGTCGTTACAACTCAGAGACAGAAAGCTACACGAAGAAGTTTGAGACAAATCGAACCAACTAGATGAGAAATGCTTTATATTAGAAATCACAACCAAAGCTATTAACACCCTACCAAGCTTCTCCTTATTACTCTTATCTCTTATGTTTTAAAAGCAAAAAAATTACACCTACCCACATGAAATGACGTAGAACTTAAAACCCTGTCGAAATTGGCTTCTCCGTGCGAAGGGTCCGTTAAGGCTCATCAATATTAATGGGCGTTGGAACTAAGAACTAATTATACAGCTTTATTAACCTGTTTGGGCCTCGAGCTTACGACAAACGCAACTATTGAGTCAAGTGAAGATCAAACTTTACACTTTGAATCATGAAACAATGTCAGGCTGGTTTTGTATAATATATATTATAACGTATTTTCATTACCTCGTCCTAGCTTCGGGTGTTTCCCATTGGCCAAATTGATAGTCAGACTAGTCTGGCCAACACCGTTGGTCAAATTAGCTTGTGACTTAGAAAAGTGCTATTGAGCACAAAAATGCGAACAGAGCATAATGCATTAATAACCATTTATAAAGAGCCTGTCACACTCAGATCAAATAGATTTGGTCTGAGGTGTCACAAAATTATAACTATACTTATCACTTTAATTTAACGGATAACATACTCCCTGTTTTTACGTACCTAATTTTCTAGTATAATAATAACAAGGTATAGGCACATTGTTTTAAATTTTATTACAATTATGCTTAAATATGACGATTTAATATTAAAATATAAGTAAATATAAAAAAAATATTATATATTTAAAAAGTTAAATATTGTATTGTCATCCAGTTTGGGTCTCTGTGCAAATTTCAAAGCTCTATCATATTGGGAATTGAGTTAAGTTTAACAATCAATTACAAGATTACGACACATTATTTTACGATACAAGCAGACAGAGAATGTTGGTAAAAAATGCAAAAGTGTTTTTACTTCGACAGTACTATTTCTATGTATTTTCCAGCTCTGAAAGAAATCTGACCATGGGAAAGAAAATTCCAGACTAGTCTGGCCATCAAATTAGCCAATGGGGACCACCCAACTGGGGTGAGGCTTTTCAACTCCCAATCCAGCAACGCGGTACCACAATGTATCTCGTAATAATAGGTGAAAATATCGATGCTTGACGTCGCCTTGCATTGACTCAATCGTATCGGTACAAGGAAACCAAACGTGGTACGAACAACATCTCAGCTGCTTCCACGTGAGCTAGCCAGTGCCACAAATCCAAAATAGATAAAATGTTCTAAATAATTAAACAAATAGCAAAATAGTAAAGTGAAATACAATAAACATCTATAAAAAACTAATGTTTAGCACGCCACAATATCGATGACAATTAAAATTTTGAGAGTAGAACATGATAAATGCGAATACTTGGTCGTGCTTATCAATGCACTATCGTTGCAGAGTCAGCGCTCTACCAACCACTGAACGATAATCATTTACTAGCTTCGTCAAGTGTGAAGATCACACTGTCCCGCATATGATCTTACGCCAAACTTCCAAGCACATTGTTATCACAATATCACTTAGTAACAATTTGCCGTGTTCTGCAACTGTAACATAATTAATCTTGTGTGCCTATAGGAATATAGAATCACACATTTAGGTATATTATAGTAATTTACGAATAAACTCAATCTACACACGTCTGTACCATGCCCGGGAAGTCGACGGGACGTATTCTGTCAATGTTTTCAAAAATATCATTGCGTACTTTTTATGTGAGCTAGTTCAAACATTTCAGTGTCTAGGCGGATGACGGAAAAGTGATAACTCCATGATTGTAGTCACTCGCCTGAAACACAGGATTATCCTAGTTCAGGCTCCTAGATCATAAATTTTACCTTTGTAGTTACATTTGTATTCTATTTGTATGTATTGTGCTCATCTTTATTGGAAATAAAATATTATTATTACTTATTAATTTGGTTCTGTAATCAACTTGTAATTATACCAAATTATTATTTGATAAAAAAAGGGTCCCAAATCATGAATATTGATGTATGTATACCCATTTGCATAATGCATTGTGACAATCATCAGTCGTAGAGTAAAATAAAATTATGAAACACCAAAAACTGACTTGAGTAGACTTATCAGGTTTTTCTCAGAAACGCAGATATACTCCTAAAGCCCTGTAGTAGGGTTAGCAGAGTGTGCACGTTCGTACGACGTGTGAGAAGCGTGTAATGTACGAAGTATAAGTTTTAAAAACAAACACGACCTGATGAAACTGTACGCCTGTTGAGTAAAATCAAGTTGCAGCATTATATATGACAAACACATTTGACTTCTTTGGGTGCTGCGCCATCGTGTTGAGTCGCGTGCTACAAACTCTTTCAACACCTTTTCACCATACTGGTTTTATTTCTGACTCCTTTACTATTCAAGCAATATGACTCTGGAATGCTCTCCCACCTTCTATTCAAAGAGCAAAAAATAAACTTGCATTCAAAAGTCTTGTTCGAAGCTACTTTTAGAATTCTCCAATGGATTGATCGCAACCTTTGTTTCAAAAGACTGACATTAATTATTATATTTATATATTATTACTGTACATTTGTTGCAAACATATAGTATATATGTTTATATTATTATTTTATGATATTGTATTTACATTGTATGTATCTAATTATATAGATTTTTTGTATAGATGTATTTTTACATCTAAGTACGTCATTATTACGGTACTCATTTTACGCACCACCTAATGATATTTACTGTACCCAGCTTTCCGGTTGACTAGTAGAGAATGTCTTATGGCATTAAGTCCGCCATTGGTAACTTTTTGTGTGCAATAAAGTTTGAATAAATAAATAAGTGTATTTCAGTTTTAGAGATTCCGGAGAAACGCGCATACCCCACTAACACTAAGTGGGATCACGGCTTATGTGGTTTTATTTTTCTAATAGCATATAGCTAGACAGAAAATTTGACAAACTACTGAGAAATGGTTTTCCTGGTGCCGTGTACATTGTGTCAGATATAGCTGATCAGTGGTAAGTGACATAAGATCCTTTTCTAATACTCACCTTAACTTTTCGCGATCCCCTCTACTTAGCTAAATTTGGTAATAGCCGTATTAAGCATTTGGCTATTTATTTCAGTAACGAGCCTATAAAAGTTCATGACAATTCAAGGTCCCTAAGAAAGTTTTTAAGAGGTTTCTCTGGTATACCTAACCTCTCTAATATTGCTTATATTTACAACTTACAACGTAACCGTTTTTAGTGAGTTATTTGGTTGAATCGGTGTTTAGGTGTTTATTTTCGGGGAGTGGCCTTTAAGTTTATTTTTAGAGGCTTTATATCTGCCAGATGCAGATTTCTGTCTAATTAAATTTCGATTTAAAAGTACGTATATAGTGTCGACATTAAAATACCTAAGATCTTTTTGGATTAAGAAAGTGCTTGTAGGTGCTGAAAGCTCTATTATTAGGGCGCTATTAATTTTCAAAACATCTGATCATCTTGAAATTTTGTCCATACATTGTAATGGGTACAGAAAAAACATAGATTACTTATGTTACATCCAGACAAAAAGGACGGCTCTCAAGGGGTAGAAAAATTATTTTTTGATAAAATCTATTATTTACCACAAGAGAAGTTTGCTATCAAATCCTCTTTCATTTTAAAACAGAGCTAAGTTACTGAATAAATAGTCTAAATTTGAATAACAAACGAGATTACTTCTTGTATTAAGTCAAGTAAATGTATTACTAGATGATTAGTGTCAGAGTAAGATAATACGTCAGTGCATGGAAACATAATTATTACCAAGCATTGTCTGAAATCACGCTAGAAATACCTGATAGATTTGGACAATCCAGGATAGTATTGATTGATACGTAATATTTCAACTACACAATAGATGAATTACGTAACAGTTATATGTCAGTTAAATGCCATTAACGATTAAGCTAACAATTTTTCATTTGAATGGAATGAAGACATATGAAAACAAAACAGTATTTGCAATAGGAAATGTAAATGTAATTCTGAAGATTACTGCGTAAAAATATTCTAATAATATTATTTAAAAAAAATGCCGCGACAGCGGCCGGCGAGTGCCAGAAGCGACTTTAGGGCATTTTCACTGAATTATTACTGAACTGAATATTCGATACGATCTGTCAACTAAATCATTATTAGTCTAGTTAAACATTACGTTAAATAAAATTAGTGCATTTGAAAAATCGGTGAAATGACATTATGTCAAAAAAATAATTATGCTTAATAAAATTCTACCAATTAATCATTCGATCAAATGAATAATTATGCGAAATGACTTTATTGTAACTAAAATTAGCCGAAACGATTTTCGACTAAACGTTGTTATACCACAGATAATATAATACTATACCTACTAGGTTATACCAAACAAGGGTAAACCACCCATCCGAGTATGAACCGCTCACTTGGTCACTTTCGTGGTCGATGACTCAAAAGTTGATGGGAACCTTATATTTTGATATCATACTTGCATCTTAAATTTGGTTGCAATAAGTTGAAGCATACTCGAGTTATCGTGCTAACGCACAGACACACATGCACACAGACATACAGACACAACACAGACATAATTCCAAAAACGGTATTTTTGGACTCAGGGAGGTCCAATACGTGTAAATCCGTCAAAATGTCGAGGTCGCAATTTTGGACGATTACAAGACTTCCTCCATACTACGTATACGAGAAAGTAATAAAGGGCCTATTTACATGAGTTTTATTTAAATGTGCAGACGAATTTTATTGTAACGATACACACGCAAATGATAGTCCCATGTGATGCCGGAAGAGTAGAAGAGCACCACCCCATATCCTTCAATGGGCGTCGTAGACGACGACTAATGGGTCAGCAAAGGAGTATTGATCAATTATACTTCGTCCACCAATCCGCTTTGGGTAAGCGTGGTGGACTACTGCCTAAACGTCCTTCGATGACAAAAAGAGTCCTTGTGTCCCAGCAGTGGGTCAAATCAGAAAGGCTGTTATAATGAAATTAATGTAAATGACACGAACTGACGAAGAGCAGTGTAGGTATGCGTGTAGGAGCATAGGCACTGCGTCTCGCAAGAACCTACATGGAAAATATGATGCATCAGAGTGTAAGCTAGGCTTTAGGCCATAGATATTTGGTATTAGGTACTGTCTCAGGAAATGGTCCCGACAGGCAACCAGCGGGGAGGTATTGAAACCCAATAAACACAAACATAAGGTATTGAGCGGAGCTAGGCTGCCTGGTTCTTGAAGCAGAGTGAGGCGCTCTACTCCAGTGGACAGATTTTATGCAATACTATTGGTTTCTATCGCACATAACATTTCCTCGTTTCTTCGCTCCGCTCAAACGGACAGGCAGCCTTATGCAGTCTATACACCAGTCCGTCGATCCGATGAAATACTAAGGTGGCGAACATTTTCTTATCCCTACTATACTTTCAAAATGCTTCGAAATTCAGTCGCAGAGTAATGAAGTGTGTTTTTTACATTTACATACGTTTAACCCAATGGGTTTTGATGTCTAGATAGTAGGTATTCAGAGGGATCAAAACAAAATATTCCAACCAAAATAGTGTTTGCTCTTAAAATACCTAATCCAATAAGAAGATCAAACGTTATCACAAGTGTTGAATTTATTCTAAAGTAAACTCCGTACCTAGATAGTAAAAATAGTCCGGTCATTTGAAACCATTTACGAGTTTGGTAAGACGAGTTTTACGACTATTTCATATGACTAAAGTTCTTTTTGAAGAAAATCTTAACTCTTTGAGGGGAATATCATGTGATTTTAATATTTGTTTTACTCATAGATTTATCAGCAGTAGCCGACTTATGTTCAATTTCAATAACTTATTTATTGAAATCAATTTCAAGTGAAAATAGTAAAGTTATTCTTAATATTATTAGTACCTACGGTATAATGAAACAAAAAATGGAGTCTCAGAACACGCAAGAGAAAAGTTAAGTACAACAAGAACTCGGGTGCTTACTAGGCACAACATTTCGACAGATATCCTATACCAAATAATAATGTGAAAATTTTACCGTTACCAAGGGAAACTGTCGATAGTTAAGTTATTGAAAACGGGCATTAGAGATAAGTGTTTGTGTTATTAATTTTCATTTTGTATGATTTTAATTAAGATAGGTATGTAGGATAATGTAAGGGCCTCAAGAGGCCGCGGGTGTTTTCACTAACTCCGACATGCCGGCACAGAAAAGCCAGTTGTTTAGTGCCTATTCCGGAATCCGTGAAAGCGTAACAAACAAACAAACTCACTTTCGCATATTTAATATTAGTAAGGATACACACAAACAGGTCGTTGTGTAATGTCCTTGTAGATTTTTCTTTATATCGTGCCTTTTTAGTAAAATGAACATTATTAACATTACATAAAACTCAATTTTAGTTATCAAAATATATACGGTTAAACATTTTAATTATTTTTGGGTCGATTTTTTGATACCTATATTTTTTCATTGTAGCGATTCATAAGTTAATTCCAAGCAAACTACTTTCAGGGTATGCCTTATTTCTGTTACACGTTGTATATTTATTTGCTTTGTGGAACAGAGCGATTCTACTGCCATATTTCTGCGTAAATAAACACTTATAACTTTATTTATTTTTAGATGTTTCCAAAACAGGAACGGTGTTAGCACCAGATTCGAATCAATTTGATTGTAATTAATCATAGTCCCTCTGGCTCACTAATAATCCCCCTCATTCCGTCGGTCTATCTCAATCGATATAGGGTAACCTCTAAGTGTCAGGAGATAGCGAATCTAACTTTTAATACAAATATGAATTCAGATAATAGATATCAATCGAAACTGTTTCTCCTTAGGCTGTTATTGTAGATTGTGAAAATGTATGGCGAGTGGATTCGCGCCCGCGACGCAAACAAGATTAGTTACTGGGAACCGTTCTATAATACGGGCCTTATGCCCGTTTTCACCAACCAGTCCCTAACGGATTCCTATGTAAGTGTCTCTTACACTAAGTAACACCTAAATCGAATACTTATTTAAATTCATTTTCACAGTGCTAAGTGTTACCTAATAAGGGGATTCTTTACTAAATGACAGCTATGATCTTTTTTATGTCGATAACAGTGTAAATTTTCATCTGTATCTTAAAAATTTAACACTTAGTAAAAAACAAAAACGAAAAATGTTTAGCTATTGTTAAGTAACATATTTTAGTTTAAGAATTAAAGCGAACTTAATTTTATTTCGTATAATGTAACAATGAATCGAGACCTCGTATAAATCCTTAAAATTTTGTCGTCTGCATAAATGTAAATATATAAAAAAAAACAATTACTACAATGCTTAATTTTTTGTGGTATTTTTGGCAGTTGACTTGAAGTAATTTTCACAGTTTATAACGCTTGTGATTTGTAAAATCTCAAAACACTGATGCCAATCAATGCTCATTGAAGAAAAATACTCATATTTTCTATACCAAAGTTAACTCACGAATGGTAAACAAGGTTAGAGAACTGATAGGGAGAGAGTACAATCGGGGTCTTAAATATTAAGAGTTCCTTAAGCTTTTAGGTGATACCTAAGCGTAATTTAAGGACCTCTTACAGTGAAATTCGTTTTCAACAATGAATTTCATTGTAAGAGTTCCTTAAATTTCGCTTAAGGGAGCTCTAAGCATACGACCGTCGGTGAAAACGGGCATTAATTTCCTAACTTGAACCAAGCACACAACACGCCGCACGCGTCTGCGCCTCGTCTATAGGTATTAGGGGTACATCGAGCTGCACTACCGACTAAATTTGATTCAGGTTACCCCTGCCAACGGGAAACTTGCCCCACTATATTTTCGAACACATGCAACTTTTAATATAAATATTTCTTTTATGCAGTTAGCTGGAAACTTGGCAAAGTCTTTACAACCGAGATTGATGTTTCAATAATGCTTTATTTTTGATAGCGGCACTGGGAAGCTGTTATTAATTTTGAACTTTATTTTAAGCTAGTGGTCACCCGCGGCTTCGCTCGCTTTAATTTCGGTTATTGTGCCAAAAATTATCCTATATCCTTCCCAGGGTCTTAGCAGTGAAAGCGTTACAGACAGACAGCCAGAATTACTTTCGCATTTATAATATTAAGTAGAGATTGCTTTTCAGATTTGCTCGTCCTTGCTAAATCCGAATCAATGGAGTATGATTTGAAATACTGACGTTAGTAAAAGTAACAGATGCTTGACGTGTTCGAAGTACTTTAAAATTCGAGTTTGAACTTTATTAAATAGCAGCTGCTTGATACCGAGTTCTTTGAGTATGGAAATGTTGGTACGAAACTCAGTCCAGGACACTTCAAACATTATTCTCCAGCACCTATTTCATAGCTACTTAAGCGGACTTAAAATATACTACCAACAAAACATACTCTAGTGGGATTGGACCTGGTACTTCTAGATCTGATTACAGTGACCAAACCGATTAGAGACGGTTTAAATAATGTTGCAAAACGACTAACATTTTTACTGAAAACTGCAACATAAAACAAAATAATTTGAATCACATTTTTATCTAGCTACATTGTGAAAGTGATAATTCTACGTCAGCCATAAGCTCCGACTGCGTGCAGGCGGACGGAATATCTTTTATCGCTCCTTTAGTACCTAAACGTAATATATTGCAGAAAATGTGAGCGAAAGAATACACAAATAAAGACAAAGTGACAGATGGTAGGTAAAGACATGGAGAAGATAAGCCGCATTGAAAATAAATACCAATTCGTATAAAATGGAATGTAAGCTTTTGCCCAACTATTCTCCTTGAGTTTTTTGTAAAGACACGAGATAAGTTTCTATTATGTGACAGACGTACCTAGTACTTCTACCAATAAGCTTCTACTGCCTCTTTTTTGTGCTATCTAGCAAATATAATCTTGAACTACGGAAGAACCTTATCACAGTGAAGGAAATGACATATTTGCTGCCTTCGTGTAGTCATAAAAGTCAGTTTAATTAAGACAATGTCCTACTTTAGCTCAGCATTCTCTTTGCACGACCGTACATATTATATCGTTGTCGAGTTGAAAATCACAAGGTACCAGTTTCTTCATTTACTAGTATTTTCGTGCGGCTTCTTGGTCATAGATGTTATTGTCGTAATAGAATTAAAGTCAAAACTCATTCGATATTTTATTGCTGCTTTACATTCTAAAGTCAGTCTGAGTCTAACTGTACTTGGTGATGGGAGCAGGAAAGGTTATAATACTTTATTACTTTCTCGCATACGTAGTATAGAGGAAGTCTTGTAATCGTCAAAAAATTCGACCCCGAGATTTTGACGGATTCACACGACCACCCTGAGTCCAAAAATATTTTTTTTTGGAATTATGTTTGTGTGTGTGTCTGTGCGTTAGCACGATAACTCGAGAATGCTTTAACTTATTGCAATCAAATTTAACATACGTGTATGACATCAAAATATAAGGTTTCTATCAAATTTTGAGCCGTCATTACGAAAGTTAAGCAACCAAGTGCGCGGTCGGTACTCGGATGGGTGACCAAAATTTAACATGCAGGTATGACATCAAAATATAAGGTTTCTATCAAACTTTGAGTCGTTTCCGGTATACGAGAAAGTCAAGGGGAGACCACTCCCGATTTTTTCTTCTAAAATATTACCTGATTCACGTAATATTGTCTTCAAACGTTCTTTTCATAAATGATTGCTTACAAATTTATCTATACGCGATGAAAGCAGTGGTGCTTAAACACCGATAACAATACGCTTTGTATTCAAGAATCTATAAAAATATATAGAACGTGTTTCGATTAAGATATACTTAGCCTGACGAAGATCAACAATATTTTACGACCTTTCAAGTGTAACGTCTTCATTCAAAATACATATAATGGCTCATATAATGGCGGACTCTTATAATTAGAAATAAATGAAGCAATGGTTAAGTACACCATGAGACTTATTAAATCTCACTATATTGACTGTCTTAAGATATTAAGTGTCACGTGATACAAAATGTACACATCCTCAAAACGTTAATTTCTCTATGTAGGAAAAAAAAGATACACCAAATTATCAACGTCAGATGACTGTAGCATGTCTCTTGTATGGGACATAATATTATTATGTCACTCAAGTGAATTTAAAACAATACAAAGACCAAATGACGCTAATATCCAGACAAAACCACATTCGAGTTCCAAAATAGGTTAAAAATAATTTTCGACAAAGAACATTTTAGTAAAGCGATCTTACAAAACACTCAAAAAACAAAACAAACGAGAGGTCAATCAGTAAAAGTGGTGTAGCTCAACTTGGATAAGTTAAAACGCTTAAAGTTGATAATTCTTTACACTAAAACGCACCTAACAATGCTTTAGTATTTGTAGTTACCTTAAAAGGTCAGCTTGAAATTACACCTAATAGATTTGCACACGCTTCCCACCATGAATAACGGCAACAATTTACGCCGCGATATCAAATAACAAAGCCTATAAAACACAAGTGCTTGAGTGATTTACGTGGTAGTTGTTAAACTAAGCATCGGCGTACAATTTACGGTATTAAGTTGGCCGGCTTCCTCATAAATCAAATTCAGCAAAGTGGATTGAACGTGTATAGTGTCTGCACGAGCATACTGTCGGAAGAAATTTAGGGAGAGCTGCAATACATCTCTATTTAAAATTTTAGTGAATACACCTTTTCTAAAGTATTGTTTACTAGTTTTAAAATTAATTTCACGTAAAAACACAAAACTTTCCAAATAAACAATCACTTATTTGGAAAATATATTTTTTACGTGCTAGATCGGCAAAGCACCAAGTATCCATAGGTTGCAGTGACCGCTTATTATCAGGTGGACCATATGCTTGTATGCCACTAATGTGGTATAAAAAAATATGCTTTGCTCAAAAACTACCAATTGACTCGATTACTGGTAACTAAATTGTTACTTATAGGTGGTAAAAATAAGGATAATGCTTTTTATTCACAGCATTCTACAGTTTTGACGTTATAACAAAAAATGCGGTTAAGAGGTTTGAACTTAATTATGGCATTCATGGCAAACAATCATAACCATCATACCATCATTTATAATTCGACCGACTGCAGGGACACAAGGCCTCTGCTTGTCATCGAAGAAGGTGTAGGCAGTAGTCCACCACGCTTACCCAATGCGGATTGGTGGACCGAATATAAGATGATCAATACCCCTTTGCTGATCTATTAGTCGCCTTCTACGACACCCACTGGAGGATAAGGGGGAAGCTATTCTTGGCTATATAATAATCATAATCACTTCCGCATTATTACTACATTTTGCCATATTAAAACGACACATTCTTCAGCTCACTTTACAGGGATCAATCCAAAGATAAAGCTAGATATAACTTTTCCGTCCTGTCGTTAGGACAGCAGCTGTATATAGAGATGCTGGATCTCTCAAATTCCTCTGCTAAGTAATCGCTTTTATGGAGATAGTTGTATCCTTCTGTCGGGTATTTACCGAACAGACTGATGTTCTTTATCTTATTGTGCTTCTTCAACTAGCAATTCTCCGCAATGCAAGATTTCGTCCTTCGATCTCCAGACCTCTTTCTATCGACTGTGTTCATCAGAATTTAGATGAGTACATATCGATCATGCAAGTTTTTTCACACCAGTGATTACACCATCTAGTTTCATACTAAGAGCTGAAATGGTATTGGAAATTACCCAGATGACCCTTTCATACGGTCTTAATAGTAAATTGTTAATTAAATGTAGATTATTTTTTCAAAGCACATTTCTTCGAAACGTCGCATTTCTCAAACTGGTGATTTTACTTCTCGCAGACAATGGTGTAATTGTCCCCACAAATTTCATCTGACTGCGAAGAGAATAGATTACAATTTGTTTGTCTGCAAATTTCTGTAGGGTGGAATTTAACCTAATTTGTCTCTTTTAAACACCGTTGACGCAAATAATTTTTGTCCGTATTAAATACATAACCAGCAATTTATTTGACACAGAGAAGATATTTCTAACTATTGCTTTTCAATCTCTGTAAGAGAGAATATAATATTAATTACAGTACACATTTATCGGATATTTGCGAAATATTATAAATTTAGTAATTGATGATAATGCCGAAGGCGAAGCGAGCTTCACCCGTTACCTTTAACCATTGGGAGACGAGCTATATTTTAATTGTTGGATTACAATAATGCGTTATGTCAAATGATCAGACTAGGTATATTTGATGCCTTTGAGTTATTGCTAACTCATTTTAAAGTTTCGATACCAGATGACATTTTATTTGCACCATTAAAATTTATAATTATTATTATAATAACGACTAAAAATGATCTACTATTTAATGGACTATTGATATATTATAACGCCGTCTTGGCGGAGTGGTCAGTATAGCTTCCTACACATCAAGAGGTCTGGGTTCGAGCCCTAAACCTGACCACGAATATTTGTTGACGAGTCATGGTTGTTTAAATATTTATTTATAAAAATGTCTAAAAATGATTATGTATTAAAGATTAAAATTGTCCGTTATCTAGTATCCATAACACAAGTGCTTAATGATACTTAATTTGGGTTAGATAATTGGTGTGCGTGTAGAAATGTATTGTTATTATTATATATTTTTTTATTGACTTAATAATGATTTACAATAATGCATTATTAATTTTATTTTTATGCTTAAAAGTCGAAATGTACTTATTACAACTGTACTTACCCATATTTGCAAATAATTTACTTTGTTTTGATTTTTCGAAATACTTGATAGATAAGATCAAAAACTACTAAGACACAGAGTCAATAAAAACCATATAACTAACTATACTTGTGGTGCCGTTAATGTCACCGAAGAAGCTCTGAGTTCCATGGGTATCGCACAGCAGCAGCTCGTGTGTGATGTATCATACGTGTAGATATAATTCATCATTATTTGCTTTTAATTTTATAAAACAAAGTATCAAAGGGAATAAGTTACCAATGCCAATGAATCAGATTGATAAATCATAACTCACCTGTCATGAATGAAGTCACATTGCGATATGGTTGTCATATCGATGGTCATAATCACGCTCGACGTGGCCCGATTGATTAAGTACATGAGTCGCCGCAGACTAAATGTAATTTATAGGTCGGTCAGCTTCCAACCGTAAACTGTATTGCAATGTTCAACAGTACAGTGTAAATTGCACACGTCCCTCGCAGGAGCTCATATTTGAGTAATCGGAGTTACCACAAAGTTGTTTGTAGGTAAATTACTAAGTATATCAGTATGGAAAGTAAGTACTAACGTAGAGAATTGTTTTTATGTAAATGTAGACAGTAACGATAAGAGGAACGCCACACAAGACTAACAAGACTAATTTGTAAGACGGTAAATACAAATCTAGATATTAGGCTACTACGAATCTGATAAATATTTAATTAGATTATATTCTTGAAATGCAATAAAAATTCGCTTCCAAAAAGTACATAGCATATTCCGTTAATATCACCAGATAACCCAATTAAGTCCATCACATTTTGTACCAAATATTTTACAGTTCACACAGCTTTTTCGTAGAATGAATTACCGATATCGATAAGAGAATTAATAACGTTTTACAGTATTTTCGATTTATGGCTACGGTATTCAAGTGCATTATGAAAAATAGTTTTAGGGGGAAAATGAGCAAGAGGTTGTAACATCCCATAAAAACTAATAATTAACTACAATACCTATTGGCAATAAAAATCACAAAAGAAATTAACGTAAAAATGTAAATAATGAAAAACGAATAGAAGAAGACGAGATCACGTTTCGAAATAGATACTTATTTTTATGTTTTAGGTCAAAAGTGTGCGTGCAATTCACACACAGCACAAGCGAAACTTCAGAAAAGTAGCAAAAGTGATTTCAGACATCCAGATCGCGGTTCGTGATGAAAATGAAGTGATCATGAGTTCCTCACTTAACAATGCAGTGCCAGCATACAGTGACTGCCGCTGCCTGGAGTTGAATGTACTAGTTATATAAGAATAAGTCTGCAAAATAAATAAAAAAATAAAAAATTAAGACCTAAAAATTACGCCATCATTACTTATCGCATTTTCAAATTTCTATCACATTAATGAGAGTTCCTTGACTTAGTAAACCTGTTCACAGTTCCCTTGCCAACGACATGCCAAGGTCCAGTGCCAGAAGCCGTCTTAATTGCCGACTAAATCTTGGTTTTGGCCAAGCACCCCGAGTATGTCTTGTCCAACTGCTGATCTAAATTTGTATTTGTATGTTGATTTAGACTTCTTTATTGAACAACAAAGCGAAGTGTTCAGGGTCGTTGGATTCCGAAATAATTATAAGGAATATAGCGACGTTAACCCTAGAACCCTACCCATCATAGACTTTAAGTAACAGTACCCAGGGGTACTGGATTACCCCAGTAAACTTTTTTTACACAATTATAAGCATTTATTAATAATCAACTTAGAAAGTCTAGAAAAAATGCACTAAAAAAAAAATCGACTGGCTTCAGGCGGGAATCCGCATCTTCCGCAATCCGGGCGGCTGCGTTGTCAATTACGCCACCAAGACACTGCTTTTCGCTTTCGAAATTTGTCAGTGCTTGGTGCTTATGTTTTTATAGTAAACATTGTTTCATCAAATCTTTGAAATTTGCACTTCTAAGATCCGAACGAAATATTTTTGCAAATATTTTACGCCCAGTTAAAGTGAAACTACTATTATAAAGACTGTTATGGCATGGCACTTATTTCAGTCTCACATAATAGTATTAGGCCTAAATAAAAGTGACTTATTTTAACTGTTTTGGCAAATCTTTGTTCGGTTCTCTAAGCATAGGAAAATTTTACATGTTTCACATAGATAAACAAAAAAGCGAGGTTTACAGTCTTTTCACCTAGAACAAACTTAAACATCGTCCAGATTTTGATTCTAAAGGGACTGGAACATCAGATGACCGGTTTTTTCCCCTAACATACCTCCAATTCTTACATGGCGATGCATGAGCAAAAAATACTGGAACACCTTAGTCACATTTTGCCACTAAAAAGACTGCTGCCCGACGGACGGTTTGTCGCAACCATCCACCCCATACAATTATGGGGTAGCGCAAAAAAATCCGTTGTGAAACAAAAACTAATCGCAAATTTTAAAATAGTTTTTTCGATTTGTACCCCAGAGTACGGTTCTATGGTTAGTATCTTATTATACAAATAAAGACGAGGCTTGATGTATTAGATATAGATTCTTTGCGGCTGGAATTAAAAAGTCTTTTACACTCAATCACAATTTGTAAAGTTTTTGATTGTTTTGTGAACACATACGATGTTCTTTTTTGCACAAAACACAACAGAACACACTGTACTACATACGACAGCAGATCAATCTACCCAAAACGGTAAAATTTCTTCTAATATTTTTTCAGCCTTATTCCACGGACAAAGAGTTGAAAGTCTATTGACACAATTCGATAGTTTTTAAGTCCAATAATACATAACAACAGGTGCCTTTATTGCCAAGCAGCAATATCCTCCAGGTAACTTGTAGTGAAAGGAATAATTTTAAATAAGTTCAAAACTCTAAACCTACGTAACAATGATAATAAAAGTTTTAATTTAAACTATTAATTTTCTAACGTTTAATAATTTCTAATTTCTACTCAAGAATTAGTTTGATTTATAAACTTTCGTGTAACTTCGGTTCATTGTAATAAAAATTGAAATTCGCAAAGTAAAATAGCAATAGATATTCTGGTGAATATTATATTTTCTAATCTTAATATTAAAATGTTTTACTAATTTTCGTTTGTTTTTGCAGCGTTAATTACTTGTTGCCAATTTGCCAGGAGTTTAAAAATTTAATTTAACCCGTTGCTTAATCGTTTCGCTGTAATAAGTTTTAATTATTTTAAAATTATTGTTTCGTTTCCATTTCAGAAAATGATTAATATTCTATTTTGTACAATACTTTTTGGCAATCTCCCGTCTTCCTATGAAATTTAATTATCATTCTATTTTGAGAGAGTTATGGTTTTGCCAGCCGGATTGCTGAGATATTTAGAATGTAACATCTGCCCTGATTGTTTGCTTTTATTTGTTGGAATAGAGTAGAGTAGAATAAAATAAAGCGAAGCGTCGGTGGCGTAGTGCGTAACAAGTGTGTAACAGCGTCGTCTCCCACCCAGGAGGCACTGGTTCGATCCCCGCCACGTACCAATGTGTTTTCAAATTTTGAATTCATATGTACGTTTAATCGACGCTTATACGGTGAAGGAAAACATCGTGAGGAAACCTGCACACACCTATGAAGAAATTCTTAGGTTGTGTGTGAAGTCGACTAAGGCCTAATCGCCTCTAATGTGGGGTAGGCAGCCCCTCGGTGGGGACATTATATGAGCTGTTGATGATGAATAAAATAGAATCAACAATCAACATTTTAAACTAAAACCTTATGACAATTTTACAATGGGCGGTCTTATCGCTGTAGTGATCTCTTACTCTCTTCTCGCTACTTTTATGGTTACACATCTCTATTAAGTAGGTGAAAGGCTGGCAACTTGTTAACCATATTGAGGCATTGTGGTTCATATTGTAGGATAAGTCTTTATGTGTGACCAAATGTTACCTGCAGCTCTGTCTAGCCCTTTCGTGTTACGAGCATGATAGTATGTACAGCCGAACCAACTGAATCATGACCCACTTGGCCGATCATTCCTTTACAATCATAAATTTAGTTAGGTTTTCTTCGTTATCATGCGTGTTGCACTTAGTACGTTTTAAAGATGTCAAGTAGTAGTAGAAAAAAATTTAAAAGGCCATATTTATTAGACACTATCAGTGTCTAATAAATTGATAACAGTTTCGTTACTTAAGAAATGTATATTCAAGCGACTTTCAACCTACTTTGTATTGAGTGACTGTAGGAAAATGATCTTAAGGTGGGTCATGATTCAATTTGGTCGACTGTACTTATGTACCTATTCATGTGGTGTTCTTTTTTTTAAGGGGGCACCCATATAACAAACGTGGTTTTTTCATGAATGCTTCGTGCACGCTTCCGACTCACACTTGGCCGGCTTTTTTCCTTCTTATTATAGGCAACGGTATCTCCTAAACAGGGGACCGTCTGCTTATTTGTAATCTAGTTGTATAAAAAATGCACAGTCACCAATATCGACCAATACGCAATAACTGGATAACAAGTCATGCAATTTTCTTAATAAATTGAGATTAGAATATGACCTTGAAGTCTTAGGACCAAATGTTTCTATTTACTAAGATAATATCTAATGGCAAGCGTTGCTACATTTATTGCTCTCCAGACTAGAAATTTAGATACTAATTTCTCAAGTTCAATTGTCTCGCTATGTAGCTACAAGCTTCGCAACAAGCGTGACATGGGTCATATAAATTAATTACTTCGTAGTCAATTCAATATTGATCACCGATGATACACGGGAATATGGACATCAATTACCCCGAAACTGTGGCGAACATCCAATTCGTGAATCGCATTAAAATACTCTGGATATTTTGTGGATAATCTGATATGAAGTTGTTAAGCGTCAGAATGGCGATAGAGATTGTGGAGAACGATTGATGGAAAATACTGGAAAATATCAGTATTAATAATAATAATAACTTTTATTTTAGATCTTAGTCCATAGAGTTAGTAACAATTTAAATCTTAAGAGCTAGTAGAATATTAACTTTAAACAAATTCTTTATAATACCTTGGTGTGGAGCGGCACTCAACGACACATTATTGGGGAGTCTCACCGTTCTACAAACACATTCAGCATCCGGATGGAGGCTCCGCGGAGCCGAGATAGCATGGAGGCGCACCTTTTTCTCATAATCGCATAGAAATCATCCGTGCGCGCCTCTGCAAACATCTTTGAGGCACTACATCGCCACGGCATCCCCAATAGAACCCTAAATGCGTTATTTTATTAGACACGCAGATCGCTGTATGCTCGCTGCGTGTAATCAGCCTAATGGCTGCAGGTGTCAAAAGACTGGCAGTATGCTTTAAAAAGCGTAATCTTAACTGGTTTCGTACGCCTTGCGAACTTTCGAGCCAACATGTTACAGCGCACAGCCTATCTATATTACAGTTGTCTTTTATATCATCAAATATTTAAATTTATTTACCCTACGCAGGCAAGAGTATACCATAGAGTGAGACTCCCGGTATATCAGAATAGGTGAACCTTTAAATACATAATATAATAACGTTTATAATCCTAAAAAGGTGTATGCAGAGCTATTGAGTTACACATAAAGCCACATCTGGCAGTACCCCAATGACCATACAGAACCCTCATGATCGTACAGAACCCCAATGGCCATACAGTACCCTAAAAATAATAGCAGGTGACTTGTCGCCTCCACAAAAAGGAGCATTATACTCATCATCAACAGCTCATAATGTTCCCACCGAGGGGCTCGAGCCTACCCTACAATAGAAGCGATTATGCCTTAGTCAACCACGCTGGCCAAGTACGGGTTGGTCGACTTCACACACAACCTAAGAATTTCTTCATAGGTGTATACATGCAGGTTTCCACACGATGTTTTCCTTCACCGTAAAAGCGTGGAATACACGTGCACATGAATTCAAAATTTGAAAACCCATTGGTATTTAGCAGGGTTCGAAGGGGTGCCTCCCGAGTGGGAGACAACGCCCTATGGTATCTTAATTTAATGTATTTACTCATTTCTAATAATTCTGAAAGAGTTATTATGAAAAAGTTTGATCTCTTTAATAATATTGCAAAATGATATTCCTTTACAATCACATTGACATATAAATATTTGAAGAGGTGGCATTGACACATTTATTTTGTTTCTTGAAAGAAGTACAATTGCACCTGATAAAATCTTATATCAGAAGACTAATTTTACTGTCGATAAACAGTTGAACAGGAGAACCAAAGTCACCAACATGGCCTAAAGAATCGCGACCCTTAAGTGCCAGTGGGCAGGGCACATTGCCAGGAGGACTGACGGCCGATGGGACGGGAAGGTCCTCAAGTGGCGACCACGTACCGGGATACGCAGCTTTGGTAGGCCCCCCACAAGATGGACCGAAGGTCGCGGGAAGCCGCTGGATGCGGGCAGCGCAGAACCGACCGGTTTGGAGATCCTTAGGGGAGACCTATGTCCAACAGTGGGCGTCTCTCGGCTGAAATGATGATGATGATTAACAGTTGAAATATAAAATATACGTTCCGTGAGAATTAAAACATAGGTTGTCATAATTTTTACATAAAATAGAATATACAATATAAGGTTTTTAGTGAATATATTGGGTAAAGGACAGACAATTAAGTATATGGTTAGCAATTTTCTAATCTTCCAATAATATTTTATAATACTACATCAGACAGCTTGACATAGAGGTCAATATTAACGACCTTTATTAGCTACATAGTTCATGAAAATATATTCAATTCCTCAAATAAGGGTCCTACGTGATTTCCTTAATTCTCCTGTAATAGTATTTCATATGAAATTATAATATTTAAAAAAAAAATTATAAGTGAGAAGCTATAAAAATAAAGTACCTATTATTTCAATTTTCGGCATCAAATAAATTTTTGTCAATCCAAACAAAGCCAGTCAAATTTTAATTCAAACCTATATTGGTTTGGGTAGCATCTCGTACAATACAAACACGAGATTACGCCATTTGCCTCAGTGAAGCTAAGCGCCAGCGGAGAGTAATAACACTATGGTTAAACAAGCTAAACCCAAAATTATTCCAATCCAAGCCAGAACTCAAATACCATTTATCAGGTTGGCGAGTCAGAAGCAATTATAGTTGTGCATTACATAACGGATTCAGTGTAATATCAAATCAAGGCTTGTACCAGCGTCACATCCAATCACATATCGCCAAATTAGGCAAACTGTAATCCAGTGTTGGCCGCCCGCCGACCACATAGGCGGCTCTGGGGATTAGAGTCGGAATAGAATCTTGCACCGCGTACATACTAAACTTATATTATCGCTACTTCTGTCATTTGGAATAAACATTTGGAACGATGCGAATTTCCTTGTTTCAGGCAATGCAAATTTATGTTATCCAAACAATATTATTGTTGAGGGGGACGATATCTACAGCTCAATATAATGAAGGCCACAAGCTTTCCCGTGAAGCATAAAACAGCTTCAGTTCTAACAAAAGACCTATCAACTCACCTGGTGCTAAATAGAGGTGGATAGAAGCAGCTATTCTGTACAAAACTTAGACTTGAACAAATCAACGAACAAAGTCTTTGCATTATAAACGTGAAAACTTAGACCTATGACTATTTTTACTTTCTCGTATGCGTAGTATAGAGGAAGTCTTGTAATCGTCAACAAATTCAACCTCGAGATTTTGACGGATTTACACGTTTTAGACCTCCCTGAGTCAAAATACCGTTTTTGGAATTATGTCTGTGTGGGTCTGGGTCCATAATGATGTCTATTTAACTTTAAGATCTTATTTCTTGTAACATTATTGATTGCAATAAATAATTGAATTGCATTGAATCCTAACTAATAATATTTATGCGAAAGTGACTTTGTTTGTTTGTTACGCATTCACGCCTAAATCACGCCTATTACCAAAAGAAAGCTCTTTTATCAGTAAAATAGATTGTAATTTTTAATAAGATATCCCTACGAAAACTACAATAGTGGTAGTAATTATTTGAAGTGTGCGCTGCCATTTTGTTATTTGTTAGACAATTTAGGTTACTATGCTGATCTCTTTGCTTGAGTGGTTCCACATTTTCCGATCTGATATCAGTATCGGGACAAATGTATGAAATTTGGTCGTCCGACATCCAATATCAGGCCGAATGATGAAAGGCGGGTACATATTTCGTAAATTTTAATTACTCCCGACATCGTATCGGCTGCCTATTCCGATATCGGATCGGATAATGTGGAATCGCTCTTTTTAAATATTATACAGAGGAATTATTATGATTGAAATTTATACCAAATTAAATAGAAAACGAAAAACAAGGAGAAAACCTGTCATTTTAAGTGATAAGACGGGACTTGAACCCGCGGAACCTAAAAATAAAATAATAATGAATGTTTGTATGTTTCTAACTTATAAGCTCACAAACTAAAGGACCAATTTCAAAAATTCTTTCACCGTTAGAATGCCACATTATTCTTGAGTGACATGATATATTTGATTCGAAAAAAACTCCACGCGAACGAAGTCGCGAGCGGAGCGTTAGTAAAAATATAAAAGTAAAGATAAATGAAATACAAAGTTGGCTAGAGTGAATATTTATATCAAACAAATGAAAAGATGAAAACACGTAAGTATGATATTTTAATTACACGTTGTATAAGCAATCATTTTAATATTTCCATACAATTTATGACTTGAACCTACATTCAAAGATATTTGAACATAATATTGAGATGTGTCCTTTACCTTTTTATAGGTTTAACAGCTGCAAGCCATGAGGTTTTAATTTGAAACATGAAAGAATGATAAAATAATAGATATTTCATTTGAAAATGGAACTCATGATGATAAACAACATAAAAACTCCAAGACTGTCATTTGTTTTTTGTACGCCATTTCTTTTAGAAATGGGCGAACAATTTCGCTTCATAATTATTTGTTTGTCAAAGCAATCGCTTTTAAAACGCAAACGTAACAAGAATGTAAATATTTCACAAAAAATAAACACTCGGAATACATTCTATGAGTTTTTTATTTCTGTGTCATGCTACTTTATATTGATTTTGCTGTACATTTTAAAAAGTTATTAACCTTTCTCATCACTCTGAGCTCACAAGTCTCTCATCAGACCCACTTCAAGCTATTTGCTCCCGCTGTTATTCAACTAAATAAAAAAGGAAAACTTTGGTTTGTGAGAAAGTTTTTTGTGCGGAATTTCATAATCAGAGCCTAATTAATTCAACCGAAAATTTCCATAATAAACAAAAAAAATCCAGCCCTCACAATTATTTCAACTTTGGACAAAACCCAAATGTTTGTCGCACTGTTTGACGGTCACGATTCATGGAAAAGTATGTTAACAAGTGTACGGAATTCTGCACAGGCCAGTCCTTACTCAGTTACGATAAGGGTACTTTTGGCATCACCAAAAGAGGGAGTTGCTGAAGACTGTATGTAAACTTTGCTCTTGTTCGCCATTCTGGACGCCTGAAATTGAATAGAATTAAAGATATTTTGTTCAAACTTTAACCGTGCTTGGAACGTGTTTCTTCTCAGTTTGTATTTGACTGTTTTCATTAGGACGACGAAAATTTATGCACAATTAAAAGGTTCAACGGGTTAGCCATTCTTGGAGTGGAAAGCCTACACAAGAACTTTAATTTACTGATTTCACATAAAGCCACGTCTGGCAATATGAGGCCAGTGCCTCAAAGTAGTGACAGATAGGCAGTTTGTAAACCTTTCAGTCTTTTGAGGGTGACTGGTAGATAGGGGAGATAGAAGAGGAGAATATTAGTCGATTTCCCTATGGGATAGTGAAATCGTCAACAACTTGCTAAAGCGCGCTCGCTCGCACCTCTGGTTGGTATAAGCGAGCGCGCTATAGCAAGAGTTAGCAGAAATGAGGGGTTGGCAAGCCCACCTCAGTCCGCTCCTGCGAATTAGGATATGTTTTTCGGGTTTATTTATAAAATTCTAAAATGATTAATATCTCAGAAACGGATAGAACATCCCATAGTGAAATCGATGTGTATTGTCCTCTTCTATCGGGCCCGTCGCTAATTACCAGTCCGATGTATAATATTCTAGTGCAAAGTAAGAACTTGTATAATGGATACTAACATTATTAATAAGACATTTCCTATAAATAAACTTAAATGATTGATGCGTAAAAATAACAACAAAAATGCAAAGAAATACAATTTTTATTCGTCATCTGCTGCAGAACTAATATCAGTTTACAATTGGGTGGTTTTTGCTTTATATTCTTTTGTTGTTACATAAAAAAGTCATGATACTTATAGCTGACTCGACATTATTGGTAGCTATGTTATAATGGCCGTCCTCAGACCGTTGTCACCAGCAGTCAGACAGCTCGTAAAATGAAACAACAAATACTATTCTCCGTGACTCAATTCAGACCTGCCATCTTCGGTACAATAAAAAAACTCCATCTCAGATTCTTCGAGAACGGTGATAAAATGTCGCAGCTCGAGCTAACGTTGTTTACAGCGAAAGACGTAAAAATCAGTAACTGTTTGATGGTAGCGAAGTTCACCAAAGTAGGATTAGTATTAATATACTTTATAAGGTCGACGGTTATGGAACGAAGTTTAAATGAAAGTGTATCCTTGATTCCTGAGTCATGCGCAGTTGCAAGTCGCTTTGAATACAAACTAGCCAATTTCAAGTCTTTTGCATTGTTTTAACCACTGACGCAAAAGTTATAAGTTTGACGTGTGTGTCTGTCTGTGACATTGTAGCTCCCAAACGGATGATAAGGTTTTAATTTTTGATTGTTTTGAAGGTAGGTAACTTAATCGGGACAGTCCTAGCTTTGGTTCAAGAATATCTGTCAAGCCGTTTGAAGATCATTACCTCTTTTACAGTTGATGGAGGGAGAGAAACTTCCACAAGTCTAATCGATTCGAAATTTGGTATCGATGTTGGAAGAATATAGTAACCTTGATCTTATGCTGCAACATCACTTGGAGCTTGCAGTAAGTCTAACTCTTAATTACAAGAGAAGTTTCGTGTATGAGCTCATTACCTACCTACACCACAACATACATAGAATTTTGCTGCAATGAGATGTTTTAAAGAAAATTCTATTTAACGCTTAAGTCACCTTCGAACTTCTCATGTGGAGAACAGTACTGGAACAAAAAGACTGACGAGTATAATTAAATATTAAATTAATGAATGATAATGTAATCAAAATCACTATGATTGAGTCAACATATTTTTATGTTATTTGGGTAGCAGACAAGTATGCAGCCAGCAGTAAGATGTCACCATAGCATATAGACGCTTGCAACACTGACGGGATACTCGCGCGCTTTCTAACCTACTACAACCCTACTATCCCCTAGCCTGTGAACCTCTGGTAACCTTACTAACCAACAGAAACACAACACCACAAAAATGAAGTGTTGTTTGACTGTGGTCTTCTGTAAGGTGGAAGTACTACCCCAGCTGGCTGCTCCGAATTCGAGAATCCATTTTGCATTGCTTGAACTAAAAATGAACTTTAAAAACTCGGGAGTGATCTCCCCTTGACTTTCTCGTATACCGAAAACGACTCAAAAGTTGATAGAAACCTTATATTTTGATGTTATACATGCATGTTAAATTTGTTTGCAATGAGTTAAAGCAAAATACTCGAGTTATCGTGTTAACGCACACACACACACACACAGACATAATTCCAAAAACTTTATTTTTGGACTCAGGGAGGTCCAAAACGTGTAAACCCGTCAAAATCTCGAGGTCGAATTTTTTGACGATTACAAGACTTTCTCTAACTACGTATACGAGAAAGTAGAAAAGAATAAACTGGATTCCTACTACTCGTATAAATATTTTGGTTTTAGCCTGATTACTTGCAGCGATCTGCGGGTCCAATTTAACATTTAGGGTTCTGTTGACGCTGCCGTGACGATGTAGTGCCTCAAAGATGTTTGCGGCACTACATCGGCACAAACTATCTCAAAGTTAACGTATCTAATAACACTAGCTGTTAAGATTAAACTTATTTCTAACGCTATGGACTAAGGTCTAAAATAATATTATTATTTGGAGATTCATCTTATGTTACACAAATTGCTTATGTTTAATTGTATTTTGTCTATCATATACAGCTTATAGAAATGACCTTTAAGGAACTATATTGTCAACAGTGTCAATACCTTTCGTTATAATATAGGACAAAATGTTCCAAAATTATCATTATTACCCACGAAGTTATTTTTAGATAGAAACCTTATTCTATTATAAATTTCAGGAAGGACCAAATTCTCAACAACTCTCGGAACCACATAAATGCCTACTTGTACTAGAAAATTGATGACACTGCGAAAATGACACTTTATCCTCTTTCTTAAGTGTGTATTTTGAACGGCCGCTGAGACGATTATTAACGTCGATAGTATAACTAACGCTGAAGGTCACAAAATATACAAAACGAATCGAGAATCTATTACGATTAATTCAGCTGGAACACTTACTTATATTTTATCAAATAATCCAATAACTTGGTAGGTTTTGGGCTCATTCTTAAGAATTCGCAGGACCTGGGCCTAATGCGGATTAATTTATCGCATTTTGCTCCGAAATTCTAATTAAAGGGCCCTCAGACGATTCCCTTGGCTTCGTTCGCTGCGGACAAGATTGAGGTTTATTTTGAACACAATATTAATGTAATCCGGATTTATTTTTAATGTAGCCCCGGATACCGCTCATTAGGAAGATGGGAAGAAAATTAAGATTTTTTCTTGTTCAAGTTGATAACAAGCCAAGTTTTACAGGTATGAAGTGGTTCTCGAGTTCCAATTATTTTATGAGATTTTCTCAAGTTTTATATCGCTATCTGATTGATATTGATAGTTGTTTGTGTTCTATATACATACATACAAAAAGAGTTGAGCATTATGTAACATTGGGTTATACATGTCGTCGGCCGATCGGGCAGATCGTGATATGCCCGGGCGCATTGTAAAACGCCGCAATTATGACGTAGGCCAATGGACTTTACCACAAAAAGACGTTCCAAAAGACATAAAATGTGACAATATTGCTAAGATGGCGTCTGAAAATTTTTATGACGATTTTTTTAAACACTGTTTCTCCCATACGTCATAAACAAGTTCTACTTCAATAAACAAACAAATGCCACCGACAGATGTAATGCACTAAATCATATCAGCAGTCTGAGTATTTGCTATTACATAAAGCCAAATCTAGTAGAATTTACCATACACTGCTCCAAAATATAGACAAGTTAGAGAATAGAATAGCATCACCGGCAGAGTAGAATAGCATTACCTCATATCCTTGGGTCTCGTAGAAGGCGACTAATGGATGAGCAAAGGGGTATTGATCACCTTGTACTCCTTCCACCAATCCGCATTAGGCAAGCGTGGTGGACTACTGCCTAAACTTCCTTGGATGACAAGGAGAGGCCTTGTGTCCCAGGAGGCTGTTATGATGATGTATGAAAAAATAAATAACCCTTGCCATTAGGACTACTGGAACTAATGGAACACATTCAACTACAAGTATTATCAGAAATGCCTATTCACTCTCAATTCACTAAAGATTGGCAAGAAGCAGGCAGATCTTAAGGCACACAGAAGTAACAGCAATCGGGGCGGCGACAATTTGTATTCCGACCACGTACAGGAGAAAGTTCCCCTCTTGATAGAAAGATGCCCTTGTCAAGGTCATTGATGGCCGATAGACGCCAACTCTGAAAATAAAATTCCAACTGTATGGAAATCAGTTTAAACTTTTTGAAGCGTTCTGAATTCGTATGTATTCGTATTATATTACTAATTTCTTGTGCTATTATGCCAGATAATTAGAAATCCGGGTGATTTGTGATTTATTTTTGGTATTTCTTAGCCATATATTTTTATTTCCTAAGTTTTGGCCCGTTTCAAGAGGTATACGATTTGAATCACCTTGTAAAACGACCAATGCCATCTGTGCGAATTTTTGTGTTCACTGTTTATATTGATTGAAAAGATTTTGTGCATTAATATGTACTGTTATATACAACATGTAAACTAAATAACCAACACCCTGAACAATATTTTCTGGGTACTTTTTGTTTTTTTTTTTTCAACAAAAGTAGTTTTTTTCAAAAAAAAATTATTGAAATCAACTCGGAAGCCGATCCCAAACCACCTGTATTCAGGGTGTTGGTTATTTAGTTTACATGTTGTATATATGTATACAAAAATAAATAAATTTGTCATCTTTCTGGCATTCTTTGCCAGGATACGAGTTCACCAATCCCTATGACCCTGATCCTTTAAAAGAAGCACTTTGCAGGTAAATTAAGAGTGGGTAAAGAAAGAAAAAAAGAATTTATTCGGCGTAATGCAAATAATAAAGTTACATACATACACAATATAAACAGAAAAAAACACATGCACTATATGTCACCGAATCGGACTACTACTCAACTTTGTATCCCAGTCGATAGGCTGAGACGCTGATTTTCAGTGGCAGCCGTTGATATTGTTTAAATGGCCTTGATATCAAGCAACACTTTAGTGTGCAGATAGCTAGGTACTACAAACATGTATAAATTAGAACACATTATTCACACATAATAACTAATAACCATACACCTAAACAGTAACTATGATTAGTTTCAATACCAATATCCAATTAAATTACGCAGTTTTAACATAGAATCTATAGAAGCGAGAAATTCTGTGTTCCAAATCAAATTATTGGCATAAACAGAATTAAATTTACTTCAATACCTGAGGCTTTCATTAAATCACGTTCAATATAGCTTCCAGAGAGCCTCATTCGTATGAATATCGTGTCTTAGGGATCCCTTTTGAAGGCTTTACGATTGTATATACTGTTTCCTTTAGCCAAAGATATTTCTTAATGAGAAATTTTCGGACTTTCCTTTTCAGACAACTTTGGAATGTAAATTTACGGAGGACCATTTTTGAGCCTCTATTTAGCTGAGGGTAGACTGACATATTCTTTTGATACACATCATGCAAAATGTAAATCAATTTTGATGGGAATACAAAACTGCCTTATTGAAAGACTTACAGGACTGTGGCATTATGTTTCGAATAGGTAATCATATTTTTAATCATTGAACATAATTGTACCAATATTTCCTTTTGTTTCTCAGACTTTTTTTTTGGTTGGTTTTAATTGTTCCTATTTCCTGGGCTAACTTGTTTGCTGGCCGTGACCTAATAGAACAATAGAGGCCTTAATCAAATACAGAATCGTAATTTTTTATTTCATTTCAGGCAGGAGCTTTTATGAATTTGAAGTATTTACTTAAAATCTTACGCCTGTTTCACCGCTTGCTGATAAAGTTTTCCAGCACTTTCACGTCTATCCAGAATTTATCTACAAAACAATTCACATATTTTGATTTCACTGGTATGAAAATATTAAAACGAGAAAAAAATTCAGGTAACTTTATCCGGCAACTATAGGACACACCGGGGATAGTTGACTAACTTTTCGTATTTTTATTCATAATATAAAAAAAAAACTATTATTGAACTTAAAACAATAAAATGGTTCACTGGCAATCTAAATAAATAGTCTTAAATGAAAATGTGTTAACACAATCACAATTATAATGAACTTTGGTATAAATATCATAAAATTAATATTTATTATTTTATTTCCAAAATGTAATGTAGTTAAAAGCGATTTGATTGCGTTACACAGATGCCTTTGTTCTTGAAAAATTCGTTTTATTTCTATTCTCATAACGAAGCGAAAGAGATAAAGGATTGACTCTACTATTATGAATACTGTCTTTGCGATTATAGTTAGTTAATTGAGTTGAGAGATAAACGCATTATGATTTTAAGATTTAATTTTACGCCTTTATGAACCAGAACCACAGTAAAAGTAAACGAGTACGCCAACTGAGACTCGCATAAGTGATGAAAGCCTACTCGTATACGGTTGTGGTCGCAAAAAATGTCTGGCCAGTTTCGGTACACATCAAAGCCTGATTTTCACAAGGTAAGTAACAAGTCAGTAACAGGCGCCTGTTCTGGTGCCCAAAACTGACCACACCATTAAAATTCAGTCAATAAGCGAGATTATTGAAGTCAGCGCTCAAGCGACAGCGCTGTACTGACTTGAAATCAACTTAGACTAGGTCAGTGCCGAGCTAAGACTGGCTTTCCTAAAATTTGCAAGTCAGTTACTTACCCTGTCCAAATCTGCCTCGGGTAGTGTATGGGGCGCCGTGTCGGTAATGAGCACGCATACACAAAAACATCTTTTTTTGTAGGCCTGTATGTAGGGTCATCTAGATAGTAGGAAGGGAAAGGTACCCAGTGTAATTACCGGGCATGGAAGGCATTTCATCTTAGGCCTCAGGATGACAACGTACCTGCAATACCAAGTGATGTTTTCCTTGTTATTGCAGGTGCTTATAGGCGACGGTATCCACTTGGGCCGTCAGCTTGTTTCATCATCATCATCAACAGCTCATATAATGTTCCCACCGAGGGGCTCGAGCCTACCCCAAATTAGGGGCGATTAGGCCTTAGTCAACCACGCTAGCCAAGTGCGGGTTGGTCGACTTCACACACAAACTAAGAATTTCTTCATAGGTGTGTGCAGGTTTCCTCACGATGTCTTCCTTCACCGTTAAAGCGTCGATTAAACGTACATATGAATTAAAAATTTGAAAACACATTGGTACGTGGCGGGGATCGAACCAGTGCCTCCCGGGTAGGAGACGACGCTCTTACGCACTACGCCACCGACGCACTATGGGTGGAACGGGCCGATTTCGTGTCATAAATCTGTAACTTCTTTGGGTTTTAAGATATGTTAATTATTTTTTTTTCTTGGTCTCTTGAATATATACACTTTTAAATGAAATACATTTTGTTACTATACATTTATTTTTAATAAGCAAAAAAAATAATTAAACATTAAAACAACAAAAATTAGGAATTTTTTTCATCTATATTATTCGGTTTTTACACAAGAATAATAAAAATGGTAACCCTGTAAGGTCCTAAAGAAAAAAATTCATTTTTAGGTTTCCGTACCTCAAAAGGAAAAAACGGAACCCTTATAGGATCACTTTGTTGTCCGTTTGTCTGTCAAGACCCTTTATCTCAAGAACGCGTGGACATATCAAGCTGAAATTCACATGAAATACTCAGGTCTATTGTCCCTTTAAGCTGTGAAAATATCAAACTTCTAAGCCAAGCCAATCAAAAGATACAGCCGATTATGTCGATATTTTCAACAAATTTCCGACACTCGCAAAGGAATCAAAACCTACAGGATACTTCCCGTAAACTCAGAATCTTGAAATTTGGCATGAAGCATTGTCATATAATGCAAATATAGGAAAAATTGCGAAAATTACATTTTTTTTAGTTATATAATATAATAAAAATATTTTAATAAAATGAAACTTACTACCTTATTTCTCACGAACGAATAAAGGTATCAAATTGAAATTTATACCAAATACCTAAGTCTATTGTCCCTTTAAGCAGTGAAAAAATCAAACTTCTAAGTTAACGAGATCAAAAGATACAGCAGTTTATACCGACACCTTAGACGAATTTCCGTCACACGCTAGGGAATCAAAACCTACAAGGTAACGATATCTAGTAAGTAATTTGATTTAATACGTCATAAATTGTAAACCGCTACGTTTGTACGGCGGAACCCTCGGTGTGCGAGTCCGACATAAAAATATTGGTTTAAGACGCGTGCAAAATGATTTCGTAAAATATCAAATGTTATGCGGTTTAGTGTTTTTTTTTATTTTTATAACAAAATGATTTGAGTATTCGAACTAAAATATTGTGTTAAATATTCCATATCTTATCAAAACACGAATCACTATCAATAATTTACGGTATTTCGAAACAATTACACGATAATTCAAAACATTTCATTTGCACTCTAAAAAGAAGATAAACATACCTAGACATTTTGAGATATTTACACTTGTTATGCACCGAAACCGCAAATTTTTTTTTTAGCCCTTTATTCTGTATTATATTTACTACAAAATGAGATATATAACAGAACATCGGCAAATTTCGGCAACTGCGAAAACTCTTATTGAAAATGAATGAACTGAAAAAACTCCGCATCACGAGTTATACGTCTCCAGTGGTATTATATATAATTGAATTTATAATTGTGAATTTTTATATTAAAGAACACGTTTTAAGCTTTCTGAAAAGGTATAATACTTATGTAAACAAATAAGAGTTCTACTGTAAAATCCAATCTGAAAAACTATAATTCAGCAATCAGTTTCAACAAATGTTTTTTCAGTGTTTTTAATGATATTTTTTCCACTATATATGGTTCTATAGAAGTATAAATATTGTATATTATAGTAGATTAGTCTTTTGTCTACCGTTTAAGGTATAATACGTGAACCTGCGCTGAATTTTCAAAATCATATTTATGGCATGGCTCTCTTAGGGACCCACCCATAGTGCGACGCTTCGTCAGCTTGTTTGCCATCTAGTAATTTAAAAAAATACACACAAATATACCGCGCTCGGTGAGTTTCTATGAAGACAACTTACTTGCTTAATTACACTATGCAGAACCAGAGGCGAAATTGAAGCAGTGGGTGACTCCGGCAGAACGTTAGATTTTGGGACGTTGAACCAGCGAAGTAAATAAATAAAGTAGTCCGTAAAATGAACAGTGATTTGTATCTTGGTCACGTTCTTAGTTATTAAAATGTGCATATTCTAAGAGGCTGTCGGAACTACTGAGTGTATAACTGAACTAGACTGGAATAAGCAAGTTTGAGAAAAGCGAAATTCTTTAGAAGTTTCCTTTTAGGCTATTAGAAATTTTATCAAGTATAAAGTAGACATTTAAGGCAGGTTTTTATTATTTTTTAGCTCCACGTGAAAGTTCCTTCACTACATACATATAGATTCGTTCATTCATATGCATGCTTATGAATGAATAAATGAATTATGAATTATGAATTATTATAGTCCGGTTCATAATCTCCAAAAGGGGTTGAGCAGAGATTTAGGTAACATTTGGTTACACATAAAGCCATATCTGGCAGTATGGGTCATTCAAACAGCACCTTAAAATAGGGACAGGTTCCAAGCTCAGACCAATTAAGAAAGTACAGACATAGCGCTGCGAAGAGAAAACTGAGGCCAGCGTTAATTTATATAGTGCGTGAGCCAGTTTTATTTTGTTTAAGGCAAGGCGTAGTTTCGTTATACGTGTGTGCGTGTAACTGTGTACATACACGGGCTTTTTAATTTACCTGCTCCAGGTTTTTCTTCGCATTGTCTGTACTTTTTTTAATTGATCTGAGGTTGCAAGGTTGAATTGAACCGCAGATTATATTGCAATAATCCGAGAATTGAGCAATTGACCAACAATGCTGGTAATACTATTTGAACGACATTAAATGTAATATTTTAAGTATAATATAATTAATAATGATAGGATTCATCAATTGAATCAATGCAAATGCACTATAGTGAATCTGTTTAAGAATTTTTTTTGAGCCGTCACATCGGAATATAGAAGAATTTACCCATCACGGTATTTTATTGAGAACTACGACCTAAGACAATCCCGGCGGTAGTCACAGTAATATAACCAAATTCAAATATTCGAAAAAAGAATACAGCGGAATATGCAACGTCAAAAAGATTTAATAGTCGAATAACATTTTTGTAAAACCAGTTCCCAATAATGTCACAATTCTACCGTATCTGTCCAGGCTTTTTTTAACGCGAACTTATCAAAAAATCCGCTGTTCAATACGCGTGACAGCCTATTAAATCTGCACAATAAATATCCAGTGCTATATCAGGTGGCTCTGTCAAAGAGTTCACCGATAGACCGATTGGCGTAAGTGCCCTGGATACACCTGCACACCTATCCCCGAATCGGACAGTTAAGCCTTAAGCCCACGCAATAAAGTGGGAATTGGCTTAAAGCTATAAAAGCGTGGCTGCAATAAACAGGAGTCGTACAAGCAGAAATAGCCGTTAACGTACAATCGATATTTATTTCGGTGTAGTAAAATTGAAGGCATTAAAACTGTATTGGTAGCTCATAGACTTATGGATGGGGAATCGAATGTCGATAACTGTATTAGTAAGTTTGATCTTTTACTAATTTATTTGCATACAGTAATTATTGGCACATTTAATTATCAATCACTAACGACGCTGTCTTTTAACTTTGTTTAATTTTGGTTGTAATTTGCAAACTTAGTAACTTTGTTAAAAAAATTCTGGAAGCATCCTGTGCTTGCCTGTAATTGTAAAAACAGTTAGCAAGAATTGTAATAAGTAATCAAATTTTTATAGTACTGCAAAACTTAGGTTCTAGGTCTAAGACCTAGTTGTACTAGGTGGTAGACCCATATGTAGGGTCGTCTGGATAGGTACCACCGCTTTTCTGATTTCTGCCGTGAAGCAGTTCGCTGTGTTTCGGATTGAAGGGAAAGGCAGCCAGTGTAATTACTGGGCATGGAAGACATATCATCTTAGTCCCCAGGATGGCAACGCACTTGCAGTGTTAAGTTATTTACCCTTAGCACCTGGTGGTCCGCAAGCTTGTTTGCCATCTCGTAATATATTATATAAAAAAAACCGCTCTATCTTATGCTGCTAATCCAAATAAATAAATTATCGGATTCACGTGAACAGGTGAAGTATTTTTATCTCATAAACGGGAGTGAGCCATTCCTGTTACCTAGACGCACATAACAGAGTCTAGAAATTTAATTAGCTAATTGTGTTAGCCTGTATCTCGTATTCATTCATCAATATAGCAATATTTGATCTCGTATAACCTGAACTGTTAGAGTGATTGGATTGTTTACGGCATTTGGCGGTTTCATTGGATCGTTCCATTATTTTCCAGCCCAAATCGTTCTAAAAGTTCAGTCACGTATGATTTTATTTGCGAGCAAACACCACAGTGGTGACGCAACACTGATTGAGGTTCGTGACGGTTTATTATTAATTTCTCATGTAAGTAATATTTAAAATGGAATGATAAAATAATATTTAACAAGTATACATCATAGATAGAGCAGTCCCTAACACAAATAATAAAACAAACACCATATCCGTAAAAATAAGAAAGTACACGGAATCGCAATACGAAATTAAGAGTCTGGAAGTTAAACAAGTTACAATAGTGCTAGATAGTCTATTGCAACTACAACTCCGAAAATACATATACAGAGTGGAATGCTCCAATGCCACCTGGAGGGAAAGACCTCTAAATACTGGAGATAGAAAATTGTACTCAAAGAAAACATTCCTTTATTTTTAAATAAAAAAACTGAATTCAAAGATTTTCGAAAGTTTGGTTTCTACGCATGGGAATCGAGCCGGCTAAAATCCAAAAAACAAAAATTTTCGAAAATCTTTGAATGCAGTTTTGTTTCTTATTAAAAATAAAGGAATGTTTCGTTTGAGTACAATTTTCTATCTGCAGTATTTAGTGTCCTTGCCCTCCAGGTGGCATTGAAAAATTCCAACCTATATATAACCCAAAAAACGGCTTTATTAAACACGTGCCGTATATAGTCTAACTTTGTACGATTCTTCATAACTAACAAGGCCTCTCTTTGTTTTCAAAGGAGGTTTTAGGTACTACTCCACCACGCTTGCCAGCGTGGATTGGAGGTCAGAGTATAAGGTGATCAATCCCCCTTTGCTGATCCAGTCGCCTTCAATGACACGATTGGAGGATATGGGGTGATGCTTTCTCCTCTGCCGACATCAAATGGCAATGTCTACAAAATATATAAAGTCAAAAATTTAATACTTATATAGGAAAAATAATACTATTAAGCTTTCATGCCTATTCTGTCAAGGCTAAGACATGTTTTGTTACTGCACTTGTACATGTAAAAAATAACTATTCTCTTGACTAGTTAGACCTTTGCCTTATTTTGCAGAATTTCTAAGCTAAATTAGTTAAATTATTGGGTAATTAAGGATTCATTCGTGGCTACTAAGTGACGAGAAAATTTAAAAGCTTTATTAAAAAGTAGACTACCGTTAAAAGAAAGCCATAATTATTTAAAGAGAGGATTAACCGTTCTTAGTTCATAGCCCAATTAATTTTTTATTGATTTGTCGAAGAAGCATTTGGCCCTACATCTTACCTGATAGTGAGATAGATGCCAAGAGCGAAGTTAGAAGCCAGCTACAACCGGTACCTGCAAGCATTGAAGAACTGGTTATCAAATGATTAGTTGTTAGACACTAAACCAAACTAATATCATTAATGTAAAACTGAGTTTGTTTGTTTGTTACGCTTTCAGGCCTAAAACACTGAAGCAATTTGAATGAAATTTGGTATGAAGATAGTTTGAGACTCTGAAAATAATAATAGAATTTACTTTTTGACCCGCTAACCGATATTAACACTAGCGAAGCCACAGTACGTACGTACACATTTACATGCACACACATGTACTGAAATTACGCCTTGCCTTAGAGTAAAATTTAATGAAAAGTAAAAAACACGCTTTTATACATATTAAATCAGACTAAAAAGTGTAAAATAACTTTTAGTATAATACCTAAATGATGAACGAAAAGTATAATTATTATTTAGAGAAAAGCTTGGGGTGCTAATCAGGATAATGGGATATTCTTATCGAATTATTGTACTGTCATCGGTCTTTGATAAATCTATAAAGTTTGAATGAAATCTGACCGTTTAAAGTGGGTCAAAATCGAGCTCAAAGAGTCAGTTACTAACATACGAGTTGCAAACATACAGGTAAAACTAATTTATGCGTGTTAATAATCAGGATAATGTTATATTCTTATCGAATTATTGTAATGTCATCGGTCTTTGATAGATTTATAAAGTTTGAATGAAATCTGAGCGTTTAAAGTGGGTCAAAATTAAGCCCAAAGAGTCAGTTACAAACATACAGGTGAAACTAATATAAATCGTGTTAAAAACGGCTCACGCACTATAGACAATCTAATATATAAAATTCTCGTGTCGCGGTGTTTGTGGTTAAACTCCGAAACGGCTTTCCCGATTCTCATGAAATTTCGTGTGCATATTGGGTAGGTCTGAGAATCGGACAACATCTATTTTTTATCCTCCTAAATGTTAAGGGTAATGCACCCCTAATTTTTTTTTTTTAATTTTGGACGAGTTTTTTTGTTTTTACTTTTTTCTTTTTTATCACCAACCCCTATTTTTTTATAGCCATTTTAGTAATTTAATCATTTTTGTAAGGCAAAATAACGTTTGCCGGGTCAACTAGTATTATATAAGCCTCGGTGCGTTCACCGCAACGCTCTGTGTTCACCTTTTACCCGTCTACGGTTAAGCCAAAAGGTAGGGTTATGATTTTAGCAGTCTATGTATGTATGTTTTTACATATTATGTTCCTATGTATCTGTATAATCCAATTTTGATAAATAAGGTGTCAATAGATTAGTTATTATGGTCCGGGTAACAAAAGCAACATTTTAACCGACCTCACAGTGGGAGGAGATTTCACCTTTTAACCCCGATTTTAGCCGATTTAATTCCTCTTTTTTCGTATTTGAGTTACAGTTTTTTAAGCTTGTTTATAAATTTGGTCCGAGGTTGGACACAATAGTGCATAACAGCATTATTGTGTTCAACCTCAGCCTGTGGTTATGGCGACATAATGCCAGCAGTTTAATAGGCAATATTAAGTTAATACAATAAAAGTTTTATGTTATAAACGATCTGGTCGGTGCTAATATCATTACTCATGTAATTATTTCTTTAAAATTAAGGCTGACACCGACCTCAAAAAATAGTTATCATATTGATTTTTAGGTCGTTTAAAACATAGATTTTATTTCATCGGTTTTGAATTCGATTTAATTTTTGAAAAATACTTTTTTGTTTCTCCATTTTTTTATTTCGGTTTTATTACATTACATTTACAATACCCAACAGGCAGGATAAGTTTGTGGCACCGTATGCTGTTTCGTTTTCTCAGTGACTGATACACATTTTGCTCTATATCTCAATAACTACTGAACCAATTTTAATCAAGCACGCACAGATCCCCAAGTTGGACCAAACGTAGTATAACTAAAACAGATTTTTTTGCAAATAGTTTTTGAGATATGCGTGGATACGTACATACATACACTCATGAAATTTGGCACCCGTGTTTAGAAGCTGGTATATACTTACTTACATATACAAAAACTGTGCGATGCTGACAATATTACATACATACTTGTCGTCTTTTTACTTTCTCGTATACGTAGTATAGAGGAAGTCTTGTAATCGTAAAAAAATTACACGTTTTGGACCTCCTGAGTCTAAAAATATTTTTTTTCGAATTATGTATGTGTGTCTGTGCGTCTGTGCGTTAGCACGATACCTCGAGTATGCTTTAACTTATTGCAACCAAATTTAACATGCATGTATAATATCAAAATATAAGATTTCTATCAACTTTTAAGTCGTCGATCATGAAAGTTAAGCAACCAAGTGCGTGGTCGGTACGCGGATGGGTGACCAAAATTTAATATGCCTGTATGACATCAAAACATAAGGTTTCTATCAACTTTTGAGTCATTTCCGGTATACGAGAAAGTCAAGTGGAGACTACTACCGATTTTTTTATTTTGAAGTCTGTTAAAAAGAGTCTCCCTTTTTGCCGGCGACTAGTATTGATTACTTTGCCCTGTATATCTAAAATCCTAACCGTTCATTCGCTGCAACCTAAACGAGGAAACCTTAAAATCGTTCGAGCAATAACAAAGGGCGCGCCAATTCACTCCGCGCTTAATTGCATTCATCCAATAACCCGTTCAAACCCTGGTTTCCATGTTGGAATTACTCGATAAAAATCTCTTTATTTCGTAAAATTAAATCGGAATTTACCAGGACAATAATAATGTTTGATGGTTGAATCCGTATTCAGAAGAGCATGGCGATTGTGTCCCAAAAACCGTTAAGAGCGTGTTGTTTGTATGGGGCTTTTTTTTACTAATTTTGCAGGATGTCTCTGATGACCTTGTCTACGTTACCGGGGTTTTTTGGTGAAGGCGAGGACCTAGGTGGGTCTTCTAGCCTGTAATTCAAATCACACCAGAGAGGATTCCTGACCGGTGAGCTTCTCCCTCGGGGGAGTCTCTGCACCGATTAGGGTCTCTAGGGCGTTCGAGTCGGACGGGGCTGTTGTATCCCCATACGCCACGATTCATAACTATAGAGAATTTTTAATCGAGTTTATTTGTATTGTCTTGTTAACCGTAGTAGGTAAACTACAATAAACTTGATAAGTATACCTAATTGTGTATAGTATTAATATATACACGGTAAACTTTAAGTAGCTGATGAGCTGAAGTTGTACAGGTAGGTCAGTAATCAATACAAATAACTCTTGCTATCGGATTAACATCGAAATCGAGAAAAAAATCGACTGTTTCATACAAAACCGCAACACCTACACAACAAAAATTTATGAACAAGCCGATTTTTTTTCGCGATTTTGATGATGGTCCCCACAGAAAGAGTTTTTTGTATAGACCTTCCTATTAAAATTATTCCTGCTCGTTGAGTGCCACTGTCGAGGACGGACCTCTTTATAGTAGTTTATAGTTTTTTTTACATATTATAGCCTTTGACGGGCTTGTCATGTTTCTGGTTTTTGCTATCTCTGTTGCAACTCTGTTTTTGTACCTTTTATCTTTTATTACACCCTTTCCTCCCTAAATCCACCTTTTACTTCACTTAAAATTCAGTGTGTATAATATATTTAAATAAACTTTGTAATTATTTATATGTACACGATATTTAAATTTTCTCAGCTCGCCTCCTATCTTTATGTCAATTAATGATTAACGTCAATAATTAATTGATGGTGCATGGCATTTTTCTAGAGATCTATCAAATAGGGGGTGTATCCTTCCGATTTAAAACCGTGCACACAGGAACTATGAATTAGTTTCTTAAATAAAACAGTTAATTTGACACGCTGTTTTATTGCACTACGCGAATAAATGAAGTGTTTTTTTTTGTGATTTAGCAAAATTAAGACAGCCAGTATGAACAGATATGATTTTTTTAGTGGTTAAACTTCTTGACGGTTATTTTATAAAACGCCTATGCTACGTTTAGCGCACTATGTGTATTTTGAAAACGCTTACTATGTGCGATTTGTCGTCAAGTACATAACGGGAATAAAACGCTTGACCGACAATTTACATTTTGTTTTTCCATGAAAATAGCAGTAATAAGGGCACACACCAAATAGGTATTAATTGTATTAATTTACTAGGAAACCTGCCACTACCGCCTCTACAGGGCGTGGTAAATATTTTTTTTAACGATGATTGTGGTGACAAATGATAATGAAATAGTAATGGGACCATGATAAAAAAAAGTTTTCCTTCATGATTTTATTAAAGGGATAAATTTTGGGAATTGAATTTGGGACGACGAATATAGGTTTAAGAATGTGATTAAAACACGAAAATTGTCAATAACATCATCCACATAAAAGTTGCTCAACAAATCTCAATTTCGCTCGCACTCCAGAGACTTTCGGGGCGCAAGCCATTAAAATAAAGTATGACCATTTAATAATAATTTTCTGTAGAAATTAACCTCTCGTTTCCCGTACAACAACGCAGAGCTGGTCCACAGAATTTAAATTAAATGGCCGTTTTCCGTCCCAGTGATTCGGCGGAATGAGCTGTATTTTTATTTTAATAAAAAAAACCTAGCCTATATTCGTCATTCCACCTTTTTGGTTAATCATTTATATTTGTCCGAGACTAACAAACATTCCGATATAAAAGAGTTTGCGCAGACCTGGCGTGTGTCCAATGCAGATAAATTATAAAGCACTCTATCTCCAGGTCCTGGTGAAAGGGTTCTTATTGCGAAGCAAGAAGGTAAATTTTCCTATACGATTGAAATTACGAATCTGTCATTGAACTTTAAATGGAAAAACTCAAAATGAGCTGACTACAAATCTTGGGATCCAATTTAGTCGTGATGGATTCAAAGTGAATTTGAGTAATACACTTGAAACATTCAGTCTAATAGAAAATGGTATAAGCATTTTAACCTAAGCTTTTTCAATTACCGAACAGCGTTTTATTCCTACTCAGCTAAAGTTGATAACGAGCCCTCAATTCCACAGAACACCGGCGTATCAAAACTGATCTTCTTAATATTCTAACCAGGCATGGAGTTTTATACGCACGTTTCAAGGACATAATATAGCATAAATAGGATCAAAAGTGTAAGTTGGTACTTGTAGAAGTACGTGGGATAATGCTAAAATAAAACTATAATTATCTGAATTAGATAAAAAACGTGATAAGCAAAGTCAGTCAAGAATTCAGTGCATATCATAACTTTCTCAGTTGTATACACTTCAGATGCCAATATAATGTTGGTATTCGTATTAACATGTCGCCTTTTCTTCGAAAGAACTTTAACTTATTTGCCTTCTGTCAGGATATTTTTTATCCCTAGGAAATAGTCTTTTATCAGATTAAAGGTCTCTGCCCACTACACCGTATCATGCCATGACCGTAACCGTACCGGCACCTGCAAAAAATATTCTTTATATCAATTAATATGGAACAACGCCCACTAGACCAGTCCCTCACAGACTGTGCGCGTAGCGTATCATGGCCGGAGCATCAACAAATAGTCAGCGGAATATTTTGCTGCTGCCGACACGATGCGTGCACGTGCACGGGCGGTGACGGAAAGGTCTAGTGGGCGTTCTTTAATATTGATCCATACAACGAATACTTTTTTTGCATATGCCAAGACCGAGAGAGAGAGAGAGAGTTACGGTCATGGTATGACATTGTGGTGATACTTCTAGTCGGCGTGATAGTTCGTATGGTGTTACCTTCCGTACCGAACACGTTCCTATTACGGTGATGCTATGGTACGTTATAGTGGGCAGACACCTTAAAGGTACCGTTTCTTTTCTGACAATGTGAGTGAAAAGAATCACGAGGGTCGGTTGAGTTTTACAATAAATAAGGAAACAAAGGCAGATTCACATTTATTATAATACTAGCGGCCCGTCCCGGCTTCGTACGGGTAGTAGAGATGCTCTACATATGCTGCATATTATGCCTACATGTTTTATCTGTCGTAGGATCTCATCAGCTTTCGCTGCGGCTTTAGGTAGAGGGACAGATGGTGTATGCATGGGTTTAAGCTTTGCTTGTTACCACTATTGAACGATCCACTGGTCCCAAAAGGGCCCGAAAGGGCAGGCACAAATAGCTTCCGGTGAACGTGATCCCTTGGTGCTGTCGTAGTGTACCTTAGCAGGATGCCCGAAAAGGATGTTGGAGGAAGCGGCAAGACAACTTTACCTCGAGTACCACATACCCATGCAGTTGCATCGTACTGCACTGATGATGCGTAATTGACCTCTCTAATAATAAAAAAAACAATTTCATCATCAGACGCCGACTGTTGGACATACCCCTCCCCCGATGATCTTCAATTCGATAGGTCCTGCCCTATCCTGTTCCGTTACGTCGACGCCACTGGAGGACTTTTCAGCCCCAATGGCACATTGCGAGAAAAACTGATAGAACTTTACTGCCTACTGCCACTTGATTCCAATTTGGGCTTTATCGGTGACCTTGGTTCTCCTGCGGATCTCATCAATTCTGTAAAGATCGCGCAAGAAAAACTCCGAGCACAGCCCTCTCCATTACCCTTTGCGCGGCTACGTTTCGGTTCCATGGGTTATCGCTGGGAATACACACAAATTAAAAGACTTTCGACTTGAGACACTGCGGTAAATGGGGCGAGAATTTGTCGCGTAGGACCGGAACACTGCCCAGCCGAGTTGGATTCGTCAATTGACCTCTTTCTAGAAGTAGGACTTACTAAGTGGAACTTTTGTCCTAAGTAAACAAAATAGTCAACAACTTTCAGCGTAGAGCTTACAACCTTTATAGGAGTCGGTGCAACATGAAAATTTGACATGATTTTAGTCCATGTTCATTTTGAGACCCACTTGTTTTTAGACTCTCAGATATCGTCTAGCATTCTGCCCAAGGGCCTAGACAAGTGGCAAACGATTCAAATCGTTTCTACGAGTAACAACGTCAACTCTAACATTTGACATGACGGTCGCCATGGTATTTTCTGTCATATATAATATCATTTTCGTTAAGCGTTCAACGCGATCGACTGGCCACTTGTCTAGGCCGTCAGGTTTTCTAACGTCTCAGCTATGACTACGATATCATCTGCAAAGCAAAGTTGTGTCATGTACCCAACTTCGCTTTGCAGATTATATCGTAGTCATGTTGATGGTAAGCCCCTTCTCTCAGCTGTGAAGAGTTTCGGCGATATAAACGTTACCCGGTCACACTCCACAGATACCGGTTATCTTATCACTAACTGTCAAAACATTATCTTATCAAAATCTTTGATCATTATAACACTATTATAATGATTTTAATAAGATATTTTTATAAGATTACACTATTGTATTCCACTGAACGATTGGAGGCACACCATTCCTAAAGCCCAAGATCCCAAAACTGCCAGACGTAACATATCTATACCAGAGTAGTGTTTCTATGTACGTAGGTACGCATACTTGCTATATACGGCCAATTGATGGGTATCATGTGTTAAGAGTGACTCGATTTTATGATGAGCCCGGAAGGCTGTTTTAGCAGTTATTCGTCGAACGCACGCATAACTGCTAAAACATATATAGCTATCATAATCATATATAGGGATTTTTGGAAAATCCACCCCTAAAGCGGTAAAATAGGAGATGAATGTTTGTATGAAAGTCTGACAATTGAAAAATATTATTTACATCTGTACGCGTTTTTGACAATTCCACCCCCGAAGACCCTTCGGCCGAAAAGGGGGATGAAATGTTATATCTGGAAAGTCCTTCATTAAATTTATTATTTAGGCTTATGGTTGGAAAGTAAAATAAATAAGCAAACACATATTTCGTATTTAATCGAAAATCAACCCCTTAGAAGTTAAATGAGACAAATAAACAGTAGCTGTCATAAAATATGATAAAAACGGCTGATCGTTTTTGATGAAATTAAAACATTCTTTTATCCTGGTTATTGGTCCCCTAAGGATTTTCTCGATGTCCAGGCGGACGAAGTCGCGGATGGAAGCTAGTTTTTTTTATACAGGAGTATAAACTCGACAGCACACGGAAATATATCGCATTCAGGATGTTTTTTTGAAACCTTCAAACACATAGAATAGACCTGGAGACTACTCTAAAGGTTATTGATAAACATGCCTTCTATTAATAGCCTTGAATTAATTCGGTCTATGGAGCACATAATTCCATCGAACCCGACGATAGATTTCGTATGACCTCATTTCAAGGTACAGAAAACACAATGTTACTTCCAGTTTATATCTGCAGAGTCAAAATGAAATCGCTTTGTATTCGGTATGTCTTTTTGAGTAGAAAACACGATTATATTTGTCCATCGCATTTTCGACTTAAAAGTTATCTGATAAATAGCATTTTTTTTTCAGAATAACATCGAAGAGCGTTGATATAGTGTTTTGATCACCAAATTGTCCCATCAACACTGTTAACGCCATAATATAAAAAATACTAAAGGCTTATTAGTTTCAAAACTCCGCGCCCGTTTTATCCAGGATTTACATCCATATCTAAATAATGTTTATTAACTTTTGTTGGTGACATATTGGCAATATCCCTAAACTTTACCCTTCCTTGTCTGCACTACTAAAATGTCATAGGAATGAAGGAGACTGCATAGCTGCTAGATCCTCAAAGAGAAGCGTCGACGAAACGCTGGAAGAGTTGTCCAGAAAACGGTTCCCCGCACAGACGTGACGGAGGTTAAGCTTCGCTATATTTATTGTCAATTGTTTTGTGTTCGTTTTGCCATAATAACTATCGAAACCGTGATACGACGGAAAGGCCGGCGGGCGCCGGTACGTGCACTGCAGAATTGCCAGGTTCAAACAAACATCAACAATTTACAAAACATTCAGATGTGTGTAGCTGTATATGTACTACGTACGCTCATAATCCTAAAAGGGGATATGCAGAGCATTAAGTAACATTTGGTTACACATAAAGCCAGTATGGGCCACGTATTGAGAACTAGATTAATAATACCGCCTGCGGGCTGTTGGAATAAGATTCAGAGGTTTCTGACTCAATTCCCGACTACTTTATTTTATTACCCTGTGGTTCAAACCTCTGGATCTAATTCTCGAGGCAAATCAATAGAGAACAAAATCGTTTTTTATAAAGTGGTCAGGATGAGCATTCTAATTTTGATTTTGAACAGCCTTTAATTCAACCTACTGCTGGGATATAAGGCATCTCCTTGTCATCAAAGAAGGTTCAGACAGTAGTCCATCAAGCTTGCCCAATGCGAATTGGTGGACGGAGTATAAGGTGACCAATGACCCCGTTGCTGATACATTGTAGGATATCGGGTGATGCTATTCTACCTTGCCGGCATCACATGGCGATATTAATGTTTTAGTAGGATATTAATATCGACGGTTAAAAGGTAATAGGGCATAAGCGACAAAAACCAAATTGTTCAGGAGATCAGTTTAAAGTTTCAAATTTTTGAAAAATTAACATAACTTTTTTGGTTATAATCATAGGGTGAAAATTCAAACAGCTCTAGAATAAAAAAAAATGAAAGCATGATTTGACATTTATATTTATTTGATTCGACTTTGTTTTCTTGGGTTTTGATGTCGCTTAGATCAATTTACCTTATTTTGCGAAAGAGGTAATTGGGCATAAGTTACATCTACACGGAAGGAAACTAAGAGTAAAGAAGACTAAGCTACATTTGATATTCTCATGCAAAAAGGTAATAGGGCATAAGCGACATGACTGTAGAGTAATTTAAATCGGTAAAATGGGACAATCGACAATTCATATCATTATGCTAAATGGTAATGAAGCTTAAGAACCAGTGATTAGCAAAAATATCGTGAGGATGTAAGACATAAGCAACAGCTTAAGTTGGTGGAAAAAATGGTAATGTGGTACAACACACATCAAGATTCGTAATACCAAGGAGAAAACAAGGATATCCAACATACAGCATTATCTAAGTAAATGGTAACATGGAATAAACGTCACTTCTTATAATACTAGATACACAACCGACATGATTCTCCTTTAAAATAAGACCTAAGTAATTTCATTATTATGTTACCTACAAAATCAAATTGACATTTTTTTTATGTAACGTATTATTTCAGCTTAATAAAATCGAAAAAGGTTGTAGGGGATTCTGAACAACATTTTTCGGAACTCAAGTCAACCTCCCTGCGCTCGGTACTCTCTGCCGAATAACAGACGAGGTTTTGGCGCTCCCCCCCAACCCGCACTGATCCAGCGTGGTGGGGGAAGGCCCCAACCCCCCCATAAATCCGGCAACCTGCTCTGCAAAAAGAGGGCGAAAATCTGTCCAAAGGTGGTGTCGGATTCATTGTTCACTACTCTTTCGTGAACAACATTGTACAGATTGGATGTGTGTCGAATAGGGTGGCGTACCTTATACTCAGAATAACCAAACAGTATTCGTTGAAAGTCATACAGGTTTGAAGTGGAAGTAATGTATAAGGATATTTCTCGTGCAATACATGCTTCCAGGACCCACTACACTGTTGTCATAGGTAACTTTAACGCAAGGATAGGCAAACGTGGCGATGATGAGTCGAGAGTGGGGCAATTTGGAACTGTAATCTGGAACTACCGTGGTCAACTGCTAGCCGAATATATGGAAAAGGAGCGACTCTATATGATGAAATCCTTCTTACTTCTCGGCCTGGGAAAGTCCGGATGGTGCAACAAAAAATGAGACTGACTTCGTCATGCCGACTAATTCAATGATGTCTCTGTGATCAATTCGTTTAACACAGGGAGCGATCACTGAATAGGCACATTGAATCTACACGTAAAATCCGAACGATGTCGACTGACAAAGTCCACGCTCCGCTCTGAAGCCGTCCAGATCCAACACCCCGAAAACTTTCAACTTGAGCTGCAAAATCGCTTCGATTGCCTGGAGGACTGCATAGATGTGAACACATACAACAACAGATTCATGGAAGCTGTTCGTACGGTGGATTAAACGTTCTTTAAACCCAGCTGTAACAATAGAACGAAGAAAATCTCAGTGCCCACGTTAAAGCTTATGGAGGAAAGACATGGAATGGTTTTGCAGTCCCCTGAAGACACTCTTGAGCGTCGGCAGCTCGGTAAAGAGATCTCCAAGTGCCTAACTCACGACATACGCCGATATAATACAAAATGTATTGAAGAGATTATAGAATGGAGCAAAAGTGGCTCCAAAGTGTTCGCTAGAGATCTGTCGCTCGGAGAAAGCTTGCTGACGAAGCTGAAGTCGGAGAATGACACAATCATTACATCGCACCCTGAGCTTTTAGCCGAGATTAAAAACTTCTATGAACAATTTTACGCCACATCACGTACACCTGCCGTTCAGGCCGCCGATCCAACATCCAAGTTGACCCGATACTATATCGAAGATATCCCCCGGAAGTCGGCTTATACGAGAATAGTGTACCTTTTAAACAGCTCAAGAACAACAAGGAGGACAAGGAGGAGGTATTACAAGGAGGACGGAATTACAGCTCAGCAGAAGCTCTTCTGAAAGCAGGTGGACGAAAGGTCCAGAAAGCCCTTCAGAGGCTATTTAACGCTGTTATACTCGAGGTTACAACACCAAAGGCATGGCACAGAGGCATGGTAGGACTTTTCTGGGAGAGCAAAAATCTGTCCAAAGGTGGTGTCGGATCGTCGGATCTCTCGTGAACAACATTGTACAGATTGGAAGTGTATCGATGTCGTCTTTCTGGGACGATAGGATCCATTTGAAGAACTATAGACCCATCACGCTCCTGAGTCTTGTTTATAAGCTGTTTTCCAGAGTTATGACGAATCGTTTCGCAGGTTTTACGACTTCCAGCCTCAAGAACAAATCGGATTCCGAAAAGGCTTTAGTACTACAGACCACATACATACGCTGCGGCATGTATAACCATACAGAAGACCGAAGAGTATAATCTGCTATTATGCTTATCGTTTGCGGACTATGAGTAAGCATTCGATTCTGTCGAGACCTAGGCCGTGCTCCAGTCACTCCAGATATATCAAATAGACTATCGATACATCCAGTGTTGCGGTCACTGTACGAAAACGCCACTATGTCAGTCCGCCTCCATGACCAGAACTCAAAACCCATACAGCTCCAGCGTGTTGTGAGACAGGGCGATGTTATATCGCCGAAACTGTACACAGCGACGTTGGAGGACGCGCTTAAGCTTCTGGACTGGAGAGAACTTGGTATCAACATAAATGGCGAGTATACCCACCTTCGCTTTTCAGATGATATCGTTGTCATTACTGAGACCTTGAAAGACTTGGGGCCAATGCTCGACCGTCAATCTCTGTAGAGTTTCCCAGAAAGTGGGTCTTTAAATGAAATGGACATGACGAAAATCATGTCGAATTCCCATGTCATACCCACTCTTGTACAGGTTGGAAGCTCTACATTGGAAGTTGTCGACCATTGTGTTTACCTGGGACAAACAGTCCAACTTGGTAAGTTCAACTTTCAGAAAGAGGTCAATCGACGAGTCTAACTCGGCTGGGCAGCGTTCGGGAAGCTACGCGGCGTATCTCGGCCCATCTACCGCCGTGTCTTAAGACGAAAGTCTTCAATACATGTGTGTTGACAGTGATGACATACGGAACTGAAACGTGGCTGCTTACAATGGTCCTCATAAGAAGAATCAAGGTCGCTCAAAGAGCAATGGAGAGGGCTATGCTCGGAGTTTCTCCGCGTGATCATGAAATTATGAGATCCGCAGGAGAACCAAAGTCACCGATATAGACCAAAGAATTGCAAACCGTAAGTGGCAGTGGGCAGGGCATATTGCGAAGAGAACTGAAGGCTGTTGGGTCGGAAAGGTCCTCGGGGAGCGACTGCGTACCGGAAGACGCAGCGTTGGTAGGCCCCCCACAAGGTGGGGTCCACGTCCGGAAGCCTCTCCCTGGCGGACCCTAGTAACATGGTGGGGAAACTTTCTCGTTGGGTTTGTGGCTTTTGATGTTAAGTGTGTCCCCTTGACATTCGAAGTCGCATGCCATCGGTGAGTTGTTTTTGTTTTCCCATCATGACTAGTTCTGGACGGCCCTTTTCAGGGCCACGACCGCGCCCGAAGTTCCCCGGGTGCGGGCTGATGGCTGCTCCAGGTGTGCTCATCAGGAGGACGCGCCAGGTCGAGCAGCCGTCGGTGGAGGAGTGGCTGATGGCCACTAATTGCTGCAAGGAGTGCCTAGACGGGCAGCGTTCGGACGGTCACGGTTTAGTTGCGCTCACGTGCGCAGATCCCGAGCCGTCTCATAATAGCGCACTGAAGGGCAGGCCGGGGAGGATGTTTAGTGGGTATGGGGGAACGCCTTTACCTCGAGTCGGTACCTGCGGTTGGCACCACCCCGCAGGGACGATACGTAAATACATTTGACCTCCCCGTCAACAAAAAAAAGGCCGCCGACAAGGTGGAATGACGACTTGATAAAGGTCGCGAGAAGCCGCTGAATGCGGACAGCGCAGAACCGATCAGCTTGGAGAACCTTGGGGGAGGCTTATGTCCAACAATGGATGTCTTTCGGCTGAAATGATGATGATGATGATAAAATCCTCAGAGAAAGGTAAGCATCCATTTGGTAACTAAGCTAGCTAGGCTTCAGATATTAGGAAGGTACTTTTCAGTAGATATATTACTGTTTTGTATCATGTCACATCAACAATTAGGGCTTAGGTACTTGATGTAATTTAATAAAACTAAAAGAGGTTTTTCACTATTTATTGAAATTTATTACAGTTACCTAAAGGCAAAACAAGTTTTCACTTAGTTTGTCACTTAGGTTACCTTTTGTATCAACATAGTGTAACAAAAATAAAGTAGGAACTTAATGATAATGGTATCATTGTTACAAATATGTTATATTTATAACAATGATACCTTATTACTTCATACGACACTTCACTGTCCGCGGCTGCATGATTTTGGAACAAGCGACTCGTGCGATGCCTACTTGAGTACAGCGAAGTGATAAATATTGGCATAAGCATCAAATAACAAATAATGATTGTAGAGTAATATTGTATAAGCGACGGAGTCTTATTAAAATTGTAAATGGTAGTAGGATATAACCAACATTTCAATATCAGATTTGATTTTAGTAATTGCGTATAACCGACAAAGTTGTATAAAAATAATAAACAGTAATAAGGTATAAGCGACAGTTCACTGTAAAATAAAATTTTAGTTATTGGGCATAAGCGCCAACTATATTGTATACTTGTAAAGTGTAGTATGGTTTAACCGACGCTCGATGATTTCAACAACAAAGGTAAAGAGGCATTAGCTCCAGTTTTCATAACAGGAGCTAAAGGTAAAGAGCTATAAGCGTCTGAAATCTTTACTCTAACAAGAAGCAAAAAGACATTACCGACTATAAACAAAAACTATGTCATTTTTACAGAGGTACAAACGCCTTTAGGGTAAAAAAGACCTAAAATTCAGTCGGTTATCCAAAATGACACTTAGAAAACGCATTTTTTTACTTGGGCATAAGCGACAAAAAAGTCATCGTAGAGCCATGGGAGTAAGCGCATTCGAAAGAGCGGAAAATTTTAAGTCGGATGGCATTCATAACTCATTTTCGACAAAAGTGTCGCTTATGCCCTATTACCTTTTAACCGTCGATATTATTATTCAAAAAAGTCCTAGAAGTATGTCTACTATTTGGAAAAGTTCTCTATTCAAAATATTTCGATCCCTATCGAAGACAAAACAAATGGTTCAACATAAACTTATCACGAGGACTTCTTGTCACATCAATCCAACAGCTTGCTTGGGTGATTGAGGGTGCTTAAACTGTGAAGATAAATTTGTAAAGGCATTATACAACAATGTTTTGTTTGAAGTATCACAGTATTCATGTCAATATAGCGTAGAATAGAATACTTTACGACCCCAAAAAGATTGGGAGCAGGATATGAGAAATAATAAGAGCGTTATATGACTGTACATAAAATTACTGTTTACACGGGTGTAATTTTCCTGTTGCGATGTCTCTAATATCTACGAAAGAAGTCAAAATGAAAATAAACTTGCATTGCCAACAAAAATACCGCAAGTTGCTTGAAAATTTGAAAGAAAATTCTAAATTTGTACAGGAAATACGTGCACGGAGCGGCTTGGAAGTGACATGTGTCGCTAGAGAAACTTGCTAGAAGATTTATCGCTCTCTTCCTAATGAATGGTGTATATTTTAAAACTTGAAAATTTTCAGTGTAAGTATTGAATACATTTCAATTACTCTCTGGAGTTTTAAAGGAGGACAGCAAACCAACTTTTAAAATCTAGAGAATTAAGTGATATTCTCATATAATTTTATGGCAATTCACGTAGGTTTTAATGTATTATGACATATTATGCAAATATTTAAATAATAATATACACTAACTGCGGCATTTGATTGGCCAATACACAATTTTACGTTAAAATACTAACACGACATTGTTAATCATTCTATACCCCAAGATGTACCCATTATTATGAGAAAGATTTCGTCCATCACTTATTGCTAAGAGCTTTAACAAGGAAATAATTTAAGTTCATCAAATGCAAATCACGTTGATTTACATTATAGGGTCTATGTTTAAATATTTGCAGACTGTGATTAGAATAATAAATGAACATACAAATTGAAGAGGACGGAAGCGCTGTAGCTTGGCACTGGAGAATAAACAGTACATAAATAATTGAAGTTTAGCTAAAATAAAGTACTAACTTAGACTTAACTTAGACTACAGACACTTTATCGCATAATAGGTATATTGAATCTTATTTCACGAACGACGACGAAAGAAAATTTTGTGTGATTAACCTGGTACAGGTTAGCCTGGTGACAGAATTTTACGAATGGCCATTTCTGACCTTTGAATGACTAACGACTGCTATATTTTGACAGCAGCCGGGATCACTAGCTTAAAGTACTTTTGAAGCATGAAGGACAAACGAGTTAGTAAAACTTTAAGCACTATCCGAGTACCAACCGCGCATTTGGTAGCTTAACGTCCGCTTTCTTTATAAACAGCGTGTGACTGGGGAGCCATCAACCTCCTCTTTTGACTTACGTAGAAATGATGCTGGAATAGGGAATGAAATAAGGAAGTTTAAAATCCAACTTTACGCAACAAACTTCCACAGAACTCATTTTCAGGCATATTTCTCACGTGTTAATGGCTTTTTAATCCTCAAAAAGGCACTACCCAAAGTAATATCCGGCCACAATGGTACATCCATTTGCGGTATTCAGCTTAAACGTAAACACACAAGATTCTTCTTCAGAAACATTAACATCATTATCTCCAAAATTCCTAATGAATTTTATATTACACGCAAACTGAAAGAAACAAAAGGAATCTAAGTAGACTTTTTCTGGATTTTGGTAAACGCTGAAGTGGGAATTCACGTCTAATGAGAATAAATAAATAAAGAACCAGACAAACTAAGAAGGCGTAAACAAGATTAATTACATACATTTAATGTTTCTAATTGCTATTACTGCCTAACCAACTGAATGTTGGATACCATTGTTTTGAATTCAGCTAGAAGGGACGAATTAACTTATTTGATTCGGGAACCTTCCTTCAATGTCATATAAAAGATTCAGGCTTTATATGACTTTGAAAACGTATATTTTTGAGTATTGTAGTGATCCTACTGATTATAAAGGTAGTTCATCGTGCCTCAAGCTTTGTAGTTTATTAAAATAACAATGAACCTTAGCTGAGATCTATTTAAAGTGAATCTTACAATTTTAATACGTTATGAGTTAAGAAAGAAAAGTTTCAAATAATTAATAATTAAGTTTATTGTCAAATTATGTGATTACCTACCTGCGAAAAATCGGAGTTCAAAATAGGTATAACTGGATTGATACAGATATTTAATAGATATGCAGACATTAAACTAAGAAGTGTAATCGTGTAATTTTAGTTATCTCCAAAAAACACCTAAATCCAACGAGGTTTACTGTAGCAGGTATCTCTCCACCGAAGCAGGTGTAAGTGGTAATAAATATTAGGTAAAACCAAATTGTTTATTGCTATCCTTAAGAGTGAAGCTTAGCTACTACGTATTTTCTTGGAAATTTATATGACCCAAGAAACTAAGCGCTTATTGTAATTTACTGTAGTCTATGAAATATTACGTAAAAGGAAAAAGCGATCGGTTTAATGTAATAAACAAAACTGTGAGTAAGTTTTGGGCAAAATTTTCCGAGAATCCTAAGGATTCATTATTAGGAAATAATGTTTTATGTCTTAAACGCTTTTCGATTAAAAGTCATTGTTTGGTCTTGTCGTCGGCGAGGGTCGATTGTAGAAATAAAAACCACTGTTTTACACTATATTATCCCAGTCCCTTAGTTGTCGTCACTTGTCTTATCTTCCTGTCAGTACATTGTCGTATAGTCCTGTCATCGGCCATAGACCTTCACTATGGAGGTTGGACGCCGCAACAGTCATCACGTTCCAATTCCAAAACAAGAGGCGTTCCCTTTCCAAGCTGTGTACTACTACAACGAAAACGTACTACGACCTTAATTTATCGAATCCGTTTTCAATGATTTTTTAAATCCAGTTCCAACTGTGTTTAATTAATTACTCAAAAAATTGTACGGGACGAAGAGAAGCAGAGATGACTGTGATCTAAGCTAACAAAGCTAGTCTTATTTCTGAATGCAGAAATAATGAATTTGCATTTAATTTACAGCTATTATCATCTTCTTCCTTCTCCAAGCATGGATACCTAGAGCTTATGGCTTAGGATAATAATTTCATGGGGTCCACGTCCGGAAGCCTCCTCGTGGCGGACCCTGATAACGTGGTGGGGAAACTTTCTCGGCGGGTGTGTGGCTTTTGATGTCAAGTGTGTCGCTTTGACATTCGAAGTCACATGCCATCGTCAAGTTGCTTTTTTGTTTTCCCACCATGGCTAGTTCCGGACGGCCCTTTTCAGGGCCACGACCGCGCCCGAAATCCCCCGGGTGCGGTCCGATGGCTGCTCCCGGTGTCCTCGTCAGGAGGATGCGCCAGGTCGAGCAGCCGTCGGTGAGGAGGCGGCCTATAAGGCCGGCGTCGGCCAGCGACCCACAGGGGCTAGCGTTATTCGGTAGCCCCTGTTGGCTGCTGGCCACCAACTGGTGCACAAGGAGTGCCTAGACGGGCAGCGTTGGAACGGTCTCGGTGTAGTTGCGCTCACGTGCGCAGATCCCGAGCCGTCCCGTAATAGCGCACTGGAGGTCAGGCCGGGGAGGATGTTTAGTGGGTATGGAGGGAACGCCTTTACCTCGAGTCCCACATATCCCCTGCGGTTGGCATCACCCCGCAAGGACGATCCGTAAATGCATTTGACCTCCCCGACACAAAAGCCATAAGCTTTTTTGATTCAAGTTAATTTGAATGCTTTATTGCTATTTCTTTAGATATATTTAAATGTAGTTAGGTAATTTGAGATTTCAGAACTTCTAATATATACTTAAAAGCTCATTTGATCCACATTGTTCCTTTATGAATAGGCCTACTTCAATTGTATTAATCCGTCTGCGCCCTTTATCTGTTAATGTACGCAAATAATACAGTCTTGAATGTCTCCTTAAATTTAGCCCAAAGCAGATTTGCAGAATTTCTTAGATATTCATTTTTCAAAGACTTTTTGATTAAAGAAATAGTTATCTTTGCAACATTTATACACTCAGAAAATAAAAATAATCTGACGTATATACGCAGACGAAGAAAAACAGTGTATCATAGGCGTTGGAAATGATTGATCGTCTGATGTTCCAGAAAGATTGGACTGTGTATTCTTTTACGACGGTCACCACAAGCCTGCGAGTTTTACGGCATAATCCACGTCGGGGTGCTGATAAAATTGTTCCTCGTTTGTCTACGGAGCCTTTTTTATTTCTTGCAGTTTCCTGTGCCTGGATAAAATATTTCCTTGCTGCGGTGTGCTCTGAGGCCTTTGCGTTTACAAATATTATTGACGCGAGTACAAAAAGTGTACTGTACTTCGGGTTTAAAATGATCTTTGTATATTTTGAGAGGAATTCCTTTCATTGTTTTTCAGTTCTGCATTGGTATTTAATTTTGTTGCAGAATATAATGTGCGTTAGTCTTACTACGGGGGTTTCAATTGCATCCTAACTTATCTTAAATTATGTGTTTTACTTTCCATTTAACGACATTTTTGTCGCTTTTATAAATACTCGGTTCTGATTCCCTCAAGGATGAGGGATTCAGATTCCCTTTGAGAATAAAAAAAATGTAAAACTATCTGGACTGTTAGTAGACCTGTGACTGTTGACGGATGTGTATGTTGTGTATACATATTATAGTATATTAGTTATCGTCCGCGGCTTTTCTCGTGATATGTTATATATATTACGTATATGTTATGTTAAAAATGGTTTCTTCCTTCACACACCAGCAATTCAGCATACAAAATATCTGTATTGTTCTAATCAGCAGCTGTATTGCTTATAAAATATTTCACAAGAACGTTTCTATAGTGTATCCTATTGCGATGCTAATGCACGCTAATACTCTTATCATTTATTCATAAGATAATTATGTTGTAAGTTATTAATAAATGCTCCACTCATAATTGGACGTAGTTATGCAAAAACGTTCCAATCCACAAAGTTGTCAAAATTGAGTTTCTGTGCCCAAGCTAGGTATTTTGGGTCGTTCTATCAAGTGCTCAAGACATTGACTCTTTTAAGACAAAAATCTTCGAAATAATAAATAGGTCCAAGTGATGAAACGAACCAAACAACCTAATCATATTTTAATACAGTGCCAATTATCTTGGATCGTACTGTTTTAATTCATTTTATACCCAAAAAAATGAAAAGAATGGCTCAGTCATCTTGGAACATTTTGAAAAAAACTGTCCTTTACCCAAAAAAATCAAAATAATGACTCAATCATCTTGGAACATTTTGAAAAAAAAACTGTCATTTGAAATATCTATTTCTTTAAAACGTTCCATGTTATTTGTAATGTTTAAGATAGGTCATAGCGGCAAATATAAATGATTCAAATCGCATATACTTGCGGGAATATAAATTTATCTATTCCTGAAACGATCCATCACGTTTTTTTTTGTTTTCAACAAGGTAAGATTTGACTTCAGTACAACATATTATTTAATTTATTAGTTAACAAAATGCTTAGGCATCTTGAAATAAATAATTAATTAGCTAGCTATCAACTTTAAGCTAATATTAGAGCCAGTATAAATAAATCTACTTGCAAAATTCGAGGAAATGCCTTTTTGCACAAGAAATTATACTATCTTAGTTAATGTTAATGAAATAAATTACTAAATAAAGACACTGATAGTACCAAAACATTCACAAAAATATTATTATCATCATACACATGTGTGGTTAGAAAACAATATTGCACTTTGTTTGGTTTAATGTAACTTCTTTTCAATGTTCCAATTATATTTGAGCCGATTATTGAATAACATACTTATAAAAATGTATAATGTTATGAAGTCTGGAACGTTCTAACAAAAATAATGTAGTAAAAATAATGTCCTTGTGTTAATGTAGTAAATGTTCCATTACATTTGAAACGATTAACGAATAAAGATTATACAGCTTACCTTGTGACTCATAACTAGTGGAACATTATTAAAAAAAAAAATTTAGTGATTCTTATTTCTCTTATGTGCTCCAAGTTCCTTTGAACTATTTTATCGGTAAGTAAAATATAAAGTTTGAAAAAGCTAAGTTATATTTGATTTTTATGAGAACATCTTTTGATGAGGATTTTATGGAAGTTAACATTAAAAGATAAAAAAAGAATTAATTTTACCAATAAATAAATCTGATTTTTCAGCACCTGTGGCGTAACGGAAAACCAATTGCTCCAGCTAAATTGGCTGATTTATAATCCATCTATAAATTTATTTTAAAAAAATGAAAGCGTCTGAAGAAGTTACAATTACGAAGCTGATGGATTTTGTGGGGGGATGTATTTCGCTCAGGATAATGAACTATGACGATATTTAAGCATAACCCGGCGTCATTGAGGCAGGGTCAATATGACCCTGCACGTTTTGGATTTGAAATATTTTTATGAAACAATTATTGCACACTGTCGTGAATCTCAGTAGATGGAGGTAAGAATCACCCCGCCTCATTGCACACCTGGCTTGAGTTGCCCGATACTCGTGTAACAAGTAAAACTTGCGCAAAGCTGCAACAGGGTCAATATAATCCTGCTCAACGACGCCGTTGCTAGTTTGTGCTACAAATTATTTTTATTACTTATGTGTTTTTAGTTATTTGAATGACCTAGTAAGATATAAAATGGCTGCTTATGCAGATCTATTGAATTTACGGGAGAAACATCTAGAAACCCTCTGTTACCTAAACATATCTGGAAGGCAACAAAAGATCCAAGGCGGTCCTTATACCTAAAAGACAGGAAGTCATATTTTTAAGGCATGTCATAAGTTTGTATGTAGCGAACATCTAATTTCCTACTGTAATAACTGTAGTGAAAACCCTAAAAAAACAACTGATTATAAGAAAGTTGTTATTTTACATAATGTTGCTATTATTTAATTTCAAAAGTTCCTTATTAAAAATTAAAATTAGCATATCTTAGATTTAAAAAATTAAATTGCATTGACGTTTTTTTTAAGTTTAAGATTATAACAAATTGTTGTTACTAACTTCAACTTCGTTTAGATTTGAATAAAACTGATTAAATATGAAATAGGTACATTGTTTTAATTTCAAACTATTCTATTGGTAGGTTTAAAAATTCTAAACAATTATTCATATGAAATAAATATTTTCTGTTATATCAGGTAAAATCATTACATGGTCGTAATGACCCTCCTCAACGATCATGTATGTACCTTTTTTCCGCCACAATGACGCCGGGTTAAAACATGTTTTGATTAAAAAATATGTTACAATTCTTTTTGGTAATATTGTTTCATTTTTTAATATACGTATTTTTAAAATAAATGTTACAATTTCTCAAAATACACCAACTTTGACATTGTGGATCGTTTTTGCAAATTAAGATATGAGACACCTTCGTACAAAAAAGCTTTTTTTTAAAACGTTCCAAGTACAATTTCCGAAAATTTGTATGATTATTATTATTAAATGTTAATGAAATATATGTAATAAAATAATATTTAAATCAATAGTTTAAGTTGTCCATACTACTCAGCTCAACTCGTTACAACAAAAAAGCGTACCGCTAAAACACATAAATGCGTTTTTCTCAGCTTGACCTATGCGTGGGTTGGAACGTTTTTGCATAACTACGTCCAATTACTTTGGTTGTTGGTAAATTATTCACGATTACACTACGTTAACTTCTGACAATGATGTTGCTCTAGTATTTCAGCGCGACGAGATTGTTTATATAATTTTTATTCAAAACTAGCTGTGCCCGCGACTTCGTTCGCGTGGATTTCCTGTTTTTGCAACATTTTTCATTGATGCTCAGCTCAGTGATGTTATGGAAGTATAGCTTCGTCTTCCTCTATAAATGGACTATCCAACATAATAATAATTTATTAATTTAAATCAGTTGTTCCTTTTTGGACAAATTTTGCAGGATGTCATTTAAGTATTAAAATCATTCAATATAAATAATTGGTGAGAGCCTAAAAATTACTAATAATATTTTTGGACGATGGAGATGGCTAAGCTTGGCCTTTCTCTACGTAATCACGTAAGAAATGATGAGATCCACAGGTGTACTAATACATTTGTGAACCTAAATTGGTGGTGAACAGGGCACATTGCTAGGAGGACTGACTAGGAGGCTGTTCTCGAATGGTGGACGCGTATCTATCCGTTGTCTATCCATCTCGCTCTAATATACACGTTAGTACGCTCTTTCTCTTTTACATTGCCGATCTAAAGTTTCCTATATCTATGATCAACACAGTCGTTAGAAAAATAATACTATTAATATATTTTCACGAGATTTTCACGCTTTCATCAATTATCTAGCCCTAAGTATCGCTAGGAACTTGTGTTATTTATAACTTCCAAATGTCTTTAAGGAATTATCTAAGAATAAACTTAAATTTGTGAATAAAACAAAGCTTCTTTCGAAATCCTGTCATAGTGTAAGGGATTACCTTAAGGACAAAGAAGCTTGGAAATGAATACAAAAATTGTAGTTGTATAGACGTACATACGCTTATGTACGTCTATAGCACAGCAATTTTTATTTGTTTACCCAGTGTAAGGATCCGAAGTGTAAATAAATAAAAAACCGGCCAAGTGCGAGTCGGACTCGCACACCGAGGGTTCCGCCGTACAAACGTAGCGGTTTACAATTTATGACGTATTAAATCAAATTCTGAGTTCACGGGAAGTACCTTGTAGGTTTTGATTCCCTAGCGTGTGACGGAAATTCGTCTAAGGTGTCGGTATAAACTGCTGTATCTTTTGATCGCGTTAACTTAGAAGTTTGATTTTTTCACTGCTTAAAGGGACAATAGACCTAGGTATTTGGTATAAATTTCCATTTGATACCTTTATTCGTTCGTGAGAAATAAGGTAGTAAGTTTCAAATTATAAATTTTTTTTATTATATCTAAAAAAATGTGATTTTCGCAATTTTTCCTATATTTGCATTATATGACAATGCTTCATGCCAAATTTCAAGATTCTGAGTTTACGGGAAGTATCCTGTAGGTTTTGATTCCTTTGCGAGTGTCGGAAATTTGTTGAAAATATCGACATAATCGGCTGTATCTTTTGATTGGCTTGGCTTAGAAGTTTGATATTTTCACAGCTTAAAGGGACAATAGACCTAGGTATTTGGTATAAATTTCAATTTGATACCTTTATTCGTTCGTGAGAAATAAGGTAGTAAGTTTCATTTTATTAAAATATTTTTATTATATTATATAACTAAAAAAATGTGATTTTCGCAATTTTTCCTATGTTTGCATTATATGACAATGCTTCATGCCGAATTGCAAGATTCTGAGTTTACGGGAAGTATCCTGTAGGTTTTGATTCCTTTGCGAGTGTCGGAAATTTGTTGAAAATATCGACATAATCGGCTGTATCTTTTGATTGGCTTGGCTTAGAAGTTTGATATTTTCACAGCTTAAAGGGACAATAGACCTAGGTATTTGGTATAAATTTCAATTTGATACTTTTATTCGTTCGTGAGAAATAAGGTAGTAAGTTTTATTTTATTAAAATATTTTTATTATATTATATAACTAAAAAAATGTGATTTTCGCAATTTTTCCTATATTTGCATTATATGACAATGCTTCATGCCAAATTTCAAGATTCTGAGTTTACGGGAAGTATCCTGTAGGTTTTGATTCCTTTGCGAGTGTCGGAAATTTGTCTAAGGTGTCGGTATAAACTGCTGTATCTTTTGATCGCGTTAACTTAGAAGTTTGATTTTTTCACTGCTTAAAGGGACAATAGACCTAGGTATTTGGTATAAATTTCAATTTGATACCTTTATTCGTTCGTGAGAAATAAGGTAGTAAGTTTCATTTTATTAAAATATTTTTATTATATTATATAACTAAAAAAATGTGATTTTCGTAATTTTTCCTATATTTGCATTATATGACAATGCTTCATGCCAAATTTCAAAATTCTGAGTTTACGGTAAGTATCCTGTAGGTTTTGATTCCTTTGCGAGTGTCGGAAATTTGTTGAAAATATCGACATAATCGGATGTATCTTTTGATTGGCTTGGCTTAGAAGTTTGATATTTTCACAGCTTAAAGGGACAATAGACCTGAGTATTTCATGTGAATTTCAGCTTGATACGTCCACGCGTTCTTGAGATAAAGGGTCTTGACAGACAGACAGACAGACGGACGACAAAGTGATCCTATAAGGGTTCCGTTTTTTCCTTTTGAGGTACGGAACCCTAAAAACACTCGATAACGGACAAATAAACATAATAACGAGGAAGTTTGAAAGTAGCACCAATGGTAGAAAGACTAAGAGGTAACAGATTGGTATGGTATGGGCATATAATGAGAAAACATGATGAGCATGTTCCAAAGTAATATGAATGAATATGGATAGATATATAATGAGAGGAAGACTGAAGTAAAAATAGATAGACTGTGTGAAAGAATATATGTCAAGGAAGGGTATTAATGTTGTGATGACGGCTGATCGTGGAGAGTGGAAGAAGAAAACATATTACGCCGACCTTACATAAGATTAGGAGCAGGACAGCCAAATGTTGAATCCAGATATTTTATAAATTAATGAAAAAAAATATTATGTTAGGTTCACAACCGCGCCAATAGTTGGCGCTGAACCAAAACCGAGCATTTTTCTATCTGGCGCCAGTAAAGCGATGCATGAGTGTGTAAAATTAGTTCCTTTAAAGTGATTTGTGCAAAATCCTAGTAAGCGGTGTTAAGAGTTTTATTTGTTTAATAAGGAAGATTGATGTAATACAATACTTTGCATTCACTCAAAGTTGAGTTGATTTGATAAAAAATCTTAAATCATACGTTGGTTGGCATGGCAATAAACTATCCCATAGGTTAACCGCTGTGGCAAAACCTTTTTTTTATGTATGAAAATCCCTTTACTCCCCTCTTCGTGTAGTGTTCAATCCCCTAATAGAAGTTATAAAATTGTGTATAAGCAACCGTGGCTGACTCGTGAACAATTTTTCATTACACAAACTTTTGCTACTACCAGGGTTCGGTTCGGACCTATTTGAGTATAAGCAGCGTTACTGACTTTGGATTCATTACAATAATTAGACATCGTCAGGGGAGACAAGAATATATAAAGTTTCTAATTGTAATAAAACTGTTTTAAATCTAAGACACCTTAGAGTGTTCTCGTGAAATTTCGAGTAGTTACCTTAATGTTCACAGATTTATTCGCGTAACGAACATTAAGCGTGCCTTTGAATTAGAACAAGCTATTGTGGGGTTATTCACCCGTACGATGTGGTTTGACTACAAGCGGTTACCTTGATATTACATCGCTCTTTCTATCTTTAGATCTATCATAATTATTTTAGTCTATCACAGTAACAATTAGTGTCTGTACCGACAGTTAGCGACAAGATCACTAGTACGGATAAAATTTGCTTCCACCATGTTCGGCCTTCCACAACTTAACATCATTTTGATATAATGGCCTAGAGATTCCCTGTTATAGATTATGCATTAGGTATATAAGTCTGAGATTCGATAATGACCAGAGAAACATAACAAAACAACTCCTGTATTATGTAATTTGGCGCTCGTCTCAGATTCAGGACCTAGGTTTGATGTTCAGCGGATATTTTGTGCTCATTTTGGAAAGTGGCAACTATGTAAATAATATACAAAAATCTCTTGAAGAATATATTAAAAAAAACAGCTAGCTTCGAACGTATTTAAACATACTTTTTTTACTTTCATGGCAGGATTTTTTTCTCGTCTTTCATTTTATATTTAATTTGGTTTAAATATCAAACACACTAAACTTAATATTTTTCTTATAAATCACAGCTTGATAAGAATAAAATTAATATCGTGATAGTAAAATTAACAAAGAATTAATTTAACAGTTAGTGTAGTACTTTTTGCTTAAGAAGTGTCTTGATTCTTTGTCTGCTCTCAGTTAATAAATCTTGTGTCTAATCATAATAGCTCAGCGTCTCACAGACAACTTAGAAAGGGTTAAGCCATGTTTTGAAAGATCCATGACAGAAACCATACGAAAAACACATTATCATTCCTACTCTAGATTGAGGATATTGACATTAGGACGAGCTACTGACGAGGAACTGTTGCCTCACGACTGCAGTCTGCGTCGCTTATAATTTAACACCCCGGAAATATCATCGGCGGCGGCGGCTTAATTGGTTCCAACACGAAAAAGCTCTCGTGTGACTCGGGCCTGAATTGATCGCGAAAATAAGGATTTTATTGGAGAAATAAATCATTCATTCGAAATTTTTGGCGCTTGCGATTAAGTCTTGTTATGAGTTTCAAATGATAATGATATAATACAGGTGTATCGTGTTCACATTGAAAAAAGGGCTTTGCAGAACTTTAGGTAGTATTTGGTTACACACCAGCCACAACTGGCAATATGGGCCATGCAGGGCCACAAAATAGTAACAGGTTGCAAGTCTATCGCCTACATAAAAGGGCCATTAAACATAAAAAGTGAACAAGCCGTCAATGAACTAACAAGCAAAATTTTAATACTGTATGAACCATCTCAGGATTATTATTTTTCTTTTTAGGTGTTTTTTTTTTACATTTTTCGTTCTCGTTTAATTTGTTATCAAAAAAATCTTGGTATTATTGTTATGAAGCCAAATTTAGTTAGTTGTTTTTCCACCAGATGTGCTTTGCTACCTTGCTATGGATGTGTTTATTTGTTCACGCTTCACAAAGCTTAGCACTTATGGAAACGAGTTGAACTATGCTTTCTTACTTTCTCGTATACGTAGTATAGAGGAAGTCTTGTAATCGTCAAAAAATTCGACCACGATTTTGACGGATTCACACGTTTTGGACCTTGGTTTTTGTTTTGACCATTGGTTTTGGTTTTATTGAGTCACAAATATTTTTTTTGGAATTATGTCTGTGTGTCTGTGCGTTAGCACGATAACTCGAGCATGCTTTAATTTATTGCAACCAAATTTAACATACGTGTATAACATCAAAATATAAGGTTTCTATCAAATTCTGAGCCGTCGATCACGAAAGTTAAGCAACCAAGTGAGCGGATGGCACTCAGATGGGTGACCAAAATTTAACATGCATGTATGACATCAAAATATAAGGTTTCTATCAACCTTTGAGTTGTTTCCGGTATACGAGAAAGTCAAGGGGAGACCACTCCCGATTTTTATATTGAAAATTGCGTGCTATGGATATGAGCCCTAGATTCGTGCAGTGGATTCATGCTACAGATGCGTGCTATGGATGAGAGCTATTGATTTCTTTCCTACTCTCAATGTAGTGCACTGCACAAATTGCGTATCTGTCTAGTACAGCTACCTTGCGGCGGTACATTCATAGCACAAATTAGTAGCTCTGCTACATAGCTTGGCATCAGTGGAAACGGTTACTAGTTTCGTAGCCCTGCCTTTACACTGTCGCAGCATAGCTGCATAGCACATCTCTAGTGGAAAGGGACCCTAAAGAGCGACAAAATATTACGGCGTATATTTACAAATTATTATGAATGTATACCATAAGCCTTACATTCGTGAAAACAATTCAGCAACGCAGATAGCGATTCGGTCACAAACATTTTTTCCGGGGTGTTGAACTTGTGACCTGTCCAGCGGCCATTCCGACGCCAAGTAGGGCGATTGTTAAGCCTGACTGTACATAAATCAGGCGGCATTACTCCAGTTTTGGACTTTATTCGCGACCGATAAAGTTTAGAATGGAGAACACTCAATTCTGTTTATCTGTAATACTCGAAGAATATCTAAGTATTGTTTTTAAAAGAAGCACGGCGTGATTAATCTCGTGCTCAGATTCGGGCCGCTGGGGAATATTTTCAAATGAAAAATGATTAATAGAGGACGAACAGAATTACTTGCGCGGGTAATTTAACCCTTAATTGCGTGTTTTTGGTTGAATTTAAAAAAGGATCGTCAAGATATAAGATTTCGTAAACAGTTATCTGTTTTTAAATTCTGACTTTTTTGTGAACTTAATGATGTAGCTTTTCATTGTGAAAGAAATGATTTTGGCAATAATAAAACATATAAAGAAGTATTTCAAAAAAACTCTATGGTCAGAAAAATAAATTGCGCTTCCAAAAAAAATCCGCTGAACTATAATTATAACGAATTTAGTAGTAGGTTCTTAATCAATTTAACAAGACAAAAAAGAGAACTTGAGCAAGCCCAAAACTTATGAATTAATGTTCTACTCGTACATACAAAGTCAAATTCAAATGTATGCTTCCTGACAGTTATAAACTCACAAAGATCTTTATTACAAGCCTCTACTGAAGTGAAAAAACTGGAAGTTATGTCGTCATCTCAAAATATTGTGAACAAAGGTGGATGATAGATCGCTGTGGGTTTTAGTGAGTATGAGTTCAATAACCGACCTCCTTTCTTTGAGTAGGAATAGCGGGGTTAGCGTTTTCAGTAACAAAAGAGGAAAGATTTGAACAATGACTTGAACAATAAAACCGCGTTTCGTGGGTTAGAATTTTGTGGCTGACTTGCTACATAACTCTTGTCATACTGCTAAATAGTACTTTTGTTTTAACGGCTAAGACTTATTTTAGGTTGATGATATTTTCATCATAAAATATCAGACATAAAATGAACTACATGCAGAAAAGAAAAGGCCGATATATTCTTCACAATGAATTCATTTGAAAATAACTTTCCGTATTGTTAAAAAGAATGGGCATGCACAGATATTTCAAGCAGTGTATGCAATACAGTATGTAGTATTAAATATGAACTAATCAATTTCAAAATTTAGTATAGTTTCAGTACTTACCTTTAGACTGACTTTATAACCTCCGACGCAAAAAGAGGGGTGTTATTTAGTTTCGTTTGTTAAATATTATGCTTGAAGTGTCGGTGGCGTAGTGCGTAAGGGGGTTGTCTTCCACCCGGGAGGCACTGGTTCGAACCCCGCCACGTACCAATGTGTATTAAAATTTTGAATTCATATGTACGTTTAATCGACGCTTTTACGGTGAAGGAAAACATCGTGAGGAAACCTACACACACCTATGAAGAAATTCTTAGGTTGTGTGTGAAGTTGACCAACCTGCACATGGCCAGCGTGGTTGACTAAGGCCTAATCGCCCCTAATGTGGGGTAGGCTCGAGCCCCTCGGCGGGGGCATTATATGAGCTGTTGATGATGATATGATGATAGCTTAATATGGCGTGCTTAATACGTCTTGTTTATGTTTCTAGAAACGTTATATCGGATAATAAAAATGTATTTTTTATTGAAACACAACAATGATTTTGGGACTACTCTTATGATGATGCAATTTAATAAGGTAGCGGTAGCTAGTCAGGAGGACACAAAAAAAGCACTAGTACTAGAAAAATTCAGTACAAAATTGACGCTTCTAGCAGTTTTCTTGAACGGATGCGGAAGTATAACTGCACAGACAACTCAAAACCCACCGACTTCCGAATCGGCAAAGGTTCTACTGGATTTTGCTATAAATAGTATTAAGTTAAGGTCTAGTGTATAAGAAATTATATAATTTTATATAAGTGTTTTATCATTATAATGTTTGGTTATATGGTAAATTTATTATAGGACTGGCATGTACATATGTTTAAAAGTCCCTAAATAAAGCGAAAAAAAAAACTCAAAACCCACAAACTCAGTCAAAAATTGAGTTATTGGTTTTGAACTGCTCTGGAGTATTTCTTTAGAACGATTGCTTTAAATTCAATCGCCTTTTTGTTTTACTTTCTTCACTTTAAGAGAAAACTTGTGATAAGCTTTTCACCTGCCCAATGATCTGCTAAGTCCAGTACCTATTTTTCATTAAGTTAGATTGAAAACTCATTCTGATCTCAACAAGACAAAGCAAAGAAACATAAATCCACCCTCTTTAAATTTAAAACGATGTCCGTAACTCAATATTTCGCATCAGGGAGTGGTGACCTCGCACTGCTTACATGGAGTATAAATTTGTATGCAGCGTACGGCTCACTTCATATCAATTGATTCAGCATCCGTGTAGGGAACGTGCCGAGAGCGAATTTTACGCAAACTCTCCTTTGAAACAAGAGGAAAGCTGGTTAGATGCCAAATTGTTGGCAGATTATGGATATTGGTAAACAATGTGACGGCATCAGAATTATGGAGTAGTGGAGCCAAGATTTATTAATTCAAATTATTAATCAAACTCGTCTTTAATTTCGTCTCTTGCACGATTTGGTACTTAGTGGTCCTAGTTGACGGCTAAGTGCTCCAGTCCATATACGAGTCCTAACTTGCGACTAGTACAATATCAGTCGTTGCCCAGGTGTGAAGTAGCGCTTCGCTTTATTGAACACGCCGAACTTGGGTGGATTAAGGTCATAGCACACTTATCATTTCAGAACCATACCACCTTTTTTTACTATGATAAAGAGGCGATACGCTACGGTCCGCAGCCATTTCGTAGCCGCCGTTCCGTAGCGTTCATAGTAAAAAAAGAAGCGTTTTCTTTCCGAGCTGATAAGTGGCTACGACTCTTATTTGCAAACTGTTGATGCGATGGTCTGCACGAGACTTAATCGCCCTCAGTCGGCTTTCAAGACTTTCACGGGATGTGAGCGTAAGAATTTAGAATGTATCGCATCTTTGGGAACAAAGGGACACTAACATTTTTTTTAAAGTCATAAAAATGCAGATGCAGAAAAACATCGTGAAATTCGTCTCTATATACACAGTAAAAATGGTGACAATCGCATGAAGAACATTATTTTGAGAGCGGGAGTAACGTCACATAATTTTGCATTTTTGGTCGGTTTGCTGAAGTGTATCGGCTGATTTAGTAAGTAGTGTCTTAACAGCCAGTGTAACGTTGTGCGTTTGTAACGGAGAGGCCCTACTGCAAGTAACGACTTAAATTACTACATAAACATAGCGTCACTTTTCTTTTTAAAGGTTCATTTTGGAAATAAAACAGGTACCCTTTCCTCAGTTAAGGGCATGTTTCTCAGAAACGTCTTCTTGTATTTTCTTTAAAATAACCGCCAGATTATCCATGAAGAAAAAATCAATGTAGGACCGACTGTGAGTCCCGCATTAATACTCTAAAACAATTCAGAGTTATTAAAAAAATACGTCAAAAAATCTAATTATGCTGCCTGTGAAGTTGGAGAACATGTCGAAGTGACTCTTTGTTTTATTACCAAATAAAACCCTTTGTTCTCAAAGGTGCGGTACGTCCTTATAGTTTAATCGTTTACACAGAGCTCTGACAATTTAAAGTTCATAGGCATAGTACCAATTTGACAACCATTAAAACTTGAAAGACCTCCTCTCCATCTTGCGATGGTCGACGCCCGGAAAATGTTCGGAGCTTCTCGCAGCTCCACTCATTTGCTATTAACTTGAAACTATTAAGCCAACTGCCAAGTAAAGGGTAAAATTGTAAACTTAAACAGAAGTTGGACCAGTATTAATGCCAGTTTCAGCTTAGATTGAGTTAGTCTGTGTACACTCAAATCCTCAGAATACATTATCGTGGGACTTAGAAGCCTTTAAACCGTTTCACCTATGCAGCTGGGGGCAAGGGGTTAATCCTTTGTTATTATATTTTTGAGGGTGGTTTTAATGGATTAGCCTAGGGCGTACCGGTTCCAAAAAGGTTCAACCGAAAAATATTAATTACAAACCCTTATTTCCACGAAACGCTTTTCTACAAACAGTTGGACTATGGACCGGTTAGTTACTAAATTAATTAGAGAAAAACCAGCACAACAATTTTCGTTTGAAATGTATTTTAATCGTCATTGAAAATAAGAAGAAAACTCGTCTTTTTTGGTAGCAGACTTAAGTCGGTAAACGCGCTGTGGTCACCATTCAAATGCGAAGAAAAAAATCTTGCAGTTTAGTTCTCTGTCGCTTTATTTTAAATTGAGGCTGTCAGCGCAAAAGTGGCCTAACCCTCAAGTGGCTTAGGCCACTTATGAAGTTTACGTTGAGAGAAAAAAATCAATGGAAAAAGAACTTTTGTAACGCCATCTATTGACGCTTGGTGAAACAAGAGATAGGCCGATTTTGAATTAAATTTTAACACATTTTTATTTAATTGTACAAGATTAATCACAATATGAAAAATTGAGGGTTAGACCACTTTTGCGCTGACTGCCTCAATTAGAAGATAAAAATTTCTGCCAGTACAATTGTTATTATATTATTTTACAATCGAAGAAAGTTTGCGTTCATTTAGTTTAATTATTCTGCATATTTTCATTTATATATCTATTTATTGTTATTTTATATAACGTATTTATACACGAACACATTCAAAAATCTGTCTTTCAAAGTGACCACATATATTTTCGTGTATATGTTCGAGCAGCTAATTCATTCTCTTAGAAAAATCATTCCTTCAATTTCAGTTACGCCCTACAAACAGCTTAAAGCAATTACTATATCAAAACGAACTAAATAAGAAAAGAGAAATCAGTAATCCCATTTAAGTAAGGCTTATGATAAAAACCAATTAACCGAAGTGGCCACTTAGAAATCATTTACGAAGACGCACATACATTTTCCCGTCTTAACTTTGTTTTTTGTACACCAATAAAATACGCTCAGGCAGTAATGTTAATCTAAATTGATAATTCCTTTAGGCGTTGTTGGCTTAGGCCATCAACCCCTTTAACAAAGATCAGCTAGTCTTACGTAAACACTGGCTAAAAAATCGTTTAATCCCTCTATCGGTTTGGTTTAGCTGGCTAAGAGAAAATATTCCAACCATCTGCAAAATTTATGCTATGTCCTTAATACGTATAGTTACGCTAAAAATCCCTTATGGGTTTCAAGCAGAGCTAAAAGTAGCATTTGGTTACAGATGAAGTCACATCTCGCAGTAAGGGCCATGCAGTGCCTCATAATATTGACAGGTTGCCAGCCTGTCAACTACATAATAGGTGAACCAAGTTCAAAAATAACAGTCCTTCAGTAAACAAACCAACACAGAAGCCAACGTTGGAGTTGTATTATTGAAATTGAAATCCAAACTTGTTAAAATTAAATCTTACTAACTTTCAAAGCTTCGAATTTTAATTTATTTCGAATAAAAATTACTACATTAATTGTTCTTTAAAAGAAAATGAATTTAGTCCACAACTCTGTACGACGCTTTTTCTCCACTCAATGATCACATTTATAACACCAGTCCGAGAAAGTTTATTCAGACACTCTCAAAGATATTCTTGTCACGTCAACAACCCGTTGCTAGGCCAATTCGATTGTTTATACAATGCTACCCTGCTAGTAACTTAACAAACTAACAATTTTAAGAAATATTGTTACTTACACTTAAAAGATTCTGCCGAGAATAACTTATTATTCTGGGTATTAACCTTTAAATAACGACGTGCTATTTTAGTTAAATGAGCACCGACGTGATATCTGCTGGACCACCACAGCAAGGTACACGTTTATATTTTTAGATATTGTTTAAAAAACAAAGGGGAAAATGGATTATTAATATATCTAGTTAATAAATAAATAAAAAAGTCGGGAGTGGTCTCCCCTTGACTTTCTCGTACATCGAAAACGACTCAAAAGTTGATAGAAACCTTATATTTTCATGTCATACATGCATGTTAGATGTGGTTGCAATAAGTTAAAGCATACTCGAGTTATCGTGCTAGCGCACAGACACACACAGACAGACGTAAATCAAAAAAAAATATTTTTGGACTCAGGGAGGTCCAAAACGTGTAAATCCGTCAAAATCTCGAGGTGGATTTTTTTGAACATTACAAAACATCCTCTATACTATGAGTAGGTATACGAGAAAGTAAAAAATAGAATAATTTCATTTGGAGAAATATTAATCAGTGATTAAAGTTTAAACATGAACCACCAAACCAGAAATTGAAATCTATAGCCAGGTATCGGAATTGTGAAAATTATCCAAGGAGGGTTGGGAAGACGACCGGCCGTAAAATATATTACCAAGAACTATATCAGTATAAGTATATCAATAGCAAGACATTTTACACCGATATCAAACAATTTGGAGTAGGAGAAAAAGTATTGGTAGGTATTAAATATAAACAATTATACACAAATATACCTCTAACAACATACTAATTTAAATCATAAAACACTTATTTACGATAGTAAGTAAAAACTTCATGCATATCACTGTAGCACAACCATTAATCAACCGACAGCAGACCGCAAGCCCGCCATTTTCTTTTGTTATTTATACGCCGTAGACGGGGAATACCCTAGAGAGTTTTACACTCCGCACTAATTGCGGCGACTATATTTTGGAACAACGCAATATTTTCCAGTCTTTTATAAATATCCAAAGACTTATCCATTCTCGCATCAACTGAGGAATAATTCAAATATGAAATCTTCTTTAATAATATTAGCCTTTATCTCACTTATTACTTTTTCAGTGTCAAAAAGGTCACTTTGGTCACACTATTTCTAGAAATAAAAATTGTATATTAAAATACAGAAACAATAACTGTATTCCCAAACTTCGTCTCAGTGGAATTGTCGCGCAAAAATCATTCTTATTTGAACAGCACACAGTTCGTGGCTAGAAAATAAGTTTTATTAAAGAAAAGGCAAATCTAAAAGTTTCATATACCGTGAACAATGTGGGTTTTCGTAAAACAGACCTCTAACAAAAGCTTGATAGATTTATTCAGTTCGTTAAGCTCAATGTTAATATTTTGTATGATGAGAGCAAAAAACAATTAATCAATATGATTTTCTTTAGTGCGTTATTTTTTGGCAAGAAACAGTCATTACTTGCGACAAGATACGTGAGCAAGATTAATATTATAAATGAAAAATATTAGACTTTCATCATAATGTAATGTTGATGATGTGAGCACGCTCACACCAATTATCTAGCCCAAATTAAATATATTTCAGAACTTGTGCTATGGATACTAATTAATGAAAAACACCCTACTAATATTATACACGTGAAAGTTTGTTAGGATGTATGTGTGTTTGTTACTCTTTCACGCAAAACTACTTAACGGATTTTAAGTCATCAATGATTAATAAAATCCAGCCATAATTGTTGTTAATTGTCTCGTAGTAGATATCTACTGAGCGGGTTCCAAAAGATTAGTGAAACAGTATAATAGCTTATACATCAGAATAAATCAAATCTCAAAAGTGTAATCTTATGAAAAAAAAACCGCCTTCATAACTAAAAACGGGGGAATAAAATTTTTGTTCATAAAAATCTAAATGTTTTTTGAGGTCGGTGCCAAATACAAGTGACAACGTTTGTTACAAATATTGAGGTTGGCACCGACCTCAAAAAACATTTAGATTTGTATAAACAAAATTTTTATTTCTCCCGTTTTTAGTTTGGATGGCGGTTTTTTTTAATTTTTTTTCTGCTTTTTAGTGTTTTAAGTATAGAAATTTTCAGGAAACTACCTCAAGATCTTTTAGACACACAAGTGATAAAATAACGATATCATTAATGTCAATTAAACAGGCATTTTTAAGGATAACTCAAAAACTACTTGTCAGATGTCGATAAAATTTAAATGGAACCCCATGACAAGCACTAGCTTCCAAAATTCAAAAGAATCTTAAAAATCGGTCCACCCTGTAACGAGTTATGAGGTAACAAAGTAAAAAAAAAACATACAGTCCAATTGATAACCTCCTCCTTTTTTGAAGTCGGTTAACAAAGAAATAATTTCAATAATACTAACTTAAACTAACAGAAGATTTAAAAAAAAACATATAATTTATGCTTATTTAAAAATGTTAAAGTATGTCTTTTAACATATTAATATTATACTAAAAAAAACAGAATTATAAACAAATTCTCATATAATTAAAAATCATTAAATGCATCACAATATAAAAATGAAACGGACACTAAATTAATAACAACATTTTAGGTAAAAATCTCTATTTAAATTTATTAAAAGGCAGTACTATTGTAAGAGAAAGTACGAATAGGAGGTGCTGGTTGTTGCAATGAAAACACGTTCTCAGCTTCGGTGGGTTTTATAAAGAAAAATCACATAAAATCCTAAACCGATACAAGAACGTATAAAAAGCAGAGTGACAAGAAGGCAAACAAAAACGAAACTAGCACAAAAACTACCAAAAATAATAATCATATAAAAACCAAAAATATATCAAAAAAAGGTTGGAAACGGCATCAACTATAATATTATTAGGAATTTTATATAAAATATAGGCTGTAAGTTATCCGAAATTAACGCGAGTGAAGCCGCGGGCAGCCACTAGTACTATATAATTAAGATATTTCTTTAGTTAGACCAACTGTTTTAGAATTCCGAATTAAAGTTTGTAGGTAAGATACATACTCGTACATACAAACTTTATATCGCAATTTTGTAGATAGTGAAAACTTTGATGTAACTGCTTTAAACCCAGTTTAAACCATCCTGTAGTAAGGCTTTGGTGTCGTAGCTTACGCACGTATTGTAAAGATATTATGTCAAACGAAAAATTCGTAACTAAGGTATATGAGAGAGCGACAAGAAAAAAAAATACTACATCTACTTAAAAAATAGGAAAGCATTAATGTTCGTGTTCGTTAAACTGACATTTGTCCTTACCAGGATTTGAACCCGGACCACTTAATGTGTAGGCAACAACACCGACCACTCCACCACGAAGGACCACACAACCATAGCTGTGTTTTACACAGTTAATATAAACTCTTGGAAACTGAACCCAGTTCATTAGAAGTCATTATTAAGGATGGCTCATTAATTTGAAACACGGATCGTTAAATACTACATTGTTACTGCAGCCAACGCCCCGAGAACAATTTTGATTTTATAGGTCGTAGTACAAAATACGTTGAAACTATTTTATTATACCTCCCGGCAATCTTCGCGCTTCGGCTGTAACCATGTTTGAACACTTTGAGCAGTCTCTTCAAATGAATCGTAAGACTGAGGGAAATGGTTCCTCAGTCTTACGATTGTGATATGGAATAGAGAACCTTGTCGTCGACCATATTTTTTCTTCCTTTAATATCTACGGCATTAAGAACTCGTCACCTTATAAATTCCTATATATACTGGCATAACATACAGTCCTAATTTTATGGATTTAATCATCATCATCATCAGCTCATATAATGTCCCCAGCGAAGGGCCCGAGCCTACCCCACACTAGGGGCGACTAGGCCCTAGTCAACCACGCTGGCCAAGCGCGGATTGGTCGACTTCACACACAACCTAAGAATTTCTTCATGGGTGTGTGCAGGTTTCCTCACGATGTTTTCCTTCACCGTAATGTTTAATAATTTGTAATCATTTGTGAAAGGCGTCAGCATCCTTATTGGCAGTATCACACGTCTGTCGAAATTTTTTTTTATCGTAATTTACTTCGGATTTTAAAGTCTTAAATATTGACCATGAATAATTTTATGGGATGATTCGAAAAATATATCATAATATTAATATCTAAATTCAATGCAATATAAAAAAAGTTCAATTGAGACTCGCATCAATGACCGACTGTATAGTACTGCAATTGGCATTATTTAAATAGTAAATTAAACGCATCGCAAATGACATAATATATATGTGATTTTTTATGTACTAGCTTGGAAGAGTAGTTACCCAGATGGCACAATATCAATTTATGATAAGATAACCAGTCTTTCTGTGGTTGATAGTTCCAGGTTTGAAGCTCGATTACATATTCGGCCTTATCATCACTTACCATCAGTGAGATGAAGCCCAAGAGACTGTATTTTTTTCTTTTCACAATTCAATTAAATTTTTAAACCGGCGACTGTCAGGTGGGGTCGTATTGACCCGCGAAGTTTTTAAACGCGTGTATTTCAAACATTTAAAGTGCGATTTTATCACGCTTCTCAGTAGCTGCAGTTAAGGTCCCAACGTCTTTGATTTTAGTGTCTGTTTAGTCAGTGTGCGAATACAATTGAAGTTATATGTGGCCAAACGGCAAAAGGGTCAATATGACCCAACCTTACAGTTCATGTCACTATTTTGTGACAATTAATAATATACAGCTTGTATGCAATTGTTTGGATATAACACTTTTTTGAAATTTCATATTACTTTTGTTTAATTAAATATCAAACATAGTACGGTGTGAAGCTTTGAAACAGTTATTACTTAGAAGATCGAAGCATAATTGTTTCAAAGCTTGAGCACTTGAGCACTTGCAAAGACTAATACGAGCAAGCACAAGTGCTCTAGTGCTTACCTCGAGGGTTCTACAAGAAAATGTTGTGAAGAAATTGGTGATCAAAACGATGCCGAGCATGTCCTCAGGCAAAAAGACAAGAAACTCCCAGCAACTGTCAAATATGACACAATTTGATATGCCTAGAGCACTTTATCCGGTATTGTCGAAGTTGTGTAAACTAAACACGATTCAATACCTTACAGTCCTCGTTCCATTTTTCTACCACACAGACGCCGGGTTAAACTTTTATCAAACATTTTCGCTTTTTAAATATTTTTAGTAGCGAGCTATCACGGTATTTAACAGTGCATGTGTGGGTCAAAGACAATTAACGTGGAAAGTAAAATTTATACAATGTATTTTTCAATCGACTTTAAAACACAAACAAGTGGTAAACAGTGGGTAAACCTTATAAAGCTTTAAAATAGTACACAAATATTGCAAAAAGAGTTGAAAACATCGTTTAATGAGTCGAAAAATATGAGAGAGATTGAAGCGCAAAATAAATGTTTACAAAATTCACTGGCAAAAATGATGAAAGGAAATTTGTGTTAATTGAAATTTAATAACGAGTTGAACTCTTTAATTGTAAATATTTTGTTTCCTTTTACGAATTTTAAAGTATTAAACGACGGAAAGTCTTTTAAATATAATAATTAAATTTTGATTTTTTAAATAATAAATCTGCAATGTTGGAAATTGGATTTTATTAAATTTATTAAATACTTAATTTTTAGAAGAACATTTTTAATTTTTTTTCGATTGTGATTAATAATTTTACCCGGACTTTTGGGATGATTTCGCGAGAAAATCTGTCCTGTGTTGAAATTCACAAAAGGTTTTATTATGAAAAGTTCAAGCAAATAACTCTACCTACCATCTGTACCTACCCACATTTGCAAATAAATGATTTGATTTGATCTATTCCACCTGATGGCGAGCAGAAGTGGAGTAAAAATCCGAGGATAGCTGGTGCGATAAACTGTGGCACTAGCCACCTCTCGCTTGCTGACCTGCAAGGTGCTTATTCACGCCTCTTTTGTATGACCCAGGATTGTAGGAAGGAGGGAGCACGTGTGCACAAAATAAATCTTCGGTTTTCCCAAGAAACTTATATTTTACCCATACCTAATAAGGTAAATTATAGATGTTCCGTTATCATTTAAGCATTTGTATTTTTGCGCCAACATGCACCATTTATTCTAGCTAGAATATTCTCAATCTTCTATCCAATTCGCAATGTCTGGGGGCACTTTTACTTAATATAAACCAATGGACGAGCATTGTTTGCAACGCTTTCGCATCTGTACCAGCACGTCGTGAGCCACGGTATCTGGTGAAGAAGCCGAAAAACAACTTGACATTGACACACTGTTTATTGAGAAATTCGTGTGTGAAGCAGTGACAAAGACTTCGCTGAAGTTATCGTCTTACAAGCTTCTAATTTAAGTTTGGAATGATACGATCAGATTTTTTGTGTATGTGTTCGTGTCAGATATATAAACTTTCAAACAAGACACTGGAAAGACGTGCTTGTTGGCGTTGCACGCTGTCGGCAGATGACCGGCAGTTATATTGGATCCCAGACGTGAGTACCTTTGGTGATATTTTGTCTAAAGTCTCCCAGACGTTGCAACACAAAACTTTTATTTCACATCGTGTGTTGCCCCGGTTGCCCCCAATATGTTTGGGAATTTACAATAACCATACAATAAGCTTCTTGGGGAAACCGAACCAAACGTCAAGGATAATTTTGAATTTTGACATTTACTGTTTAAAATATCGCCAGAAAAAGTACCACGCAACAACCTTACCAAAAGCTGCCGCCAATCAGTGTTTAATAGCGTTATTGTACTCCAACAGTTAATGATAAGATAAGGAGTACTTCGTCCTTTTTTTCGTTTGAATATTATGAAATCAGTCCATCGGACTATGAACAGATTTGTTGTGTGCCAGTTTACGTGTCAAGGCAACAGGAACAGGAACCCAACAGGAATGTCTTCTTCATCTTTTAAATTAATGGCGATCGCGATACATAAAGATTACGTATTGTGCCAATATCTATTGAAAATGTAATTAAAGTAAACGTACGGTAGATTGAGCTTAAAATAGCGTCTTTCAACACGTGTTCTTGCAACAAGAACTCGGGAGAAACTCCATGGAATGTCTCCTTATATCCATGTTAGGCCTTATAATTATTTTCCCTTCAAAGATACTAGAATAACAAAATATCGAGTACATAAATATATACAATTTCCGCAAATGTATACTAAAAAAACAGTCTATGGACAATAGAAGAATATAAACATCTAGCAATTTCTATTATGGTCGTCGTAATAAATGGCTGGCATGTTTTTCTTTGTGTAACAAAAAGACAATTGACGAATTGTTTTTGCTTATTAATAATTAATAAAGGGATTTTCTAGCAAGTCGGACAAAATATATGTTTGTTGTAACTAGATGAAAAATATGTTTTACCCGGTATCAAAATAGGTATAAGAGGACACAGGATAAATTGTATTTATTTAGTAATACTTACGTTAGGACTACAATTAATATTAATGTATCTAAAATGTTTATTAAGGATGTTATTCCAGTATGTTACTAAGTTACTTCCACGAAAGGCATGATTCTTTTATGAATTAACGTTAAGGTTATATGTACTTAAATAAATTATGTTGAGGTTTTCCCAGAGAACAAAGCAATTACTTCTTCAATAAGGTCGTAAAAAGTAACAAATTTAGTGACGCACTGATACGATACTGCAAGCGTACTATCAACGTATTCCGTGCTTGAGCAGTTTGCAGAGAGACAGATCTCGGCGCAAAATTTACGTGGAAGGGACTCATCACTGTTTGGCTGTATTTTACTACATCCATACGAATACTAAAAAAAATATTCAAAACGTTTTTTGTAATAAAATTTACCGAAGGACCAAATCCTAAAACTAATAAATAGTCCTAGAAAAATGCACTGAAAATAATCGACTTGCCTCAGGCGGGAATCGAACCCGCATCTTCCGCAATCCGGTATCCGGTATCCCGCATCTTCCGGCGGCTGCGTTGACCATTACGCCAACGAAACACTGCTTTTCGCTGTCGAAATTTGTCAGTGCTTGGTGCTTATGTTTTATGGTAAACATTGTTTCATCAAACCTTTGAAATTTGCACTTCTAAGACCTGAACGAAATATTTTTGCAAATATTTGACGCCCAGTTAAGATGAAACTACCTTACATTATGGAATAATTTTATTTTTGCGTTTTGCTAACGCGTAAATATATAAATACTAGAAAAATGCACTGAAAAAAAAATCCATAATAGTCTCTAACTGACTACAACTAAAGTGAGAGCGTGCGGCAGCTGGCTGCCGCTTGGAGATTGAGTGAATGGCGAGTAAGCTTATTTTTACTAGCAAGTAGAAAAATAAAATAGGCTAGTATATGTATAAAGTCACATTTGCGCATCATATTTATGTAAGATTTTTGTCAATATCCTTACACTAATTTTTATTTATGACTGTACCATGTGAGCCTACCCTTCTCAAGTCTAATCTCCAATGTCTTCTTACAAGTTATCATCAGGCGGAATGTTTGATTTAAAATATAAAAAAATACACGATACTATGATTACAATTTTTTTCATCTATAAATCATTATGGTGGACAACAAAACACTTTTCAAAACCTTCCAGGTTTTTCTGAAATATGATGAAACATAATTGACGTTGAATTTCACAATAATAACGATTGTACACAACTTCGTTTTACATTCACATTTGCAGCTGTTTTTTCATGTCACGTAAATGAGAAATGGTGGTACGGTGAATTGGGATCATGTTTCTGTATGTTGGTTATTTCGTTTTATAATTTTTACTGATGCGAATGAGTCCATTCTTCCTGACGGTAATGAAAAAAAGACGTATAACGAGGGAACATTGGAACATAGCTTTGGATTTGGTAGAATAATGTTTCTAGGTCTTCCCCGTCAGTTTTTTCCTCTTGTTTTCGATTCATATTGCCCTCTAATCAATCTAAGATTTTATCTCTTACTAGCGACCCATACGCCGTTCTCACCGTTACCAGGATAAAAAGTTTCTAATGCCCACCCTGAAATTACGAATTATTTCTGAACACTTCTTGATTTTTTGCATCTAGGAGAGTTATGACAGCGTGTCACAGCTCTCCTATTTACTTATATTTTTCTTCTAGAATGTTTCTGCAAGCTTTTATTGATTTGCAACTTGCAAGATTTGACCTCAGCAAACTAACGTTCAACGTTATTTTGCTGAGGTCAAATCTTGCAAGTCGCCTGTTATAAAATCTTGTCTCAATAATGACATTTTTGATACATACAACGGTAATGTTAAATGAGTTTCTCCCGAGTTCTTGTCGTAAAAACACGTTTTGAGAGACTCCATTTTTAACCTCAATGAACCGTACAATTTTTGTTACCTACTTTAGTTACATTTTCACTTGACATTGGCAAAATGCGTACGCTTAATGCGACGCGACGCCATTAATTAAGAAAGAATAGAATAGTAATGTAAAATTATGTTAGATTTTAGTTCGTCGAAATATGCTTTGAGTTGTAAAAAATGCTTAATTAATTTATAATTGATAGAGTTATTTTACTCATCAAAAATAAGTTTAGATACATAGCCGTCACAACTTACCTTTATAATTCTACAAAAATCTTGCCACGGTATCCAGTAGTAGCATATTTAGGTAAAACTTTCACTCAAACAGCTCCAGCCTCATGGACACTCCGCGAACAGTGTGAACAATAGTCACAGAATATTATAACAGAAGCGACCGTAATAAAGTTGGCAGTTTACTGCCTAACTTCGTTCAATCTGAGCTCTACAGCTGAATTGGGAGTAGGGGTTGGAACTGAATAACTTAATTTTGATCATATACTCGTCTCTTGTTGACAAAGCCAGAATTGTATTTATGGTAACCGAATTACGGGTGGAACTTTTACAACGAATTGCTCTCGTTTTAGTGCGATAACAGAATTTGGAATAAATGAACACAGCGATGTTGTTCATATTTTAATGTTAGTTACAGTTTAAAAATATAGCAGTTAGTTAAAATCTATATCAGTATTTAACAGTTGGTTTTAACTAACTGCTATAGTTTTAAACTGTAACTGTAACTTTGTTAAAGATATATAATATCAGTATTATATATCTTTAACAAATTCTCTAACAGCCTTCTTAAGAGGCCCAATGTACGGCCACTTTTCGGTTCCGTCTCATCACTGGCAATCAAGCCCTCTTAGGAAGGCAAAGTCTATGCTCAGGGTTTCATTGGTTGATCATATCAGAAATGATGAAATCTGCAAGAGAACTAAGGTCATCGACAAAGCCCAAATAATTGCGAACCGTAAGTGGCAGTGGGCAGTGCACTAACGTTAGGAGGACTGACTGCCGTTAGGGCAGAAAGGAGACGCAGCGCTGCTAGCCCCCAACAAGGTGGACCGAGGATCTGGTAAAGGTCGCGAGAAGCCGCTTGATGGATGCCCAGGGCCGATCGGGTTGGAGCTCTTTGGGAGATGTCCACGTCCAATAGTGGACGTATCCACTGATATGATGATGTTGAGGGTAGGAGAAAAAGGAACAATTAAGAAATATGGTCGAAACTTACTGGTTGTATAGAAACAGTAATAAATTAAATGAAAAAGTTCTGTATTTAAATGGACTTTAGTACTTTTAAATCGTCAAAAGCCCTAACACCATTTCGGGACGAAATAATTATTTTACTTAAACAAATATTCATGTGCTGACTGAGAAAACGGCTAATGCCATGATGAGATTTCTTTTTAGTACCTATAAATCATGTTATCAAAAGTATAAAAAAACATAATGAGCTCCTATTTTGATATAAAATTGCTAGCGGCAGTGGCACCGTTGTAACCAAAAAATGTTTTACTACTTAAGAGGACCGTGGGGGACACCGGTGCCCTCAAGCATTTTTTTTAATATATTTATTTTTTTAATACATTGCAGATCTTTATAATTAACATTTTAGTAATATATCTTGATAAAATACGTCAATTTTAAGAGGAATTTTTACTAAGAAAAATATTTTGTCTTACTTACAAACGTTGTTATTCTAAGCCGACGCGATTCCCTTGTTCAAACATCATTCACATTAATAAATTATAAGAATTAAGTTTTAATACCACCGGAAAAACAAATCATAATTCTAAATTACTTATTCATTAGAAAAAAACGGCTGAAATACTCGTGAGTACCTCAACCCAATTCGCGAGCCAAGGCTGATTGTAAATACATAAATATGTGAAATATTCAGAGGTTTCGTAATTCCCACGCTTCGGGCGCAGGAGGTGTCTCCATCTAAATATTCACTCGGTAATATCCATATTAGTATTCTGGCTGGGGAGGTTGTTTGCGTGATCTAACTGCAGTACCAATGAAATATATTTAGTTGTTCCGTCGCATTTTATAAAGGTGTAAATGGGGTAGACAAGCTGTGAAAGTTTTATAGCAATTCGAATATAATAATAGGAAAATTACATAATGTGAAATTGGGAATTAAGACCCCTCACTGGCCGGGTATAGGTGCGTTTTTAACTCGTTTTAGTTTCAGCAATGCATTTTTGTACAACTCATATAACCAATATTAGTCCGTTTATATTAATATACTAGCAGTCACCCATGGCTTTGCTCGCGTATTTACGGGTTATCGCGCCAAAAAGTACATTTGAAAAAATATCACTATCTCCATACCCAATTTCAGCAGTGGTTTATGTGTGAAATTGTAACAAACCAACAAACTCACTTTCACGTTTATAATATTACCTAGTTAGGATGACACTACAAATTGTTTCTATCTAAGCGTATCATTGGGTTTTATGGTTATTTTTTATGACCAACCTTTGCTGAAATTCATAAAATGGAATCGCCTAGTGTTGGGGAGTTTATTTATGTAGGTACTTTAATTAACTACCAATATAATTACGTAACATCGGTAGCTTCAATGTCGCAGCACATTTATCAGCACGGACAATTTAACGCCTCTTTTTTCACTGTAAACGCCACGGATTTAAATAATGCTTGAGTATTATAGTTCCTCACGGATCAGGGTTTTTTCATAAATATTGTGATTTCATATGAAATACTATTACATTAACATTCATATGTACGTTTAATCGACGCTTTTACGGTGAAGGAAAACATCGTGAGGAAACCTGCACACACCTATGAAGAAATTCTTAGGTTGTGTGTGAAGTCGACCAACCCGCACTAAGGCCTAATCGCCCATAATGTGGGGTAGGCTCGAGCCCCTCGGTGGGGACATTATATGAGCTGTTGATGATGACTATTAATGGAATCATGTGAAACCTTTATTAATTGAGGTAATCGATTTTATTTTCACAAACGGTTAGTTATAATAATATATTTCTACGCTCACACCAATTATCTAGCCCAAATTAAGTATCATTAAGAACTTGTGTTACGGACACTAGATAACGGACAATTTTATATAGGTACATAATGATTTTTAGATATTTTATAAATAAACGTAAATAAATATAATAAACAACCATGACTCGTCAACAAATATTCGTGTTCGTCACACAAACATTTGACGCTACCAGGACTCGACTGGACCGCTTGATGTGTAGGCAGCTATACCTACTGACCACTCCACCAAGACGGCGTCAAAAAGTAATTTATTTATTAATAATATAAATAAATAATAAATTATTTATAGTAAAGAGAAATCAATAAATTGACTAACCCGCAAATCATAAGATAAAATAATCTCGCAAACACTAAGAAGCAGTCCCGAGGACATGCAAACTTTATTCTGTATTAATTTTAGTAGATAATCTACTCTCTCTCTCTCTCTGTAGCTTGTCTAGACGAGATTGTCGCTTAAAATTAATAAGTTTGCTTATTGCATTGTCCTACGTGTACTGTTTCAACTATGTTGCGTAATTTCCTCGTTTGCGCTTATTTGTATAATCTTCTATACACCCGGAACATCCTAATATTATTAACGTAACGTTATTAAGACCGGCAACTTCCCCAAATCTAGCAGAGCGGTCCGGCGTAACAGTATAACTTGAACGTATCCCAGGATTCATTATTTATATAACTTTAATTGAATTTTAAACGAGGAAACTCCGAAACAACATTGTCTTATAATTAATTATGGGATGTAAAAGAAAATATAATCAAATAGGAGACGTGGTAAATTATGATAAAGGATATAATATATTTCGAGATAAGGATAAGGATATTTCGAGTCTGTGGGGCTTTGACTTGCAATAGGAAGTGGCTTTGAGTTTGTTCTAATATTTTTTTATGAGAAGGAGGAATCTATTACAGTTTAGGTAGGAACAGACAGAGTGTACACTTATGATTGTCATGAGAAATAAATTAAACAAAATAAAAAGTGTTTCATACTGAATATATCAAAATTATGTATGTCATACAGTTTTTATACTTAGGTACATCAAATCGAAAACAAAAAATAAATAAAATTGTGAGAAGGAATTGAAATTTTGGCTTAACCTATAAGCAATTGCTATCTTAAGCCGTGTTTAACCTCTTTTGGGATAATGTATGAACGTAATTTTACGTATTATAGATAAGTATTTAAATAATTAAACTTATCAACAAACAAATAAATATCTATTGTCTTTAATCGTCAGTGATAGCCAATGATTATCCAGTTCATAAAATGTTGTCATTAACACACAATATTGTAATTATTATATACTAGCTGTGCCCGCGACTTCGTCCGCGTGGATTTCCCATTTTTGCAACATTTTTCATTGATGCTCAATTCCTATGAGTCGTAGAGTGATGCTATGGAGGTATATAGGCCTATATCAGGGTTTCCCATACTGCACGTCGCGATGCCCTGGTATCTCAGGGTTCGCAATTCTATCCCGGGGGCGGGCGTAGTGAGACGATCCACATAGAATGGCTGTCTAGCTGCTATGCGAGCTAGTAGAACGAATATAAATGTAGAGAAAGAAATGAAAGTCGCGATTTCAAAACTTGTGCCTGGATCGACTGTCTAGGGCGGGCGAAAAAATCGAAAACAGCATCTTTCGCAATCCGGGCGGCTGCGTCCGTTTTTTTGTTTTTGTAGGTATGTACTTAACTTTACTGTTACTATAACGGAGAGAGGGCTCGTAAAAATTGGGAAATTCCTAAGGGCGTCACTATGAAAATAAGTTTGGGAAGTCCTGGCCTATAGTCTTCCTCAATAAATAGACAATCAAAGAATTTTTCAATTTGAATCAGTAGTTCCCCTTTTTAGGGTTCTGTACCCAAAGGGTAAAAGGGATCCTATTACTAAGACTCCGCCGTCCGTCTGTCCGTCTGTCACCAGGTTGTATATCATTAACCATTATAGTTAGACAGTTGTAACGGCAACAGATAGACGCTTAAAATATTCACAGAATATTTAGTTATATTATTCACTTTAAAAATACATAATTAAATTAAAATAAAATTAATATTTAGGGGGCTCAACAACAAACGTGATTTATTTCTCGGTCTCAATAACGATAACAGGTAGAAACTTGAAATATTAATAAAATATTTAATTTAAAATTCAAATAATTTTCGGACAGGTTTGATAAAATCTATGGCACTTTTTTTTCTATTTTTGTAGGATGTCTCTGATGTCCTTCTTTGAGTCACCAGGGGTTTTAGTAAAGGAGACGACCTCGGTGGGTCCTCAAGCTTTAAGGTCGAATCACTCCAGAGAGGATTCCTGACCGGTGAGCATCTCCCTCGGAGGAGTCTCTGAACCTATTAGAGTCTCTAAGGCGTCTGAATCTGACAGGATCAGTAGTTCCTAAGATAAGCGCGATCAACCAAAAAAAAACAACTCCGTATAGATGCGTGCGTAGTACTTGATCATTATTTAACTGCGGAGTTATGTTAAAACTATGATATCTCTGAAGATATTCATTGAAATCTAATGATGTAAAGAACAATTTTGTACAAAATTAAATACTTGTGATGAATAATGTATTCATTTTGATAAGGAATAATATCATGTTTACAAAAGTACCTTCGCATCTAAAGCATTATTTTAGAACAAAATTTATTAACAAAAATAGGTTATAGCGAGTCAACCTTAAGAGATAGATAAATGCTGTCCGTAACTTGTTTTTAGAACTTTTAAAGGAGAATAATTCCGTCATACATAATTTTTGTGTAACTTTAACCGTTTACGCAGCGCACGCAAAGAAATCTCTGAAAATCAAAATTTATTATTTTCCGTTTATTTCAAACTATGATATTTCTTAAGATATTCATTGAAATTAAATGAAGTCATGAACAATTTTGTGCAAAATTAAATACTCGTGATAAGTAATGTATTTATTTTGATAAGGAATAATATCATGCATACAAAAACACCATCGAAGATAATGCATTATTTAAAAACAAATTTGATTACCAAAAAGAAAGGTTATAGTGATACAACCATAAAAGATAGACATATGCTGTCGCGGACTTTTTTTTAGAAAATTTAATGGAGAACAATTCCGTCATACACAATTTTTATGTAACTTTAACCGTTTACGCAGCGTACGCAGTGAAAGCTTTGAAAAGAAATATTTTTCTCCCGTTTTTGCAACATTCTTCATTGATGCTCAGCTCCTATTGGCCGTATCGTGATGTTATATAGCCTATAGCCTTCCTAGATAAATGCACTATCCAACGAAAAAAGAATTTTTCAATTTGAGTCAGTAGTTGCTGAGATCTTAGGGTTCAACCAAACAAACAAACAAACAAACAAACAAACAAACAAACAAACAAACAAACAAACAAACAAACAAACAAACTCTTCAGCTTTATTATTAGTATAGATATATAGATAAATGGACGCCGTCGTGGTGGAGTGGTCAGTATAGCTGGCTACACATCAAGCGGTCCAGGTTCGAATCCTGGTAGCGGCAAATGTTTGTGTGACGAACACGAATGTTTGTTTGCGAGTCATGGTTGTTTATATATTTATTTAAGTTTACTTATAAAAATATCTAAAATTATTATGTATATTAAAAAAAAAATGTCCGTTATCTAGTATCCGTAACACAAGTTCTTAATGATACTTACTTCGGGCTAGATAATTGATGTGAGCGTGACTAAGAAAAAAAAAAAAATATGCTCTCTTAAATATACTTTTTAATCAGTTATGTATGTAGAAATAAAAGCTAGATAGATTGACGAAAGATTATAGAAAATCTTCCAGTACCTGGTTATGACAAAATCATCCATAATTTTGAAAGTCTATTGTGGAATGAGTCGTCTATACGGATAATATTTCTAGTTCAAACTAAATTTATCCGATAAAAGCTATCTAAATGTATAGCACCACTTTGAACCAGACATGTCTAATTTTAAATTTTCAAACTGCTTTAATATTAACAAAACAAAATGGACATGTGGACAATATTTATAAATAACCAACAAAACTGTAATTACACTTATAATTTTAACGAGGTATTGTGAACGGGTAAATAGTCAATAAAGAAAATGTATTTATTTATTAGAAGGGGATTATAACAGATTCAAAATCAAATCCAAGAAGTTCTTGAAATAAATGGACATTTGTGACTTTTAAATCGTCAAAGACCCTTTCGGGGAGACAATATATAATAATAGTTTTTTTGCCGTGACGAAGAAGAAACGTTGAAAGAAACACAATACAATTTGCTGGGGTCGTTCATTCCACGCTCCGGGATCCGAAGGCTAGGCACAGAACAAAAAACTGAGCTCGTCGCGTACTATTGCCAGCCAATATATAACACATAATAGTCCATAGGTCACTAATTATTGATATAACCAGTCGGTGAGAGCGTCGCGATGACTGTGCGATTTTATAGGTGCGTAACGGTGCGTATGCGTCGGTAGTAATCTCTGAACTGCGGTGGCGCTGTTAGCACGCACGACCCACAGATGACGGAAGCTTCCAGAACAGACGTAGGAAAAATCTCCCTACTCACTTATATCAATCAATGATATTAAATTAATCTGTGTTGTTATATAAGAAAAAAATTAAATAATATTAAAATTTATGCTACGAAATGATAAAGTATACATAAATCTGTTTCAGTGCGGATCACCTACTCATATTATAAAAACCTGCGATATCCTCCGCATATTTAAAATTTTTTTGAAAGCTGAATGAAAAATTTGTGACTCGTAACGCTCTATGTAAATCGTACCAAAGCGACTTCTTAACTAAGGAGCATTCGTCGGTGTACTTTTCAAATTAATAAGTAGATTTTGCTCCTTCAATTTTTGTTGCGGTAGTTGAGCCACAGAGTAAGGAAATGAACAGATAGTAAGCTTCTAAGGAGCCAACATCAAATATATATCCATTAGCTTTTTCAGCCTTGTGATGCTGACAGAGAAGAATAGCATCACCCCATTCCTCCAATAGGTCTCGTAGAAGACTACTAATGGACCAGCAAAAGTGTTAATTGATCACCCTATACTCCGTCCACCAATCCACATTGGGGAAGAGTGGTGGAATGCCTAAGCCTCCTTGGATGACAAGGGCTGTTATGAAACTTACTTACTTTAAATGGTTTTTATTTGTCAGTAATTTGCTGTGTTTTTAATTGACAGAAACTTATTATCAATTTCAATATCCGAGATTTAATATTTGGGGACACGTATCGTATAGCGTGATTCTATGAAGCTTTGACTCTGTGCTGCAGCGTGTTAGCGTGTTACTTAGTTTGGACTCACCTTAAGGCGTGTAATTTAGTTAAAAGTATATTGTTAATATAAAAGGTACTAACCTTAGCGTATGGTAAATAGTTATTTGAATTTATTGTCATGAGAACTACTGCCGACAAACTGCTATGCAGTTTGTAAAATATTTAAAACTGTAACTGTGAATCTATAAATAAATTTAAAAAAACTTTACTCTGTGCTTGAGCTAGCAGTAGGTGCTTGCTTATTATCACTTTATAATCAGGTGAAATAAAGGCCGAGACCTTTCCATCAGAAGATAAAAAAGTAATTGCAACGTTCGCTACACTCTTAAAATCTAAGTGGGTTCATAACACCGCCAGAAGCGTCTGAAATTTCCACGATATTTCAACCCCCTTATAAATAATGCAATCGGATTAAATCTATCCCTAACCCGGCGGCCCGTAAACTTGGCGAAATTGTAAATGTTATGAAATTTAAAATTGCCAACATCAAGGCGCGAACATATCCGCCAACGTAGTGCATTTCGATATAGAATTACGGTGGAAAATTGAGATTTTTCCTTATACTCGTATTTAGATTGATATTTTACGACCGTCTGACTAGCTTCCGCCATATAATGGAGTCTGTCGTCATCAACAGCTCATATAATATCCCCACCGAGAGCTCGAGCCTACCCCACATTAGGGGTGATTAGGCCTTAGTCAACCACACTGGCCAAGTGCGGGTTGGTTGACTTCACACACAACCTAAGAATTTCTTCATAGGTGTATGCAGGTTTCCTCACGATGTTTTCCTTCACCGTAAAAGCGCCGATTAAACGTACATATGAACTCAAAATTTGAAAACACATTGGTACGTGGCGGGGTTCGAACCGGTGCCGCCCGGGTAGGAGAGAACGCCCTTACGCACTACGCCACCGACGCTTCTAGTGGAGTCTGTCGCTATAATAATAATATTGACATTAACAGCTATAGTCATTAATATGGTTAGTCGCTCAGCGTTTGAGGGTTTCGGGTGAAGCTCGCTTCCAAATGCGGCCTTTCCATTAATTACTATCATGTGAGATGAAGCCTGACAATGGGCCTCAAAAGAAAGCTCATTTAAGGTCACTAAAACGGCAATAGAGAGGGCTGTTCTAGGAGTTTTTCCATGTGATCATATCAGCAATAATGAGACCCATAGGAGAATTACAGCCACAAACATATTCCAAAGAATTGCAAACCTTAAGGAATAGTATGCAGAGTACACTTATGGTGGTAGGGCTTTTGACGATTTAAAAGTACTTCGCAAAGTCCATTTAAATGAAGAGCTTTTTCATTTCATTTACTTACTTTGCGAGGAGGACTGACAGCTGTTAGAGGTTCTAGGCCGCCCTAGTGACGGCCACGTACCGGGAGTCAAAGCGTTGGCAAGCCCCCGAAAATATGGATGATCTGATATAGGTCGCAGGATACCGCTGGATGTGGGACCGCAAGACCGATCGGCTTAGATATCCTCGAGGGAGACCTATCTATGTTCAGCAGTGGATATGCGTTGACTGAAATGATGATAAAGGATCAAGTTTGATGAGCACTGAAAGTTCATGAAATACTCATACAAATAAACGAAAGAGCAAGATGATACGAACTTATTCAAGGGGCCATTTAATTAAGCAGAGTTTGAGTATCCGACGTTATACACTTAGTAGGAAATCTATTTCAAGTTATTTGACTCTTTAAGTGCATTAACACAATTAAGAGTTACAGGGACAAAATACGCTTCACAAATAAGTCTCTCGGGCGACATTTAGAGGTAACTCCTGCAAACAAAGCCGAGGTGTAAAAACGGCCTGTAGAAGGATTAGCAATTGAAATCATGACGCCCAAGCAACTGTGAAAGTTAGGGACGCGAAAATTTTAGCCCAACGCTCTTTCTTGAGTTGGGATTTTTTTATCTCCGGCACGATTATCGTTCGTAGAGAAACAATTGACGAAATGGAATATTGTTATAATATTTCCGAGTTGACTTTTTCTTTCGTATTGGAGAATTTTGTTGTAATTTTAGTTGGTAGTAGTCCACGCTAGCCCAATGCGGATTGGCGGACAAAATTCATCAAAACCCTTTGCTGAACCACTATTCGTCTTCTATCACACCTTTTGGAAGATATGGGATGATGCCATTCTACTCTACTACTATCACATGGCGAAAACTATGCCGAATTGCCGAAGTTTATAAGTTTATTTTTCATACTACACACTGCATTGCATACCCTACCCGAAATCTCTGTACACGTTCCTGAGTACACACATACATGTTTAAGTTGCTCCAAACAATAGTTCTTTCTTAAAACTTTAAGAAAACCCAAATAAAATACCACCTTTGAACTCTGACGACAAATACCACTGACAGAGATGAGGGTTACGGTACGTCGTTTCGTTTAGTCACAATTATACGGAATACTAATAAAACGGTAGGCCGATGTTAACGTAAATAATCTGCGTCAGTTTAAAGGATAAAGCTTTGGTAAACTTAGTAAAAAGCTTAGTTGGGTGGAAGAGAATTACTCAAAGATCTATTTTAATGTATTTTTTGATGTTATTTGGTTGGCAGACTATAGTCTATAGACGCTTCAACAATGAAATGACACTAGTGCGCTGGCAATCATTGTTCATTTCCCCCACCCCTACTTCAGAAACAAAACACCACAAAAATGCAGTTTTATTTCACCGTGGTCTTCTAAAAGAAGGTACCCAGTTTAGGCATCCTAACTCGAGTAGAGGTAATCATAAAAATTAAAAAATTTCCCTTACACTGTATTAATTTCATAAAATCCATTATGATTCATTTGCCTGCACTGCTGCTCTGGACCTGCGTAAATTCTTCTTCAACCATTCCCGATCAGTCGTCACCTCAATACCACCCTTCTTTCCCACATGTTTTCTTCAGTTTGCCACTCCCTAGGAGGGATATATATCCAAATCTATCCACATTAATGTTCCTTGCTTTCATAAACATTATTACTAAGAGAGATTTAGGTGAAAGTTCCTAAAAATCGGCCGCCAAGACATCAATCCTTGATGGTTCAAAACGAGATCAAAAAATGTTCGGCCAGGATTACTGTTTCCAACACGCCCACTTAATCCTTGCTAAGCATTTTTACCACTGAGTAAGCTTTTGACAAAACCCTCGTGCTTCACACGGTTCAAACCTTTGGTCAGTATATCTGCTAGCATTGAATCCGTGGGAAGATATCTGAGCTCATTTTATTTTCTATCGCTTCCCTTACAATGGAATTTGACATCAATGCGTTTGGTGCACCTGTGGTGTACAGGATTGGTAGCTATAGCTTGCCAGCTGACTGATTGTCACAAAATATTATGACAGGTCTACAGTAACCTACCAACTCCTTCATCAGAGCACTACAGTACACTGCCTCCTTGCACGTTTCACTGAGTGCAACATACTCCGCCTCAGTGGACGACAGTGCGACGCAAGGTTGTTTACATGACCCATACAGTCAGATGTGGCATTATGTGTAACAAGTCCTTTTGAGATTAAGAGCATGTATTTACGTTTTGATACTCGTTGTTTGCCTACTTTTCTTTTTATTCTCGATGGAAGCCGGCACCCACCACAGCGCGGCACGGCACGCTTCGGGATGCCGCGGCATGCAGCAGAACACCTTGCCCTATTCTTGTTAAAATTAAATAATGTCAGTGCTTAATCCACTTCTATATGGCCCAAAATCATTTGTCTACGAAAAATTCCTTTGATGTGCCATCCCGTCACAATACATGTAGAATGTAAGTATGTAGACTGTAGGGCTAGATTCAACCTTATTTCAATCACTTAGCACTCACTTTCATTTAACAACACGAAGTAATGTGTGCGTCTCACGTGCCGCAGGACGCGATCGTCGGATCATTAAGCATGCCGCCGCACAATTAAGGATCCTTAAGGATACGACACGCTTCGGAATATTTCGACCTTTTCATGTAAAATAAAAGAATGTCAATGCTAATTACATTTTAAATAAGGTCGAAAATCATTTGTCTACGAAAAAATCTCGTACCGTGCCGTACCGAAGTTGATGGCCGCAGGCCCTTATGTTCTAAATTTTTAGAATAATAAGATTTTTACTAAACTCAAATTAAAATTTTGTGTTGTTTTTCTTGAACGAGTAACGCGTTAAAGCGAACCCTTTTGCAATCACTCAAACCCTTTTCACGTGATGCGCCTTAAAACAGACACACAAAAATGTTAAGAACTTTTTGCCTTCGTTGAAGCTAAAAGAAAAGGCTGTTATTATACGTAACGGTTTAAGGGACCATCCTGTTTTCCAGTTCTCCGTCCGGGTGTCGCTGGGAAAAGAATAATTAAAAGTCTGCTTCCAATTTCATTTGGGTTCGGTGCAGTTATGTCTTGCTATCGACATACTGCTTAGAGGTTTTGGGATTATGCTGGCACTTCACATAGCTGTATTTGGCAAACATTTGTGTTACATCTTTTTCATTCTGTATATATTATGATAGAGATGCAACACAAATGTTTGCCAAATACAGCCATGTGAAGTGCCAGCAGACTGTTATCTTTCGACAGCTCCCAGGACTTAACGTGGCTTCCGAAGCACAGAGGAAAATCGAGTTGAAAAATTTTGGGTCACCCATTGTGTTCGATTCCTAATTAAACAAAATATATTTAGACATTTATCTTTAGATCTGACATGAAATTGGAGCTTCAAGAAGTCTGTAATCTCTGAAATGAATTAAAAAACCGGACAAGTGCGAGTCGGACTCGTCCACCGAGGGTTCCGTACAAATTTGTATTTTTTTGCGGTATAAACGGCCGTATCTTAAAAGATTGATTTTTTCACAGCTTCAAGGGACTGTAGACTAAAACATATGGTATTAATTAGAATACTTCCGCACGTTTCCAAGATAAAGGCAAACCTGGACGATTAATTACGAACTTTTAATAGAGACTATATTTTTATGATTTAATTACAAATGTATAGCTTTCAGAGTTTTTCCTGTACTTGTGGTATAAAACTTACTTGGTTACTTGCCAAATTTCATAGTTTTAGGTCAACGACATATACCCTATAAATTTTGATTCCCTTGAGAGTGTCGAAATATACGTTTTTTGCAGCATAAACGGCCGTATCTTTTTTTTATTAACTAAGAAGTTTAATTTTGTAACAGTTTCAAGGGACCGTAGACTTGAGTATATGGTTTTAATTTCAACTCGATACCTCCAATCGTTCCTGAGATAAAGAGTCTTGACATACAGACGGACAGACTGACAACAAAGTGATCCTATAAGGGTTCCGCTAATTCCTTTTTCTGGTACGGAACCCTAAAAATAATTAAATTATCTCAGATAGTTTTTGTCTAAACTTCATTAGAGTATCGACTGTTATTTATTAAAACACTTATAAAAATGTAGGCACATTTTTCACTAATCATATTGTCCTAATTGCTTTTCAAGATAGAAGATAAAAAACAATATTGATATTTCTAGAATTTATTATTGCTTATCTTATAAGCTTATAAGATAGTTGCTATAGTAATAACTGAAACAACACTTTTATTGAATAATCATGTCTAGATTTAATCCGAGTATTATTTACTTATACAAGGTACATCAACATCAAGACACTAGGTGGTAGACTCATATGTAGGGTCGTCTTTCTCATTTCTGCCGTGAGGCAGTTCGCTGTGTTTCGTATTGAAGGGAAAGGTAGACAGTGTAATTATTGAGCATGGAAGGCATATCATCTTAGTCCCTAGGATGGCAACGCACTTGCAGTGTTAAGTGATATACGCTTAATGTTGCAAGTGTCTATAGGTGACGGTAACCACTTAACACCAGGTGGACCGCAACCTTGTTTGCCATCTCATAGTTTAATAAAACACGTTGGACACTTAATACTAATACAAAGGTTAAAATCTAGTTATGTTTACAAATTAAATGTACATAACATTTGCTATTAAGGTATCGGCGGGCAAAGTGACAAATTTAAAACGATAAAGAAGTTCGATAACAACAAAAACTCGTTAAATCACGTGGCCACTCGTAGCTGTAAGTAAGTTGCTAGCGAAATAACTAAGACGCTTTAGATAACAAAGCAATATGGCCAAAGATGAGGAATTCCGATATTTTATCGTTATGAAATGTTTGCCACTTGTCTCAGTCAGCAAAATATTTATCTTATTTACTAAGTAGGTAGTTCTAAATAAATTACTTAAATCTTGAACAATGTGAACAATGATTGCGCTGAGTATGAGCTAACGAACCACAGTAAATACAGTAATTTATGTTTTCACAAGTCACCCTGAATTATGTCGTATTTGATTTGCACTGACCTGCATAAGAAAGTATAACACTCATAAATGTGACGATAACTTATGTTCTATTTAAGTTAGAAACTTGAAAAAAAAGAATTATGTATAAAATTTAGTTTTGTTGTTATAAAAACTGTAAAATCGAAAATCTCCTTTTAACCTCCTTTTTATTTCAAGTCCCTAAGTTTAATAGTTTAGGAAAAAATCGAATTTGAAAACTGTTATACCTAGTATTGCAGGCCAGTGTATATAGTTACAAAAACTTTTTTGAGGTACATATAAATACTAATTATACAGGTTAATTAATACATGTACCAATAAATCAAGATTAGATAAATGTCGGTTACCATTAAGCTAGCCCTAGGTCAGTCAAGAACAATGTTTACGTCCTTAATCTTAAACAAAATCGATATTCCCGGAGCACATCACTAGGCAGCCGCCGGAGATAAATAGCGGGGGTAGTGAGGGTTGTGAGGAAATGCGACAAAAAATCCCTCCCTCCTTATACAAGGGCTTAGCTGGCAGCCTCCGCGATATCTGGAGGGTACGCCAAAGGGTGAATTCACGGTTGGCAAATTACGCAACGCACATTTTAAGCTTTGGTACTACTGTTTGTTTTTCGATCGATTTTGCTGACTCAGCGTTTTGTCAGTGTTAATTACGGGTGTTGTAGAGTTGCGGTGTTCAGGGTTTTTTTTCAAATTCGCTCTTTGGATTTTGTTTTCCTTGTGCGTCTGTCTTAACATCATTTACAATCTGGTTAGATGATAAGACCTGGAGAATCCCCGTCAAGGTAAAATAAAATCTTAACGTGGTATTCATAGCTAGTGACTTGCATGGAATTTCACGAACGTTGTTGAGTCTGAAAATCATAATGTAGTATTCGTGACTTGCATCGAATTTCAAATTGTTGAATCTGAGTTAACTTTGCGTTGAGCTATCGAAATCATACTCACTAACAAAAACAATATACTTGTGTAAACATTTTATTGTTCTTTTCCGTAAGGTGTATCTTTCCAGTTGTTATCACTTACACGTAGAATTATATTTTAATTAATTATGTATTTATTGAAATTGTTGTGCCTAAAATGATAATAATATTATCATTTTAGGCACAACAAAAATCATTAAAAGAGGAATGGATATCTTATAACATTCATTATGTTATCTAGTTTTTAAGGTAATATTTGAAACGTCATTTACTGGATAAAAATTTGACCTCGCTCTTGGGTGATATTTGGCAGTGACCGATGGTCGGATGACAAAGATAAAGTGGTATCGCCCACTTGTTCAAAGTGAGTATCAAAGTGGCAATTTTGGCAAATATTTGATGGAACATAATTTATTTTTTACACAACACAGGTGTCAAAATTATAAGCTTTTGTAACATTGTGCTAATGCTAAAATGGAACATGCCATGATGGGTGAAATGTATTAAAACACGACGAGTAAAAAAATTAACCAAAAGAGCTTCACTGGCGTTTTCTGTGCAAATTACTGGTTCAAAATCTGAAGTCCTGGCACATGGTTTTACTTTATTCACAGTGGTAACAATGTTACAATGAAGAACAGCGAACACTGAAGAACAGCTCTTATCACGACAGAATAAGGACAAGAGCCCCATCAGCATTACATCGACGGCACATTACGAACTCACTAAATCACAAACTAACTCAAGTTTATTAATAAAGTTAACGCGCATACAACGTAAATATACCGCCTATTACGCAAATAAATTATTCCGCTGCGAGTACTATGTATCCCGGTGTAATGTATATGATTCCTCGGAGGAACTTCACAGCTTGGTACACTTCGATTTTGAGTTGACAAAACATAGCTGGGTGTTTGAATATATAAGGACTCTCAGGGCAATATTCAGAGGAGATATTAATATTCACAAGTAGTTACTGCTTCATTGATTCTGTGGAAAGCTTGAAGCATTGGACGATATTATTCAACACCCGATATCTTTATCTAGTCTTTAAAAATAATTATATGGAGCACAATAATGTTCTACTCCAATATAAATGGATAATTGTACAATAAAACCAAAGTCAGTGTTTAAAGTCAAAGGTCAAAGACCAATGGCAAAGAAAAAGTAAGGTAGTGAAAAGTTTACATTAAAAATGGACTATAACATTTAGGATTACAGAATATGTCCAATTATACCGTATTCTGAGACACTGGATGAAACCCAGCCTTTTTTCAAGTTCCAAACAAGATTGATTTGAAAAGTGCCATAAATTCATTAATAATAATTAATCTAAGCCCTAGAAAACTCTTGTCGACGGACAAGCCGAGCGCCTGTTCTCAAATCGGCTTAGTTTTTTACTCGACAAGGAAGCTGTCTTCTTCTTACTTTATGGTGAGTGATTGTAGAGAACTCACCTACACTCTAAGAAAGAACATACATTCCACAAAATTGATTATGAGGCTGAGAGTTAAAATAACTTAAGTCACTCACCTGGAACCCGCTATCACAGAGGCTAACTTATCACAAACTGATGAAGACAAGTTTTAAATCAGTAATAATTGTTATAGCGACATAGGTAATTTCGATTAGACCTGAACAGATCTTTAGAACCAGCCAAGCAGCAACCAATAGAAATACAAGCGTCGATGGCGTAGTGCGTAAGAACGTCGTCACCCACCCGGGAGACACTGGTTCGATCCCCGCCACGTACCAATGTGTTTTCAAATTTTGAATGCATATGTACGTTTTATCGACGCTTTTACGGTGAAGGAAAACATCGTGAGGAAACCTGCACACACCTATGAAGAAATTCTTAGGTTGTGTGTGAAGTCGACCAACCCGCACTTAGCCAGCGTGGTTGACTAAGGCCTAATCACCCCTAATATGGGGTAGGCTCGAGCCCCTCGCTGGGGACATTATATGAGCTGATGATGATGATGATAGAAATACAGCCGGGAACATTAAAAATAATTAAATCTCTTTCACGGACAGCATTCAAAAATATAGATATCGGGGGCATTTGGTGACATATCAATCTCAAGCGTCTGACCGTGACAGATGAATGACTAAGACCACCCGCGCACTGGTGTCTTTTTCGTCTCTTGTCACGCCTATGGATATGTATGGAGGTGCGCGCACGTTATGACATGACAAGTAGGTGACATTTGGTGCATCTCCATACCTCAGCTCCATACATTCCACGAGAGTGACAAAATGGTCACCATTACAAAAGTCACCAGTGCGCGGCTGCTTATATACTTCTGGGTTCCGCATTTCCGTGCTGAACTAAAAAAGACCCGTCCCCTTCTCATCTAAAACCTAATAAGACTAATATGGGAGTGGTCTCCCCTTGACTTTCTCGTATACCGGAAACGACTCAAAAGTTGATAGAAACCTTATATTTTGATATAATACATGCATGTTAAATTTTGTTCACCCATCCGAGTACCGACCGCGCACTTGGTTGCTTAACTTTCGTGATCGACGACTCAAAAGTTGATAGAAACCTTATATTTTGATGTTATAAATGCATGTTAAATTTGGTTGCAATAAGTTAAAGCATACTCAAGTTATCGCGCTAACGCACAGACACACACAGACATAATTCCAAAAAAATATTTTTAGACTCAGTAAGGTCCAAAACGTCTAAATCCGTCAAAATCTTGAGGTCGATTTTTTTGACGATTACAAGACTTCCTCTATACTACGTATACGAGAAAGTAAAATACGTATGTGTAGCCAAAAACTCATTTAATTAACGAATGCAAACAACAAAATACGTAAAGTTGTTTTTGGAGTTTACTCCTTAAGAATCGATTTGCATATATAAGGGGCCCGGTATGAGAAAATGTGAGGAGAAAAATCAATCGATGAATGACCTCGTTACGTTTTTGAAGGTCAAAGTCATAATTGGTGCGCATCCTATGTCGCGAAACTTTCTAATTGTCAAAACACGGATGACAGCAGGTGCGCCATCTCACCTGTCTCGGAGTAAACTCCAGTCGTGCGTCGGAGCTGGCACACACAATTTTTTATTTTTTATTTAGCGCTAAAGATAACTACTTACTTAAAAATGGTGCTAGCTATTCAGACATACTTACAACAAGTCCTAAACCATCGAAGATTTCAACGATATTTTTGTATATCTATTTCATACATAAGTTGACGCATTGCTGTCAAAGATCTTCAACAGGAGCCAAGTTCAGTTTCATGCAAATATCTAAACAAGAAAAAGGGAAAGATAAAATATTTTCCCTTGTGAATGAACTCAATGTTGCAGAATTGCTATGTTTAATGTATGTATACAGTATTCTATGTATGTTTAGCGGCTTCCATACCGGCTATTAGGCCGACTTTGATAAATGTGGGTCCATCGATTCATCTTTATCGCCTAAGTGTCACGCGATTTATATTCTGGTGAAATTTAACATAGCTGCGTTTAGTATCAGAGACTGAAGTGCGGAGCTCTCAATAAGAAATTTGAGAAGTTTTAAAAAATGTTACTTCGTCAATATGACATATAATATATATGTCAATATGATTACATAGGTACATTCCTTGATTTTTTACTTTCTCGTATACGTAGTAAGTACAAAGGGAGTCTTGTAATCGTCAAAAAATTTAACCTCGAGATTTTGACGGATTTACACGGTTTGGACCTCCCTGAGTCCAAAAATACCATTTTTGGAATTATGTCTGTATGTGTCTGTGTGTCTGTGCGTTAGCACGATAACTCGAGTATGCTTTAACTTATTGCAACCAAATTTAACATGCATGTATGACATCAAAAGACAACGTTTCTATCAACTTTTGTGTCGTCGATCACGAAAGTTAAGCAACCAAGTGCACGTACGATACTCGGATGGGTGACCGAAAATTTTACCATATTCCGGTAAACGAGAAAGTCAAAGGGAGACCACTCCCGATTTTTTTCAGTTCTAACTCTCAACTAACTTATATTCAAGCCATTTTTGTCTATGTTATTTGGTTGGCATTTAAGACTACATTTGTCTATGTTATTTGGTTGGCATTTAAGACTACAGCCTACGGTGTCCAGCAGTTACTGTAGCCTAGACACTTGCAACTATTATCCAACCTAGTTGCGTTCCCTACCCCGTGTAGTTTTGGCCACCTTCCTTGCTAACAGAAACACGACAACACAAAAACGTAGTACTATTAATTGCGGTCTTCTGTGTTCGTCACGCAAAGATATTACTGCGACCAGGATTCGAACCCGGACCGCTTAGTGAGAAGGCAGCTATACTGACAACTCTACCACAATGACGTCACTCACGGAAAACGTACAATGGAATCTAAGTTAATTTTTATCGATAGCATAGCTAGTTTTGTAGTTATTTTTATGACTAACCGGAGAGTGAATATTTAAAGTGACTAACATTTTCACATTAACTACTGATGCCACTCATGAAATAAGTAACAATAAAGACTTATTGTTACTGGTTTATTGTTAAAGACTTATTGAGAATTTCTTAGTGGCGATTTTTGGAATATACAAGCTACGAGTAGCAACAATTTTTCAGATCATTATACCTCTTTGCTTGGGAAGGCATGCTAAGTTTGTTGGTCTAATGACAGTTGTAAAAAAAACATCTTGATGAATCAGGCGTCAGTAAAGATGATTTTTGTAATCAAGTAATTTCAAATCGTCAAAAACCTTACTACTTTTTCTGGATGAATCAAAAATATTTTATTGAAATAACTATTTTTATAACAATGTTGCCGGGGTAACCTGTCCCACGTTAACAACTCGATAAACAATAACAAAGCTAGTTTCTCGCTCGATAAGAATCGATGGACAAAATCTGTTTATCGGATATTCAGTCGACCCTTATGTTCGCCAGTGAGGTCAAGCAATTTGAGATTATCTCATATTCCGAGAATTAATTAACCAGGTTTATGAATAAAGGCCCTTACAAAGGGATTTTGTGAAAAAATACTTGATCAAGTTCCCTTTGATTACAAGCTTTTATTAAAACTTGAACCTTAAGAGACTTTTTAGATTATAATAAAATTTTAGGTAAAATATTTGAGCACAAACTAATAAACGTGAGACGGCGATAAGTATTGTCATAGGATAAAAGGGATGAAATAAGTTCTCAAAGAAGATTACAGTTAAATAACTTAAGTCAGTGTATTTTGTGAGTAAAGTCAGCGCTCCGTGGCTCCCATTTCAAAAACTGACGAGATAAATTGTCGTGTTGAGTTACCGTGTGTACTCAGACGTCTAAGATTATATTGTCATCTTTATCTTTACAGTAATAAGGTTCCGAATGGGAACTATTATGTAAGAAAACTTCTTCAAATTTTATATTAGAAATGTGTAAAATACCACGGCATCTACAGGTAAGGCCTTATTTGTCAAATATTTGCCATTACGGGATTCGGCACAAATATTTGATAAATACGGCTAGGTGAAGGCCAGCGTTATGCTCATTACTCTTGCTTTTTGCTGCTTGTGAGTGGCCATCGAGCTTCTACGTTACGCATTTTTAACCGAAATTACATTTAATTTTAGTATTTGTAAAATTATTTTACTTGTGCCATGTGTGATTCGCAACGGCCAAGAAATAACACAATCATAAAAGTTTAACAAACAAATGACCATTTTTATTTTATTTTATAAATTCATCCCTAGCAGGATTGAACCCGAACACTTGGTATGCAGGCACCTTAGGGCTTGAATGCATCACCACGGCGCGGTGCCGTGGCCGTAAAAGTGATATTCAGTCTAAGCCCTTACAGTTATTATATTCAACCGACTAGTGTGAAGTCAAAAGGAAGGGTTATGATTTTAGCACCTATGTATTTATGTTTGTATATGCCGATATTCTTCCATAGCGCCGAAACTATTAATCTGATTTTGATTAATAAGGTGTCAATCGATTCATTATTATGGCCAGGGTAACAAAGGCTACATTAACAGACTTTAACAATATGAGGAGTCGATTTTACCTTAAAAGACACCGATTATAACCGATTTATTCGTTTCTTTGTTTTCCGTTGTCGGATTACAGTGTTTTAAACTTTTTGCTCGTTAAAGTTAGTATTATTAGTTTTCTTCGTAACCTAGTTACGATTAGTTTCTCAATTTGGAGCCGATGTAGATGTCTCTGGTATTGTTCTCTTTCAGTTGTCATACTATCAGCTGCTCTCTTACTTATCTGCACTTTTTTCTAGACCTGAGGTTCTTCTCTGATGCTCTGGTATGGATGCATTTTGATAACAAATTTTTCATATTATTATTATTTCAAAATTTAAAAAAATAATTGCCACAAATGAAGTGTTTTCCACTGACAATAATTCATCAAATAAATGTTTTATTTTCCCAGTAATCTGTAATACACGCTTGTACCTATATCAGACACCAGCTCCTTCACACAAACAAAAAGATAATATGTAAAAAAATTATTTTTATTAGGTATTTTCTCAAACTCTTTCTTCTATAATCTCATCCCTTCCAACCCAATATCAAAGGCACATAGGCTGATTCAGGAAGGAATTATACTATAGAACGTATTTTATCACTGTATTAATAAAATAAAAAAAAGTTAATTGAACATTGGCACATACAGCGAAATATATTCATATTATTACCAATTTACTAATGCGATTTAATGTTATAGAGCGAAACAATCCGATAAACTCTATTTTATGCGATTCAACATTGGATTATTCAAATAACTCGATTATTTTTGGCAACGATCTGTGCAGAGGAAATTTTATTTTAATTTTGACAAAGAGTACTTACAAATCGCTGGGGACATGCGAACCATCATGGTTCGAATGTCGCAACTCAATTCGAACCAAATTAACTGCAATATAATAAAAACTGTCGCTGCTCGACAATTGAAAATTAAGTAGCATAAAATTGATTTGATCTTATGGTAACAGTATTGTAACAGATCAAGTGATTCCAGATTCGATCCCAAGCGGGTTACAGTCAACAGCAGAAACAATCATTTGGGATATTTTTTGACTAGATTTTTTAAAATGTTTTTTGATTAGCAGACAAGGCCTAGTTTCCTTCCCTACTTGTATAGCTTTACAAATCATTCTAAATCACATTTTGCAATAAATTAATTTTATATTATACTTACTAGCGGCCCGACAGACGTTGTACTGTTAAAAAATACATATCAAATCGATTTGAGAATCTTAGCCATTTTTGGATCCGTATGAACACAAAAATTTCAACATCGGTTAAACTGTTTAGGAGGAGTTCAATGAAGATCTAACCCTAATCTGTAAAGCTCTTTTTTATATTACAAGATGGCAAACAAGCTTGCGGCCCACTACTATTAAGTGGATGCCATCCCCGGATGGCAACGCACTTGCAGTGTAGGGTAAATCACCTAACACTGCAAGTGCGTTGCCATCCGGGGAACTAAGATGATATGCCTTCCATGCCCAGTAACTACCTTTCTCTTCAATCCGAAACACAGCGAACTGCTTTGCGGCAGAAATAAGTAACGCGGTGGTACCTACCCAGACGACCCTACATATGTGTCTACCACCTAGTTAACATCATAACATATTCAAAGATATTCAACTGTAATCAAAATCTAATGGTTCTCCCACTGGAATTAGTACCAGAGGTCCTGTATTTCTCCCCAGGGGAGTACAAAGGGCTCTGTTTGGGTGGTAGTAGGGTCTGAGTTCGCCAGGCTAGTTTTAAATAAATAAATAATATTGTATCTTATTTATTTATTTAAAACTTTATTGCACTAAATAAAGGTATGTACATTTGTACATACCTTTATTTTGTGCAATAAAGTTCACCATTCGGTGAACCTAATAACATAAGGCAATCTCTACCATCAACCAGAGAGCTGTACCTAGGTAGTACTTAAATGAGAACAACGCAATGAAAGTAAAAAAAAATGTGTTTATTGTCCTATTATTTGTTTTAATTTAAGTTGACATTGTATATATTTTTAATGATATTCAGTTTATGACAAAGGTAGTTGATAAATGTGACGTTTTCTTTTTCTTCGAATTTCTATTTCGGTTACCAGCCTATTGTTTTTTCTTATTTATAAGTTTAATAATTTATGTATGTGATCACAGTTGATTGTAGACTAGCATACTGGTGTGTTGGAAGCCCTACTCTAAGCCAGCATGTGTTACTGATGTAAATAAATAAATAAGTGTCTGTGTCTCAATTTCACCAAAATGAGTCGAATTCCTAAAACGCTTAAGATTTAATATCTAATACGGAAAATCTCCCATAGGCATATCGTAAAATTCCCGTACTTAAATATCTATGTAAAAAACGTGTTCATGAAAATTCTGTTCTCGCATCTCATGAATTTCTAAGCAAAACGCTACGCCCGAAAAAGGCAATTTTAATTTTTAGATTAAGAACTTAACAACTAAGAATGAAGGTACACGAGTTTTGCGACGTCCGTTTTAAGTAGCTATTGTAATTTTAATTTGGACTAAATTGTGCTGGGAAAAAATTGCTTATATTAATGTCTTGGGGTGACCGCGACGGCCATATCATAAGAAAATGAATCTGGGCAAAGCAATCATCATTCGAAACTGAATATTTCAAATAAAACTTAAGTTTATTCTGCTTTCAGATCTAAGTTTATTGCCAGATCACTCATATTGATTGAATATGTGTAACACACATATGACGAGTATAAAAAGAAAAAGTGAAGCCGCAGTGCGAATAGTAAAGCGTTGTTTGGAGAGTTCACGCTAGTTTACTAAAAGATAGTTGCATGTACTGGTTTATTTGTAGCAGCGTTTAGAGTGCTAGTGATTGTCTATCAGTGGAAGGACAAGCAGCAAGACTAAACGAAATAAACGACAAGATCTCGTTCCTTTCACGCAATGTTTCTGTTTGTGACTAAGGTCATCAGAAGGTCACGGGATAGTGAAAGAGAATAGCGTTGCCAGCACGTGAGTGGCACGTCAAGCAAGCCGTCTGCTTGTCTGCCAATCACTAGACATGATTACTCTTGAATGGTAGCTCGTTAGTACATTAGAGCGCTCTGCTCTACTGAGGACTGGTAGCGTCCGCGCTACATGAGACAATGCACGCTCAATACACAGACTGTTCAGCTACACTCGCCACAGTTCTAATTTGCGGTCAGCCATAGTGAGAAAACGATTGACGAGAAATTACTTGTCGCTGTGCACTGCTAACTTGTAGCGCGAGTAACCGCACATTTGCAGCAATAATTACCAAATTAGTCACGTCAGAGCACAATATTGACACAAATACGCTGCGCACTGCTCGTGACCTGCGGACGTTTTAATGCTTAGCACATCACGTAAAAAGCTTACTTAATAATAAATGTAAGAGAACCTTATGAGAATAATTACTAATTTTGCACGTTGTAGAGAGCTTAAGAGTCAAGAGGTATCAAATGGATACATAATCATTGATTATGTTTAGCTGCTGCAACGAATTATGAATAATTCATAGTACGTAGTTTGTGTTGTAATAGTTAAATTATGTCTATTCTATTCTACTCTATTCCACTTAACGACTGACTTTCTTTTCAAAGAATTTCGCTGTTAGCTGGAAGAAGGCCTATGCAGATCAGATATTTAAAGAAGGCGAGATCCTTAGTGGCTGAAGAGGAAACTTCCCGTAGAGGCTTTCTAGTCAACAGGTACCTCCCGCGAGGATATCTCAATGTCATCTTTTGTCTATGAAGAGTTCGAGTCGAAAGAGAGTAACAAAGGATTCACTCGTATATTCTATGTAAGAAAATGTCTAGTACGGAAAACTCTAGTTATTTATTGTTGCGTAATTAAATTATCCTCAACACAACACAAAACAGTACATTTACTTAATACATTCTGAATTGAATGTGGTATCGTTATTTCACAATACAATCTCTAGTTGTTTCAACATTGTATGTCTTATCAATATCGATTAATTCTGGCTTAAGTCCAAAAAAGTTTAACGCTCTATCATGAAATACTATAGCGATGGTTATTCACTAAAGCAATATAAAGTTGTCTTGATATATGTTCGGGTTGCCAATAAAGAATATAAATAACAGTTTGTAAAATAAAGTCCGATATAATACCATACTTTGTCCAAAAAAAAATATACAGTTCGCGACTGATATTAAGTGAATCACTTCAAGCTACCCAATATTCCACTTGTGAATACATCATAATATAAATTACCTCTTTTACATCGATTACTATATCCACGTATTGCGAACCACAAGATATTATGCGGAAATGTAAGGCAGAGGTCTTGTTTGTGGATTCTAGGGGTTACAACAGCTGCGTTTATGGTAAACGTAATCAATTTCCATTTTACTATATTACTATTGCATGTACCTTAAATACGCTTTGACTTAAACATGTCTACATTATTTTTTATATACAGTTATATACAGACTGATTTTTTCAAATCCTAAATTATAAGGAATATCGAAAAATACTCAAAGGAATTTTGATGATTTTTTATGATTTTTTAAGATGAAAATAAAAACTGCATTATTGGATTGATTGATTAAATAATGATCATAGCTTTGATTATCGCTTCAACTAAGGTGGAACAAGAAATATTTTATTAAAATTTAGCATTTTCCATTAGTTTCGCGTATATCATTACTTCCCAGAAATCGATCCTTATTAACAACACTATCGAATAGTGTAATAATACAGGTTGTGTTTTTTTTTTCAAAATTATTGGGTTCGACTCCTGGTTAGGATTATTGATTTTCCAAAAATTCAATGATGTAGTTTTTGTTTTCATCAAAATCGGGCTCGCGACTCCTTTGAGCTATTTCGATATTCCTTATAGTTTAGGATATGACCCTGGAGGCCCACTTTAAAAATTCATTCTGTATATCTATATATACACATAGACATATATCTACCATTCTAGTCCTACTTTTATAACCTTTTGTAATTGCTACGAGCAATAACAAATCGCTGTTTATTTGCTACGAAGTTCGATTGACGTGTCTACGATGCTACAGAATACTACGACTAATGCAGTAGCTACGAATCGTCTACGATGCTACAAAAAATGCTACAACTAATTTATTTAGTTACTAAAGATAGTACGGCGGACACGTCCATTTCATATCTGATCTTTAGGATTATACATATAAGAATTTTAAATTACAATCAAAGTTATGTAAAAAAATATTTCTAAAAAAACTTTTATTTTAATTTAATTATGCACTGAAATGATAAAAATAAACTTTGAATAGCAATAAAAGCTTGTCGTAAGATTTACTTGTGATTAAGACAAACGATAGATCGAAGTAAATCTCGCGACAAGCTTTTATTGCTATTTAAGTTTATTTTTATCATTTCACTGCATAATTAATTTAAAATAAAAGCTTTTTTTAAGAAATATTTTTTTCTAAATAATTTTTATTTTTATTTTTTAGCCAATATTCGTATTTTTCTCAGTAAACCCTTTCATTTGATACCCATATTGTAGAAATGCATTAAAAATAACTATTCCGCCATCTTAAATGGTCCGCCATATTGGATTTAGAATGACGTCACACAGCTTATTGTGTATTGTCATCCAAACTTAACGTGTAAATTTCAGCTCAATCGATTGAAGATATCTTCAAAATCGAGTAGCAAGATTCCACCGGAACAAACATACATTGCAATAACATCATGTAAAATCTAATTACACGCGAGTTAAATCCGTAAAAGTTGTTTTATTTATAATGTGTAGTGCTCGCGCAAATCTAAGAGAACATTATACATTGCAAGTTAAACAAAAGCTTTTAAAAAATTTATAAAAGGAAAACGTACAGATATTTTTTACTACGAGTATGTTAAAAATATTATATATTTTCATAAAGATCGGATACTAAGTAGGGGTAGTGAAATATTTTCTCCGTTTGTATGCAGACGGTGCTCGCTGCACTATCCTCTTAACTTAACGTCATAGGATTTATCTTAGGTTCATTCCCTTTTTCGATTCGAACTCTCCAGGGACTAGAGCACAGGTGAGACTCCTTAGTTGGTGATGCTTTTCGAGTACAAACCCTCTGCTGAAAGTAAGCTAGAAGTCCCACCAAGTTTCTTCCTTAACAATCTATACTAATATTATAAAGCTGAAGAGTTTGTTTGTTTGTTTGAACGGGTTTATCTCAGGAACTACTGGTTCGAATTGAAAAATTATTTTTGTGTTGGATAGTCCATTTATCTAGGAAGACTATAGGCTACTCTAACAGACATTAACGTGAGCGAAGCCGCGGGCGACCACTAGTAATAATATATCCACGTTTCATCATTTGCTCGCCCTGTTCCCAATTTTATTTGGGGTCGGTGTAATACGTTTTTCTCTTCCATACAGGCATTGTGAGCCGTCAGTATATGTACGTTTAGTTATGCATATTCTGATGCTAATACCATATTTATTTCGACATTTCACTTTTAAAATATAACCTGTGTCCATTTTTTCTGATAACTCTTCAGTGTCGCTTCAAAGTCAACAGAAAATGTTAACTACTATTCAGACTTCACAATTTTAAATAGTACTTTTCCAAGCTCAATTTTAAGGCAATTATCTTTTTATGCCGGACGGCGTTAAAAATTGCAAAAAAAATTCTTTAAAGTCTGTTCAATACAGACAGTCGCAAATGGCTGCAATTAGATAAACGAGAAAAATTTTGTAGAATGTTAAAAGTCTGCAAAAAAGAAATCTTTCTAAAAATTAATTTTAGGAAACATAACAAGGTTATGTTTTGTAAAATTTTAGTCGCGGATTCGTGATGAGCCACAATCCTTTCAAAATATGAACCTAAGGAGAGAAACTCGTTGCCTGCAGATGTACTCCCTGCAAAATAACTTAGGTACATTCAAGGCGAGAGTAAATAGGCTACTTCTAGGAAAGCATTAACACTGTAGTCATCATCTTTACTTAAGATCAGGTGAGAGCGCGGAGAAAGATTTGCATATTATTATTATTTTAAACAAAATCCAGAATAAAAAAGTAAATTTTTAAATCTTACATAACATATTTGTTTTGATAAATTTTAGAGTTTGTCACCTTTATTAGAAAAAGTAGCTCTGACCAATCCGAAACTGAGCACAATTCTGTATTCCCTTGGGAGCCAAACCCGAGACCATGAAGGCAGTTAAAAATTATGATATTCCAATATTTGAACAAAATCAACGTCTAGAATCTAATACTATTATGCCTAAGAAACATTTTTGTTTGGAATACAATCGTTAAAAATTTCAAAAAGGTAAATTATAATTCCTGCAAGAAAAATGGTGTCATATGACGTATAGTGTGACATAACATGTAAAGGTAGTCTGAGTTAAGATTGTTGATAGCGCGTGTCGAGACGATACCGATAATGCGATAACCTCTTGAGCACGTACGTAGTTGTTACACAAACTGATTTATACTAAAATAGACATCTGTAACCGTGGCTTAAATGTGACAATGGCGTGAGGTGATCATTATAGAACAATTATCGTTTTGCACTGTTCTCTAAAACCCCAATATTATTATGCGTAAAATTATATTACATTTAAGCTATAAAACACAACATTGCTATTTAGATTCAAATCGTTATTTTCTTTATAAATGGCAATTTAATAATTTAAATTATTTTTAGTTATGTATTTTTCCATTTTTTATCGTCCTATTGGTTAACAGTGACCATAGCCTATTGGCGCGGACCGCAATTGGCATAATATTATTTGATTAAACATTAAGCTGTTTATCAGTAATTAATTAATGGCTAATTACACGATATAGCTACCACGTGGATCGGTGATTAATTTATTGTTTTTTATGAGTAAGTGGAGCTGAGTAGTCTAGCATCAGAGCACGAAATAACATCGGCCCTACAACGAAAACCATTAAATCATAAAAAGTGCAAACGACGATATCGCTGCTTGATGTGTTGTATTTGAAAACAAACCTTGGAAATGTAATAATTGGTTATCTCATTAGCTAGAAGCGAAACTATAAGACTGGGCGATTAATGGGTTTTCGCAGACGGAAGAACACAAAATTTTAAGTAGTTTGGCATTCATAAGTTACTTTCGTCGAAATTTTGATTTAATTGGTTTTCGTTGTAGGTCGGCTATTATTGTCAGAAGAACAAAGCATCTGAGTAAAATCTTGTCGGTATTAAATGAATAACACAGTGTCTGTGAAACGTGTGTCGAAATTCAACTTCATAATTTAGTAATTGTGCATTTAAAGTATACTTTGTAAATCAGCTACCAAACATGTAAATATGGACTTTAAATTTAGAGACATGAGTTATAACAACGCTACTTCGTAATCAATGTCAGTTGATATAATCCAATATTTAATGAAATATTTAAATCCCTAAGATCGTAGCGCCATTTGACACCGTCGTAGTGGAGTGATCAGTAACGCTGCCTGGTTAGGCGTCTTTTAATATATATTAATATAGTAAATACATATTTACTATATACTTATTTACTATATACGTATATACGTATTTACTATATTCACATCAACAATACTGGATTTGGTTTGGTGGATGTGCTCGCCACCGCCATCTGGTGTGAAATCCGCGATTCGGACAGATAGCTCAAAGGCGCGATGCCGTGCCGCCATTTTGGCGTATTAATAAAAAAGTGTTGCCGCGCATTCTTCTTCTGTTTTTTGCTACTCCGCAACTAACACATAGTTTTGAAAACTTTCGCCGTGATCGCATTTTTACTGGATAATATACTTCAAGCGCATATAACAATAAATTCTTATTTCTCCCGCGAGAAGATATTGGTGACTTTTGCAAATTGTGTTTGGGGCATTTGGTGGACTGGACTACCTATAATCGCGGGACTAGTGCGAGCAGTGGCTGTGCCTATCTAATTTAGGTTGAAGGCTGATGATCAGTAAAGCATCGGATGAGTCGTGCATTACGTTTATCCGACCTATATTGTTGATGTTCAGTCTACAGCCATTGTTAGTCATTAAGTTCGCCGCTCCACCAGGAATTGCCCAAATTCGCATCATATTATTTAAAGATGGTACCTTCACCACTGCCTACATATCAAGCGGTTATCTAGTATCCATAATACAAGTTCTTAATGATAATTAATTTGGACTAGATAATTGTCGTGAACGTGGCAATATTATAATTTTTTATTATTAACCAGACAATAATTTGTGACGTATTTAAGACCTAGAAATCCAGATTGCTTTTTCGAATGGACTATGAGTACTTTTCTAAAGTTAAGATTTCATCTTTAAAGTTATCAGGCAAATTGTCATTGAAATATTAATACACATAAAGAAATTGTTGTTACTTCACTCATTAAATCTAAGTCAGATCACAGATCAAACAAATTCCGTCTTTCTAATTTAACGTACGAGTAGAGACAAATAATTGACAAGCTTTTTATTACCTTATTTATTACTTAATTTTCTAAATTACAAGTTAGAACCTTATCATTAAAGCCTTATGTCTTAAGGTATTTTCGTCTATTGTTATAATTAGAAAAGACAAACTTAATTGTTTATTTTTACTTTGTTTAACTTTAAATGTAATATAACAGTTCTCGCGGAAATTTATATAAATCATTATTGGAAGCACTCAGTGTTCTTAAATTAGAGTGATCGAGAAGGAAATCCATTTTTAACCAACATAAAATGGAAAAGGTTCTCAATATGTCTCTTTTATTTTTTTTCTGCGCGATTACTCCGCCCATTTAAGAATTGATTTTGAAAAATATTTTTTGTTAGGTTGGTTACTAGTTTGAACCTTGAACAGCATATTAGTAATTATTTAAGTGAAATAATTATTTCGTCCCAAAATGTTGGTAGGGCTTTTGACGATTTAAAAGTACTTAGCAAAGTCCATTTAAATAAAGAGCTTTTTCATTTCTTTTCATATTTCAGATATAGGTTCATATAAATTATACCTAAATTGATTCAATGCTCAAAAATATACGTTTCAGTTCTTTCGATGAGAAATACAAACCCTAATGAGTGTTTAATATACAAAATTCTTTACGAGTGTTTTATATAATGAAAAATAAGTGTATTTTTAATGGGTAGGTCTACTTACCTTCATTAAACAAAATACACTTACTGTCTACAAAAAAATCCAGTCCTCTGTGGTTGAGAGTTCCGGGTGAAACTCGCTTCCACCCGGCCTTTATTTTTTTTTATGTAACGAGATGGCAAACCAGCTTGCGGCCCACCTGCTGTTAAGTGGTCACCGCCGCCTATAGACACTTGCAATTTTGTTTAAGTGTAAATCACTTAACACCGCAAGTGCGTTTGCCATCCTGGGGACTAATATGATATGCCCTCCATGCCCAGTAATTACACTGGCTACCTTTCCCTTCAATCCGAAACACAGTGAACTGCTTCACGGCAGAAATAAGAAAGGCGGTGGTAACTACCCAGACGACCCTACATATGGGTCTACCACCTTTATGATCACTTACCATCACGTGAGATGGTAGAACGGCACCGTGCATGAATGCGCCTTAACTCGATCCACGGTAACCATGGACGAGTCGACCCTTCACACTTGTAGATTGATACAATATCAGATTCATTACGTGTTGTAGCAATGACCTTAAGCCTTTCACAGTTAAAAAATTAAAATTTATAAGTAGTAAAAGTTTTAGTCCCCCAACATAGCGACTTTCATCTTATAAATATTAATAGGTTTTTTTTAATGAAGTTAAAAGGCCAAAAGTTTTTTTTTTCTTATTAGTTTTTTTGTGTCGGAGTCTACCTAAAAATTTTTATTTAATTTTTAATACATTCTTTTTGAATTACTCGCGGATCCCAATTCCGAAAGATAGCCAGGTTCTTAAATTACTTTTCCTTGAATATTAGTCAAGAGAGAGCTGATGACCTTGAAACGCTTGAACAGATATCCAAGAACCAGTTATATCACGTCAGCTTTCGATCAAAAAAGCGCATCAAAATCGGTCCATCCGTTTAGGAGCTACGATGTCACAGACAGACACACAGATACCCAAACACGTCAAACTTTTATCACCCCTCTTTTTGCGTCGGAGGTTAAAAGCGTTACCTTCGCGAGCAAGTGTGATATGACCTTTATGGGGAGGGTACAAAATAGCGTGTTCAAGAAGAGTTGACGTCTGGTACGCATGTAGTCATAAAACTTTCTTGTAATATATGGGAAGAAGAAATCTAATATAAATAATATTAAAAACACCGACGCCAAACCAAATTGGAAGCAGGGTACGCAAATATATGAAGATTGGTTGTGCGAAAATCGACATAGAGCTTCTTGGTTTTAAGGTCATAATTTCACTACGCTACCGTCGCGTCGCTTCAAACGACACAGTTGCACTAAATCGAATTGCGAAATGACAAAAAACTGGATCATATTTTTACTTGAGCTTTTTGAAATCTAGGCTTCTAGGTCGGTAACGCGTCTGTTCTGATTTTATCGTTAACTATGAAATATAATGTGCAGTTTCGAAAAATATATGGGTTGTTCCGGATACATATTTTTGTTGTACCAAGTCTCATTTTAAATTTCTCCTTTATAATATTTGCTTTTCACTTTAAATTTTCGGTGCATTAAAGTTTGTACGTGAATACTGTTGCTTGTTAACAACGTTAGGATTGCCGAGAGCTATTTAAACATTAATTTCACTGGCGTTTACGATTCTTTTGGCATTCATATAATGGTTAATATAAAGGCAAATGAAAAAAGGAATAAATTCAATAGATCGATGTTTTTTGTTGTTGTTAATTTTTATTTTATTTATTTTATTTATTCGGTGAATCAACAGCTACATATTCTTATATATTAAACAATATGGATAATTGCAAGCCAATAACAGATTCACACATATAACATTTTATAAAATAATTGTGGGTTAACTGGAAGAGATCTCTACTACTACTGACAGACTTGACGAAGAAGTTATTCAACCTCACTGATGGCAAATGATGATAAGGCGGAAATTGAAAACTACCTTCACCCAGAACCGAATCAAGTATAGATGAGACATCACCTATCACTTCTACGAGTATATCCTTAGTTATTGCGGCGATGTAGCCGCAACTCACTCACTTATTGAACGAAACGCGTAAACGCAACGAAAATCACAGCGCTTACAACTGGTCGCGAAAAATATATATCCGGCCTTCGATGAGCGTTAAGCGCTGCGTAAAGTCCGTACGTTTAGATGAAATAATTATAAGATGAAAAAAATCGCTGCAGTGAACTTTAGGCTTAACTTTTCAAAATGGGACTGACTTTTACAAACGATAGCTTCTCTAATACGTTAGCACTTTATATCTCAATGCACGCACACAAAGAAAATGTGAATGTATAGTCTACACCAGGATACGACTCACTCTTGTTTGTTAGCCGAAGACAAATTGCCTCGAGAACAAATAAAAGTTTGTTTCCCTTACCTTAAAAAAAGTCTACAGGCAATGTGATGCACGTTCCACTCGTTAGTAGATTGCACGATTTCATAAGTTTATGTTTTCTGTTATAATAAATCTTATACTGCGGGTTGCCTGGAAGAGATTGCTGTTTAGCAATAGGGCTGCTTTTTGTATTATCCTATATGTAAATTTTCTCTGTAATTGTTTTGTATTTATAGTGTGCAATGAATAATATTTGCATTGTAAGTCGTATTTTTTTGTTCATCTATACTATCGTACTGTTCGGCCAAACCTTTTTTCATATCTATCTAATATTAACTGTTAATGTTAGTTAGTGTTAATGCTTGTACATCACTTATTCTCTTCTCTCGTGTCATGTCTCTCTCATAATATACCTTGTAGTTGTAGAGTTGTAGCATATCCCCTCTGTGTTTTTCTCGCTAATCACCAATACGTAATGCTAAGCAAAAGCCTCGCCGAAACATCTCTGATCCTTAACCTCTGCCAGGGCTTCTAAGTTGTTTCGGAAACTCTTGATATCATCACATCATCTTTTCTTAAGTCTCCTCGTCAAAGACAGCCGAGGGTAACTAGTGTGTGTAACGTATAATATAGCGTAAAGCGAAGACTACAGTGTGGGAAAAGACACTAGAAGGGCCCTACCATGTTATAAGATTTTAATAAATTACAGATTTTCTCTAGGGAATTTCGATACAACTCTACGATGTGAGGCGAGGCTATTGAAATAAAGAAATATCCTAATAATTTTGTTATTGAAAAAGAAGATAGTTCATCCATACCACTTGCATAGAACCCGGACGCTAGAATCTAAATTATTACAGCTCAACCACCAATCAAAAAAAGCGTCGGTGGCGTAGTGCGTAAGAGCGACGTCTCCCACCCGGGAGGCACTGGTTTGATCCCCGCCACGTACCAATGTGTTTTCAAATTTTTTATTCATATGTACGTTTAATCGACGCTTTTACGGTGAAGGAAAACATCGTGAGGAAACCTGCACACACCTATGAAGAAATTTTTAGGTTGTGTGTGAAGCACTTGGCCAGCGTGGTTGACTAAAGCCTAATCGCCCCTAATGTGGGGTAGGCTCGAGCCTGTCGATGATGAACCACCAATCAACTTACAAGCTCAGCAGATCACCGCAAGACCAAATGACACCTTGACTTTCGTTTGAGTGACTCCGGACCTTCAAAATTATGATTTAGCTGGTGGTGGTTTTAACTATTACTTACATCGTACAAGATAACGTCAGTCTTTAGTTTTACTGTGAAAATGAACGGTGAAATGTGTTACGAAACGTTGGGATAAAAACAAAATGTGACACCCAAATACACCCGACTTATACACCCGTAAAGTAAGAATTAAATTCATAATTTGACATTATTAGGTTTAAAGGCAACATTCGGAAGAACCTCTCTAAATTAGAAGTGTCGTCTTACAACAATACCATGTTAAATCAACAATTACCGACCCATCTCGCTTGCTACCACGGCGGCTAAGGTGTTTGACAGTGTGTTGACTAGTTGTCTCTCTGGGTACCTGAATATACATGATAATCAATTCGGTTTTAAGTCAGGAGGGTCGACAGAGACTGCAATTCTAAGTTTAAAGCACACTGTCGGGTACTACACCGCACGGAGGACCCCGGTATACGCGTGCTTCCTTGACTTGTCAAAGGCTTTTGACCTGGTTGCATACCATGTACTGTGGGATAAGCTGGGGCGCGCGGGTGTGCCGGTGAAGTACACGTCCTTGCTCAAATACTGGTATTCTAACCAAAAGAACCAGGTGAGATGGCGCGGTTCTCTGTCGGAAGAATACGGGTTGGAATGCGGTGTGAGACAGGGGGGATTAAGCTCTCCCCTTTTGTTTAATTTATATGTTAATGATCTTATCGAGGGACTGAGCAATACCCATGTCGGCTGCTACATTGATGGAACCTGTATCAACAATATTAGTTATGCTGACGACATGGTTCTGCTCTGTCCATCGATAGCGGGACTGAGACAGCTGCTGTTACTCTGCGAGACTTACGCGAAGGTCCATGGCCTAAAATACAACTGTAGTAAGAGTGAACTACTTATTTTTAAAGTGCCCAAACAGCGGCCACGCTGTGTACCACCTGTAAGTCTCGATGGTGTACCCCTTAAAATAGTGGATAGCTTTAAGTACCTAGGCCATATTGTCACAAGTGATTTAAGGGATGAAGAGGATATTGAGAGGGAACGTAGGGCGTTGGCGGTGAGAAGTAATATGATAGCCCGTAGATTCACTCGATGTACTGCAGACGTGAAAGTAACACTATTTAAGGCGTTTTGCCAGTCTTTTTATTCGGGTGGTCTATGGGTGTCATATTCACGGCGAGCCTACAACGTTTTACGTGTACAATACAACAACGCCTTTAGGATGCTATTGGGGCTTCCACGGCGCTGTAGCGCCTCGAAAATGTTTGCGGACGCACGCACAGACGGATTTCAAGCGATTATGCGTAAGAAAGCGGCGTCGTTGTTACAGCGCATACGCAATAGCACCAATGGCATCCTAAAGATGCTTGCTGCCAGAGCAGATTGTCCCCTACAAAGGCACTTGGTAGTGACTGCCATAGGGCTTAATAATAATAAAAATTATGTGAAATAATAATAATAATATAATATCGCTCCTGTAAACTAACATTACCTACTAACATAGAAATAAGCAATAATTGTTACTAACCTACTACTACTAATATAATATGGATATTTTTATGTCTGAAATAAAGCTATTTTTAATTTAATTTTTTAATTTTTTTAATTTAAGGCACAGGGATCTTTGAAGCCTGTATTGAATTAATTTGAATTCATGTATGTACTTTTTTTCAATAAAATTATTTTTTTCTCTTTATAGATAGTGTTTAGACAGACAGTGCTCATCCATAGTCACCACATGGTAAACCCTTAAATACTTAGCTCATTAAGTATATATTTTATTAAAGAGTTCTCCATTTTATATTTACTATTTATAATTTGTGTCTACTTTTCTTTCGAAATCACATTTAAATATTTTTTATGAAGTTTTACCCACATGTTATATTGATAGGGAAAATAAATATAATAATTGACATTCATAGTCATGTGGTACTACTTATAATAAATATTACATCCATTGATAAACAATATAATAATATCATACTATAGGAATAACGTGGATTTTTTTTCAAATACTTAAAAACCTATTATTAAACTTGAGAATAATATATCTCTTTTTGCAATAACTCCAATTTTTCTAACGAAGTTTTTTGAATATTTTTTATATCCTGGTAAATTAAGATCAATTTAAAAATTGAAAAGAGTTTAGGTTGTCTAAAGCCGATGTTTTCTTTTACGATGAACAATGTTTTCTTTCAATCAGGAAAAAATTAAACGGAAACCTGATACAAACCCTCAAAATGTATACGATTATTTGAAAAATCCTTTTCTTCTTTTAATCGCGTTGGCGCCGAATTTATCTTTACATAATAATTCAGTTACACAGAACGCACGCAATGTTTACTTTTAACGACGCCGTAAATCGTACAAAAACGTAACCACATGTATATTCAGAGGCAATCTGATTAACATATCAATCGCGCTAACAAAAAACGTAAAACACAAAGTACTTACGCGTACAACATTTTGGATCCGAATCGTGATCACTTAGAGTACACAGCACTAGCACACAAACACAGCACTGCACTACACAACGCACGTTGGGCGGGCGGACGATAGCCTCCCTTGGAAAGCTCGTAGTGACTGCCGCCGGGGTGAGGGGATTGGCGCCGCGCAGGCGGACGGACTCAGTCCGCTACCAGACATTTTTCTGTTTGTGGATCACCTACTTATCCGCGATGGATTTAAAAGCGCAGTTAAACGTACGAAAAACGAAGGTGATATTTTTGGCGGAAGGTTGATTTGTAGTTTTATTTATTAGGTTGTAAAATATGAATTCATACACCATGTTCCATAAGATTTGTATGAAATTTGGCCCGCTATTATGATTATTAAATTTTATTATATTCTGGAATAATTTTTGAGTTTGCAAAAACGCAAATATTTTTAAAACTAGATAATATAAAAGGCGACCTGCTCCAGGCGGGAATTGAACCCAGTGTATTTTTTCTATTTTGAAAATATTTACGTGTTTGTAAACGCAAAAATTAGGCGTTCAATATATAAATAAAAATATTTCGTTCGGATCTTAGATGTGCAAATTTCAAAAATTTGATGAAACAGTGTTTACCACAAAAACATAAGCACCAAGCACTGACAAATTTCTACAGCGGAAGCAATGCCCTGGTGGCATAGTGGTTAACGCAGCCGCCCGGATGGCGAAAGATGCTGGGTTCGATTCCCGCCCTCGGGCAGGTCGATTTTTTTCAGTGTATTTTTTCTAGTTTTATTATTAATTTATTAATTATATTAATTTAATTTAATTGTATACTTCACTTTTGTAATTTACTAGCATAGTCATTAAGAAATTATTACTAACATCTATGGATTTAAGTTGTACGAAATAAATAGTTTTTATTTTATTTTATTTGTTTTTTTATTTATCATATTTTTCTTTTTCTTCACGCGCAATCCTGAACCACTGAGTGACTGGCTATTTTACACTTTTTCTTAAAACAATAATGCTGTTAAATCTTTTTATGGCGTGAAACGTTCATAGTTATGATCACACTAGATGTCTGGAATGGAAATTATGACACAAATTCCAGGAACATTAGTGCCGTGTAAAACATTTAGGTACTGTCACCTTCCCAGACGGCCCATGAGATGCCTCTTCACGCCTCGTTTGAATAACTTCATATACCTACTTAATACTACATGTAGTGGTAGGGGACTTCCGTACTTGTGAAGTAAATAACTTCCACCCGTGTGAACTCAGTCTTTATTTTATGGTTCGGGTACAATGAGGAAATATAAGGAACAATATGAGTTACGTAAATCTTGTGAACTCGCAGTTGTAAGAAAAGTGTCTAGTATTATTTTGTATGTATATGTTAAGCAGTTCAGTAGCCCAGATGAAACTGGGTTTATGTGGCTGTGAGATGTCAATCACTGTATTTTTTACGGTTTACGGTTTGGTATCATGAGATAAATTCTATGGTGAGATTTACATTAATTTATAATGACGTGATGTGGTGCATTTGTATCGCATTAAAAACCCGATCGCGGTAGGCAGGGCAGCGGTCTCGTCAGCGTCGTCAAATATTAGCTAATAATGTATATAAATACTCTTTATTGCAATTGAAAATATTATGACAATTTATACAATAGTACATAGTTTGCAAGGGCAGACTTATCCCTAAAAGAGATCTCTTCCAGTCAACCCATGTATGTTAGAGAATAATTCGTATGCAGGCGATACAAAATGCAAGAGTAAAGAAAAATAGCTTAGATTAATTAAAATAACAATTTACAAACATACAAGACTAAAGTTCTCGAATTATAAATTTAGCGTCTTTTGTCAGATTTGCAGATCTCTAAAAGCTCGATAATCTCGGAGTCGATGGCGCCGCTGTCGTGAGTTCTGAGCAACGATCACAAAAATTAATCAGTGCGGTAGGTATTCGGATGGGCGCCCGACTTTTTTGTTACTCCATTTTCCTCCGTGCTTCGGAAGGCACGTTAAGCTGGTGGTATCGGCTGCTGTCGAAAGATAGCAGTCGTGAACAAGTCACGTCAGAGTTCAGAATTAGCTACTTGTAAAAGTGTGACACCAGTTTAACCAGTCGAAGAAGAAGAAGTTCGGAGTCCCACGTCTAGATGAGCGCGAGCTCTTTGACCCGAGCTACCCGAGCCTTCAAAAAAGCTTGAGTCTTCAAAACTTTTCTTTCTCCCTTTTTTTGTTTTGAAGAATAATGTAAAAATTTCGCAGGCTTAAAAAAGATTCAAAATAAACTTTATTATAGCTAAATTAAGCAATCCAAATTTAACTGATCTACCTCGGTGTCAAGGTCCGTTAATAAATTGATTCTTCAACTCGTCATTGTCATTGTAAAAGAAATTATTCCAACAGTGGAATCAAATCGCATTATTGAAGGTTGACCCACTTTTCCCGCGAAAGTTCCCATAATATTAATATAATTCCTTATATTAAGTATTCGTTACCGTGAATGTGAAGACAAATAAAAAGTTGATGAAATGTTAATTTATGCCAAACAATTCAATTTTCCGAAACTTTTACATAATCGAATTTTGACCGTGCAGTGACGGTCTATAAGAATACCGTTGTCACTGCCCCCTCTCTTTCCCCTGGGTGTCGTAGGAGGCGACTAAGGGAGTTCCAAGCGACCATCCGCTCAACTGGTGGTAGGGCCTAACGCCCGCCTGGTTAGTCACCACCGTGCGCGTGGTGTAAAACCCGTAAAGTGCTCATTGAGCGCGTTTCGGGATCAGCCAGCGTACTACCAGAGCTTGAGTGGGCGTTACCGCGACATAGATCGGTCCAGGGGCGACATTGGTCGAGCTGATGCCGGGAGGAATGCGTCGATCCGCCGGCCAGGGAGACCCGTAGAAACGGTTATCCCGCTGGCCGCCCGTGGCATAGTGCAGGGGCCCGAGCGTGCCTAACCAGCTCGCGAGGCTGCCCTATCATGCCACACATAATCTCGGGGTGGACCGTCGTGCCGGTTGGTGACCGGGATGTGGGGTCCCGGCGGCCACACCCGGGGGGGTACGGGGGCCCTTCCGTCCGGCGGATCGACGAATATCCTCTTTGGGCAGTTCCACGGTAAGACCAGCCTCCCCGCTTTGTCCGGGACTGTCGCGGTAATGCTCACTCAATTCACGTCTCTTTCCCACTCCTAAATACATGGCAGCCAAACAGAAACAATCAGGTCCTACAGCGGTGCACAACCCCACCCCCTCTACACCGTTTGAGGTTGAGTTCAGCAACATCCGCGGACTACACAGCAACCTCAATGCTGTTCACCAACATCTAGAGACAGCACGACCTGCATTGTTGTTTCTCACGGAGACGCAAATACTTCCGCCTGCTGACACAAGCTACCTTAACTATCCCGGCTACACGCTTGAAGAGTCCTTCAAAGCGAAAGCCGGAGTATGCTTGTATGTTCGGGCGGATATTTGCTGTCGCCGTTTAAGCTGCCTGGAAGACCCGTCCTTTTCCATGCTGGGGGTACACGTCGACTCTGGCCCCTCGGCCAGAGTCTACGTGTGTCTTTACAGATCCCACACCGGGGACGCTGAGACAACTCGACTTTTTGAACATCTGAGTCGGGTGGCAGATGACACGCAGGAGCAATTTCCCAGTGCAGAACTGGTGTTTTTGGGGGACTTCAATGCTCACCACAGTTTGTGGTTAAGTTCCTCTAAAACTGACCATGCAGGGATCTCTGCTCATGCATTCGCTCTCACGCACGACTTGACACAACTGGTTGATCAGCCCACCAGGATCCCAGACATTGCAAGTCAAGCGCTCAAAGTCTGTCAGCCCTCGCTGCCACCCCTGAGATGTCCTGATGGGTCTCTAGCTCACAAGCCGCAGGAGAAAGCCGATCTTCTGGCAAGACTCTTTGCGGCTAATTCCCAAGTCGTTGATCGCAATGCACTGCCACCTTCACTACCTCACTGTGGCTCCACGATGCCTGAGGTTAAAATTAGGCAGAGTGAAGTTCGTGCGCAACTGCAATCACTCGACGTCCGGAAAGCAAGTGGCCCTGATGGCATCCCTGGGGTTGTTCTTAAAAAATGTGCAGCGGAGTTGTCTCCCGTACTTACGCGCCTGTACCAGCTCTCATACTCTACTGGACATGTGCCGGGGACTTGGAGAGAGGCTAATGTGCAGCCTGTACCCAAAAAAGGGGACCGCTCAGATCCGGCCAACTACCGGCCAATAGCAATCACCTCAGTACTATGCAAAGTTATGGAAAGGATCCTTAACAACCACCTGATCCGTTACCTAGAAGATCACTCACTGATCCACGATCGACAGTACGGCTTTGGGCCGAAACGATCGACGGGTGACCTTCTAGCGTACTTGACGCATGTCTGGGGTGAAGCTATAGACAACCGTGGCGAGTCACTGGCTGTCAGCCTTGACATCGCCAAAGCTTTTGACAGGGTCTGGCACAAAAGTCTTCTCTCCAAGCTTCCGACGTATGGTCTGCCTGCTCAGCTCTGTACCTGGGTAGCCGGCTTCCTGCATGAGCGAAGAATTCGTGTCCTTTCCGATGGATGCAGTTCGCGGTTCATGTCAGTGAATGCCGGTGTTCCCCAAGGATCCGTTTTATCCCCTACACTGTTTCTTCTGCATATCAATGATATGATTCCTCTCGGGAACATTCATTGCTATGCAGACGACAGTACAGTGCATGCGGGCTATTTCGGACACGCAAGGGCTGGGCGAGCAGAAACCGTGGAGAGTCGTGAGAATCTTGTCATTGAGCTCAACCGAGAGCTCGACTTTGTTTCAAAATGGGGTTCAGCAAATCTGGTTGAGTTCAATGCCAAGAAAACTCAGGTGTTTACGGCTAAAACGTCGCCATTCCTTTCCCTTCCCTCTCTCCAGGGCACAACACTAACGCTACAGAGTAGTATCACCTTGCTCGGTATGGAGGTTCGCTGTGACTTGAATCCGAAGGACTACATCGAAAGCGTGATAAAAACAGCTTCACGAAAACTTGGAGTCCTGAACAAGGTGCGGCGTTTTTTCACGCCAAATCAACTGTGCTTGCTTTACAAGACGCAAGTACGGTCCTGCGTGGAGTATTGCTCGCACCTGTGGGATGGCTCTGCAAAGTACTTACTCGATGCTTTGGATAGGTTGCAGCGTCGCGCGGCCCGCATCATCGGCGACGAAGAGGTGACCAAACACCTTGAGCCTCTCCAATTGCGTCGCAATGTTGCGTCATTGAGCGCCTTCTACCGTCTGTACCACGGCGAGTGCTCTGAGGAGATTTTTTCCCTAATCCCACCATCTCCTTTCCTTCTAAGGACTACGCGTGCTGGCCTACGTTGTCACCGACAAACTGTGGCTACCATTCCAACGCGTACTAAGAAATTTGGCAACTCGTTTCTTTGTCGCACAATCAAGAAATGGAATTCACTGCCAGCACATGTGTTCCCTCCTTCCTACAATCCTGGGTCATTCAAACGAGACGTGAAGAAGCACCTTGCAGGTCGGCAAGGCGAAGGTGGCTAGCGCGGCGGTTTATCTTTCGCACCAGCTATCTTCACATGTGGACTCCATTTCTGCTTAACATCAGGTGGAATGGAGTCATTTGCTTGACTTTTTATAAAAAAAAAAAAAAAAAAAAAAAAAAATGTGAACGAAAATGTGGCTTCTATTTTTTAAGGATTAGGCCATTTATACACGCTTAGAAGTGTCGACGTGTCTTTCGCAGATAAATAGGAATAATTTGAATATTTACCCAAGAAGAATCTCCTTATGTGTACCGGCTGTACCACGGCCAGTGCTCCGAGGAGCTTTTTTCTCTAATCCCACCATCTCCCTTCCTTTTAAGGACTACGCGTGCTGGTCTACGTTGTCACTGACAAACTGTGGCTACCATTCTAACGCGAATTCAGAAATTTGGCAACTCGTTTCGTTGTCTTACAATCAAGAAATGGAATTCACTGCCAACACACGTGTTCCCTCCTTCCTACAATCCTGAGTCATTCAAAAGAGGCGTGAAGAAGCACTAGCTATCTTCGCATTTGAACTCCACTTCTGCTAAACATTAGGTAAAGTGGAGTCATATACTTGATTTTTTTTTGTTCTCACTAGTTTGATCGACTTAATTGATCGTCGAACTAGTGATACTTATTTTCTCATTTTTTTTCGACCATCGAACTGGAGAGATTATTGAAAATAGAAAATTAAAACGCCTACATTAGATTCTCTATCAAAGGTTGGCCCCGCTTAGGCTTACAAAATAACCTTAATCTACCGATCATACAAATATTGAATTTACCAAAATATTTATTTTCTTTACAAAGTTTGAAAGCAGCAGGATTAGTGAGAATTTTAAGAGGGAAATCGTTTTACTACTCCTATACAAAAAAACTATGTCTGTATGTTTCCCATTCTAAGGATTCACTTTTTATTCATAATAATTTTGAATGTATGATTTTTTGAAAAGAGACAATTTTGACAATTTTGAAAAGAGGAATACGTACAGACATAGTTCATTTTTATTAAAAATACTCTCCTCTATAATAAAGATCTGCCATGAAATAGAGGTAGAAAAAAGCTTTCTCCGTTTGTATGGAGACGTGCCCACCGCACTATTCTCTTAATTCTCTATAGTTCGAACAACTGAAAAAAATGCCTCTAGTTCGACAATCGAAGTAGTGAATAGTACATAAGTCAGGCTTGTCTTATTTGAAGTTTTACGGGGAAGCTATTGGCCTTACCTGATAGTATTTGCTAAGTCCGAAGGTCGAAAGGTGACTTATATAGTGAACCCCACGCTACATAAATTTTTAATACGAAAACCTTAATTTCGATAAAAAATTACGATTTTTATAATTCCGTACGATTCGGAATACTGAAAATCACTATTCCAATTTATCATAAACCCTGAGTACCTACTAGTGATTTTTTTAGTAGGCCGATAGTTTGATCGATCAAGGTCTCAGTTTGGAGCTATATGGTAGTATGCGTAATATGCATGAAGTTCTATGCTATTATCCATTAACTATTGTCCCGATATAATGTCAATATTTTCAATGAATTTCGGAAAATTTAAATATAATACCAATCGTTATAATACTGCAGATTTTATTCTTCTTACTATTTAACGAAAGTAGGAAAATTAAAAATGCGTATTTGTGACTTTCGGGAGAATAATTAAATAACAATCCGAATTTTTTATTTAACGAAATGTTTTGTATTTTCTTTTATTCGGATTTTCAAAAACTTCTAATATTCAAATTTGGCTGTTCCGCTTGAAAAGAAGCTTTATCCGGAATCCTAGCCGAGAAGTCATCGAAATCCCGAATAGAATCTTGGAGCCTGACGTTTCGTCAAGTGTAGCAGCGGCTTTATCATTCCATTTTTATGTGAAACCGTACAAGTAAATTTGTAACAATAGGAGATACAATGGTACTGACTTACTGACACAGCTTATTTAGGTATTTTTGTGCGAAGCATTTTCAGCTTTTGGTCAAAGGCGAGTTGTCCAAGTTGAATTCATAAGCATTATTTCAATAACTAATAAAGATTTTGGTCTGGAAATGTTACTCATTAATGATGAGAGCCAGTCCCTCTGATCAGGCGCAATGGAGGCCAAGAGCTTCCCTGTCCATAATAAAAAGAAAATAACTGTAGGTCTACAACGCCTCAAGTAGCTTCTAAGAGATTCTAAGAGAATGTCCAGACGAAGCCATTTACGCGCGAGTAGACACACGTGTTTCAAATCGCACAATAGTAAGATACTAGAGGTTAGTACTAGAAAAAGTACACTGAAAAAAATCGACCTGCCCCAGGCGGGACTCGAACCCAGCATCTACCGCAATCCGTTATCTTAGCGGCTGCGTAGTGGTTAACGCAGCCGTCCGGATGGCGGAAGATACTGGGTTCAATTCCCGCCTGGGGCAGGTCGATTTTTTTCAGTGTATTTTTTCTAGTATTAAAAATATTTACGCGTTTGTAAACGCAAAAATTATTCCATAATACTAGAGGTTCATACATTTCGTCCTCGTGTCGTCGCACGTTTTGCCGCTCGCGCGTAAATCGCTTGCTAGTCGCCAGAACCAGCGCGAGTGCCTTGCGTTCTGCGCGCGAATCAGAGTTCTTGGGCACCATTGCTGCGTCCAGTACACACGCGATTGTTGTCGTGAGAAGAAATAATTGGATGATTTAAAATGGAGCGTGATACTTTCGATTCCGATTTTTTATTGATGAAGTAGAAAAAAGAGTCATGGATATGGAATCTCCGGATTATTCCAATCGAAACTTGAGACGTAGGTAGGGGTTGGGAAGAGATAGTAGATAATTAATCGCTTCATTTAGCTAACTGCCTAAAAATGAACGCACGTAACTCGCGCGTAAATCGCTTCATCTAGACAAGCTCTTACACCGAACATAAGCAGTCGCTCGGGCAGATTCTTCAACTTAAGGCGTCTGGTTTTAGAAGACGACTGAATATTTCATGATATTGCTTATAGCATATCTAAATATATATAACTCAAAGGTGACTGACTGACTGACATAGTGATCTATCAACGCACAGCCCAAACCACTGGACGGATCGGGCTGAAATTTGGCATGCAGGTAGATGTTATAACGTAGGCATCTGCTAAGAAAGGATTTTTGGAAATTCCACCCCTAAGGGGGTAAAATTAGTAATATCTAGCTTCTAATATAGCTAGGAAGCTAGTTAATATAAGTATTTTATCTGTATAAATGATAATTGTAAAAACATTACTTCGTGAAGTACTTAAATATTAATCTATGATTTAGTTTGTACTTAGCTTGTACATAATAGTTTTATTATATTCTATTCTTAATTAATATTGTCACGATACATAAGCAGTACGCATTTTGCCAATGTCAAGTGAAAATGTATCTAAAGCAACAATAAATTGTACGGTAGATTGAGTTAAAAAAATGGACTCTCAACGAGTGTTATTAGAACAAGAACTTGGGAGAAACTCCCATAATAGTTTAAAAAGTCTGTGAAAATAACAACTCTTATAAGTCAACTTAATAACGAAACAATTTTTTTTTCTTAGTTTTAATTTTTATTATTTTTACTATAGTTCTAAATAATATGATACAAATATCATGAAACTGCGAGGATATCACAGAAGCGCAATTGTCTATTGTTTATTCAAAATCAGTAAAACAAGTGCCCTGCGGACTCACAGACCGCGCGCGACCGCTGAAAGGTTTAAGCCGGACTTATATTTGTCTGGCATGTAGTATTGTGATGTTTTCCGACGTGACGGCTACCGTTCATTCTATTGACACAATTCATGTAAATCTCACCATAGTAATTATATGTGACCGATACCGTACTCAAGCGTCACGACAGCTGGCGTCAGACAAATAAAAATCCGGTTTTGGTGTATTGTTATTCTGATTCACAAGAATGAAACATTCTTCAATTTTATCCAAAATTCAAATGAGAACAAAAGAAGTCGAACTCAGAGTGACAAGTAAGAGCATATCGTGGAAACATGTTATTTAAACGGCTCATATAATGACCCCACCGAGGGGCTCCAGCCTACCCCACATAAGGGGTGATTAGGCCTTAGTCAACCACACTGGCCAAGTGCGGGTTGGTCGTATTCACAGACAACCTAAGATTTTCATCATATGTGTGTGCAGATTTCCTCACGATAATTTCGTTCGCCGTAAAAGCGTCGATTAAACGTACATATGAATTTAAAATTTCAAACACATTGGTACATGGCGGGGTTCGAACCGGTGCCTCCCGGGTGGGAGACAACGCCCTTACGCACTACGCCACCGACGCTTCTTATTTAGTATAAGCGCATGAAAATGTCATAGACACATTGTACGGAAATAGGCTGGGGTTATAGGAATAAATGTGTTTACTTATTTCGAGTCCTCTAAAACGTTCATGAACATTAACTTAAAGGAGTTTTGATCTCTTTTGAATACACAATCAAAACTACCTAATATTGTGTAATGTATTGTTCACTCCCCTTCTTGTCTTCTTCACAACAATATTGTATCGGAGGTTCAAAGAAACTCCGATATTTTTTATATCATTTAGTTGGCAGACAAGCATATGGCCTGCCTGGTGGTAAGCAGTCACCAGTCACCGTAGCCTATAGGCGCTTTCAACACTGACGTGACACTCGCGGACTGCCAACCCTAGTCTCCTACCACCTGGAGCTATGGCAACCGTACTCACTAACAGAAGCACAAGACTACAATAATTTAGTGTTATTTGACTGTGGTCTTCTGTAAGAAACTGCCCCAGGAGCACCCAGCTCCGAATTAAAGCGCAAAGTCTGGTCGAATCTAGTATAAAGCACGATTCACTTAGTATTCAGAAAACCTGACAACTGAACATTATACATTCCCAAGAAAAAACGTTTCTCGCAAAATTATTTATTACGATTCCCTTTTTAACATAAAAACTCTCGCATCTCCTTGTTATCTCCGGCTACTTATAATCACATTATGGGGCACCTAACGGGTCCAGTTGGTAGCACTGGATATTATTTAAGTTAGTTTTCTCATAGAGAACGTACAGATCAAAGGATTTGAAAGCTCAAAGATATGATTCGGGGAACGAAATATAATCGAATAATGCGTTACCCTTCGTAACTATAAAGGAAATTTCTGTTTAATAACTAGTAATAGATTTTCAGCTTTGTTTAATGGTTTTTTCAATCTTGATTTTAGTTCGGATTTTTTTGTTGTGTTGTAAGTTTCCATTAAGAGTTGTAGCCGCTGTACATTCACGTCTGAAAGCGCATGGACACCAATAACTTTTATATAAAAAAGCAGATACTTATAATAATGAGTATCTGCGTCTCGCCCTACTCGATTCATTGCCAATCTATAAACGTCAGAATTATAAATCTATGTTTGACCTATATGTTATAGGCACGAGCTTTGTGAAGACTCGAAAACGTCCCAATTGGAACGTCTTTCTTCCTATCAGTCTGTGTCAAACATAGATTTATAATTCTGACGTTTATAGATTGGCAATGAATCGACTAGGGCGAGAATAAAAAAAAACCGATTGTATGAGTAATGCGCATGTGTGCGTGAAAAATAGTGCTGCAATCTGACAGTTGCTATCTTTTCTACGTGACTGGCAGGCCGACTTGGGCTGCCTGCATGTACGTGAAATAATTTGGTCTATCTATCTCACTCTAATATACACGTTAGTATGCTCTTTCTCTTTCACATTACTGATTTCAACGCAAATTGTAAACCCATCACACCCATCTTAATATAATACCAATGTGCCGAAATTGTAACTGTATTAAATATTTATTTTTATTACCATTGGAATAACTGGAGACTGAAAGACATTGACATCTATTGTCTCTTATTCTTGACCGTATTTCTCTTTTAAAGCATTAGTTTTTCTTTCGTTCAGAACACCCAAGCATAAATATATATAAATCAATTATGTGCGCTCCAAGGATATCATGTTAGGAGGACAGAAGCACTTCATCAAAAATATAATCATCGTAAAATGAGCATTACGTCCTCTAACGCTCCAGAAACAATAAAAACAGTAACGACTATTAACACACTTTGCTCGCTATGCTAGATACCAACGCCATCAAAATGGGCGTCCTAAGACCCGCCACACACGACTCAAAAAGCAATTGACGACAAGCAGTCTCGCCACGTTCGTTAACTTTGTAGAGGTCATTATTTCTCCTACTACAATACATTTAGAGTGCAGTATCGTTTGTTAAATTTTTGGCTTTTTACTTTATGCCCACAATTTGTATGTTGTACAGTTCAAGACAATCAATAACGGTAACTAGTTACGTGGACTTAAATCAAGTCCTAGTACCAATCACTCTGAGTACAAATTTGTACTCCCCTGAGAGATCGAACCCTATTTATGAATCTAATTATGGTTGAGGAACAGTAGATCATGGAGGTCAATCCATCCATCTATCAACTTTAACCATGTTGATAAATGATCAAAAGTAAAGAAGATGAAAACACAATTGCACCGAACCCAAATAAAATTGGGTATACATCAGGCTGATGATAACACTCGTGTGTATTCCAGCTACGAGAATTGTAATTAAATTTTGTATTTTATCACAATTCATCCTAGTCAAACCGATTTATAATTCTCAATAATCTACGACCAATTTGTGATATTCTAAAGTATACTTTCTTTTCTACATAATAACTTCTATTTTTGCACATAAGATTCTGGCCTAATATTTGCGCCATCGTCAAACAGATGCAGAACGCCGCTGCCACGACCTCGCCGTCCCATGGGATATTTTGGTAAGCCAGGAAATATTTATGTGCGTAAACATGTGTATGTTTTAATAAAGTAAAGCTAGTGATGTTCGGATTCGTTAATAAATAAAAGGTAGATCCTTGATCCGACTGATTCTGGGGTTATTGTGAAATTTCTTGGTGTATGTTCTCTATAAACATCATCAAAGGAGGATATTGAATTATATTAATATTTCATATTAAAGTAATTGGTGTGTTATTTGAATTTAGATGGAATATTCAGTTAAAGCGTTACCCCTTACAGCAAAAAGGCTTCAATTTTGTAGTTTTATTAACCAACTTCCAAAAAGGATGAAGTTCTTTATTCCAATGTATGTATTTTTTTGTGTTTGTTCACCAATATCTCTGTCATTTGAGGATCGATTTTCAAAATTATTTTTTTATTCAATACTGTATACTCCTGAGAAGTTGCCATTGTCACCAAGTCAGGATCTGATGATGGTAAGCTAGGGAAATCGAGGATAACCCTCGAATTTTTAAGGTACGTAAAAATTAATTTATATTAGGTAGAACTTTTTAACGAATTAGGTTATTCAGGTGAGCTAAAGATGGAAGGACAAACTCTTTAGGAGTTGGATGATATTAAAGGTACATATAGACCGATATTTGTATTTTTCAGGCTATTCGGGTGAGTTTATTATGGAAGAAAAAACTCCTTAACGGTTAGGAGTTGGATGATAATTAATTAAATATTTAAGGTACGTAAAGACTGATAGTTGTATTCTTTCAGGTCATTTGAGGTCATTCAGGTGCGCTGATGATGGAAGGAAAAACTCTTGGACGATAATTCTTTAATATTAAAGGTACGCATAGACCGATAGTTGTATTCTCTCAGATTATTCAGATCACCTGATGATGGAAGGAAAACCTCCTTAACGGTTAGGAGTTGGAATTATGGGTTATTGTTCAAAGAGCCACATCGTCTAGTGTGTTTACAGCAATGTTTACAGTACTAACTAAAATTTCGCAAAATTTTAGTTAGTACTTTTTAGTAGAAATTTTTAATAGAACTTTTTAGTAGAAATTAGTAAGGGGCGGATAATTACTCAATTGATATGAAGTTGTTCAACTTATCACGTACCTTTAATGAATGTACCTTAAATTATTTGCCTACACTAAAAACAGAAAAATAAACAACTTTATAAAAAAAGTCAAACCGACTTCAGAAAGGTATACAATATAATAATATTATGTGTTCTAGCTACCTACTAAACAGTTTGAAGTCGGTGCCAAGCCAACTAGGTATTTGTTATGTGAAGTACGTTCGCCCCGCCTGACACATCACATTCATTGTTCAAACCATCCCGCGATTGAGTGACCAAACGCGCGAGCATGGTTTGAGCATGGCTTGGCACCGAGTTCAAACCGGTTGCTAGCACACATAATAATATTAAATTTTTCTGTTTGTAGTCTGTTTGACTTTTACAAAAGACGTTTAAGCAAGGTTAATTAATAGGTTAATTGGAATTTGCCGTGGTCTTCAAAATGTCTTTGAATCCTGTAGGTTGAGAAAATTACTACTACTTAGTGTTAAATGGAGGAATCAAAAAATGGATACCTTACTAACAGAAACAAAGTTAATGGCTGGCGTTAAGATAAGTATATCTTAAGAGACATCACAATTGTTATTAGTTCCACAGACATTCCTGCTAACTAGAGAAGAGTTAGTAGAAACTGTCCCCAGTATATTCGAAATAGCATGCTTCAATGGTATTAATAATACTTAAGCGGATCGCCATCATCAGCAAACTCAAGATCTTGATAACTAAATTAGCTGGCCATTAGCCGTGAGCTCGAATCAAACAATGAATAGACGAATTATAAATAATGACCTATTTTTCGATGTTAGCTTGAACGATAATTATTTATATTTTGGGTAGCGGAGGAACCAACGTAAATTAACTTATCAGAATTGATTCTGTTCGTACCCGCTAATAAATGTTGTGAGGCACGCGACGATCTACACGCCACACGCACGTAGTGTACAACTTCGTTCCTAACGCGGAAATAGTTGAGGTAAGAATTTACTAACGTTGAATTCTAGACCTACTTTCTTGGGTGACTGTTTCACGAATAAATTCAACATTCTGTGTGCTGCATCGAATACGGCGAGTATAGTGAAAATATTGTAACGCTTCTATGTATTTTACAAGGTTTACTTGAACTGTAAAATGAAAGAATTGTTTATTTAATTAGGTACGATGTGAAACGTTAATCATGCATTCTATTCAGTAAGTAAATTATTTTTGAAAGCCGCTATTCCAAAATCTCGCCGTCCTTTTTAGGATATGTATTTAAAATATTTTTAGAGAATTGATAAAGAAAGACTTGTTCGTACATTTATGTATATTTGACTCAGTCTTTTCAATTGACTTATATAATATGTATATCAAACATATACCTATTTAAGAAAAGGGTGAAGGGTATTGAAGGATCATTAAGGTCTGTTTTACATTTACTTTGAAACATTCTAACATCTAAGCTGTACATTACAGACGAGGAGAAACGCTTAGGTTACATAATCAAGACAGTTATCTGGAGAGAGAATCAAACTTAAATCACAAATCGTGAAAGTTCTAGCTTCATCTATTATTAGCTAGATCTACTATCTACCTTCATTGTTCAATTGCCTGGTGCATAATTTACACCCTGCCTGCAGTTTAATTTTATTTGCTGGCAGCACCTATAGATTCATAGAGAGGACTTTGATTGCTTAGATTCATGCTGGTCTGCATAATTGGCGAACGGCTTTGATCTCACCTCTGGCGACAATCTTGGGTCGAATTCAAATGGTTCAATGCATTTCAGAATTTGAATATGGCCGTTGTACAGCTTATATCTAGGTGCCCAGATTGTCTAAGACAGACTCTAAGTCAAGTGTTTGAGCTGCAAGCAAAAGTTTTTAATGTCAGATCAAGAGGAGATTCAAACTGAGGTCGGCGACGCAATATAGGGTTTAGCATTTGCTGCTACAATGTCTGCACTCTTGGAGACATTTCAGCGTTACTGTGTTCCAGCAATGAATAAACACTAGCCTTATCATCATTTACCGTCTGGTGAGATAAAAGTTGCCAGTCACATACAAAAAATCTAAGTATTGTCGATTACTCCACATAATTGCAGCATAAATAAAGACAATTTTGATACGGTTGTCAAATAACAGATTTTATCTCTTATGGCTGGTTTCAATATTATAATTGCCAACAGATTTCCCTGGTAGCAGTAGTTTTGACATATTTTGCATGAGATATCTGTTAAGACTTTAAACATAGTAATCAAAAGTGTCGATAGATAAGTTCTTGAAACCCAGCTCAGGGACATGAAATAGAAGCGCGTCTGAGGGAGCTGAGTGAAGACAAAATGTATGGCTCCCAAAGAACGCAATATACAGCGGGCGTGTGACCACAGTGCGCCTGCAACGCTTCCCCCGCGCTGCAGATGATTTCTATAGGCTACAAAACTACGAAGCAGCAGCAGCGGTCGAGGTACTCGTGCAGGGCGAACGTCCTGGTCGCGCCGTATATCATGTCCCTTAGGCGCGAAGCACACCAATGTGGCGTCTGGCAAAGACACGGTTCTGTTTCATTCAAATTCCGTACCAAACACACAGCAATAAGGTCATTAATTGAACAAATTCAACGACGCAATGGCGTGCTAAGCGCGTCCGATGAGAGCCGTTGAATTTGCTCAATTAATGACCTTATTGCCTTGTGTTTGGTTTGGTATTTGAATGGTATCCGCGCCGTTTTCTTGCTAGACGCCCAGATCGGTTTGCTTTGCGCCATAAGGTAATCTAGTAAGTAATTTTTGCGTGCTAACTCTATACCGTACCTCATGCAGATGTCGATAGCTTACTCGCTAAAAATTTTAGAATCGGTCTAAGATGAGTAATAAATAAGGAGAAATTTACGTAGCTTAAAACTAAAACTCTTATCTTCCAACCTGTCATTCGGTCTTTTAAAGAAGAAATATACAAGTTACGCAGTAAGAAATTAATACAGATGTTCCGTTATAACAGTAAGTAACATCGTGGAGAAAGAATTGCCCATAAACTAGGTACATTTTAAATGTCGTGAATTTCAAATTAGGCAACAGAAATGGCGTTCCATCGTAAGTTTACTCGCACAAGGCCGCGTGAGTGTCACGCTTAAAGCATATTTTACTTTCCAACTCCATTTTCATTTTCTTGAAAACTACGTAGTTTCTGCGGACATACTCACTTAAAAAACTGTTTTCCAACATCGCAACTGCCCTATTACGCAAGATTTAATGTTATTGATATTATACTTGTGACATTACGAACTCAATTTGAAATTATTCAACCGCTTAAAGTGAATTTCTCTGGGCCTCTCTAATGGTTCACGGGAATTTATTCCACGGAGTAATATAAATTTATTATTTAAGGGTTAAAATGAAACGCAGTGTAGAACTCTGCGGCAGTTCTTTTATTTTATTGCTTAGTAGGTCTTTCGTAGCATTTTTTATTGTAGTCTTTTATCTCGAATATATAAAAAAACCGCCTTCAAAATTAAAAAAACCGGCCAAGTGCGAGTCGGACTCGCACACCGAGGGTTCCGCCGTACAAACGTAGCGGTTTACAATTTATAAACTGCTGTATCTTTTGATCGCGTTAACTTAGAAGTTTGTTGAAAATATCGACATAATCAGCTGTATCTTTTGATTGGCTTAGCTTAGAAGTTTGATATTTTCACAGCTTAAAGGGACAATAGACCTGAGTATTTCATGTGAATTTCAGCTTGATACGTCCACGCGTTCTTGAGATAAAGGGTCTTGACCGACAGACAGACAGACGGACAACAAAGTGATCCTATAAGGGTTCCGTTTTTTCCTTTTGAGGTACGGAACCCTAAAAAGGAGAAATAAAAATTATGTTTATAAAAATCTAAATGTTTTATAGGTTCAGTCCCAGATACAAGTGAAAACATTTATTCCAAATATTTTAAGGTTGGCACCGCCCTAAAATAATATTTAGATTTTTATATACAAAATTTTTATTTTCCGTCTTTAGTTTTGAACGCTTATTTATTTAAAAAGAATTTATTAATAACACACCCAGTTCAAAATGTTTGTTTTTCATAGCTTAGGGCTCAATTTTAAATCAAAGCCATTTTTCCTCTCATTCGGGTGGGTAGTAACAGAGATACAGCTTGACCTCTCTGTATTACTAGCATTCATACAATGAGGAAGATTTTTAAAATGCTCGGGGCGGGCAAACTTTTTCTATGCTGAAGTCACGGGCAAAAACATGTTCTCTATAAAAATTCTAAAAGATTTCTAACTCTTACATACAAACATTAGTTACGTTTTCTCCCATCTTAATATATATAAATCTCGTGTCACAATGTTTGTCCTCAATGGACTCCTAAACCACTTAACCGATTTCAATCAAATTTGTACACCGTGTGCAGTTTGATCCAACTTGAGAGATAGGATAGTTTTTATCTTGATAAGTAGTCATTTTTTAATTTACTGCAGATACAATGTTACAGGTCAGTAGTATGAAATTACCACAGCAACGCGTGGCCGAGCAGCTAGTAGGGTTATATAGAAATCCTTTTTTACAGAAAGGAAAGAGTAATTTAGAGTGCAACATCTGTCCTGGTTTGTGGCTTTTATTCGTTGGTTCAAGATTTCTAGGAAAATAAAAAATGGTGACTGTGAATGGTGATGAGTAGCTACTAACAATTCATATATTTTTGAATCGATATTTTCATCCTGAAATAAGTAAGACGAACACCTTAGCCAGCATCACCCTTTGCCACTGAGCTCTTCAAATAGCTTAGTGATTGGTGTGACAATAAACTTAGTTGCTCGTACGGTCAACTTCAGAAATAAATTAACATTATGTATGTTGTTATCGCAAAGCCAGCGCTTGTATAGTAATAGTTACCTCCTTATTATGTTTCAATAACTATTATGACATGAAGCGTTTCTACCATCTAAAAACACGTGTTGAGAGACTCCATTTTTAGCTCCAATCAACCGTAAAATTTTTGTTACTTTTGTTACATTTTCACTTGACATTGGCAAAATGCGTACGTACTAAGTATCGCGATGCCAGTAATTTAGAATAGAATAGAATCTACTTCCTGCCATCACGTCCAAATACGAAGAAATTGATTTAGTTATAGATTATTCAGAGATAAAACAGCTTATGTAGCGCTTTAAGAACATACCTAATACATCCAATTCCTTTACCCCATTTCGTCCAAACGTAAATGATTCGATTTTACTGGTTGAAATAAAAGCAAATTATTCGTAAGTCTGGAACTACCGCTTTATATAGGCACTTCGTTTTGCGACAAACTGTTTATTGCTTCTGTGGTAGACGTTTTCTTTGATTGACTTTTACATAAATATTTTTGGTCGAATTCTTATTGAAAATTTATTAAGCTATTATTTTAGTTTTTTTTTCTATACAAGTTGTTTTCCTAACTTAACAATTTCTACTTAAGAAGATGAGCACGTCAGATTCATTTTATAATAATGGTTTAGTTTTCGTAAGTGCCTTGTTGTAGTAGAAAATAAATTGTGTTCAGATATTTAAACATTTTACCAAATACATTACCATTACCAAATACATTCATCATTACGACAAAGGTACGTAATAAGAAATGATGGACTGGGAATGAAGTTCCTTGTTCCTTCTCAATTCTATTTGAATATCAGTCACTCGGACTGCGATACAGTTACAGGATCCATTTCAGTGCTAACTTGTTCTTGCTTCTTAACGTTTGGTTATTTTTTTTATAATAAAATGTCTTGCAAATGACTCCATTCCAAATGATGATATGCAGAAGCGGAGTCTAAATGCGACGATAGCTAGTGCGAGAGTGCTCGCCTTGACGATGACTGAAAAATTTTGGTCACCTATCTGAGTGCTAACCGCGCACTTAGTTGCTTGACATTTGCGACCGTTACGAAAAACGCATGATTCATTCTCATGCTCTGCCCCCAATTTATTGGAGGTCGTTCATTTGAGATCGTTGGAGTCATTTATTTATTTATGATAAAAGATGTCATTGTTGTAACTACTTGTAAATAAGTTTTATTCGGGCTGTCAGCTAAAAGTGACACGCTTATTCTTTACGAATAATTCGATTAAATTTACTACGCAAAATTTAAGCAACCGTGTATTTTGAAAATGCACTTTACGGCGAGTGATTCTCGTTGCTTACATTTAACAAGGAGGAATTGAAAATCCACTACGGGCTACTTTTAAATAAAGCTTTCAGAAGTACCGTCAGCAGCAAAGTGTATTTGCATTCACGTCACTACGGAACTGGAGAGTCTTATATGGGAACTAGTCTGACTTTAAATTGGAACTAGATAAAAGTGAAAGAGAATTATAGAACATAAAATGTTTATTTGCTGGCCTTTGAATAAATGATTACAAATTATGACTTCTGGCACTGAACAAGGTATATATTGAAATGATTTAGAAATATATCATGCATGATCAAAGCATGGGGTTATTTGAGATGGTCTTCCAATAGGAAACCTATGCGATATTTTTTTGTGTAATGAAGAAAATAGAACAAAGAAATAGAAAACAAAGCTATTTGTATTCCAAGGGATAGCTAAGCAGTACTCAAAGAACTTATTATTTCTCTGGTCGACTCAGATCTCGTACTTGACGTAGGCTTAAGTTAAAACCCTTAAAAAAAGTTTTTGCTAATAAATGTAGCACGGCTGGCGGTCATTTCATTCAGGAACATGAGACGTATAGATCCTTATCTATACTCTTCATGTTTAGGGCAAACAGGGTATTTTGTGCTACGCTGCTCCCAATTTAGATAGAGTAGGTGCAGTAGGTAAGTCTTGACATCTTCCCGGTGACAAGCGAATTGTCGCGATCCCGGGGTGCTGTCGTAGTGTGCCTTGGCAGGATGCCTGGAGAAGACGTTTAGTGTGTAGGGGGGGAACGCCTGTACCTCGAGTCCCACATACCCCTGCAGTTGCATCGTACTGCAGGGATGATGCGTAAACGCATTTGACCTCTCCGATAAAAAAAAAGGTAAGCCTTGACATAAACGATACTGCTATTGATTTTGGCATAAGATTTTTACTCCGATTCCACTCATCATCAACAGCTCATATAATAACCGAGGGGCTCGACCCTACCCACATTAGGGCGATTAGGCCTTAGTCAAGCACGCTGGCCAAGTGCGGGTTGGTCGACCCGATTGCCCCACTATTCATTATTCAAAAGTGGTATTATATGCAAAGAGTAAATTACTTCCTCTGATATTATAATTTATCTAGCGATTCCTTAATTAAAATTCTTTTACATACAGGACAGATTCAAAAACAAAGAACTATGCCATTTGTTAATGCAATTATTATCACGTGTCAGTATGATTTAAATTTTGGAAGTAAAATGAAAGAAATCTTGGACCAATACTGTTGAAAACAGAGATTTCTATATAGAGGATGTTAGAGACTGTTGATGTAACAGTACAATGTATAGTTATATTATTAAACCTGGAATTATGTTTTTTTTTTTTTTTTTTTTTTATGGTACGAGATGGCTAACAAGCTTGCGGTCCACCTGATGTTAAGTGGTCACTGCCGCCTATAGACACTTGCAATATTAAGTGTAAATCACTTAACACCGCAAGTGCGTTTGCCATCCTGGGGACCTAAGATGATATACCCTTCATGCCCAGTAATTACACTGGCTACCTTTCCCTTCAATCCGAAACACAGCGAACTGCTTCACGGCAGAAATAAGAAAGGCGGTGGTACCTACCCAGACGACCCTACATATGGGTCTACCACCTAGTATGTCGATGATTACACTAAATTCCAATGATCAATATTAGAAAATGCTTTTTTTCTTAACCTTATAGCCTTTTATTTACTCTTAATAAGTTTATCTAACAGTGGTGTACAGTTTTTAATTCTTAGAGAGACTTTAAACTTATCATCAAGCAGACAACTGGGACGAAGCCTGTGGAAATCGACCCAGAAATCTATGTTTTCTATGAGTCATTTGGTATTACGCTCTACCTTCTTGTTTTTGTAGATTAAAAAGAAACATCACCAGAAAACATCAAAAGCCTGTTCAGGTTTACTTCATAAGTACTGAAGAAAAAGGTTTGAGGAAAGATCCGACATCTTGTTTGCTCAATCCCTCTGGCGTAGGACTTTTGAAATGTCTAACTAAAGTGAAACCAGATGAGTTTCTGTAGTGACATGTTTTGGGAGACCTCCAGAGAGAGAGAGAGAGAGAGAGAGAGAGAGTAAAATGTATTATTACTTTACTTATTGACTTTGGCATAATGCGTATTCTTTATGTGTCGCAAGGCTATTAATTAACAATAAATAGGATAGAGACCAGATAGCGAGATTTTAGCAAATGCAATCTCAGGATAAGATTTTGCTTTTTAAAAACCATTCCTACTGGCTGAATCACTCGCAGAAGCCGCCTAGAGATATTAAAATTTTACTCCTGTATAAATTACAGTCATGTAAAATGTTTTCAAGGTTCTGAATCCCCAAAGGATAAATCGGGATGGCCTACGTAATGTGTCCCCAAACGTTTTAATTTGGAAATCCTCAATTTTGAGGCGGTCAAACAAGTACGTATGAGATGAGATTTGGTTAATTTATTTTTAAATCTATTTGTTAGTGGAGTTTGACAAATAGTCTTTGCAAAAATTTAATGGATCAGATGTGTATGATACACTGAGACAATGATCAAGGCAATTGTACGAAGTTGTCACTTGTGTTCTCCAACCTTAATTCCACAACCTGTCAAACTCTTACTTACTGACAGATACATAACAATGTAATTATAGTAATTCAACACAGTTTTGACACTGTGTGCATCAGTGGACAATGTTAATGTACATCTACACAACCAGTCATACCTCGCAAGCGTTTGTGAGGTAAACATTTTTTTTTCACATAAACAGTTGGCAGACAAGCAAAGGAGGCCGATTCGCAACACGTATGTGTTGCGAATCGGCCTCCTTTGTATTCTCTTTACTTTTGATCACTGCTTTTGATAGATTGATTTATATGACATTTTGTTTGTTATTTAAAATATATTGGATTTTTCTTGTGCAAGTCGACCCTTTTCTTTTTCACGTTTTGCTCCCTTTGATTCCCGTTAAAAGAGCTATCGATAACAATACGGTTTGCCTGTAAGCAACCACTTTTCCGATTGCTGAGAATGCTCGGTTCGAGAAACGCCTGGGGCTTGTAATTTTTTTCAGTGTATTTTCTAATTTTAAGAATATTATAGCTCATGTGCAGCTTTATGTAGCCATGATGACTTTGCCGTCTTGAAAATACAAAAACCTTAAAAAATAGATAAATCTTGTCTTAAAGTCGTTGTAACCTATCCCCATAGATTTATTATTACTGACGATTAAAGATCGGCAATGAATCGACTAGGGTAAGACCAAAAAAATACACCGATGTGTGCGTAATGTGCATGTGTGCATGAAAAATAGTACTGAAATCTGACAGTTGCTGTATTTTCTACGTGAGTTACGGCCCGACTTAGGCCCCTTGCGTGTACGGGAAATTGTCTCGTCTATGTATCTCGCTCTAATATACGCGTTAGTATCTCTTTTACATTGCCAATCTACAGTTTGCCTATCCCTAATTCGCACGGACCACAACTTTTAGGAACTGTATTTCCAGACCTTGTTTTATTTTCGGGTCAGTCGCCTGCCAAAAGGCCGAGATGACGATGATAAATTGTTAGAAATGAACTCTAAGAGATCTATTCCAGCCGTTAGACCCAAAACTAGGCGGAGAGCCTCCTTGAAATTCTTATCACTCCCCAGCAGATACCTCTCACCTCGTAGATTTGCCCCTCAAAGTGTTCCTAAGCGAATGTCCGTCCGTATAAAATAAACGTGTTTGGAATATTATTGAGTTAAATTATACATTTTCTCTTACATCGCCTCTGTTTTCTTTCCCTTCTAAGTTTTTCGTGTGATTATTTCACGCTTTGTATGTCGTTATTCCGTCATTTGTTTCCGATTAAGGCGTGACTGAAAAAGATTTGAGCTGGATAGACTTAAGTGGGTAGACAGAAAAAAAAAGCAGACGCAAATTTGGTTCACGGCCATTGGAATTGCGCTTCAGTTTATTTTTTTATTGTAATACTTAATCTTAGGTAGTAAGAAAATCGTTGTGTCTAATTTGTAAACCAAATAATAATGAAATTTTAATTTTAAACATATCTATTTTAATTTTAAATAGTGCCAATTATTTATCTTATCCAACCAATATTATAGTGTGACAGCTTTTGGCAACCACGAGACCTAGAAACCCAACAATTAACTTTACTAGCTGTGATTTTAAAAAAAGTAAGTATTCATATCATATTTATAGATGCTTAAATCTATGATATTTGCGGCTAATATAGCAATTTTTAGAAGCGCATGAATTGTGGCGACTAATTAATTTAGAAGGCAGGTCCGATTTTTAGAGGACAATATTGATAATTATTAGAAGTTAGACTAATTACGTGCCATTATTTTACTCAAAAACAATAATATGGTAAAATGGAGAAGAAACAACGAAAGATACTCAACGGCGTAAATTTAGTAATGATTTCAAATATTCATGACAGGGTCAGATCGAGTTAATAAAAAGCAATAGAGTCTTCTCATGTATTACTGCAATAATACCGCACTCAATGTGCCGTATTTCTGTCCAGCGAGGTTAATTTCATCTATAACGGTGCTATAACACCATTGGCAATAAGAGAAAATTGAAACAATTCTCCCTGTCTTATAGCAATAACGATGTACCATTTAACGGTCCGTTATTTCGAATGTACAGAGCTTATAACGGTAACGATACAGATTATACTCTTCACGCATATATCAACTTTAATTTGTTTATTGATTTTGATGCTGAATATTATTATTGTTGATATTAAAAATGTAAAGGGAAGAGCAACTGAGTCAGTTGTCTGTTCCTCTCAGAACAACTTCGAGGTATTATACGTGAAGGTTTCATGAAATTTTTTGTCTATATCATTGCTAGCTGACCCACCACACGTTCTTGCATGAGCAATGCATTTGTTCGCCTAAATCATCATAGTAGTTCGGGTAAATTCCTTCTTCATATTATTTCCAAAATTAATTTATCCAATGACGACAAATTGTTCTTCTCTTACTTTGCATTTTTTCCATCCAATGAACATTAGCGGGTGTTTTACGTGAAAAATATTGTAGCCGTAAAATAATTTGCTCAGAGACAAGACGAAATTAGATTTTTATAATAATAAAATGTTGTAACTAACTTTATTTCTGGCGAAGGAAAGGTCACTTTAGTTTTCATAAATGGCGGCAGTTCTCTCGAGATTATCATAATAGCTTACTGTCTGGGTCACAACATTCATGAAAGACGAAATGAAAAATATTTTTTTACTTTATACAGATAACCTATATTTATTGTGGAATTAATATTATCTGGAAGGTGAATCCGATTATATGAGAATTTTCACAAAAAATACAATTATCCTTACTAATATTATAAATGCGAAAGTAACTCTGTCTGTCTGTCTGTCTGTCTGTCTGTCTGTCTGTCTGTTAAGCTTTCACGTCTAAACCACTGAACCGATTTTGATGAAAATTGGTACAACTATAGATTAGATCTCGGGGAAGGACATAGGCTACTTTATATCGCGAAATAAAAGGTTGTATGGGTTGAAATAGGGGATGAAAGTTTGTATGGAAGTTCGTCATTTTTGAAGATAGAACCATGAAACTTTGAATTTAGGCACTTAATAAGACAGAAAGAAATATTTGTTCTAAGATTTTTGGAATTTTGACCTGTATGGGGGTGAAATAGTGGATGAAAGTTTGTATGGGACTTCGTCATTATTAAAGATAAAACCATGATACTTTGAAATTAGGGACTTAATAAGAAAAAAAGGAAAAATTAGTTCTAGGATTTTTGAAATTTAGACCCATGTGGGGATGAAATTGGGGATGAAAATTTGTATGGAAGTTCGTCATGGTTAAAGATAAAACCATCAAACTTTGAATTTAGACACTTGATAAGAAATAAACATCCAATCCAAGATGGCGGTTGTGACTTTTTAATATAATATCGTTATGGGTATAATTTTCGTGGTTTTCGATGGTCCCGATTCCTAATACACCATCCATTTTGAGATCCAAGATGGCGGACGCGACTTTTTGACAAAATGTCAATATGGGTATCATTTTCGTGGTTTTTGAGGGTCCCGATTCCGAATACGACATCTATTTCGAGATCCAAGATGGCGGTCGCGACTTTTTAATATAAAATCGATATGGGTGTCATTTTTGTGGTTTTCTGAGGTCCCGATTGCTAATAAACCATCCATTTTGAGATCCAAGATGGCGGACGCGAATTTTTAACATAATGTCAATATGGGTATCGTTTTCGTGGTTTTTGGGGGTCCGGATTACGAATAATATATCTATTTCGAGATCCAAGATGGCGGACGCGACTTTTTGACAAAATGTCAATATGGGTATCATTTTCGTGGTTTTTGAGGGTCCCGATTCCGAATACGACATCTATTTCGAGATCCAAGATGGCGGTCGCGACTTTTTAATATAAAATTGATATGGGTGTCATTTTTGTGGTTTTCTGAGGTCCCGATTGCTAATACACCATCCATTTTGAGATCCAAGATGGCGGACGCGAATTTTTAACATAATGTCAATATGGGTATCGTTTTCGTGATTTTTGGGGGTCCGGATTACGAATAAAATATCTATTTAGAGATCCAAGATGGCGGACGCGACTTTTTAATATAAAATCGATATGGGTGTCATTTTTGTGGTTTTCTGAGGTCCCGATTCCTAATACACAATCCATTTTGAGATCCAAGATGGCGGACGCGAATTTTTAACATAATGTCAATATGGGTATCGTTTTCGTGGTTTTTGGGGGTCCGGATTACGAATAAAATATCTATTTCGAGATCCAAGATGGCGGACGCGACTTTTTGACTAAATGTCAATATGGGCATCATTTTCGTGGTTTTTAAGGGTCCCGATTCCGAATACGACATCTATTTCGAGATCCAAGATGGCGGTCGCGACTTTTTAATATAAAATCGATATGGGTGTAATTTTTGTGGTTTTCTGAGGTCCCGATTGCTAATACACCATCCATTTTGAGATCCAAGATGGCGGTCGCGAATTTTTAACATAATGTCAATATGGGTATCGTTTTCGTGGTTTTCGGGGGTCCTGATTCTAAATACATCATCTACGTCGGGATCCAAGATGGCAGATGGGACTTTTTATCATCTACGTCGAGATTCAAGATGGCAGATGGGACTTTTTAACATAAAAGCGATTTGGGTATCAGTTTCGTAGTTTTCGGGGGTCGCGATTCCAAGTACGTCATCAATTTCTAGATCCAAGATGGTGGTCGCTACTTAATTTATTATTAATATGGGTATCATTTTCGTGGTTTACAGGGCTCCATTTTGAGATCCAAGATGGCGGACGCGAATTTTAAAATTGATATGGGTATCAGTTTTGTAGTTTTCGGAGGTCTCAAAATGGATGCTGTATTCGGAGTCAGGATTCAGAATACAGCATCCATTTTGAGATCCAAGATGTTGGACGTGACTTTTTAGCTTAATCGCTTTCACGCCTAACACCTGAACCGAATTTATTGAAATTTGGAACAAAAATAGACTAAGCCTCGAAATGGAATAAAAGCTACCTTTTTGTGAAAAAGTGACCCATGATGACCCACCCAAAAAATATTGACCCATGTGGGGGTGAAAGGTTGCGTGTAAGTAGCAAAGGATGGAAAAACTTAAAATGGTAGATTGTAAAAATGCCATTTACCGTAGTGCACTGCAGTTTGTATGTGTGTTTTTTGCATAATAAGTACCTACACAAAAAATGCTGCCTAAAGTAACTATTCCACGCGGACAAAGTCGCGGGCAAAAGCTAGTAATATTATATGTTAATGAGAAACGAAACGGGTTAGTTGGGGTATGCATATACTTTTAATGATTTCGAGCTAATTGAGTGTCCAATAGCGTACGCTATCGAACTGCTACACAGCAGCGAGCAAATTTGGTATAGTAGAACACAGTAATTTTGGCCGGAGCTTAGAAACGCGTCAACGCAAATACTTATTTTTACAGACTTGACACTGCTATCTTCTCCTGGAAATAGAATTAAAACAATTTGGCTAAATTTTTTCTAGCAATGATGTTTTCATAAAGGAGATTGCTCAAATTGGCCTAAGACCCAACAAAATATTGGGATGTGTAAGTGAGATTAAGCAGCACGTTTTACCAAGATCATAGCCAAAAATGCAACGAAAACTTATGTAAATAAGCGAACAATTTGAACAGTCAAATCCGACGGCAAATCTTGTTATAAAACACATTTACGTAGCGCCGCGTGCTTCTAAATTATGCAATTTTATGTAAACCAGAATGGCTGACGGAAAGTGTGTTATAATAATGAGTTTTTCCTTGCGGTGTTAATTTTCTTTGCGAACTATAATTTTCTTTTGACCGGAACTTGGATTAGTTTTTGTGCAACTTATGATTACGTTTTTTCGCTGTTGCTTTTATGTTTGTGTAAGCTGCTCTAAATTTCCAAGTGTGTGGGTGAATAAGCGACTTTAAACTATGCTGCACTGTACTGTGTTCACTTGTTCAGTTAAGTTTTACATTTTAAACAAAGAGCAGCCGCAATGCTTTTATTTCTTCATAATACTCTTACTAAATCTAAGATGAGCGATTTGACTAAATGCGCCACAGAGCAGCCTCTGACCAAATGAAAAATTAGACGGAGCGCTATGGAGAGCACATTGAGGCCGGTTTTGTAGACATGTGACTTGCAGTCAGCGTGCATACTAACTGAAAATGGCAGTTGGAATACAGTTGAAATGGAGTCCATCTAGATCCTAGTTCTCCCGCACTGACGCACACAGGGACATTAAGCACGTATACATACAGTCATGACCCCCAACTGTGAGATAAAAATACTTTAGCTATTTGTGGTTACACGAGAGGAAATCGAGGTCAATAGGCATAAATAAGGATGAGGCGTTTTCGAGGCGTTCCATTTGAGTTCCAGATCCTTATAAAAGACCCTAGCTGCTTGCGTCGATGCATTAAGGTTGTTTACTCCGTTATTTATGACGCAAAGTCTCAGAATACATCAAATTATTGGATCTTTGGGGCGGGAATTTCAGGCAATCTCTTACGGGCATATCAGATAGCAATAAAGGAATAAATGACTACTGCTTTATGGTATCGTAACTTGATTGCTACAGCGGCCAAAATCTCACGTGTTACGTTGTTTTCAAACGTTCTTATCACGACGTAATAGGATTGGGAATCGTAATTAAAATACAAGACGATGACGAGGGAAGTAATAAAACAGTTTGACGAATAAAGTTTGAAGGTAAAGACCTAGGAGTTGTGTTTGTAGCCTAGTTGTACTATAATTATTGGATTGAGGAGACTGCTTTGGTTTTTATAGCGTAGCGTGTAACTTTAGCTTTTTGCTTTAGTAATTTATTGCAAGTAAGCGAAGCCATTCCAGGGTTTTGCGGCGTACTTTTATAATAGAACAATTTGCGTAAGGGTAATATTTTGGACTGGTAAGGATTGCTCGTATTTTCTTTTGACTACTATGAATCAATCATGAGTCTTTCACTTTATTTATAACTATATAAAAAAGAAGTAAGACAAGTAGGTAAATAGTTCATGCGGAAGAATCCATACGTTCCCGCAGCCCGAGCCAAATGGTGCCTTTGGGTGAGTCCCACATATCCGGACCTCCTCCCCCGAGGGGGACCGGAATGCATAAAAGCATTTCCCCACTTTAAAAAAAAATATAATAATAAACGGTTACATTTATATTTAATTTTCATTTACGTAGACAATTACCTAGTTCAGGTTTGGGAGATGATACTTAATAAAATAAATATAAGAATCACATAATATTTGGTAGAAGGAAACTTAGATGTTGCGATGCAAACGACAAAAAAAACTCTTCTTAAGAGGTAGCAGCAAAAATGACTGCTTACTTTTTCAACATATAAAACTCTTTTAACATTATCGTTTTGGCGATAAACTCAATGGTAATATAATAAACAAGAACAAGATTTTCACCTCCCTGGGAAATTAACTGGGCTCTTCCTTATAAAATTGTGTAAAACATTAAGGCAGAAAGCTGGTTAAATATTCGCTATGTCAACATTTCAATAACTTTACTCCAGGTGAATAAATTTTCAAAATTCAAATATTACCCTTTTATAGCTCCAGGGACTTAACGCTCACATCCATTTAGTTCCAAACTGATTCAAATTTCCCCATCGAGACATGCTTTCGAAACTTGGAGTAAATATACGCATGGCTCTTTCATTAGGCTGTTGAAAGGCCAGCGTTGCGAACATTCTCTGATCTTGCCTCTGCATAATTGCAGAGGAAAATATTTTTGAGTTTCAATTATTTCGACCGGCATGATGGACTCTTCACTCTGATGCGAGTAACAATATTTGCAGCAGCATTTTTGGAGCCCAAAAATAATGGGCTGTACAGACGCGATAATAATAACTATTATTTTGAGCTATGCAGGTGTTAACCTTAGAACCATACCCAGGGGTGCCCAGGGGTACTATTAGGCAGTTAACTGATGTATACACGGCTAGAATGGTTTATTTTAGTTATTTTCACAGCATAATGTCGTATGGATTTTTTCTCTGGGGGAGTGCTGCAGATATTAATAGCATCTTTATTCTGCAAAAACGGGCTGTTGGAACAATTTATCAACTAGGCCCTAAATGATATAAAAAAGCTTACAAGATAAATGATTATTTAAATGATCCAAATGCGTCAAGTCTGCCTTGTGGCCTAAACTGTTAAAATAAGTTCCTTTTATTTAGGTCTTATTGTATTATGTAAGACTGAAATAAGTACCATTTAAGTCTATATGTATCAGATGATTATTAATGAATATTTATTCTTATGTAAAAAAAATTTTATTTGCTGGGGTACGCCAGTACCCCTAGGTACTGTAGAATAGAAAGCATTGGAAATAATTTTATAATCACAAAGCAAATATGTACTAGCTTTCTTCGCATTTGGACTAGGCTTTTCTTTAAAAAAAAACTTTTACGTTCCAACAATATTTACAAACTTCACGTGTAACAGCTCTAACTGAATTTTTCACCTGCAAAGCAGCCATCTTCATCCCAATACTAGCAATGTCGCAAGCAAAACTAAAAAAAAACCTCACGTGTTTCTATACTATCTATCTATTCTTAATTAATGGCATTAGCTAATTTTAAAGATTAAGCATTTTGCCATTGTCAAGTGAAAATTTAATTATAGTTACAAAAAATTGTACGGTAGATTTTGGTTAAAAATAGAATCTCTCAACAGGTGTTTTTACAATAAGAACTCGGGAGAAACTCAACTCATGTGTTTATTTTCGAAATATATTTTCTCTCGTCTACCCTCCCGTGGAAAAAGCTATAACGTGAAGCCAGAAGAACTTTTATTTCAAGTGTTTTTCATAACTTTTCCTTTGTGTAAAATTATGCTTTACTTCGTGTGCACGGAACTTTTGGGGTGTCGTTAACAAAGTACGTACCATCACGAGCAAGAATATGTATCCACTTTTGCCATTTTGCATCTTTATTTCCTACACAGTAAGAGTCAAATGTGGATACTTGTTAGTGCTCGTGACTGTACGTACAATAAAACGTGCCAACGTTGAATCAACTTCATAAACTCATAGTGTTGTTCTTATCAATAGTTATAATTCAGTAGAAACGTGTGTGATTTTTAAACGTTTAGTTATCGATAATTGAGGAATATCGACTTTTTACCCGATTACGCGAAGCCAAAAGGAAAGGTAATGATTTTAGCAGTCTGCTGTTTGTATGTATATATTTATTTACGTGTGTCCCTCCATAGCGCCTAAACTATTTATCCGATTTTGATGAATAAGGTGTCAACCGATTTGGTAAAATAGTCCGGGTAACAAAAGGCTACACTTTATTTGACTTTAACGAGAGGAGAAGATTTTACCTTCTAAACCCTGATTTCAAACGATTTAATTCCTTTTTTTCCGCAGTTGGGTTACAGTGTTTTACTCTATTTGGAAGAAAGAAAGAAACATTTATTGAGACAATACAACAAACTTCTATTACTATTACATTATTTCTAAATATATATTACTTACAAATAAACTACTCAATATAATTATTGTATCAATACCATCTGAATCACGCTATTTTATGATTTTTAAGAGATTTTAGAAATATTAGTCACATTTTAAAAAGGAAATTTCTCAGAGAGCATATCCAACTGTTATTTTTTGTTCCACTGCTACGTTTCATATTCTTCCGTAAAGTTCTCTGTCTCATAAACATGGATACTATTCCTACTACCTAATTGACCAAAATTATTGAGCTCTTATATATCCTCTCCATCTTATATCATCCTGATTTATATCATCGCTCATCTCCACCCTCCTAGAAGAACCCAATACTTAGACACTATCTTTAAATTTTGCATAATTATTTGTTCCATTGTATTATAGACATATTCAGCATTAGAAGTAGATTAACACTCTAGTACCAAGCCATAGAAACGGGAGTGTAACAGTTACTACAATAATTTATACGAATGACTGAAGAAAGGTACATAAGTGTCAATCTACTTCTAATGCTGATCGAACACAAACGACACCGTGGCTATAAATGTGACTGCCGCGTCCAATCACAGGCCTACAGAAACTGCTCCATTTGGAAAGCAGCAGGGGTGTTCTAGGACGATGACACTTAATTAGAACAGATGATTGTATGTACTCTTTATCAATCTAGCTATTGTTGCAGTCTAGTATTGTTCCTTAGGTGAAGGTCGTGTTAATGTATGTGCTTTTTTGTAGTATTCATTTTCAAACATAACAGCCTTTATAAATCGACCCACTACTGGGACACAAGGCTATCTTATCTATCTATCTATCTACTCTGCCGGCATCACATGGCTAAGTATTAATTTTATTGTCATGAAATTATTGAAGAATGATATATGATCTTATCCATAATGCTGCTATTGTTCGCTTGTGTGTGTGTTTTAAAAACTTCCCTGGTCAGTTGTTTTACATGTGTTGGTGAGTAAGAGTAAGTTGCCAGAGGTCAAAGGGGTAAGGAAGGGGACAAGGGTTGGCAAGGCACTAGTGTCACGTAGCCTATAGAATCTTGTAATACTGATATGATAAGATTCTATAGGCTACAGTGACTGAATACTATCAGGCAGGCCGTATGCTTGGCTGCTAACCAACTAAACCTTGGGTAAGATCCCAGATTATTACAAATTTAAGCTTGGTTTTGTTGCAAAAGTACCTAGTTGTTTGTAAGATTAAAGTAATTGTTGTGGTTAACTACCACTGTCTTATCCAAATCTTGTCATTACTACAACGATTCTAATTATTGTATTACAGTAGTTAGAAGTTAACGTCAGTTCCTCCAGTTGAGATGCAGGATAAAATGCAATCGAAAAATCGTCTTCTTTTTCTTTAATAGGGCTCCGCTTATTTAGCCACAGTCGTACAATTTAATGTTACCATATAAAATGTATGTATAGTAACATTAAATTGTACGGTAGACAGAGTTAAAGAATCCCACCTTAGATCTATTTTTACTTGACATAAGTCAGATGAGCGCCAACGGCATTCGCATTGTAGAGCAAAAAAATCGGGAGTGGTCTCCCCTTGACTTTCTCGTATACCGGAAACGAATCAAAAGTTGATAGAACCCTTATATTTTGGTTCTATTAAGCATGTTAAATTTTGTTGCAATAAGTTAAAGCATACTAGAGTTATCGTGCTAACGCACAGACAGACATAATTCCAAAAAAGGTATTTTTGGACTCAGTGAGGTCCAAAACTAGAGGTAAATCCGTCAAAATCTCGAGGTCGAATTTTTTGACGATTGCAAGACTTCCTCTATACTACGTATACGAGAAAGTAAAAATGCTCACCGATATGGAATAGCTTTAAAGGCTATCTTTATTGTGAGAACTGGATTTGTCAAAATATTTTAGCATTATAAAAATCATTTATCGACAAAGAATATTCCTTGCTTTCCCCATCTCTAGCCTCGTTATTAATAACATTGTTTCAAAATATTCCTGAATGTTTGCGCAAAGCGTATATTCGACATGGCTCAATGACAACGTGTTATAGAAAATACATTTCAATCGAGTAGTAATAACAACGCTAAGAAAGTTTCGTTCTTCTTTGTAACAATGGAATAATAAAGTATGGAACTTTCCAATAACACCGCAGAAGACACGACTCGAACAATGTAAATATGGATATGTTGAATTAAACAATTTGTTCCAAAAACTCGTATGTAAACTTTGGAATTAATAGAAAAGTTTATTAGATTTTGATTAAATAAATGGCAGAGCATATTTGCTGTAGGGAAGATGACATGGATATTTTTTGCGGGGAATCTCTTGGCCTTGATCTCATTGGTAATGATGATGAGGAAGCGAAGGTGAAAGCCAGCTTCATCCGGAACCACAGACGATCTGGCTATCTAATTATTAACTGCCGAGTCACACCAAAATAGTACCGCAGTATATAGAAAGAAGATAGACTCTTTAGAGATGTGGTGCTGGAGACAAATGCTGGGAGTTTCATGGACCGAATTCCTACAAATCTGACTATACTCCAGGAACTCGGCATCAAGCAGCGTCTGTCTACTCTCGTGCAAACACGTATATTCACGTTCTTCGGACACGTCTTAAGACGGGATAACCAGTCAATTAAGTGATTGGTTGTTCAGGGTAGAGTGGATGGTACTAGACCGAGAGGCAGATCACGATGCGATGGACCGACCAAATAAAATCTGCCGTGGGCGGCCTGTTGCATGAATGCATAAGAAGCGCTACAAATCGGACACGTTGGCGAAATATAGTGAGGCGAGCGACAATAGCCAATGGCACTTCCTCATGACGACCACGACCGCTCTGTCAAGAGCGAAACGAAGAAGAAGATATAGAAGTTCAAACAGTCAGTATCAAGCGAGCCGGGTGAGCATCGTTTCACTTCTTTCATATTTTCTTTTTCACGCATTGAAGATCGGTAAAATTTGACGCCATAATATAAGGCGGATCGTGTGTTTATTATACTAGCGTCCTTTACATGGAAACATAAGTTTAAAGAACCCAGCAATGCCTAACATGTCTAAGGCATTCAAGTTTCTTGAAAAGTCGTCTTATTCAATCGCCCACATCTCTCGAATGACAAAGTCAGGATCAGTAGAGTACTCTGCATCTTGTGGTGTACGTAGAGTGACCATATCAATCTGCTTGCATAGGACAAAGCCCTAAGAAATTTATGTGAAAAAAACATTTACAATATCTGTTATGAGTTTAGGCTTAGAAGTTCTCGTTTTAACAAGGTACATTTGTGCACTCGTTATGAAGTAAACGTAAACACTTTTTTATGTTTCTAGATGGCAAACAAGCTTGCGGCCCACCTGATGTTAAGTGGTCACCGCCGCCTATAGACACTTGCAATATTAAGTGTAAATCACTTAACATCGCAAGTGCGTTTGCCATCCTGGAGATTAAGATGATATGCCCTCCATGCCCAGTAATTACACTGGCTACCTTTCCCTTCAATCCGAAACACAGCGAACTGCTTCACGGCAGAAATATTATTTTTGCCGTCTGCAGTTTGTTAAAGAAAGGCGTTGGTACCTACCCAGAAGACCCTACATATGGGTCTACCACCTAGTAAAAGTATAGTATATGATATATGAGCAAATAAGACGATAGGTCATGCGTATTATAATAAGAACTTATTGACATTATTCCTCCTCCTCTTTCCTACCTAGAACAGTTCGTATTGCGCTGCATTGTGATTTTGTGACTCGCTTCTTTGTATCGTGTTTCTCTAAATTATCAACTTCTACTAGCTACATGATTCCTCTCCCTTGTAATCCCATATCATCCCTTCATAATTAGTGAGACGTAAAGACCGCCTCATAAGATGACAGGATTTAGACGACAATGTGCATACTTTGCGCTGCAATACCTGTGTTAGAATTTCGAACGCAGTTTTTTCTTATCGTTATTTATCGCACCTAAAACAAATAAGAAAGTATAGAAAGTTTTTTCGTTGTTCTAAATGTGTTCAGTACCCAGGTTCAAATCTCGTCTAATGACTCTCTTCGTTATTTTTTTTTATTTCATAATTTTTCGCCACTTAGTCATCTCAGTTTATGTACATATTTGCGAAAGTGCAAGATTTTTAAAAGCCTGAACAGTGCCTTTTAAAAAAACAAATTCAGCATTGCAGAAATTTGAGAAGAAAGAATTTTTTCATTTCCTAGATAAAAAGGCAATGAAATAATTTTTATTTTGTACATGTTTATATTATATATTAGGTCCCCACCTATGAAATTGGCGTTTTTTTTTCTTACAGACTATTAGCTGTGTAACTTATTTGATTTAGTCGCTGTTTCAGTTTTATATTTTAAATATGAATAAGGACTATACTGTTACGGATTTCCATGTAGTAAACTTAGAATTATATAAATGTTTATTTAAAAAAAAGTGACTGTTTTATTTTGTCAGCAGAATCAACTCTTGGAATCGTTGTAACTCATGGACAGGCCCATCTTTTGTCTAAATCATTGATGCAATACTTAACCAAGTCTTGCTCAATTATACACTCCAAATTTCAAAAGATTTGGCAACGGAGTTTTTAGAAATTTTAAATAACGTTATTGAAAATCTTCATAAAAATTGGCGTTGTTCCATACTAACTCTATTTTCTTTTAACTATAAATCCTAATGTTACAAAATTTGGAGGAAATAAGCGAACAACTCTCGGCTAAGTCTAGCATCAATAAATTATGCAAAAATCAAGTCTGTCCATGAGTTAGTAGGCATCAAATCGCCAATTCTGATGAAGAGATTAAAGAGTCATTTTCACATTTTTTTCAGAATTTACCAAGTGAAATATAATTTAATTACAGACAAAAATATTGCAAAGAGTGTAGTTTCAAATAATAATAATAATAAGAACCTAAAACAACTCTTGAATTAAAGAAATTGCAAGTTTAGGTACAAGATAATAAAACGCCAATTTCATAGTTAAGGACCTAATATGTACTAGTTTATTTTATATGGGGATAAATGGAGTTTATTGATTGCTTTAATTTTAACACAAGAATTTTTTTTTGGAGTTTGAAAAGTTTCCTATCTTTTCCAAAATCACGCGCAACCTAGCAATATGACTGACCAGCACGGTTACAGGTCGCAAGACCTATCAAATTTTCATGAGAGCACGTACCACTATAATGGCCATCGGTAGCTTCCAGTCAAAATTCATAAAATATTCATGGGGAGGCAGGTACAGCACTTACGGGCTGAATAATATCTTACAAGGGAGTCGCAGTTCCTAATACGAAAGTTATTCGTAATTGTCATCAATAGATTGATGAGGTTGAAAGTATAGGGGTCGGGGGGCTCTTGCAAAAATCAAGCAATGAAAAACGCGGTTGATGCACAGATGGCATATATTGCGTTGAAAAAGTGACAAATGTACTGAAATCCACTTTAATGATTCACGCAGGACCGAGATTCGTAAAGATGGTGCCAGCTGCTGTCAGAAAAGGTAGCCACTGCGTTTGCACTAATCTCTATATAAATGCTAGGGAATAGCGGTCAAAACAAAGTAACTGAGTACCTACCTAAATGTCATATTTCCATATTTCACACGCAGAAACAGTTTTGAGGCAATTTCCAACCCAAATAGAACAAAATATTCCAATATTTCACACTTTTTCCATGCCAATGATAAAACCAGCTAAATCAACGGCGTTCATAAAATACTTTTTTTTCACCATTTTGAATTCATGTTCGTTAGTGTTCGAGATTTATATTCAGACATTCGATAGAAATTTCAGGGTACCGCACTTGGTTAGAAATATTATTTCTAATACAGAAACAATCGGTTCAAAAACAAATATTTATACCACATACCTCTGTTTTGTGAAATGTCGGATCATTCACAAAACAGAGGTACGTGGTATAAATCCCGTTTTCTCACATTTTAAGTAAAAAAATAAAATCGATAACGTAATTAAGAAATTTAAAGATTTATGATCTTTTTTACTACCGATCGAAAAGTTTGTGTCTAGAAAAATAATCTGTGAAGTGCTGCAAATATTTAAAAAGTAATAGAAAGTTCCCTGAATTATTGAATTGCATTATTTATTAAAGTTATTTATTATTAAAGTTCAAATAGATTCATTTGAACTTTAATAATGCATTTTCTAGTTTTAATAATGCAATTCAATAATTCAGAATATAGAAGCAGCGGATAAAAATGTATGCTCTTTTTACCAGATGCCCTGGACATTTTGAACAGTCGATCGGCTTTGATTGAACTTCAGCATGCAGAAACTCTAGTGCAGCTGAAAGTTGCTAGACTGACAATAATAATACTTTTAAGCCATGTGATATATTGAGATTGGATAAATTGCAACTGATTTGCACTGTGATTTTATTTGTACATTTTTACTTTTCATTCAATCGCTGTCAGAAAATGTTTAATTATTTTATAATTATAGTTGAATTTACTTATCTGTACTACAAGGTTTATTTATTTGATTGAGCCTATATATTAAACATATATTTTTATGTGAAACTTCAAGTTAAGAAATGAGATGTATCGTCACAAATAAAATATTTATTTGTTCGTTAGAAATGATCGATGTTTTATTTTTATTTTTATAATTAAGTACCATTTAGATGGAGATAGCACAATATCCTAAACATTTTAATTTGCAAATCGATACCGATCATGCCCCGGCAGTAAATTATTGTAATAATACTTAGCAAATATTACTATAATTGTTGCCAAACTAATTAACAAATTTACAAGAGATCTTTTGCAGCCAACCCAGAAGACAATACAAACCAATTGCATTTTGATTTAAAAAAAAAAGTAGTTTAATTTGAAATTTACTCCCACTGCTTCAACCAAGTGGATCTCGTTTTACATAAAGCAGTGAGGCCATCAAAAAGTTTATTCTATGCATCAATCCAGGCTATGATCTGTGGGCAAATTTCACATAAATCCTTTGAACCGTGGTAGTCGCGTGATTGACTGATAAACTTAGAGACAATGATATTATAGTATTAGATTTAGATACGTTATACGCACACAAAACAGGAAAAAAATATGATCTGAAATGCTGTAGCAACAAACATGTACAATTCTATTATTTTACATTTCACTACATTGGCAGAAATTGAAAAGGGATGGCATAATTAATCCAATAGGAAAAAAAAGACAACTAGTGTTTGTCATTGCGTGACTTTAACATATTATAGCAACACTAAGGCCAACAGGCAACACGTGTTGTCTGTTTTGATGTGCAATTTCGGCGCCCCTATGACGTATCTACCTCTTTTTATATTATAATACAATTGCATAGAGACATTTAAACTTTCAGGGATTGTAGTGATAAATTCTTATTCTTATTCTTAAATAAGCTGAGGCCGTATCTTAGAGCACTTCGACCCTATGGGATCTTTTGTGCTGCCCCTTTCCTTATCATCCATCCCCGCCAACATCGTATTGTATGAGTTTCACGATGTTGGCGGGAATAAGGTCTATAAAGTCCTCTGGTTTAGGGTAAGCTGAACTTAGGACCCTTAGTCGCCTGGTGGCTAGTGCATCGCAGTCACATAGTATGTGCTCCAAAGGAGTATTGTCAAAAGAGGCACCTCAGGGAATGCTTGTCCACTCCCCGACTGACAAACTCAAATAATTTTTAGGATCCTCACACATAGGCTACCTTAAAAGAATGGGAAGAATCAGCAGAACCCAAATCCGCTGCCTCATAGGTGCTCTCACTGGCCACTTTGCCACTAGAAAACACCTTTGCATAATAGGCAAAGCTGATGACCCCATCTGTAGAATGTGTGGTGAGGAGGAAGAAAGTGATAAATTCACATGCAACATAAACAGAAACTGTACACATTTCGTTAAATTATGTAGTACTTGGTATATACGTATTGTATATACAATATAACATAGAACATGAAAGACTGTAATTGAACCTTAATAGATTAATCTAGAGCATGAGAGAATCGCAAGGTAGTATTTTGTTAGTCTATACTTAGATAATTTCATTTGCACTCTGAATTTCGTTGCATCAGATTTCATTATGGTGTACTGTGGTTTGTGTTTACCGTTCACGTTGTTTGTATTTTCTGACTCACGACTTGAAGACCATAAAAACTGCAATCCTCTTTAACATTTCCAACCTTTGGGTGGAAAACAAAGAAGAGTCCTGTTCTCAAGCAATCCAGCATTTTACAGAGCAACTGCACTACACTAAATTACTCACTAAATTACTTTTGAACAAAACAAGGCACTTAAAGCTGCAGAACATTTGCACGTTAGCGGGTAGACTTATTGTCTAGAATACGTTTAACCCCAAAGTTGGCGATCCAATGTAAACTTTTCTTCGCGACTACTTAAGTGAATAGTCTAGTTAAATTCGTTCGTTTCATTGACTTTGAGGGTGAGGGAATTTTGTTTAAGTACGACAAACTAATTTGTAATGACCTTGAATTTTATAACCGATACTTTCAGACGTCGATGAAAGAAATTTTGATAATGTTATACGTATTTGCTCAGCTATACAATAGCAATGCAATTAATCGACTAAATAATAGAATGTGTGTGATAGAACAACGTTCTCAACATAATTTTTTGTGGTCGTGCGATAAACCTATTAAAATTTTGCTCTTATACCACATTGCGCTCTAACGCGTATTACTTAAACACAAATTAACGTCCGTTTAAATATATTTTGACAACATAATACATTGACAACAAATTGACAACATAATTGTTTTGAAATTGTGACAACTGTCAATTGTCACAATTTCAAAACAAATTATGGGAATGTCCATAAATGATTATTGTTTTGATTTCCACTTGGTAATTTGGCCATCGTAAGATAAGATTATGTGGCCATGCCTCAGTAAAGTTATTGAAAAATTACTAGTGGTCACCCGCGGCTTTGCACACATACACCTATACATCCATACAAACTTTCACGTTTATAATATTAGTAGGATAGAAAGTTTTACAAATTGGACATATTTCTTTGACTTATTGTGTTCAAATGTCTTCTTTCGATTGATTGACCGAGATGATGATGTCTTACGAGGTAAAAGGAAAGACAAAATAAAAACAAAAAAAAATGTTTCAGACGTTTTTACTATCTTTTTTACTGGCGTCTTTCTATTTATAACATTTTATTGGTAACGAAAGATTTATTCGAAAATGTAATATTTTTAATGCATCACATTTTCCTTTGCTGTATTTTCAATATAAATTTCTCTTTATGGTAATAAAAAGGAAAGGAAATATTTAACAAAAACGAGCAACTTATTTTGATTCTATATTAAATTAAATTAAATATCGTTTAATTCCGATAACATTACATCCATAATGTTTGTACAGTGGATTAAAAACTATTGTTAGTACATTACTGAATTACATTGAATTAAATTAGGCGCACGTCTGTGAAGAAAAGGTGAAATGGGAATCGATTCACTAACCTCTCGGTCTACCATGTAACTTTAGGGAAAGCTTGAGTCCATAAGAATGTTAAGTATGTCAAGATTAATAGGTCGGTAAATCCTCAGCAACACTAACATAAATATGTCAGGAAGTACAAAATGTTTGAGCACTTGAAAATGTCGGATTAGGCCCCCACATTAAGAAGACTAATAAAGGTTATCTGGCAAGAATTACGGCTGTGCCAGCAGTTAGGATTTTAATGAGAGCCCATGATTTACAAGATTCTTAGTTGGGTAATATCGGAGGGTATCGTGCCTGCTGAGGTGGCTATTAAAATAATAACAATAATTCTTTACAACAATGTGACGTAGAAATTTTACACTGGCATACCATTATTTGATATCTTGAAGAGAATTGAAGTTAAATACCTGTGTTAGTGCTTATGTAGTAAAGACTGAGAGTAGAGGCATAAAGAGTTTATTATTTGTGAGTCATAAAAGGATTATATTCACTTGTGGAACTCATATAACAAGATGAGGTTTTGTAGCGTTTATAGCCAAGGTTATGTCGTTAGGTAATCATGTTACACCTTACAAGGTCTGTAATATAATGTTACCTGTATTTTTATATAAAAATCTTAATGTCACCTGTGGTTATTTTTACATTTGAAACGGAACAGAACAAAAATAAGTCTGCTGAAGCGAAATGCCAACCCGAGACCTTTCGCTTTCCGGGTCGCTGAGTCACTCAGAATTTCGGAGAATATTATAATCCCATTGAATTTGTTCTTTTATATCATTTCTTTTCGCCATACGTGTCACATTGTCAAAAGTAATGATATCTTTAACATCATACGAGGTATTAATGAAATCGAGTTAAATAAACGTAATGAGACTTTATGCTGGGTTTCAATAACTTACACTTTTGCTTAGTAGGCATAAAATTGTGACAGTTTCATTAGAAAAAAAATGTCATAATTCTACCGTTACCAAAGGAAACTGTCGGTAGTTATTTTATTGAAATCCAACGTATTCGGTATTCTACCGGTATCAAAGGAGTCGCACTTTTCAGCTAGCACAGTATACCAAGAACAGTAATACGTGTTCCTACAAACTGGCTGCTATCCCTTAGAATGTGTGCGTGCGTACTCGGCGCCGTGTACGCGCGCACTGTGACGCACACATTGACATAAAAATATGGGGGCTTAAGGTTGTCTCGCCGTCTTGGTGTGATCGCGCGTTTTTATGTCATTGGACATTCGCTCGCCGCTCGTTTCCGCCCGGCACACTTACGATAGCTCTAGCGTCAATGCAGAGTAGGCTAATAACTCGCCGACAGCCCGCAGATAAACTATTGTCCTTTGGTATACTGTGCTAATAGCTTCCTCAGGTTGACCGACGCATTCTGTGTGGTTCTAAGTAATAGACTATATACTGTGGTAATGCTATACAACACAACGAACGTAAGACTGACCGCATAAACGCTTGATAAATCCCTAGAGAATGATGTTTTATAAGCTTTTTATAGTGAAAAATGAACCATGCTACATATTAGCAAAGACGATTGGCAAACAGGACTGCTTGATGCAAACCAGTTACCATAGCCTGTAGATGATATTCCACTGATGTGTTCCACTCTCATGCTGCCAACCCTAATCCCATATCCAGTGGAGTCAGTCATATAAAAACCTTATTATGATAATGGTTATTTCGCTGTCGTATCTATAACACCGTATTACAAAACGGTGCGGAAAATAGCGTGTGAGAATTGTTGACCCAAAAAAACCGTTTGTTGATAAATCATAACAACAGCCTTTACAATTCGATCCACTGCTGGGACACAAGTCCTCTCCTTGTTGTCGAAGGAGGTTGGCAGTAGTCCACCACGCTTGCCCAGTGCGGATTGGCGGACGGAGTTTAAGGTGATCAATACCCCTTTGCTGATCCATTAGTCGCCTTTTACGTCACCCCATGGAGGATATGGGGTAATGCTATTCTACTCTGCCGGCATCACACGGCCAAGTTGCTGATAAATGCGTAGTAGATTCATTTAATATTAGTCTGTATAATCGAATAGAGATAACTTGTCATTGGTTCAGGTTATTTTTTTATGACCAAGCGGAGTGGAATTATTGTCACTCATCACTCTCACACACTACAATCCGCCGCGCTGTTTTGTATGGCGTGTTATATGGCTCATCATCATCATCAACAGCTCATATAATGTCCCCACCGACGGGCTCGAGCCTACCCCACATTAGGTAGTCAACCACGCTGGACAAGTGCGGCTTGGTCGACTTCACACATATATAGAGTTTCTTCTTAGGTGTGTGCAGGTTTCTTTACGATGTTTTCCTTCACCGTAAAAGCGTCGATTAAACGTACATATGAATTCAAAATTCGAAAACACATTGGTACGTGGCGGGGTTCGAACCAGGGCCTCCCGGGCGGAAGACGACACTCTTACGCACTACGCCACCGAAACTTTGTTATATGGCTGCGACCGATAAATTTTACGTTTCTGGGAGCTGCGATGTGAGAGTATTGGAGAGAAAATAATAATACATGCTTTTAATGCTATTTATTTAAATAAAACATCAGACTCTCAATGTTAAGTAAATTATTAAACCTTTACAAAAGACTACCAATGACGACACTGACGAATATAATAAACTACAATTAGAAAGGGACGGAATACTTTTAAAACATTCCAAAATAATAGTAATGGCAACAATTCTCTTAGTACTTTTTTACACGTCGACGTTGTTTAATATGCAGACAGCTTTGCGAAGGTTTTCTAAACATTTACAGATGCATCCGAGGCGCGTTCGGAATTCCAAATGATTCTTTTAAACTCTTCTAATGCGTTGTTCGATATCTCGATAATGGATTGTGCAGTCAGTGCCCTCTGTATGTAAGGAGAAAAACTCTCAAATAAGCATGTTTTGGAACAGACTTTCAGAACTTTTAAAAATCCTAATGTATTTTCACGAGACTTGGGGCTTAGTGGTAATTTCTAGGCAAATTTCGAGGGTCTCGACCGGTTAAGTGTCTTAGAGTAGACTGCTGCCAAAGTAAAACTACTTTGTTATTATCACTGCCACACTGTTCCTACTTGCAGTTGAAGCCGGTTATTCCAATTCTTCTTCATTGATATATTGCAAATTATGTTAGGTTATCCATTTGATGTTGACGTTTGTTTTACATTTATAGTTTAATAATAATAATTGATTTTCACGTTCACACCAACATCCGATAGCTTAAATTTTCATTTGGCATGGATACCATGTCACAAATATACACAATAACTTGAATAACTTTCGACACAACCACGACTTGTGAAAATGTTCGTGTTTATCACACAAATAATTTTGTCTCTGTCGTAAGATTCGAAGCCAAACCGTTTGATTTTGAGCTGACGATACCTCGAAAATATTCAACATAATCGACGTTATAGGTCTTACTTGCTTTTCAATGCTCTAACTAGGATCAAAATTTGAGGTTGTCGGTACTGATTATCTGAAGTTATTTCTTTAGATCAATCTCAGGCTACTAAATACGCTTAAGTCACGACTAGGTTATTACTTATAACTGTATGTCAGCCACAGGTAATTTTATTTACCTACCTTGTATTGTGATAAAGGGATAACTCACCAGGTCTGATCATCCGGATGGTATTCATAGCCTGGTCGGGCATGAACCGGTGGAAGTGCACCAGGTAGCAGGCGATTTCATCACGCCGTTGCGGCTTCGCCTTTTCCAGCAGTGGATGCCAATTACCTTGAATAACAATTAACTTTATTTGTGGAATATTAAGGAAATGTTACTGGGGCTTACACTGTGGGCCTTCTATGTGTGGTCAGTTTCCCAACATGAACCCTTTCTTTTGTCTGGGGTATAGGAAAAGCTGACTGAGGGAGATTCTGAACCCCATGCCGACCACCGCAGCAATGGGTCACTTGAGCACCGAACGACCCCAATTACAATAAGAACATGGTAGGGAGAATACTGTGTGTAATAATAACTATCCTAAGTAATTAAATAATTTAATGACTAATGATAGCTAGTAAATAAATTATAACAAAATCATGAGTAGATAAACTAAGTACAAGCTGCTTTTAAGAATTTATCCGAGCACCCTAGTAAGTTTATTAAACCCACATGTTAAGACGTGCTAAAAGGAAATCTTTATTCAGTGTTCCATTTGCGAAATGGTATTCCTAGGAAGCATTTAGTTTCAGCAGACAGTATAAAAGACGGCCACAAACTGAGCCGGGAAATAGCATAAAGACAATTAAAAATGTTGGCAACGACGTTCAGCGAAGTAACAATTCCTTGTGGCTCGTTTTCATCTCTTCTTGGTGCACGTACTGTATTGATTGAGGGTTCAAGTTGGGAGATCATAACAGATTAGCACTCCGTATTTTGCGCTCGCCAAACACGACCTGAATAGTTTTAAAATATCCAATGAATTTAAAGGAAAATACATTTCAAAACTGTTTTAGAATTTGCAATGCTATGTCAAATAGTAATTTAATTTTAGGAGAATTTAGCACAGATTATTTTGGATAATCAGACTGTGGGTACGTTGATTTGACGGCGATAGTGGAATAAAGCAGCTGGTATCAGTCTGAACTACTCCTCAGAACACTCCCCGTGATACAAGCGATAGAAGATGCAGAATGATGCCACATCTGTACGCCATTCAAAAATGTCAAGCCTATCAGAAAGTACTAGTTCGTCAACGATACGAGCCGCTCTCCTCTATATGCAGTCTAAGGGAAGGAGTTAGTACTGGGGTGCCCACGTCCAAAGATACATTACACTTGTAATCTGGTAATGTTATAGCACCTTTTCCCATAGCCAACTTTACTGGAAAAAGTAAATATTTCAAAATCAAAATCATCCTTGATATTTGGTTTAGTTTCTCGCTAACGTCTCATTCTAATTGTTGACCGTGTGACTCTGCACACTATTGTCAAATTACTAAGGTCTCACTCTGAACACTCACCCAAAGCTTGGGCTATAAATAAAACAAAATACCAATAACAATACCTATAGTTATCTCAAGGCACTAAGAAAATTGTAAGTTCCTTTATATAAGTCTTTTTATATTTGCGTATATCTTTTTAAGTGTTCAGTTTTTATATGTTCTTATGTTCTTTTCAGAGTGTCTTATAAAAATATAGTTTCGTAATCGGTGCCACAGTTCATGGACCCACAATATGGTGTTTGGACCCCATACAGGACCTAAGGTTATACACTTAATTGATAAATTACTTTTACACACGATTTTAATACGAAATTTGAACTCAAAAAGAGGTAATCTCCTAGCAACACCAAATCTTATCACTCACACCTCAATGCACGTGTACGTGAGTGTTTCGAAATAAGGGGTAATTAATGAGCATAATAATCGTGTCGACCCTTATTAAACGGACCGTAAAGGCCTTTTTAAGAATGCTTTATGAACAGTACTTGACTTAAGCGGGATTCACCTGGTCACGGTCGTGCAGTTTAACTACTTAGCTTCTTACACATGCTTACACGATAAAAATAGGAGTTTTTTTTTATTAATAGTAGTTGTATAAGTTGTATAATTGTATAAAAATAAAAATTATAATTTGTTGGGTTGCCAACATGCTGCGGCCTCACAAAAATGAAAACTACACAAAGGTATATAATACAATAGCCCACATTCTTAAGCTTTACAAAGCTAAGTATTTACTATTAAGTAACAATTTTACAAAAACAAATTAAGTAATTAAACAAAACTTAACGTTTTAATTTTAACTTATTTCTAAACTTATCATTAATAACAATTGTTAGCGTTATATTTTGTTAGCATATTTGTTGAACACTAAGTATTAATGCACTAAGTAATATATGCAATCTTGACAAACAAAGGTGAGTATCTAATCATTGTTACATTTACATAATGCATTATTATACTAACATTTTTTACTTATTTATTTACTTAACTTAAGTTACGTTTTTTACACAATTATGTATTAATGAGAAGCACTAGCCCTTAGAATGCTAAACCTTAACTAAAAATTAAACAAAGTTGCATATCTATTTATCTAATTACTTGACATGAATATTGATTACTAGACAAACTATTTAACAGGCAAAAGACATATGCCCGACAATGATCGTGTATAGGTTTTGCCATTAGCAGTAACTAAATCTAAGGCCCTGACCTTACCATCGGCCCCTGGGTAAACCTTTACCACCCTTGCCATTGGCCATTGCATGGGGGGCGAGTTTGCAATGCGCATTATAGCTAATGAACCTACGGTTACATTTGGTTCGACATCTTGCCACTTGGGTATGCACTGTAAGGCATTCAGGTACTGCTTATGCCATACCTTCCAAAATGACTGTTTCATACATTCTACTAAACTCCAAAATTTAAGCCTATTGGTAGGTATTTCAGTAATATCTGGTTCTGGATATGCAGTTATAGGACCACCTACTAGAAAATGTCCTGGAGTTAAATAAGAAAAGTCTTTGATGTCTGAAGAGTTAATTGGCATTAAAGGTCTAGAATTAAGAATCCCTTCAATTTGACAAAGTACAGTATTTAATTGTTCATAAGTAAGTACACTTTTATCTAAAGTTCTTTTTAAATGAAATTTGGTGCTTTTAACAGCAGCCTCAGCGAGGCCTGCAAACACAGGAGAGCAACTGGGGATAAAATGAAACTTTATACCTTGTTCACTTGAAAAATTGTAAATAGTATTTTGATAGCCCTTTGAGTTAACATGCTTGTACAAATCAGCTAAGTGACTCTGTGCTCCGCGAAACGCACCCCCATTGTCACAGAAGATTTCAGTGGGCAGTGATCTACGTGATATGAACCGTTTGAAGCAGGCTAAAAAGGTTTCTGTGGATAAGTCTGTGGCCAGCTCTAAATGCATGGCTTTAGTAGCAAAGCAAACAAATACACAGATGTAGCCTTTTCCTATTAGAGCTCGCCTTATACCACAATTTTTTACTTGCACTGGCCCAGCGAAATCTACTCCGACAACTTGAAAAGCCCGGGATGCTGTTACACGTTGGCGTGGCAGAGAGCCCATCAACTGCTTTGCTGTATTAGCTTTCATTCTGAAACATATTAAACATTTGTAAATTATTTTCTTTATAAGACGTATGCCATTGATGAGCCAATATTTTTGATTTAAGTGTGATAATAATAACTTAGGCCCGGCATGAAGCATTCTAAAATGCTCATCTTTAATAATAAGTGCAGTTATATTAGAATCTTTTGGTAAAATTATTGGATGCCTTTGAGAATAAGGTAGCTCTGAATTTTGGAGTCTCCCTCCTACTCTCAATAAGCCCTTATCATCGATAAATGGATGCAATGGCTTCAATGAGCCCTTAATTTTTACATCTCTTAATAGTGATTGAATTTCACTATGAAAATGAATATTTTGTTCATTTTTAATAACCAATAATAAAGATTCTTGTAACTCTGAACTGGATAAAAAATTTGCTTGTAATTTAATATTTTTTCTATTAATATTTTTACAAAATCTGAGAATGTAAGCCAACACACGAACCCTCTTATTTAGGTTTGAATAATTTTCTAAATGTTGAAACAAAGTATTTTGTTTTAAAGTAATAAGTATTGCTTCATTAGACTTCATTAGGTTATTTTTTAATTCAGGCAGTTCATTGGGCAGGCCTATTAAAAAATCAAAATTGTACCCCCTATCTTGCAGGAATTCAGGCCCGTTCCACCACATTGTGTTGGAATGCAATTCTTGCGGGTCCAAACCTCTACTAATACAGTCAGCAGGATTTTCTTGCGATTTTACATGCAACCAACCCCATCTATTCGTTAATTGCTGAATTACCCTTACTCTGTTGGATACATAAGCTTGAAGCCTATTTGGATCAGTTTTAATCCATGCTAATGTTATTTTTGAATCTGTATATAAATGAACCATGTCTATCTTAATTTTAGTAAGTAATATGTCATAGACTTTGCTTATTAATTTGGCTAACAATAGGCCAGCATTGAGTTCTAATTTTGGAATAGTCAATGGTTTTGAGCATGGATTAATGCGCGATTTTGAACAAAGCAAGGACAATTTGGCGTTACCTTCTTTATTTATTATCCTTAGGTACACGCAGCAACCATATCCAATGGAACTTGATGCATCTGCAAACCCGATCAGCTGCACTGCCTCTGCATTTTCCGTTATGGGAATATTCCTGTTGATATGTATAGGTTGCATAGCAGCAAGGCTGTTAGCAAATTGTGACCAATGATCTTTTATTGATTGAGATGGGCTAGCATCCCAACTTACTTTTTCATGCCATAATTGCTGCATGATGACCTTTGCCTTTACTACAATTGGACTAATGAAGCCTAATGGATCATAAAATTTTGCTATTTGACTTAAAATTTCTCTTTTTGTTATCACCTTGCATGACATTTTTGGTGACCTTATAATAAAATAATCTTTTTTAGTATCAATAGTTAAGCCTAATGTTTTTATATTGCAATTATCTCTTTGAATGTCTAATTGATCTAACTGAAGTTGATCTGCTGGTATGTCAGCTAAAATATTATTGCAGTTAGATGACCATTTGTGCAATTCAAAGCTCCCTAACTCAAGCAACTTTCTTAGCTGATTTTTAGCATGGTGCAATGAATTGATGTCTGAATGTGAATGTAAAATGTCATCAATGTAGGTACAATTTTTAATAATATGCGATGCCAAAGGCAGGGTGTCCTCATTCGCTTGTGCTAATTCTAGCAAGCATCTAGTAGCTAGGTAGCTAGAGCTTTTTAATCCATAAGTGACAGTATCTAAGCGCAAACATTGAATAGGAAGCGAAGGATTGTCACGCCATAAAATATTTTGCAATGAAGTCTGCTCCGGGTTGACTAATATATTTCTAAACATTTTTCTTATATCTGCATTAAACGTATAGTTACCTAATCTATATAGTAGTAAAATATCAAATATGTCCCTTTGCACTGAATTGCCATTTAATAAAATATCATTTAGTGAAATCTTGTTTTTTGTTTTCATAGAACCATCGAAGACCACACGAGTGCGAGTAGTCTTACTGCCTTCATTTACCACCGCATGGTGGGGCAGAAAATATACAGGATCCTTATTCAAATTATAAGATTCAAAGACAATGAAATGGCCATGTTTCAATTCCACATATTCATTAATAAATCTACGATACTCTGTCAACATGTTAGTGTTTTTATGTAGTTTTTTTTCTAAACTAAGAAACCTATAATATGCTAAGTCAAATGAATCTCCCAATGCCTCGTTTACCTTATTAAGAGGTAACTTTAATGGCAGATCTACTTGGAATCTTTTTTGTTCCAATTTTGTAGTAGATTTGAATATGGTTTCTACAATATCACTTTCCACATTTCGTTCGCTAAATACCTCCGGAACAGATTCTGTTTCCCAAAACTTTGTAAGCATATTATGGGTGTCAAGGTTACATTTAGTACATAAAAAGGATGCAAGCTTTGTTACCTCATTTTGAGGAGGCAAACCTCCAGCAATTATATGACCAAATTTAGTGTTCACTATGCGTGGCCCTGCCACTTCAGGCTGCTGTGCATTGCTCAGACGATATCTGCGGGTAACTGAGGTCAATGACCTGCCTTCCCCTTTCTGAGTCTGGCTCTGCTGTACATCTGCATCCGGCAGGAGCACCTGAAAAAATATGTCCGCTCCAATTAACATATTGATATCTGATGGCAGATAATATTCATTGTCTGCTAGCTTGATGTTTGGAGGAATTATAACACTTGAAGGGTCAATTAGAGTTTGTGGTAACTTGCAAGTTATTTTGTCCACTACATGACAGTTTATGCTTGTACTGAATGGTAAAACTAAGGAGTGAATTTCTAATGGTATAGAATATTGCACACTATTAATATTATTTGTGACACCTAATATCTGAGTTGAATCTGGAACCGGTGTTAAGCCCAACACCTCAATCACCTTGCTAGTAACTAGCGATGCCTGGGAGGCCGAATCAAGAATGGCCTTTATGTGTACCTCCTTGTTGTTTCGTCCGAAAAGCTTTATGCGTGCTGTAGGAAGCAATATATTATTAGAATTCTTTCCTGACAGCATGATGACAGGTTCAGTGGTTTCTTCTTGATGGATCAATGTGTTGTGATTCTTCTTGCATTGAACACACCTGAAGTGAAACCTACATTTGCCTGGATGAATATTCAAACAAATGTTACAGAGGCTTTTACTATTAACAAATGAGGAGATTGTATTGGGTATGGAATACTACATTCCACATTCCGATCTCATCAGTAAGGGCAGGCGTAACCTCTGGTTCAACCGCGATTGTGCTGATGCTGTTTCACAGAAACAGGCAGCGTATCGCGCTTGGATCAGGGGTCGGGCTCTTAAAGCTCCTGATGTCGAGTCACTGAAAGCAGCGTACAACAAGGCTTCCAAGTCCTGTAAGAAGGCTTACATAAGAGCGGATGCCCAGCGCGTCGCACGCATTGGCCAAGAATTGGTGACGCATCTTACGGGCTCCCGTAGCTACTGGCGTCTGGCCAAAGCCGTACAGAGTGATTTCTGTCAGCCCTCGCTGCCACCCCTGAGATGTCCTGATGGGTCTCTAGCTCACAAGCCGCAGGAGAAAGCCGATCTTCTGGCAAGACTCTTTGCGGCTAATTCCCAAGTCGTTGATCGCAATGCACTGCCACCTTCACTACCTCACTGTGGCTCCACGATGCCTGAGGTTAAAATTAGGCAGAGTGAAGTTCGTGCGCAACTGCAATCACTCGACGTACGGAAAGCAAGTGGCCCTGATGGCATCCCTGGGGTTGTTCTTAAAAAATGTGCAGCGGAGTTGTCTCCCGTACTTACGCGCCTGTACCAGCTCTCATACTCTACTGGACATGTGCCGGGGACTTGGAGAGAGGCTAATGTGCAGCCTGTACCCAAAAAAGGGGACCGCTCAGATCCGGCCAACTACCGGCCAATAGCAATCACCTCAGTACTATGCAAAGTTATGGAAAGGATCCTTAACAACCACCTGATCCGTTACCTAGAAGATCACTCACTGATCCACGATCGACAGTACGGCTTTAGGCCGAAACGATCGACGGGTGACCTTCTAGCGTACTTGACGCATGTCTGGGGTGAAGCTATAGACAACCGTGGCGAGTCACTGGCTGTCAGCCTTGACATCGCCAAAGCTTTTGACAGGGTCTGGCACAAAAGTCTTCTCTCCAAGCTTCCGACGTATGGTCTGCCTGCTCAGCTCTGTACCTCGGTAGCCGGCTTCCTGCATGAGCGAAGAATTCGTGTCCTTTCCGATGGATGCAGTTCGCGGTTCATGTCAGTGAATGCCGGTGTTCCCCAAGGATCCGTTTTATCCCCTACACTGTTTCTTCTGCATATCAATGATATGATTCCTCTCGGGAACATCCATTGCTATGCAGACGACAGTACAGTGCATGCGGGCTATTTCGGACACGCAAGGGCTGGGCGAGCAGAAATCGTGGAGAGTCGTGAGAATCTTGTCATTGAGCTCAACCGAGAGCTCGACTTTGTTTCAAAATGGGGTTCAGCAAATCTGGTTGAGTTCAATGCCAAGAAAACTCAGGTGTGCGCGTTTACGGCTAAAACGTCGCCATTCCTTTCCCTTCCCTCTCTCCAGGGCACAACACTAACGCTACAGAGTAGTATCACCTTGCTCGGTATGGAGGTTCGCTGTGACTTGAATCCGAAGGACTACATCGAAAGCGTGATAAAAACAGCTTCACGAAAACTTGGAGTCCTGAACAAGGTGCGGCGTTTTTTCACGCCAAATCAACTGTGCTTGCTTTACAAGACGCAAGTACGGTCCTGCGTGGAGTATTGCTCGCACCTGTGGGATGGCTCTGCAAAGTACTTACTCGATGCTTTGGATAGGTTGCAGCGTCGCGCGGCCCGCATCATCGGCGACGAAGAGGTGACCAAACACCTTGAGCCTCTCCAATTGCGTCGCAATGTTGCGTCATTGAGCGCCTTCTACCGTCTGTACCACGGCGAGTGCTCTGAGGAGATTTTTTCCCTAATCCCACCATCTCCTTTCCTTCTAAGGACTACGCGTGCTGGCCTACGTTGTCACCGACAAACTGTGGCTACCATTCCAACGCGTACTAAGAAATTTGGCAACTCGTTTCTTTGTCGCACAATCAAGAAATGGAATTCACTGCCAGCACATGTGTTCCCTTGCAGGTCGGCAAGGCGAAGGTGGCTAGCGCGGCGGTTTATCTTTCGCACCAGGTATCTTCGCATGTGGACTCCATTTCTGCTTAACATCAGGTGGAATGGAGTCATTTGCTTGACTTTTTATATAAAAAAAAAAAAAAAAAAAGGAGAAATTAATTTAAATTTTTTACTATTAAATAATTTGTGATCTCTACACTTACAGTATTGACATCCTGGTTTTCTTGTTGTCTCGGTTGCTGCAGTGTTTATGGCCACCAACCTGTTTGGCCTTGCTGCAGCCAATTCAGCATTCTCCAAACCAAGTGCACGCCTTTCCAAGAATTCTATAAATTGTTTAACACTTGGCTCCTTCTCCATGTCGCGTTCGAGCTGGTAAGCTCGTCCGGTAGTTATATCTAATTTGCGATTAAGAATACATATTAAAATTGAGTCCCAAGCGTCAACATTTGTATTTAAATTTTTTAGCGCAGCTATATTTTGCTTTATTGAGGATATAAACTCTCTTATAAGGGAAGGAGTCGGTTTTAAAATGGCATTTAGGTCTAAAAGTGTACAAACATGTTCTTCTATAATCTTATATTTATTGAAGTATCTTTCGTCAAGTAATTTTAAAGCATCTATATAACTGCTACCAGACAAAGGTAAATTTTTTATCAAATCGAAGGGTTCCCCTTTCAAGAATGACCTCAAATAATGGAATTTCTGGAGGTTATCTAAGGTAAGGTCTTTATCTATTAAAGATTTAAACATTTCAATAAAGTTTACATAGTCTCTCAACTTACCAGTGAATGTTTCTATATTTATTGTAGGTAAATTAATGGATTTAGCAGACATCATTGGTTGATCAGGTTTCCTATTTGTAGAGGACAATTCCTGATCAATTGTATTCAAAATGGTATAGTATTTTGTTTCGACTGAAAGGACATCTTCGGAATCTTTAGAATTTATATCATTTACTTGTTTATTGTATTGCTCATACTCCTCGAATGCCTTTACAGTGCGTTCCCTCATGGTGATGATGGTTTCGGTAGCATTATTGCGAAACGTATCACTATTTACTGTCGCGGCTATGCGAGTTAGAATAGCCTTTTCGTAGCCACGTGCAGCCACTAGCCTTTTTACGTCCACCTCACTATCGTCCTTGCACGACATTGTAAAAACAATATATAATAACAGTTGCGACAATTAGCACTATACTTAAATATACAACACAGTCCGTTACTTATATTAAAATATTAAAAACTGTCATGAAGAGATTATAACCAAAATGTCTGACTTTGCGTAAACAAAATGAATGAAACGAAAGAACGGAAGCAAACGGTTGAGTGAGAACCCCAAAAGTCCAGCAAATTGTTTGAAATTCACTATTTTATGTTGGTACAGTTGTCGCTGCCTGAGTCGATGCCCGTAGACAATAGCGCCACCTCGCGGAATTTCTTCACTCTGTGTTGGTACCTTTTCGATGATTGCAGAGGATGATTGCAAACATGCAGCGCCACCACGCGGAAAATATGTAAGACAAACCTTGACCGCTTGATGTTGTTTTCCGTAAAATGACGAAATATGAGTTTCTTTTTGATGTTGTTCTTGCTTGAAAGATTATGTTTTTCTTGCGTCCCTCCTCGAATCGCGCACCCTTTTGCTATTCGAACCGTCCAGCCACGAAATATGCCGTCGCTCGCGCAGCTGAATAATTGCAGTCCGTCTTCGCCGTGCCACACCTGTTTCTAGTGTAAAAGTCAACTTCTCTCTTTCTTCCACGCTCGAAGGACCAATCTGTAGGTGGCTCAATGAAAGATCCGTTGATTTTAATTACTAGAACTTTAATCTGAGGTGAACACTAAATTAATTGGGTACAATAGCACGCCAAAGTGATGCGTGTGATAAGCAAGTACAATGGAGGATCGAATGCGAATGTGACATTTACTGAAGTGTTGCTATTGTATAAAAATAAAAATTATAATTTGTTGGGTTGCCAACAGATATTTGATATAATTTGAAGACTTGACCCTTTATAATCTACATTCTTAATTGTTGCTATCAATTTTTGGACTTAACTACTTTGAGATAAGGTTGTAGGTACTAGTATAGTATTAAATTATCTGTGTTGTAGGTAACATTTAAAAATAAGATCAAAAATTCAGAATCAATGTTTTTTATTGACTTTACTAAGTACTTTTAATCCCTGGACGATTATTAATATCCAGACACAATTGATTTTAATTGTGTTCTCGCGCTCCTGAGCGCGAACGGGGCTTAACGAGTTAAATCGTAAAAACCCTTCCACTGTTTCGACACGAAACTATTATTTCACTTAATTAGTGTCAGTGTAATAATTATTTTTTATTCACTGAAACAACTTAAATAATTTAGTTGTGTTTCAGAAGGCAATTCCTGGATACGCTTAAGTTCTGAAATGATGTCCATTATAAGAATATCCCAGAGGACAAGAATCCCTCCTCCTCGCGTCGTGTTCCTCAGTGATGAGGATCGTGACTCCCCTTTGGTGCCATCTTTTCTGAGATGATTCTGCGCCATCTCGACCTATCTCCAGCAGTGTGCAGGGCATCGTGCAGATTTGTGTCCATAGTGGCGCGAACCTGGTCTGTCCAACGCATCGCGCTGCGCCCCCGCAGTCTCTTCCCTTCTATTTTGCCAGTGACCATGAGTTTCTCGAGGTTATCTCCGTTCCTCCTGGCAATGTGACCGAAGTACTAGAGAACTCTCCGTAGGCAGATGGTAGATAGCATGGTCGAAATTTGGAGTTCGCGAGGGCAACAATAAAGACACGAAAAATTTCCATTCTGCAACACATGTTCATGAAGGGTGATAGTGCTAGTGACCATGTACCATCACGTGAGATGTATGCTTACCTATTACCACAGATAATATAATACTATACATTACTAACGAAGTAATGTAAAAAATAATCTTAGCATTACGCAAAATATATATTTTCATATCCTTTCTCCAATTACGTAGTCACACATAAAATAATGTATCAATCTTTTCAACCATTCTGTTCTTGTTAATAATTCAGGCGTTGAGGTTTAAAATCAAAGGGCTCGTGGGATCTTTCCTCCGCCATTATAGTATCCACTTGGGATCGTTCCCAATACTGTCTTAGTAGGGATTCGAAAAGTTTGAAAGCGTACTATAATATCTCATTCCTATCAGTTTGCGAAGTTGCTAGATGGTAATAAGGTAGAAAGAAGGATATCGCACCTAACGCTGAAATTCTCCCGCGATCACGGCATTCATTAAAAACTTACATCATACAAAACTAAACGTGACTTAACTTTCCTGTATACGATTTTAATCATGTATTACCAAAATACGTAGGCGTAGGGCATGCAAAGAGTATCTTGACTCATGGTAGAACCTTCTCTTAACTGACTTAACTAAAGGAATTTGAAAGGAATATATTTTTTTTACAAACGCGTAAATATTTTTAATACTAGAAACTCAAAAATTATTCCACTATATAAGGTAGTTTCATCGTAACTGGACGTCAAATATTTGCAAAAATATTTCGTTCAGATCTTATAAGTGCAAAATGTCAAAGATTTCATGAAACTTGTTTACCATAATGATACTAACTTTGGGCTAGATAATTGGTGTGAGCGTGGAAAAAAAAACAAACAAACAAACAAAATAAAAACGCACCAAGCACTGACAAATTTCGGCAGCGAAAGCAGTGCCCCGGTAGCGTAGTGGTTAACGCAGCCGCCCGGATTGCGGAGAATGCTGGGTTCGATTCCCGCCTGGGGTAAGTCGATTCATTTCAGTGTATTTTTTCTTGACTTAACTAACTTGACAAAGACATCTCATATGTCATTTCATCGTGTGGCTACCGTTTTGCTCCCGCACCGTATCTATTGTACCAACTAACGTGGATTTTTACTCGCTGTCACGCTTCCCCTATCACCTACGCTCTGCCTATGACAAGTTTTCGCATCTGTGTGCTGAAGGCAAATATTTAACTTATTCCAGTATGGTTACAATTATTTTTAATTCAGAGCGTAACGATATTCAGAAAGCCACAGCCTCTGGATCTGATATCAGTAGTCGAACTAATATACAAAGATTTGATTTAAACATTGGGGACAAACATCGGAAAAAACAACTCAAACACAACCATTAAGATTCCATAAAGTCAGTACAATATCACAGATTATTTCTCCAGATCAGCAATGTAGACATTGTTCACAATGGCCACACAAAGCACACTAGAGATACAAAGGCGTGCTACAAGCTATACATTGTCGTCAATGTTCGGGCATATTTGCTGACTCACAAGTGCTTGCTGACAATACGGATCTATGGATATTGTACGTATCATAATAATATCGTAACAGGGTATTGTACTTCTCCTGCCCATCTCCTGAAGATTATTTCAATATTTTACATCGTTTAGAAGTCGTAAATTTTATTAGCGTTGATGACTATTAAGAAAGTTTTAGTGAAGCCTTTATTAAACATTTAAGGTAAAAAAAGATTTAACACTATTTGAAATAGCCGTTACACAGTTCAATGATCTGATAACAAGTGTTAGAAGCCAATAGCTAATAGGATATAAAATAAAAGTACTCAATACAGACTAGCGTAACCGACGAATGCTGTTCGAACAAAGTTCAAATGGGATTTGGATGAAAAATGATTAAATGCGAAATCGAATTTGTTACAGTAGTATCTTTGAAACTATAAAAATTTTACCTACAAGAGATATCCTTTTAATAAAAACAATACCTAGGACATTGATATAAATCAATGTATCCCTGCAAATTGATAAGGATATTCAAACCTGAGCAAATCCCAATCAATCAGTTGAGACAAATAGATGCAGAGTGTGTTCTGGCATTGCAATAGAAATGGAAATATCTCCAGCTTTAAATCAGTGACTTGAAAGCAGACTTATTTAAATGCCAGCATTATACAATGCCTATAAGTAAAGAACAGTTTCTCAGCCTGACAAACTAAGGAGAGGGTATTTAGAATACACTCGCAGACGGAGTGCTGCTATGCTTTTCTTTAAAGTGTCTAGCGGAAACAATTACTCGAAAGACCCGTATTATAGCACAGCGTAATGCATTTCTAGAAGAATACTGAGATGAGATAATGTTAGTGTAATGCAACAAGCGAGTCAGTAAAGTACTGCGAAGTTTTGAACAAAACATGAGTGTTGGAAATGTTGCTGGGAACATCTTTGCCACCTTTGTAGATTTTATAGAAGCCGTATAGGCTTCTACAGGAAGAACAAAGCCCGCCTATGATATCACGAGGACAGTATGCTTAATTGCCGACGTTGTATACAGAAATGATTCATTAAGTAAATCTCACCATTAGAAATACGATAGTTTGGATGGATTGATGTTTGTTACTCAATCACGCTAGGACTGCTGAAGAAGTCTGGGTGAAACTTAGTAGAGTGATAGGTTATTATCTGGAATAGCACATAGGCCTTTTTTGGACTGGGGTCCACGTCCGGAAGCCCCCTCGTGGCGGACCCTGGTAACGTGGTGGGGTAACTTTCTCGGCGGGTGTGTGGCTTTTGATGTTAAGTGTATCCCCTTGGCACTCGATGTCACATGCCATCGTCGAGTTGTTTTTGTTTTCCCACCACGGCTAGTGCCGGGCGGCCCTTTTCTTTTATTTTGTACTTTAACTTGTAATGATTTCCTAATTTTATGTTTACTTATGTGACTGACGAGGTCAAACTATGTTTGCCATTAATTCTTTATTTTGATTTTTCTGTGAATGTCGCCTTCTGGTGTTTTTTTCTGATTAGATTTTGATAAATTTAGATTTAGATTTTTGAAAATAAATAAGTAAATTTTATTGATTTATTTTACTTGTTTTATTACATATTTATTTTAATAGCAAGATAACGATATCGATAAAAACATTTGCATACCTGTGTATTCCCTTCTCTAGTATGACGCGTAAATGCAATTGTTTGGCCTTGTTTGCGGGAATTATTTTCGAACAAAATTAATGACATTTCTCCTCTATTGGGTATGTCCTCGATGTATATGTTAAGAGTACTCGACATGTTGGATACGAATAAAACAAATAATTTCGTTTAGTATTGCTTGTTTATTTTGTCTAGTGGGAGTATTCCCAATTCAAATATAAACACAGTAGATATATTACTTTATAATAAAAATTGGGCTGCTGATGTTGATTTTGAATCAAAGGTAAATTTATCTTTAGCTAAAAACCTTACATAAAATTGCAATTGTAGTTTTGTAGTTTTGCAATTGTATTTATTGTTAATCATCATCATTGTTACTCACATGTTTATGAAAATATTTTTATATAAATGCAATATTCAAACGACAACATTAATTAGGCAGACAAAAAATAATCGGTGATTATTAGTTAAAGAACATTTTACATTATTATAACTAACAAGTGTACTTGTTACTCTTTGTGTGGTTGTGTGTCTGTTGTATATGTCGCAAGATGATTCGATAAATCGTATTTTCGCGAAAATCCTAAGAAGATTTGACGGTTTTTAAATTTGTTTTAGGTATTTTGGAGTCTTTTTTATTAAGTACTTACTTACATATAAAGATACTACCTATTTTTGAATAACCTGGATTTCGTAATAACCCTACGACATGCATAAAATCTTTAAGAACATAATTATGTGCATACCTACTCACCCACATTATCACTGTTGATTATATGCTCGATAAAAATCAACTACATAAATGTCCAGACAGTACCTGGCAATAACATCATATAATCGACTGCGCTAAAACTTTTAATATACGTCTCAGTGACTCGTTTAAAACGAGATCTAAGATCAGCATTTGTGCGAGATCTGGTTACAGAAAACTTTATTAGAATAAACTTCTTCCTCTTCTTTTTAAATGGATGGCGATCGCGACGCAGAAAGATTACGCATTGCGCCAATATCAAGTGAAAATGCACTTATAGTAACAGACAATAACGTAATGTAGATTGCGTTTAAAATAGAGTCTCTCAACACGTGTTTTTGCAACAAGAGCTCAGGAGAAACTCGTTAGAATAGATTTAATTATGTAGCCGAAAAGCGTTGTCAATTTTACCTGTTAATGCGACCACACAGCACTTCAGAATATCTATCTTTCATATTCTATTGTAATGACTCGTCTGACAAGGCCTTTTTATTAAATATGGCGCATCTGTCCCAACTTTACTTAACTTCCGGCTCGCCAGAATCAGGCGTATGGGCAGACAGGCACGTTTTTGACAGATGCCAGATTCTGACGTCGGGTCAGACAACTATAAATTAGGCTGTTCGTATAAGGATATTTCTAGCATAAAATAAAGTTTGCGCAGGACGTAATGAAGCAGTAGGTGACTTTAAAATTTCTCCAAGCAATAGCAAGTCTTTAAGGTCAGAGTGAACAAGCATCTTCTAGGTGAGCGTGTATCATATTAGGCCTCATCATCGCTTTCCGTCAGGCGTGGTTGTGGTCAAACGCTCCGACTGTTGAACGTAAAAAAGCAGCTGAGGTATAATTATGCTGCTTTGTTGTTCAAGACACTATATTTTTAGAGAACCTCATGTGTTTTTTTTTTCATTAGCAAATCCAAACTTCATTTTACCAGTAAGAAAATTATTACAACGTTTCTGAAGAAAGAGGAGCAATTGTAATTTTCTTCCGCTTCCTAACTTACTTCTGCATCGTATTAAACTATGTACATAGACCCAGCACCAGGAGAGTGCTTTTGAAGCTCCCCGAAGCCTGATCATAAATTACTCTCAAAGCGTTCAAATTTAGCTTTTGCTGAGCAGAAGCTGCTGTAGATAGTTCAAATGAATCTATAAAATTTTAGTGGCAAAGTTAAGGCGAACTTCGGCCGCCTTTGTAGCATCTTAGTGAACTTATGAATGAAGAACATGTGCTTGAATAGAGAATAACATCGATCGATTTTATCTTACAACACGCCGAGCTAGTTTTCAATGTATTTCAGACAGAATACTTTGGCGAGTTCCACGCTAAAGCTATTATGTAAAGTGGGATATTTCTCGTCATTATAATGTCTGCGTTGTTGTGACATTGTTCGTTGCTCGCGGTGATATTTATTTTAGTAATAAATTCCTCTTTGAGGGCATCTTCTGAAGAATGTTATTAGGAACTCTTGCTTACATCAAATAATCGCGGCACAAGGTCTTATATGGCAATATTAAACGAATGGTAAGGATGCAAATTTTAAGTGGACTAATTTGCTTAAATTTTTATCGTCTTTGGACCGCGTCGAATGGTCCTAGCTGGCATCTAGGTGCTGTCACGGTTTAAACCGTCTTTCAATATACTTACGTCGATTTTTAATAAAAAATCCATACAAAACAAAGCATCACATAACTATCAACTATAATAATTAAATATTCTATACTAATGTTAACTTTTACTTGTTTTTTAAAACAAATATAAACACAGCAATTGTTATTTCATAAACTTATTTTGATCGGTCTACTAATGACAGTTCTCATGTCGGCTGACGCCGATACCCGCTTCTAAATTCTATTATTTATAATAATGATTCTGACTACCCTCCATTTTAAAAATATCTCGAACTTTGTATACAAGCCTTTTGGCCCATCTAATTTGTGCCATAAATTAATTAAATATCTAATATATTTTAACTTGTATTTTCTGCCTGTAGAATATTTCGATAAACAATTTAAATTATTTTGTTTACATAATTTACTGCTACTTCAACCATAGATTCACTTACTCTGTATAAACTATCCTTTGGTTATGGTTGAATTATTCATTAAACGGAACTCCCACTACAAATTTTTGGGAAGATTCTAGAAATTTTTGAGTATTTAAGGCGTAGCTCGGAGAAACTGGGCCTCTTCTTCCATTTTCTCCAGTATAGTTTAGTAATCCTTCTTGAAGTTATTAACTGTAGTACGCGATCCCCGAACTAGGGTGAGTGTGTGTTCTTAACCTATCATTTTAACGTTTTGCATCTAGCTTTTTAATAATTTAGTAAACCTAGTGTTAAATCGCAATTTCATTTAATTAACGTATTAATTATTATTTCAATTCCTTGCACTAATAGATAAGGTAACCTTAAACTGTATAGGTACTTTTTAGTAGTAAATTTGCAAAACGTTATTTATGATTATTTTGATTAATTATTCTTATACATCATACTGTGTTTGTAATCATGTGAAACGTTCCACTAAATGGGCCGTGGACAGATTACAATCCACAGCTATATTCTTTTAACAATTAATCTGTGTAAAACTATTTTCTATGAGACCGCTAAGAAGGGTGCGTTTAGAAATCTATCGAGTTGAATAACTAATTTAATTTAATATGTTGCTAAAAAGTAAATACTGATTTCTACTTGAAATTAACTGTTCTTTCTTTAAATAGTATATAGTGACCACATGTTGACCTTTGCTCGACCTTTACATCTTATAATTTTTTTGATCACTATTACCCTTGTAGTTCTTTTATTAATTATTTTATTAAAACATTTCAATTGTAGCTTCGTCCCCTTATACCCTAACCTTAGCCGGTCGACTTTAGCGAACACCTGTTAATATCTTTCTAAATAACATTTCAGGGATCCTATCTACGGGCAGCCGCCTACCCTGCTGCTCCGCTGCTGTGCTTCGTGCCACCCTACCGGCCGAAGCTGAACCCACGCCGACCACGCTGGTAGTCGACGTGCCTGGTTCCTGCCGCTTCCTGCGCTAACCGCCGAAGCTAAGTCTCTCTTTCTAAAGTGCGAGAACCCCAGTGCGAAACCCCACTCACGCCCTGAGTTAATAAATAGTGTTAAATTTAACCTATCTTTTATTTCTCTCTTTTCTGCACATCTGGCCGTGCTTCCCACGGTCAGAGCGTGTCAGTGGCGCCCAACTCGCTCAGGGTTCTTCGCTCTGTGGTTCTCATTTTTTTTCTCTTTTTATTTTAATTTTTGTTTAGGTGGGTACCTATGTTTTTTTTATTTTTAGTAAATTATATTTAGTTCAATTATATTTTATAATTAATTTCCATTGGGTGATAGCCCTAAGCTATTACTATTCTTTTTACTGAAAAAAGTTTAATTTTTGCCGGTTGTTAATTTTTTAGTAGCTACCCACTTAATTTTTTTTTCTCTAACGCTGCAATTGAATTGTTTCGCACACACTCGCCTTAGTCTCTTTTGTAAGTTATAGTGTTGTACTTTACTATGGCAGAAAATACAAGTATTAATTTCCTTTCATTGCAAAAATCTGAGCTCGAATATGAGGTTGCTTTGCGCGGTCAAACTCCGGCCGACACTGTGTTGGAATTAAGAAAGCAGATAGTGAAATTGAATAAGGAGTTTCCAACTGAAACAATTTCACTGTCACATTTGCCTCCTTCTGAGGATTTAGACGGAGTTGTGGCTGGTTTAGATAAATCATTTAAAAATATAAAATCTTTAAATAACAAATTCGATAAAAATTTATTATTGAGAACGGAAGTCTTACTCAACCATATTTATCACCGGTTGAATAGGATCGAGGTTGACGAGGATGATTTGGATGCGGTTCTTTCAGACTGCAAACAAAATTTTGAGTCTCAAATGACCGAGCTTAGAACAATGTCACCATCTAGTAAGACTACCTTATCCGTTGACGATTTCCAAAGGGCAATCATTGGTCTAACTGTTGATAAAAACCGTGCTCCGGATTTATCGAAACTAAAATTTAATGGCAAGTCGTGTGTGCGTGCGTTCGTTCAAAAAGCGGACGAATTTGTTGAGGCAAGAGGCATTGATCACGATAAGTTGCTGTCTTTTGGCTATGAAATTTTCACGGACGATGCTCTTCATTGGTTCCGGTGCATTAAGCCCAAGGTGGATAGTTGGTCTCAGGTCGTTGATGCTTTAAAATCGGATTTTAGTCCACATGATTTTGACTACCAATTTTTGTCAGAAATTAGGTGTCGTTTCCAAGGCGAAGGCGAAAATATTAGTATTTACCTATCTATAATGGATGGCATGTTCTCTCGTCTTACTAAGCCCTTGCCTGAGGTTGAAAAATTGGAGATCATTACACATAACATCCGACCTTGTTATGCTAACACATTAGCTTCTGTTTGGCCAATATTAAATATTGACACGCTTAAGGCTGTATGCCAAAATTTCGAAAAGGTACAATGCCAGTTTAAAAAATTTAATGAGCCTTCTGCTCCTAGTTCTTCAACTCTAGCTCCTGAGTTCGCTTATAAGGGCAAATCCAGCGCTTCTGTTAGTGTTGAAAAACCTACTTATAAATCTTATAACGGTACTATAAAACCGAAGTCTTTTGTTACTGCTGTAGCTTCAGCAACTCTGTACTGCCCGAGGTGTCGTACTAACTCGCATAGTCTAAAGGCTTGTACACAACCAAGAACAATAATATGTTTTAAGTGTGGGAAAAAGGGTGTACGTACTCCGGATTGCACTAAATGCAACCCAAAAAACTAGTTTGCCAGGATTGGAGAAATGGCGACTCCCATCGCCCCAAATTTAATAATTTCTGCAGTGAGACCGAGTGGAATCAGTGGTTAGCTTTTGTTTCAAACGTCTTTTCTAACCACTCGGTGTCTCCAATCCTGGAATCTCAAAATAAATTTTCACGTCCCTATATAAACTTATATGTTAATAATAAGAAACTCGTTGGTCTGTTGGATACTGGTTCAGGTATATCTTTATTGGGCAATAGTTCTGATGAATATTTCAAAAAACAAAATTATAAAATTTTTTCTTGTAATCCGTTACAGCTTTCTGCAGCTGGCGGTCAAAAATTTTATGCTTCTAAATACCTTATTTTGCCTTTAACTTTTAATAGAAAAACCTATAATATAAAACTTTATATCGTACCAGAAATACAAAACAATCTAATCTTAGGTATGGATTTCTGGAGAACTTTTGGATTGTTTCCTAGTGAACTCGATGGCCTAGTAGTCAATGCATTTCAGGAGACTAATATTTCTAACATAGTCCTTGATGACCCTAAACATATTTTTTCATATGCTCAACTATCTGAGAAACAAAAGGAAGCTGCTGATGATATTATTTCCAAATTTCGCGGAATTTCTTATGAGGAATGTGGTTTGGGTCGTACTTCATTGATAACTCATGCTATCGATACTGGTGATGCGGTTCCGATACGACAACGATATTACCGTATGTCTCCTCAAAAACAATCCATTCTCAGCGATCAACTAGATGAGATGCTTAAAGAGGACGTTGTCGAACCATGCGATAGTCCCTGGTCTAATCCCGTCCTTCTAACACCTAAGAAAAAGGTGCTTCAGCCCATATATAAGATCAGTATTCCATATGAGGCCTGACTTGCGAATATCAGTCAACATCAACCTACAACTGCATTCCCAATGAGGGTTGTGGTCATGCAGGTGGCTGGCCATAAAATGCAATGCCAAAGCCTACTGAAGTACCTATATCGTTTAACAATAAGGTAAGGTCTGCACCAACTGCTGACCTCAAGGAAACAGAGAGCAAGGTTCCTACCCCTGAACGAACGAAAAGAGTCAACCGTAGACATAATAGTGTCCACCAGGTAAATCAAATAGTTATCCCAAAAGGGGTTGAGCAGAACTCCAGGTAACATTCGGTTACAGACAAAGCTACATCTAATACTATGGGTTATACCGTACCCCAAAAATAGTGGCGGGTTGCCAGCTCGTCGCCTGCACAGAAGGGGCATTAAACCCAAAAAATTACAATCCTTCAGTAAACAAACCGACTCAAGCCAGCGGCAAGGACTGAAGTTACACTCAAAATCATCTCAGTAATCCAGGTAGGTATATAATATTTGTATGTGAATATTATGGATACTAAATAGCGTACTAACGTGAAACTCCGACGAGATTAAGCCCGAGTGGAACTGAAAATCAATCAAACATTAACAGACACAAATTACTCGTGATGTACTAGATACATAGATACACAAAATTTATCTTATATGCGTGGTTTACATTTCCTCTTACGACTAGATTTGGTTTTTTTTTTTTTTCTCCCCTGACCCCTCCCCCGCTGCTTTCCCCTTCCTTCCCCCACAGGGAGGAGCGAAAGACAAAGCAACGAAGACAGACAGAAGAACCTTCCGGACATGCGAGGGAAGGAGGAGGTGAATCCTCATGGATACCCTAAGGGCCGGCCCCTAGGGTTATGTCAGACTCATACTGACTAAACACCCCCTTGCTGCCTATTGCCAAAGTGGCTATAAGGCTATCGGAAGCAGCCATCCACTCATGAGAGATGGAGGTGCACACGCTGCCCTAGACATATAGACTAGGGCATATGCGTAGAAGTGCGTACGGACACCATAGCGGGGTCGAACGCATGTGTGTGATGGGACTGTTTACGCAGTGGCGGAGAGCCATGCGACAAGCCTGGGTTGCCAGAAGGGCTGTGAATTTAATCTGAGCAGACAACCCCCCCTAAGTGGGGGACTAGATTTGGCTACAACTGGCGTTTATATCGTAGTTTCGTCTATAAAACAATTTATGAGCAATGGCTGCCGTTGTAGAAGCGATTTTATATAACAACCATTAGATGCACAGGATGGCCGGGGTTGTCTCGACGCTAATTGTGCTTGCACAGATCCCGAGCCACCTTGTAAAAGCGCGAAGACGGTCAGGCCGGGGAGGATGTTTAGTGGGCAGGGAACGCCTTTACCTCGAGTCCCACGTATTCCCTGCGGTTGCCACCACCGCGCAGGGACGAAAATGCATTTGACCTCCCCGTCAACAAAAAAAAAATAAAAGGATGGCCGGGGTTACCACACCTATCAGTTCCTTATAAAATATTTTAAAATAAAGCTTAATCTGCATTATGGACCATGCATTTCCTTAAAATAATCACAGGTTCATAGCCTGTCGCATACGTAAGGGTACACTCAAACCCAAAAAGTTATTTACTTTGGGTGTTTTCCAACCAACTACCTTCTTATCGTACTTCAGCGAAGTCAAAAGGAAGGATTATGATTTTAGTATTCTTGTATGTTTGTATTTACGTAGCGCAATTTATCCTATTTTGATGAATAATACGCAGCAATGTATTGTGATTTTCGATATCCCTCCTCTTTAGTACAAAAGTTCATGGTACAGACACAAAATCAAAGAAAAAAAAACAAATTATTATTTATTTGGAACAAAACAATTGTATGTGTGTGTGTGTGTGTGTGTGTGTGTGTGCGTGCGTGCGTGCGTGCGTGCGTGCGTGCGTGCGTGCGAGCGTGCGTGCGTGCGAGCGTGCGTGCGTGCGTGCGTGCGTGTGTGTGTATGTGTGTGTGTTTTCGTGCGCGCATGTATGTCTTATATATAGTATTAGGTGTGTAGCTATCATTGAAGGGAGTTACGGAGACACCATAACAGCCATAATGCCGACGCAACTAATGAAGAGCGACGTTGTGTAAGTGTGAATGTGATTTATAGTGAGTGTTACTCAACGCTGTCTCTTAATCGTAAGGTTCATAATTGTAAATTGTTGGCATGAGTGCGTAGTACAGTTTCATTCTTTTGAGTGCGTGCATTAATAATAAGTAGAGGGGATAAAGCGGCGACACTGGTTCCGGCAGTAAATGCCAACCAAAGCAATTCTATCCTCTTCATTATTATTTCTGTAATTGATTCGTTATTATAGCTCGGGTAATATAGACTACATTTTTACCGACTTTAACAATAGGAGGAGTCAATTTTACCTTGTAAACTAGGGGCCCGAACAACACGAGCAAAACACACACACGAGCTTACACGCGCGACGACACGCGTGTAAACGGACATACAGTAACAATCGTATACGCGCATCAAAAACGCTAGTGTGTAATCGCTATGCCCGTAAAATTTAACGCATCAAATATTGGATTGAAACTTCGTCGTTTCACTAAAAATTTCATTAACATGACCCGGAACGTGATTACGTGACATATTACAAGGAAATGGGTATTGTTGCTTCCACTAATATTTGCTTAGTGTAAATTCAGATGGAAGGTCTGTGTACATAATAAGCAATAATTAATAGTTGCATATTGCCGCGTGATTTATGCGGCGTCGAGTGCGTGCTAAGCCTCCATTACACATTCAAGGCTAGCTTTACAACTGGTAATGAATAATATATTTTGAAGCCATATTTCAGGGCTGATTTTAGTTGAACTTTTTATAGTGACGAAAATTCCTTTTCGTCATTTTTATGATTAAGTAGTAATATTTCATTACTGTGAGTTCAAACCCACCACCTCCCCATGGCCTGACGCAACCTTACGGTTATACAGGCCGAATCACGGAAGAGTGCGCTGCTAGTTGCCGGAGGCTCTGGTTTCACAGCGCACCTTAATCTCTCCTACAAGTTATTCTTTGTTTGTCTTCCTTGTCCCTATGGTCCTTCTCCCCTTTCTGGGGCGTACATCACTCGTACGCCTCCGGTGCCTTCCAGGTCGTCCGAGCCCACCCGAAGTGGTACCGCTTGCTCCCACTGCCCAGTCTTCTGCCTCTTCTGCGGCGTCTTCGCTCTTCACCTCTCTCTAGCCCACTCCTAATCTTGTGCCATCGTCGCGCGAAGTCCCGTAGCTGTCTGAAGTTCGCCTCCGTCCCCACGAGGTCCGGGTAATACTGTGAGGTCAATAACATCGCGATCGCAAAAGAGACGGACTAGCCGCTTGAATTAGGAACAGTCTGAACTGGAGTAGTACCTCCACCTTACAGAAGACCACAGTCGAATAACACTACAGTGTTGTGGTGTTGTGTTTCTGTTGGTGAGTAAGGTTGCCAGAGCACTGTGCTAGGGTGGTGTGGAACCACACGATGACCACGACGACAATTGAATAGGCAGATCCACACCTTCTTTTATAACTATTACAATTATTTTTAATGATTAATTTACAACACAAACAATTTATTTTGTGTTTGTGACCACGAACAGATTACAATCGCTTAATTACTTAAGTTCTCATGTAAGTGACAATGTAATGTCTTTATGAGAATAAAATTCTTTAAACCTAAACCTTCTTCTTATCCTTCAGATAAAGGGGGCATGCGTAGTCTACGCCTACGAATTGAAACACTCCAACAGTATTAACTCTGTTTTTTTATTATTTATTTACCATTATTCATACAGTGGATACAAAAATACTGCCAAACTATGACATAGTTTGTCGGCAGAGTTTTTTTGGTAAAATGGGTGCTATCTCTTGCAAGTTTTTGACTCCATATCGATTGCAAATAATACAAGCATTAACAACCTTGCGTATTGCTTGCCTACCACGTAGTATTCAGTATCTTTCGCGAAGCAAACTCAACAGTGTCTATGTACCAGCATGTTGGTTTCTGGGAAGTGTTTGGTGAAATGGCGTACGTAAAGTACGCCGACCTCAAAACGCCTCCAGAAGGGCTTAGGAGGGTACCGGTGTTTTAGTGGGTAGGACCGGCGTTGTTCCGTGCTGGGTGAGTACCACACACGCCGTACGCCTGGCCAGCGTCCGGTATGGTCCGTCAATGGATTTTCCACCGTCAGAAAAAAATGGTTGGCAGCGAGTGTTACGGCAATGGTGCAAGCGTCTATAGGCTACGGTGGCTGCTTACCACCAGGCAGGCCGTATGCTTGTCTGCCAACTACTTAACTTAAAAAATCGGGAGTGGTCTCCCCTTGACTTTCTCGTATACCGGAAACGACTCAAAAGTTGATAAAAACCTTATATTTTGATGTCATACATGCATATTAAATTTTGGTCACCCATCCGAGTACCGACCCCGTACTTGGTTGCTTAAATTTCGTGATCGACGACTCATAAGTTGATAGAAACCTTATATTTTAATGTTATACATGCATGTTAAATTTGGTTGTAATAAGTTAAAGCATACTCGAGTTATCGTGCTAACGCACATACACACAAACTTACAGGCGCACACACACATAATACCAAAAAAAAAATTTTGGTCTCAGGGAGGTCCAAAACGTGTAAATCCCTCAAAATCTCAAGACTTCCTCTATACTACGTAAACGAGAAAGTAAAAAATTACTCTAGAATTTCTAGTTTTCACTCAGTTGTCTCAGTTGTCTTATAGTGGTTGGCTCATTGTAATAAAACAAAGGAAACGTTCGATGCCCAGACATACAAATTAGTGATCGGTTTGATTGGTGGTACGACTTGTTTTAAGTCCGCCTCGCGAGCTACCTCCTTGTTATCAAAGTCTGTCGCGATAACAATAGTGTCCATAGCATTATAATTAATGGTAAGATAGCCAGACCCTCTGTGTTTGAGGGTTCCAGGTGAAGCTAGCTTTCATCTTAGACCTTCATCAAAAGCTCATATAATGTCCCCACCGACGGGCTCGAGTCTACTTACATTGGGGTGATTAGGCCTTAGTGTACCACGCTAACCAAGTGCGGGTTGGTCGACTACACTCACATCCAAAGAATTTCTTCGTAGGTGTGTGCAGGTTTCCTCACGAAGTTTTCCTTCGCCGTAAAAGCGTCGAATAAACGTCCAAGAATTCAAAATTTGAAAACACATTGGTACGTGGTGGGGTTCGAACCGGTGCCTCCCGGGTCCTATCATCACACGGCCATATCATCACTTAATAACAGCCAAGTGAGGTGAACGCCAAGAGAATCCTCGTTAAAATTAAATGCAATTCGTGGTGACACAAAAAGAAATCATTTCTATTTTGATTTGAATTTGCCACTTACCAGTCAAGTGTTGCATACACTACTTTTATATTTACTATTTTAGTTTTATTTCAATACTATCGGTTCATTTATTCGAATCAACAAAACCCGCGTAGACCAAGCAAAAACAACTCGGAATAAAATCCAAATCTATTTCTAGCATTTATTCTTGAAACATCCTATTTAATATTCAAGTGAGGCATCAGGTTTGCGGACGTTTGATCCTCAAGCGATTCCTGGCTCCACTAATAAAATTGTAGCAGAACCATCTCCCGGAGGAATGCTACGAGTTCAACATATTCCCTTTAATATTCTACATTTAGTACCTTATAAGTACACGTATAACACAAAATAAATAGAACGGGGAAGGTAAGTTTATACATTTATAATCCTCAACCTTATTTTGTATCTCATACAAGTCGTTGCTGCTAGTGGACATTTCATTAAATTATTATTAATTTACTAAAAATGTGCATGATATGATTTTATTTATTATTTGTCCAGGTTTGTTAATTAAATAGAATAAGAAGGTTACGGGAAGCCGCTGGATGCGGGCAGGGCGAGGCCGATCGTGTTGGAGATCCTTGGGGCGTGGCCGATGTCAGTGGGAGTTCTCGGCTGATATCATGATGACGATGATGAAGACTTCCTTAAGCACTCTATATACATTCCCTCTCCCTCTCTCCGTCCCTGAACATTTAAATTCACTTCTCTTCGTATCATTGCTTTTGGTAACTTTTATCCCTAAATACTTAATTTTATAACCTAATTTTATATTCTCGTCTCTCTACAAATATACATCTCAAAATCGTCATCAGATCTCTAAAAATTACAACCTATGACATTAGAATCATCATCATCATCATCATAATAGCTTTTATATTTCGAACCACAGCTGGGACACAAGGCCTCTTCTTGTCATATAAGGAGGTTTAGGCAGTAGACCACCACGCTTGTCCAATGCGGATTGGTGGACGGAGTATGTATAAGGTGATCAATACCCTATGCTGATCCATTAGTCGCCTTCTACGACACCCATTGGAGGATATGGGGCGATGCTATTATACTCTGCCGTCATCACGCGGCTATCCAACGGACGGATTCAAATAAAAAGAGTATATTCTTAGAGTAACACTAATTATCTCCAAGCCAAGTCATTTTTTTAAATAATAGACAGAGATAAGAGATATTTAGTTAACGAATAAAAATGTGCTGTTTAGACTCCCGTCACGGATATAGTTATGCAAATAGTCCACGTGCAATAGTAGTTCCCTTTATTTGTTAAACTGCAAACATCCCAAAAAAGCATATGGCTATGGCTAATGGGTACGTTAGCAGCGCTAAGAAACCCCACGGAGCACTGAAAATTACTGATGGAAAGACAGACAAGACTACGAGGATGTCGTATCAAAGAATTGCTTTTTCCTGATCGAGAAAAGGCGCCTCTGTCAATTTCTTTGTCAAACTGTATATTTCCAAAGAAGTGAAGCATCAGAGCAATTTCGCCTTCTGTGTCTGGTTTATTTTGTGCCTACAAACTAGACCTCTATGAAACCCTTTTTATTTGATTCTCGTCTGTAACCGACGATAGATAAAGTTTATTTTGGCAGGGACTCTGACTTACGAGCTTGTATGAAAACTACTTGTAACAGCCAACTTATTGATTGGAGTAAATAATATGCAGAAAGTGGAACACGAGTGCTTAATTATATTAGTTCTACTTTGAAATTGATTTAACTGAGAAGTAAATTAATTGAAATTTTGTGAGCTATTGATTAACATCAACATCTTTTGATGTATTTATGCGTATTGAACGCGTTTTACCGCCTGTGCTTCAGCAAGTGCTCTGAGGAGCTTTTTCCTTAATCCCACCATTTCCCTTCCTTGTAAGGACAACGCGTGCTGGTTTATCTATGGTGTCACCGACAAACTGGTAACCATTCCAACGTGAACTAAGAAATTTGGCAACTCATTTATTTGTCGCTCAATCAAGAAATGGAATTCGCTGCCACCACTTCTTACAATCCTGGGTTGTTCAAAAGAAGCGTGAGAAAGTGCCTTGCAGATCAGCAAGGTGGGCTATATATATTGCGAAGCTTTATTTTACGCTTACCATTACGTTACATGTTATCATTAAATTGATTTTTTTACAAAAAGAATACATAGAAGAGTATTAATATTGGACGTCTTCTATCCTCTCAAAGCGTCACGCGGTACGTTTCGAGGTTACGTGTCAAAGGGAAAATGGCAATAATCGCATATTGTTCTGAGGGGTCAGTTTTTGATATCACTTGCCGTGTGGCGGCGCGTGACACTTGAGAGGTTTTGATGTTTCATTGCCGTCATTTGTAGTTTCACTATCTGGACACAAGATACAGGTCTACGTAATACCACCCTTATATTGCTCATATCCTCAGAAAGAAATTTGCTACTTCTTTCATGATACAAACAGTTAAGTAGAACTTGGTTCGTTGTTCTCTTGGGTGCAAACGTTGTTCTCTTGGGTGCTGGCTGGTTACTAGATAAGTGAGCATGGAAAGCAACAATGAAAAGAACAAATGCTTGTCTATTATTATTATTTATTTGAAAAAAGAATAACTAACTAATGGAACGTAGTATACGTTAAAAGGTGTTCTGTGGTTAAAAGCACAGAACACAGAAAGAGATGTTAAAAGGTTCCATTAGTTCAGTATTTTTTTCCTTTTTTTAGTTAGTTATACCTACTTCACCACATAGTCGCTTGTCTTGTAAGGAAACTTTTTTATCATTCCTTCGTGGATTCATTTTTAATGTGTATTGTTAGCAGAAATGAAGAATGAATCGTTGCGAATCATGACGTCACCACAACCGCCGCCATAGAAGCAATCGTTAGTTCGCTCTCGGCCCATTTGCTTGTCGGACGTTGAAGAGTGAGGTCGGTTGAAGTGGTGAGTGATTGATATTGTGTAAAGAGTTGTTTTCTGCGCAATCGCTTGCTAATTGTTGTGAAAATATAATTGAAAGTAAAATTGTTTCTTTATCGTATTTTATTCCAGTCCTGATTCCTAAAAGTATTATTTCACAAATATTAAATCCATCTTTCTTTCCCATGACCTGTTCCCAATTTTCCGCGTCACCCACCGACCGAACTCTTGGTAGCTTAGCTTGGTTAGCCTTATGAAGAACGCACGTCCACCCCGCCATCGACCTCTTCTTTATCTAATTTTGACCGACTTCAAACAAAAAAGGAGGAGGCTCTCAATTTGACTATATTTTTTAGTGTTTGTTACCTCATATCTGGGTGTATCGATTTTAAAGATTTTTTAACGTTTGCAAGCTGGTGCTTGTTGGGTGGTTTCATTTAAACTTTAACGACATCTGACGTTTTTAAGTCATCCCTAATATAATGCTTATTTGATTGATGTCAATGATATCGTAATCGTTTTATTACTTGTTTGTTTTTGATATCAAGATAGATATCCTGAAAATGCATTTATATAAATACTAAATAGCAACAAATAAGTGATTTGGAAATTAAAAAAAAACACATTTAAAAGTAAAAACGGAGACATAAAAATTAAAATCCAAATGAAATATTTGGAATATACGTCGTTACTTGTATATGGGACCGACCTCAAAATAATATTAAGATATTTAACAAACTTTTATTTCTGTTTTTAGTTTTGAAGGCAGTTTTTTTTTAATTTGACTAAAACGTCGTACTAGAAAGTATATTAAAATTTTAGTAGAATCTGTTTAATTTATACGTGGGCCCTAAGCAAACCCGCAAACTAGGAATCTCAGACGCTTTTCAAATGTGCCGTGACGCGGTCGGTGGTGATTGCGTCCCGGCCACCCTTTGTACGAGACATTCATCTTTCCTTACAGCGGAGATGAGGCTCGCTTTAAATGCATATCCTAGCCCGTTCTCATTAAGAGACAGCTAAGGATTATGTTCCATACAAGTATATGTATGTCGCAGCAATTTGACCGAGCGTAATCATCGGGAAAATTAATTACGAGAATAAAGTAATGAAGTTTTCTATTAGACAGACAACTTGTTCAACTTATAGAACAAATAGACCATTTTTTAAGACTTATTTTTTAAGGCTTACGCACGTAAAAGCGTAATAGCGTTGCAACAGGGCGTAACATAAAACTAACGCTGTTGCTCAGCGAAGCTCAGTTTTACAATAATAATCACAGTTAATTGAAGTGATTACGTCTTATAGATCGATGAACCCCGGTTGCACACACGAAAATGTGTCACGTTCCGAACGAGCCAAGCGTGCAAGCGAGAGCACGGAACACGCGATAAAGAGGCACAATCGGCCTAAGCGTTCGGCTTGTGTCTGACGTTATCACGTAAACTTATCGTCTGTAAATCAATTTTACAGACAACATTTTTTTATTATATATATTACGAGATGACAAACAGGCTTGCGGCCCACCTGGTATTAAGTCGTCGTCTAGAAACTTGCCATATTAATTAAGTCACTTAACACTGAAATAGACACAATATTAAGGGTAAATCAGTTAACACTGCAAATGCGTTGACATCCTGGAGACTGAGATGATATGTCTTCCATGACCAGTAATTCACCAAGTACTTTTGAATCGTCAAAAGCCCTACCACCAATTCGGGACAAAATAATTATTTTACTTATAAATAATGATTATTATGTCGATGGCGATGGCTGAAATGGAGAAGAAAGAGCGAAAGAACTGTCCAAAAACGGGCACCTCGACTAAAGGCGTGTAATATTCATGTAATTTCTTAATAGCACGCGAACATAAAATTCTATAGTCCTATTTGTATCCTCAACTTATAACTTACAGCAATCTCAGAAGCTTAACCGAAGACACTTGATACAACTTATCTTTACATTCACAGAATCTTCGAGAACGAGAGCATTCAAAGGATGAAGTAAATTGTACAAAGTTTCAGATTAACAGTTGACGTCACAAACTTGGAGCAGACATTTTGTGTGGGGGTTTCTTTCTAAGATTGATGACGTCATTTAAGACTCGCTGACGGCTCTAGTTAGCAGTCGAACGGGAGATTAGGTGTTGGAATACTCCAGAATCAAACGAAGTTGTTTGTGTGTTAACTTCTTGAAGCTGATTGTCAGTTTCTAATGTGGATTGACAGTTTGGGACTTAGAATAATTTTTGCCAATATTTTTATTTGACAGCATTTGAAGCTTTTTTCAAAAAATTTATAAAATGTTCAAATGAAACAATCAGAAAAATGTTCTGTCGGGATCCATGTTTGATCTCAGGAAGAAGCTTTCTTAAGTTTTTTTTTACGCAGTACTGATCTACACAGGCAACACAGTGAATTTGCTCTAGTCTATCGTTTTTTTTATTATTAGGAAACAAGCTAACCTATCCCGATGTAGCGATGTCAAATAAGTTTTAAAGGCAAGTTCTTTCATGCCAAATAAAAGGAATATTTACAAAACTTTATTTTTAAAATTAGTGGTTTTGAGTTTGATAATTTTGACTCTTTAGACTTTATACAGGGTGTAAAAGACATGAACAGTCAAACGAGGGCCATGTATTCTGCTCACCATCATAATTTTTTTTTTCCTTCAGACTATACCTGGGAAATTGATAGTTACAATTTTATTGAAGGTCAAAGTAATTTTTTTTTTTATGTAAGCGTATTCTAAACATTATTTCTTAATTATTGTCCAAAGAAACATTATCATTTTTTTTAGTATTTCATAACAAAAAATGGCTTCAAAACTTTAGCGTTCAATGTAGCTCACTCGATGCGCACGGACACTAACGAACGGGGCCGCCGTCTGGCAAAATTATCGCGTTTTTGCGAGTTGAAATTTTTTTAACACCAAAAAATAAAAATCATTTTTGAAATATGTCTTATTTTGATGTATAGAATACATGGTTCTTGTTTGACTGTTCATGTCCAAAGACATCTTTTACACCCAGTATAAATTATATTTGTTCAGTGTTTATGACGTTTTCATTGTCGCTCTCTTGCTGCCAAATCTAACAACATTCACTACCCTACAGAGATCTGGCAAAGTATAAATTATATATTATGAAGTTCAGAGTTTGAAAGAATATAATAGTGTCAAATATTGAGGAAAGGATACCTCGTTCGTAGATAGCCGAGACATTTTACGATTATATTTTTTTTTGGTTAATATAAACAGGAGGCAATATTTATAATCTATATTATTTTTTTATTTAATCAATATCATTGAATAATTTATATAATTTAATTTTCATCCCACCACCTCGGAAAGTGTAATTTTGCGCTTCGAAATCTGGCTGGAAAATTCTATTTTATTCGCTTGAGCGGCAAAGTAGATTTGAATTTAGAACATCACATATAATGAGTACTCAATATAATTGTAAATTCAAAACGTCATTAAACCTATTTAATGTAACCTCTATGGTGCCAAATTTATGATTAGAATGAAGATTATTTTGTCATTTCCTCGCTGAGGTGGGATGAAAAGTTACGTATTGCACTCGAGTGGAAAGATTTTTCACCTTGTGCTCGTTTGTTTCCCTCGCTGACGCTCAGGATTCTAATTTAGAATCACTCGCTGCGCTCGTGATTCAACTTTAGAATCCTTCGCTTGCTCGGTCATCCAAATCGAGCACGCGGTTAAAAAGGAACTTTCCACTCTTGTATAATAAATAACTATTAATCAATAGTATTATTTCTTACTTTTACAGTTTTATTATTTTTCATTGTTCATTTATTATATAAATTCACTCATATTACTAGTGCACAAACATAGCATATTATCATTTATCTTTGTCGTATTATATTATAGTATATAACTTTATCGTAATATTATATATTATAGTATGTAGTTATTTTTAATATTTATCTTATTATATATAAGTTTGAATTATATGTAATAATATGTGTTTTGTCATTATTCAGGCTGCTACCATATACCATCTTTCACTTGCACTTGTCTGCGATTTCAATTCGTGAGGAGACTGTCGTTTTGGTAAAACCAGGGTTACAGTTGAAAAACAGAGTTTTTTTTACACTGACGTCCTGAGCAAACATTGCGCTGAACTGCCTCCTATTTCGCTTGCGGCAGCACACACGTATACGCGCATTGTCATCATTTTGTCAAGTTTTTCTTTTTGTACAAATTTTTTATCTGCCTGCTTAATTGATGTGTGTTGTAGCAAACAAATAAAGTTTATTAAATTATTATTAATTATTTGTTTATTACTCAACATACAATAGACATATTTAATAACAGTTTTTCTAAGTTCAAAAGAACAATATCGGATATACTCAAACCCTAAGCATCCTCAACTATATTTTTTTAACTATACTTTTTTTACTCTATTTTTGCACTTGTTTTTTTGCTTTTTAGTTTAGATATATACATATAGGTTACCAGTAGTTAAGTTAAATTAATGTGCATGTTGTGTTCACTGAATCTGGATTATTGTCGTGTATAATTTTTTTATCCATATTTCTGAGCTTATGTAATGACCATAATCTGTCAGTGTACCTATCTCAAATAAATAAATAAATAAATACAAACACTTAATATGTAGTGTAATTCTCAAATAAACATATTATGTGGAATGAAATGGTGCAAAACCTCAAGACCCTAGAAAGTAAGACATAGTCAGCAACCAGTTTTATTACGTTAGTGTTTTCAACAGCTACACTTTTTCCTCATTCATTATACAAACCATTCCACTAAAAACAATGGCTTCTTATTTTTACAAGCAAACTAAATCACCGCTACAAAATTGTTTTACGACTAACCTATCCCTCGGAAGGAAAAGGTTTTGTTGTATAAAAAGATAGTTATCTTTTAATTAACTCAACCGTTAGTTGACCTTGCATGGCTTAACCCCACTTTGTTTAAACCTCCTTTCATTTTAAAACGTTATTTGAAACTTAACAATCCATTTCATTCGAAAAATGAAACAAAAATTAATTTTGGAAACTATTAAAATTTCGTTTTCCAAATGAGCTATCGCATTTCATTCGCGAATTATTTTTAAATGGGTCCTATTACTTAGAAAATTGCTTTAATTTATGCAAATAATTTGGATGGGAACCGCATTTAAAAGCTTTTTATTTGCTAGAGAATAGTTTGATGATGCAGCGCTAAATTTAATTACTTTTGCTTCAGAGAAAATTAATGACGTTATTAGAGTTCTTTGCTTCAAAAGGAATACCTAAAGGAACATTTTTAGGATTTATTCGTTGTCTGATTGTCTGTGTATCAAGATCGTTTTTATCAGGACAGGAACAGTTGCACTACACTCGCAATTGAGCTGGTTTGAAATGTAGGAAAACTCTTTCGCCGTGCAAGAAGTCTACATGTGCGTTACTTGAGCACGTTGGTTTTGAAGCTTTCTCCCTTCTTTCTTCTTTGTCTCTTCTGTTCTTTCCATTGATCAACTACTCTTGTGTTTCTGGAGGTTTGTTTGAAAATGAAATTAAAACTTTTTTTGAGGTCCTGTTGTTTTTTTTTTTTTTTTTGTATTTTATTGGACTTAAGTCACTACGTAGTTGCCTAATGTCTGTGGCCTGCATACGTTTCAGGGCTAATGACTACATGCAGGTAACATGAGTAAAAACTATTAACCTCTTCATTCTAGATTGTGAATGGATTTTTTAATACAAACAAACTTTATTCCGTAATAATGGTTGTAATAAAAGTATTTAGCAAGCCCCAGAGACCGATAAATTTGTGCAAAGCACCAGCTCCGCTACTACGAGAACCGCGTCCCAAGGAGATAGTGCTACAGTCACACATTGAATTTTAAATGGTGATATTAAATTTTTACATTCTTGTTAAAGTAGTATTCCGTGTTGTAAAAAACTGAAGTGACTACTTCTTTCTATTCCTTTATTATAGTGCCGTCGTGCTGGAGTGGCCATTAACGCGGTCCTGGTTCCAGTCCTGGGCCCCGATCGCGGTAAATAATTTCAAGTCGAACGCAGATGAAACACAAACGCTGTCAAAGTTACGTTTCTGTTAAGCCCTGTCCGCACAGCGATAAATAATATCGCGTTCAAATTGAACGCGATATTATTATTGAAATTATTTACCGCGATCGGGGCCCAGGTAGGAGCAAATGTCTGTGTGATGAAAACGAACATTTGTTCTAGTGTCATGTTTGGTTATGTATTTATTTAAGTTTATTTATAAAAATATCTTTACTATTAAGTATATTAAATTTGTCCGTTATCTAGTATCCATAACACAAGTTGTTATTGATACTTAATTTGGGCTAGATAATTTGGTGTGAGTGTGGAAATATATTATTATTTATATTATTATTAATAGTAAACTGGTCAATGTGAACAAAATTCATTGAGTGATGGGCTTTCTGGCAAGATGCAGTCACGTAACCTAGAAAATATGAATGTCAAATAAAATGACTTTTTGTTTTTCTGTCAGTGTATCTTTCTTCATGCTTCGCGAGGAAGGTCTTGGAGCCTATGGATTGGCAGCTAGTAGCAGCTCCAAGAGTAGTTAGAGAAATGTTTTGACCTCAACTGTCAAGTAATCTGTGAAATGTAGACAAAGTCAGCGGTTTTGCAAAAATGCATTCTTTGTCGAAAATTGCCATAAATTAAAGTGTTGTAAAGTTAAAATTGTGTAAATAGCAAAGTATGTTGTTAAAACAAGTCCAATTTATTATGACATAATGTTAACAGAATTACAACATTACTGAACCAGGCGACCGTATCTACATGCAACACAGTAAATCAGTGTAACAACTCAACTTAAATATTTCCCTCCCAAATAACCATAACCCTGGCACCATCTCGTGGTCAAATTGTTGTTCACTAATTTACATCCAATATACAAACCTACATTTGTTCCTCTTTGATTGTTGTGAAGAACCATAAATTTTAGCAAAAGCTCCGGTACCGACCATGTTGCCAAATTCAAAACTAATTATGCAAAGCCGCAGCACCCATTAAACTATCGGGTGTAACAGGAGCTAAATCACCGCTTTCTACCGTTTGCAGTTAATCTAGCGGCTGGATAAGTTTGGTACACACTTTTATTAGCGCATATATTATTTTTTTATTATTTATTTATTATAAGTAGATCAACAGATTAAAGTCACTAAAGTATTAAATATAGGCAAATTAACAATCTTCGCTAGACAATAATCCAGTATAAATGTACATAGCATGATTTACCAATATATCATAACGCACGTGTCTGAGTTAATAAAAATAATGTGGCAAAATATGATGAATAAGAATCTTAAACTAAACTAAACTATAAAAAAAACAAAAGTAACGAAATAATGAGATTATTTTTTGAAAGATAACATTTTATATATTATATAATATCCTTGTTGTATTAACTGTTGGTCTTACTGACCGAGTAATTATTTGCGGCGTGACCAATACGTCTAGTAGTCTGGAATTTGTCCCATTTTATTCGTTTTGTGGCCATTTCAATATCTATACTTTCCATTGATCGACTGCTCTCAGTTTCTTGAAGTTTTTCTCACAACACGTGCTTGTAAACCAAGTTAAAAACTATTAATGTCTGCATTCTAGATTGCGAATGTAAAATGAACTACAAACTAACTTTGTTAATTCAATTAATGTTTCGTCGTTGACTGATTCTGATCATCACAGATTTTCATCTTTGATTTTAGTAAAGCTAGGTCGAGTTTTTATGCTGAAGTACCTGTCGGTTTGGAGTCTAATGGCCTTGAACGATAACGATATTATCGTTTAGACTCCAACAACTGAAGTACCTGTCGCTTTGGAGTCTAATGGCCTAAGGCCATTAGAAGGTACTTCAGCATAAAAACTCGACCTAGCTATACCAAAATCAAAGATGAAAATCTATGAGATCAGATATTATCCCTCGTTCCATGGAAAAGGGGAAAACGTTCCTTCAAGCAATTGATATCTTAGCCATACCCCATGTTCAAACAACCTCAACAATGTCCGGATGAGCTGCAGCTTCCGCTGAATCGTCAGACGGCGCAAATACATTGGCTTTCAGGAGACTACGTGTTCAAGTCATTTCACACCGGAAGCAGCCATCGGACCGCACCCGAGGGACTTTGGGCTCGGTCGTGGCCCTGAATAGGGCCGTCCGGAACTAGCCGTGGTAAGAAAACAAAAACAACTCGACGATGGCATATATGTGACTTCGAATGCCAAGCGGACACACATGACATCAAAAGCCAAGGAACATGCGGACCAAGAGCACAACGGCTTTTTGGCATATTGCAGAGCACCTACATTAAACAGTAAGTGACAGTTAGTAGGTATGGAATAATTTCTTTTTTGCGTTTACAAACACGTAATTATAAATACTAGAAAAATGCACTGAAAAAAATCGACTTGCCTCAGGCGAGACTCGAACCCGCATCTTCAATCCGAATCTAAGACCCGAACGAAATATTTTGTTGATGAAACAATGTTTACCATAAAAACATAAGCACCAAGCACTGACAAATTTCGACAGCGAAACGCAGTGTCTCGGTGGCGTAATTGGTCAACGCAGCCGCCCGGAATGCGGAAGATGCGGGTTCGAGTCCCGCCTGAGGCAAGTCTACTTTTTTTAGTGCATTTTTCTAGTTAGTAGGTACTCGCGCTATTCAACGAGGAATTATTATATTGCATTATAACTTCCTGTTTCAGAGGGACTATGTGGAGAAATTTTCATGTTGAAGATTTCAGGCTAGGAATACTAATACGCGTCCGGATGTTGATAGAAAAAACTCACCTTGCGTTCGAATCCGAGACTTCGGAATTAATATTCTCGCTCTGTTAATTGCTCGGTTGGTTAACGCAACAAAATAATTTCACCATAATCCCTCGGGTAGTTCACCGCAATAGAACAGCTTAAAAGGAAACGCCGACTTATTAATAACTTATATTAATTTGTAAAGAGCTCCGATAGCAGGAAATAAGGTATTTCCTCGAACTTACAAGGAAACGGGGAACATGTTACTTCTTTCTACTTATAAATAATGTAGAGTTGCTATCCCGACCGGATAAAAGGGTACCCAAAAATAAGTAATTAGGTATATATGGTTCCGTTATTTATTTATTGAGATAGGCTTACCAACAACATACTACGTGAATGAGTTCATTACAATTAATTTAACACGAAGTTAAAATATGTGCCTTGACAAATAAATACAGTTTCAACATAAGACTTGTCGACTGAAGAATTGCTTTTTTTTTTCATAATTTTCCTATCTGCGATCAGTCCAGCTCCAGACTATAAGCAGATCTGTCGTCAGCAGTTTGTTGCGTCGAGGATGCTGTCATTTGAGAATCTGATATTCAGTTATTGTGCGTCGTGGCGTTTGAGGCGTTTTCGGTAGCTAATATTAGACAGCTGGTTTACCATTCACTTGGGTGTTTTTCTAGGCGTATTTTATATTTCTCCGCTAAGAACCCTATCTCTTTCTTGGCAATATTTTTTGAGTGCTTCATGTATTTAAGCATTGGTTATAAACCACGGTACATTGGAGTTGGTTCGAAATATACTATTATGTAAACGTTGCATGATAGTTATGTTAGAATTACAGGCGCCACCCCACAACTGCATTCCGTATATACCATGTTGGCTTGAGGGTGATCTTATTATTTATAAGTAGTTTATTGTCAATGGACAATACTAAGTCGTGACTCATCAGCCAATACGTGTTTTTGAACCGTATGTTTAATTCTTCTCTCTTAGTTTTTATATGTTTCTGCCAGGTCAATCTTCTTAATTATAAATATTAAATATATAAAATATATACTTAATTATAAATCATAAAAAATAAGACTCATCAGATCAGGACTCGAATCAAAAAGGGGTTATATAGCTATTTCCTTATTCTCTATACCTTACTTACCAGCGGCGCTAAAACAGGGTATTTATTTTAAAAGAAATAAGGAAGGGAACAGCCATTAATCGCCTACATTGGTTTAATTTCAATTTTTATGCCGATTCGCAAGTCATCTCCGTAATCGCACTGCGATGACTGAATTGATTGATGTCTTAATAATATTTTTCCAAGAATATTTCAATTTGAGGAACTGACGTGCAATATATTACTTTTAACTTGATGCTCTTAGCCTCTCACCAGATGGTAATTGATGATAAGGGCGAATGTGGGTGCGCGCTTACCTGAAAACCTTCAACTTCAAGGAAGTTGCAATTTATACTACCGACCGGCTTGCACTGTTGTTTTGGTGACACAACAAAATTTGTACCTGGAACTACAAAATCACTCCGGTCACGCAACCAGCCATCATTTACCAGTTGGTGAATTCAATAGGTAGGTCTATTTGAACTTTATAGGGTGAAACTTTGAGTAAAACTTTTATTTTTAGAAATTGAAAATATAATAATGTTTAAACAGAAGTTGCATAAATTTCTATGTGACAAGGCGTATTATACGCCTAATGGATATTTTGATGACAAATTCAATTGTTATTGTATTCAAACTTATTACTATTGTTATATAAATTTTTCATTCTTAATTAATTGCTATTACTTTAAAGCCAGCGACTCTGAACAATTTATAAACAGAACCGCGAAGTATCCCGCCCGTAATTAAGTACAGCAGTGTATTAGAAAAGGAAGGATGTCATAGTTCACCAATAGTTCGCACTCGGCGACCTCTGAGGAGTTCGTAGTTCATCTACGAGCGTCTTAAAATCTTGGGAAGTTTCCGACTTTGCTGACGTTGGGATTAGGGCTGGCAGTTTAGTTTTAATCCTTGAATGTAGAGAAGAAAATGAAATTTCCACGGGAAATAGGAATTATCCACATTTTGAATTGTTAAATACTTGTTTGGCATTATTTGAAATATTATGATACTAAACATTTGACGGCGAAGCAAAGTTAAGCCGTTAATTAAAAAATTATAACATATAACGTCAACACCCTGTCATCATATGACCGAATAATAGAGCCACAGATTAGAAAGAATATGTCTAAAGAAATAGAGCTGGAAGAATGTTTAAGTAAAATTAACTATGATATTATAGGAATTTCGGAAGTTAGAAGACAGGGCAACAAAATAGAAGAACACAACACCTTAGGGGGAGGGGGAGACCCTTAGCCAGCTGGGAAGATTATCTAAAAGAATCAACTGGCATAAACTGGTTCTCCATAGCACAAGACCGACAAAAATGGGCATCTTTGGAGGAGGCCTTTACCCAAACCGGGGTTCCTGTTAATTCATAAATATTTAAACATAAAATAAACATATTATTACTAACATAATCTAAGCTAACTTATTAAAACAAATCAAATTTGAGTTTATTGTAATATTGTAACTACCAACTACTGTAAAACAAGAAATAAATAGGCTTATTATTATTATTATAAACATTTGACGATACAAATACAAAATAAAATGTTAAATTTACCAGAAACTTGTGAGTGACTGTGATATGAGTTTTTGCCAAGGAATTTGTTCTAGTCTATCGTTCTTCTTATATGTTAAGTAGAAGTAGCGGTACCAGAGTACCTCTTTTCTTCGGGATTTAACAGCCACCCTACAGAAGAGCCAACTATTGTAGGTGAGACATGTAGATCTCTAGGTCTTAGAGAAGATTCGGGGTCCACGTCTGGAAGCCTCCTCGTGGCGGACCCTGGTAACGTGGTGGGGAAACTTTTTCGGCGGGTGTGTGGTTTTTGATGTCTAGATTTTTATATTATTTTTATACTAATATTATAAAGAAGTTAAAAAGTATTATACTAATATTATGAAGATGAAATATTAGTATGTCTGTAACGAATAAACTCAAAAACTATTAGCCCGATTTCAAAAATTCTTTCTTCATAAGAATTTTAAATTATTTCGAAGTGATATAGGATATATTTTATTTAAAAAATAAAACTCACGCAGATATAGTCTCGGGCAGATCGCCGATAACATTAAAAAGAGGAAAGATATGTATGTTTGTAGCGTGTAAACATGAAAATAAATGAAACGATTTCAAAAATTATTTAATTTTAGGAATGCTTAAATATTCTTTAATGATATAGGCATAGCTTTATTTGATAAAAAAAAATTCACGCGAGCAAAGACGTGGGCAGAACGCTATAGTTATCAGTTTTTTTTACGACAAAGCTACTTAACTGATTATCATTACATTGTGTACACATATTTAGGATATTACATACTGTTCGGGTATATAATAATATAATACAAGATATTTTTTGATAATATTTTATAATGTATTTTTACAGTGCACGGCACAAGACCCATTGAGTGTCTATTGTGATGGAGCGATGTGGATGACAACGTGAAAAACTGATCTGCACATTGTCAACTAGCATTATAATAGGCCGCGCTGTCAACCCAAAATGATATCAACACAAAGCTTCCGATTTCAACCTCCTTGCTAACTCGGCGAAATTTGTCCCTTTATTGTGAAAATATACTCCCATGCTCAAAAGCGATGATGCGCTTTCAATTTCAGTACCCGTCCTCACATTAGTGTGTATCGATGGGATGTTGTGTTGGTATAGAATAAAGCTATTTTACGTACAACAATAATTTTGTTTAATATTACATACCTACACACAACACATCAACTTACTTGAACTTACTATAGTCTGTTTTTAGAGTACCTACTGAGTATGTCTCTCGCATATTTCCGATACTGACACAGTATGTTGGATATAGTATTAATATTTTATGCACTAGAACTTATAAATCAAATAATTATTATCTAATTCTCGTAATCTTAACAAGTACGTGGTCACTTCCTTCGAATGAACTTTCTTCTTTCTAATGAATAATAAGCTGCTCTAACATATTTGTTCATGGCACATTTGTCATACAAGCCGGTCTTTTTTGGCGTTTATGTGAAACGGACTTCTTGTGGACCAACAACAAGGCAACCAAAAATTTTCGTTACTCGTTTCTTAAAAAAATAGACTTTAGTGAATGAAAATTAATCAATTTTATAAATAAAACAACTTTTACAGATTTAACTCGCGTGTAATTAGATTTTACATGATGTTACTATTGCCCGACGTTTCGTAACACTTTTTAGCGTTCGTGGTCACGGGATGACTGTCAGTTAAATCCGTAAAAGTTGTTTTATTTATAATGTGTAGTGCTCGCGCAAATCTAAGAGAACATTATTAATCAATTTTCCCGCAAAGGTCTTAAAAAACGGACCATGAGTTTACTGGTGATAAAGAAAGAGATCAATTAGACTCATGTATGCTCGTATATATAGGGCTATGCTCGAATTTTCTTTGCGTGATCATGTAAAGTTCCTCGAATGCTAGCCCCGTACTATGAGACGCAGCGTTGGTAGGTCCCTCACAAGGTGGACTGACGATCTGGTAAAGGTTGCGGGAAGCCACTGGATGCGGGCGTCGCAGAATCGATTGGGTTGGAGATCCTTGGGGAGCCCTAAATCCAACAGTGGGCGTCTCTTGGCTAATATGATGATACTCGTACATAACTATACTCTGCCATTTAGTTGCTTAAAAATGTAAGCAATAAAAAGCAGGGTCTTTTAAAGGGCAATCTAAATCGTACAGTTTCTGTTATAAAAGTAAACTATCACCTAAAACACCTTATTTTCTGAGAGATTGAAACCGTAATGTAACGCAACTAAAGCCGGGTAGATATGATCATTTGCTCGAACCGATCAGCATATCCATATCGCCGACGCGTATCATGATCGGCGATCTTGATACGCTGTTATGATGGCCCATCCCATGTCATGTCGGTTTCATACGATTGTCATACGGAGCAAATCGAGGCGTCCACAACTTGATACGGGGCTTGATACATGATACGCTGATCGGATCGGGCAAATGAAAAGTTTCTGTAGTAAAGTAAAAAGAACGTGAATAATGTGTTATTAATCTTAACAATTATATGTGAGCAAGTAATTTTACGAGTGTATAACATTATTAATGTTTTGAAATAAAGTTCTCATTTATGCCGCGGCAGCCCTAAGCCAACCCAGTTTACGTGATCTAGTCTAAATGCATCCATTCCATACAGATGAGTCAGTGTTGCCACCTTTATATTATCCTCGTTTCGAGTAACGACATCAAATTTATTAAGAGTTACTTGGATACGCTGCCTCATTCCGCGGTGATTACAGAACATCTTCCTCTTTTGGAAGTTTAAAGGAGCCAGTTATTTTGATTTACGTGCTTGGCAGCCGAGATCGTTGATTAGAATAATAACAAGGTTCCCAGTGAGAATTCGGAGTTTACCTTAATGTTACTATAGCATCTTACTGTCAAATTTAACGGCGAATTGGACAGCTTTCGGGATGAGAAAAAGTGTATGTGTGTAGTAATAGACAGACGTATTAAGTGAAACATCTTCATGATATAAGTTATTTTTATTTTATATTTAACATTTAATGATCAAGGGAGGTTATCAGAAAAAAGAAATCATTTCATACCAAATTATAGCTATTTTATCTTCATATATATAAATTACGTGTCACCTTGTTTGTCCGCAATGGACTCCTAAACTACTTAACCGATTTTAATCAAATTTGTACACCGTGTGCAGTTTGATCCAACTTAAGAGGTAGAATAGTTTTTATCTTGATAAGTAGTCATATTTTTTTTAATGCAGATACCATGTTATTGGTCAGTAGTATGAAATTACCACAGCAACGCGTGGCCGGGACAGCTTGTTGTTATATATAATTAGAATAAGTCCATTTATTATATAAGTTTATTAATAAAATATTTTAGTAAGCACGCATGGCGCCGTGACAGAAAAAGTGTAATTATTTTTCTCCCATACGCTGATAAAAAAGTTTTACTTCAAAAAATTGTTTCATACCATTAGTAGAAGAGTTAAAACTACTCAGATGTTTTGAGTATGTAGCATCTGTCATGGTTCTTCTCCATCTCAGCATAATAATTATTATTCGTCCCGAAATGGTGGTAGGGCTTTTGACGATTTAAAAGTACTTAGCAAAGTCCATTTAAATAAAGAGCTTTTTCATTTTCATTATTTCATTTTGTGGGCTTTTGTTGACTCCCTGGTGGTTTAGTTACTATTAAGTTTGCTCTTTTTAAGAAGGTGACAGGCTGGCAATTTGCCTCTCACTATTTTGAAACACTCCATGACTTATGTCGCTAGATGTGACTTTATATGCAATCAAATGTTAACAAACTGCTCAATCTTATCGGGATTAGAAGCGAAAAGTAAGTACAGTCATTATACTTATTTTTTGTTTTCTTTACACGAGAATTATTGCTGAAATAGGAAAATATTAAATTATAAATACTAAAAAAGGTGTAGCTTCCAGCAAATCTCTTCCAATCCTGTTTTAGGAGAAATTCTGGGCATCGTGAATTTCAAGTTTAGGTACTTATAAGTAAATAGTACAAAGTCTAAAGCTTGGTTTCTCCCGAGTTCTTGTTACTATTAACACGTGTTTAGAGACTTAATTTTTGACTCAATCCACCGTACAGTTTATTGTTACTCATAAGATATTTCACTTGACATTGGAAGAATGCGTAATCTTTAAGTGTTGCGAATGCCATTAATTAAGAATAAGAAGAGTAAAAACCTAATACCAAGAAGCTTATATTTTTGCCTAAATCTCAATACATAAATTGGTGAATTCCAACGTAAATCCAACTATAAAATAGATTGTTCTGACACCTTAAAATACCAACTACCTTTTATGTTAACACCGTTGGACTGAGAAGTACTCGGCCAACAATGAAAGTCGTTTACAATGCGAACTTTTATTTGTTTCGTTCAAGTTACAAAGAAGAAAATAAAATTGTTGAAGCGAACATAGAAAATATTATTTCCCTCTGCAATTTCTGACTAACTTTAATTTGTTGGACCTATTTTACACTTCAATGGAAGATTATCATAGAGTATTCTAATGAAGATTATGGATGAGTATTTTTTAAATTCAAGCGTCGGTGGCGTAGTGCGTAAGAGCGTCGTCTCCCACCCCGGAGGCACTGGTTCGATCCCCGCCACGTACCAATGTGTTTTCAAATTTTGAATTCATATGTACGTTTAATCGACGCTTTGACGGTGAAGGAAAACATCGTGAGGAAACCTGCTCACACCTATGAAGAAATTCGTAGGTTGTGTGTGAAGTCGACCAACCCGCACTTGGCCATAATGTGGGGTAGGCTCGAGCCCCTCGGTGGGGACATTATATGAGCTGTTGATGATGATGATGATTTTTTAAATATATCCTCGGATTTCAAAGATGTAAGTTCTTCGACACTGGACATATAAATGTCAGCTTATGCGGTATTAAGAATGCGGTATTAAGAACCTAAAATAAATTATTTTAATAGAACCCAGGGCGATAGATTTCATTTTTTCTTAAATATAAATGTGGGAATGTGTAGCATTTTGTGAGTAAGCAAATTTCATATGCAGTTATTACTGCAAAACATTTTCCTTTTGTCACTTTCACTTACGCCTCGACAACTTGTACTAGTGGAATAATTTTATTTTTGCGTTTACAAACGCGTATTTTTTTAAAGCACTGAAAAAAATGACCTTTTCTAACTTGTGCTAGATTTAAGAAAATAATCAAAATTTACTTGTAATCAGCGTAGTATACTGATACATCTGTAAGCAGTTCGACTGATTTTATGCAGCTAAATGTCCATCAGGCACTTTCTTTGAGTATCCCACTTTCACTTTCGCGTCGATAACTTGTGCTAGACTCTGTAAAGCTTACACTTAATAATATAAATTCAATTGTAATCAGCGAACTATACTAATACTTATGTAAGCAGTTCGACTGATTTTATGCAGCTAAATTTCTATCAGGCACTTTCTTTAAGTATCAAGCATCAACAAGAGCGTGACATGAACGTGTACGATATTCATAACTATCATATTGTCCTAGTTTAGTCATTTGACATTGGTCTAGCAACTTACAGAAGGTATTAAGATCCCTGCGCAATAAATAAAAATCAAGACGGTAACTTGTAAAATAGCATTACTTTTTGAGAGATTTATAATGTCTGGCACAAATTTGCTGCCACCGGATAGAGTCTGGCCGTATTGATTACTGTTTGAAAATATTCGATCTAAATAAACGTTCTGATTTGTATTCTGATATTGATTAACTCACTTCGATTTCACCTGTTAAATTTTAGAGGAAATCCGTTTCTTTCTTTTAATAATGATTAAAAACATCTATTATTAGTGAAATATTCGTAAGATATTTGCCGTGCACTTTGAATTGAGAAGTGAGATGTTTATAGAATGGCACCAGTTGGTAATTTAAGGAAGGTATTTAGTACCTTTACGCACTATCAGCATCATGTAATTATAGATCATATAATACTGATGTAATTATAATTTTTCGAACAAATCAGGTTATAATCATTGACAGGATTTTTTATTTTATGTTTTTTCTCTCTGTTTTCTGTCTTCTGTAAATTACGTTCAACGTAAATAAACTAGCTTTACCCCATCTGCTGTACGAAATTTATCCCAATAATAATGGTATGTATAATTCCCGGACTGCTGAGGTGATATTGAGTGTACCATCTGTACGCTTTGTTGTCTCTTGTGTTGGTGTATTAACTGAAAGATTGACTTTTCGGGTTTGGTGCTCTTTTTATATAGGCGACAAGCTGGCAACCCGTCACTATTATGAGGCACTACATGGCCCACATTGCCAAGTGTGGCTTTATGTGTAACAAAATGTTACTTAATACTCTGCTCACACCATCATGGGCCTACGAGCGTGATGGTGCGTTAGTATATGCAATAATGGCTTGAAATCAGCAAATTCTGAAAAATAAAAATATAATTGACACACACAGTTAAATTGATTTCATTGGCTTAGGATCTCGAACTATATCGACCGAATCCCTCTCAGGAGCATCGTTAAATTCGAGTAACGGCTATTCAATATTCTATTTTCAATTCAACATCCCAACTGCAGCTTAACTATTAAGCAATGCTTATTTATTAATAGAATAATGGAAATGGCCAAACTCAACTATAGTATGGCTTTGTAAATATAAGAAAACGTATTTTAATGCCGTCGTGGTGGAGTGTTCAGTATAACTGGCTACACATCGAGCGGTCCGGGTTCAAATCCTGGTAGCGGTAAATATTTGTATGACGAACACTAAAATTTGTTTGTAAGTCATGGTTGTATATATATTTATTTAAGTTTATTCATAAAAAATATTAAGTATATTAAAAATGTCCGTTATCTAGTATCCATAACACAAGATCATAATGATACTTACTTTGGGCTAGACAATTGGTCTGAGCGTGGAAATATATTATCATTATCATTACTATTGCCAATAGGTGTCCACTAATGACGGGTTTCAGTAGCAGAAATATCGACAGTTTCCCTTGTAGAAGAAGATAGAATTTTGACTTATTTTACACAGGATATCTGTAAAAATCTTATGCCTAATAAGCTAAAGTATAGATAAATAAATTATTGAAATCCGTAATTAAAAATAAGTAATTTGTGATACGAGTATTCGGATCCGACCAATCGTTTGCAAGTCCTTCGTTTTGAGATTTGATTAGCAATGAATTATGAACCTACCTTAAATGTATATATTTTGTGCACAATGATAGGAACTGTGAATTCCTATCATTTTTGCTAGTCCGGTTAATCAGTTAGAAAACAAACAAAAGAGGTGCCTGACGATGAGAAGTTACGGTAACCTACAAACGATTCTAGCAATATTGTGTTACTCCTGTACTGATAACCCTAACTCCATCCCATACCCCTTGCAGCTAGCAAACTTACACACCCACATAAACAAAACTACAAAAATGTACAGTTATTTGACTAATAGTCTTCTGTAAGGTACAGTAGCGCCAGTTCATGCAATCGAGCGGTGTTGCTCCCGCGCTGAGTACCCTACCAACGCCTACCGCGTGACGCTTTGGATACCTTATTACTCAGCCACAGCAACACAAACTACGTAAATGTATTTGACTGCGGTATTTTGTGAGGTAGAGGTAATGCCCCAGTTTGGCAGCTATATTTCAGCGCTTTGCTATACTTACCTCTCCTTTTAACATGGAACATAGTCACAATGAATACATTTCGTTAAGCTAAATTTAGCTACGAGAAAGTGAAGAGTTGGGCTTAGATTGTAGAATCGAAACATAATTTTGTCAATTTTATAAATACTTGAGTAGCTAACGAAATTAACTCTAAAATTTCTGCTGCATAATTTAAAACGAGCAATATTCAATTCGCAGAATATCAAATCAGTTTCCAAATCAGACTAAAAGGAATCAATTTTGAGGCACTCTAAGCTCGTCATGAGTTCACGACTCGTATCGCCGAGGATTATTTTAGAGATTGGAATAATTTAATGACGCAAAATGAAGGTGACGTAAGTCAGTGCCGTAATGGAAAACACGACGACAGTAAGAGCCTATTCGCACGAGGATGTTTATTAAGGCGGAGATTTCCCTAATAAGAGACTTTAGAAAGTCTATATTTTTATTATTATAAAGTCAACAATACTAAAATTCATACACGTTTAAATTGAAGATTATGTTAGTAAGAATAATTTAAAACCACGATATGTAACAAAATAAATTATCAAACGACATAAAAGTTACAAAAACATTTCGCTTGTTTTTCTGAAGTGCTTGTGAAACGAAATTAATATTAATTTCATATAATTATTTCTATAAATACGAAAAACCTGCAATTCCCATGCTTGTGACTCTCGTGTGTGCTCTTTCGTACAGTTTCCAGATATCTTCGCATTTAAATATTTTGTAGCCACTGTTCCGTAACGTTCATAGTAAAAAAGAAGCGAGCTAATAAGTGTGCTACGATCATTAGATGACGCGCACAGAAATAATAATAAAGAGAAAAGAAATGCTTTGGTTCGCATTTCCTACCGAAACCAGTGTCGCCGCTTTATCCCCTCTACTTACTATTAATGCACAAACGCAAAAGAACAAAACCGTACTATACAATCAAGCCCACAATTACTACTAAATATGTTTACAAACAATTATGAACCTTAAGTATAAGAGACAGCGTTGAGTAGCATTCACCGTAAGTCACATTCACACTTACACAACGTTGCTCTTCATTGGTCGCGTCGGCATTATGTCTGAAGGCAACTTATCATGTCTGTCCGTATCGTGTCAGTACCATAAACTTTTGTGCGAGAGAGAAAGGATATCAAAAATTTCATTACATTGCTGAGTGTACTTTAAAACGCTCTATGTTTTTAAAGCCATAAGCAGCAATGGACATGAAGTTTTATGTTAATAACGTATAAACCAATATTTCGTAAGAAAGCTTTTCTCAAAGTGTATTATGATAAAAACAGCATTATTACATTAAAATAATACATTCCAATAAAATGTACTAATACTGCTATTAGACGGATTCTAATCCCAATGAATATTTGGACTTTTTATAATTATTTTCACTATGAAAAAAAAGTTGAAGGAAGAGGATTGGAAGAAGAGAATCCGCTGGAAGAGATTTCTAATAGGAATAAGCAGTACCTTTGTACAATTTTCTGTCTACTGTATTGTTCTTTTGTAATTGTCTTGTGTGTACATAAATCGTTAAATAAATAAATAAACGTTTGTGTCCTACACATAATTCTAAAGCTTGACTTCCGTGCATCGCAGCCGATTGCAGCCGCACGCGATGGATGACGTACACGTAAGGGACGCGCGACTGCAACAATAATCATAGAGTGAAAACCAAGACATTTATATGTAAAACTGGAGACCACATTACCAATAAAAAGTAAAGACAACTTTTTTGACCACAAGCAACCTTTGAATGTCTCCTTTTCATACCTGTCTCATTCTAACTTTCCATACAAGTGATATGATGACGATGACTTATGTACGCATAACGTATTAGACGACCATCCTACACGTGTGCTTATGTGGTTAGAAAGAGACAATAGGAAATAAGAACAAATTTTTTCTCTTCACTTTTTTATTGGTGGTATGGTTTCCAGTTCTACCTATAAATTTCTTGGTGAAAATTAATAGGAACGACCGCGCACGTTAGACGCGACCCTCGGAGCGGTACGATACATTTTCATTGTACCAGCGCACTAGCCGTGCGCGTCATTTGCACGACATCAATCGCTGCTATCAGCCGCGATGCAACTCATGCAATATCAACCTTTATGAAATAAAATTTATAAAGAAGCTTTATTCACATAACGTGCACATTATTAACCTTAGCTGTGCAGGTCAAGGCAATGGTATTATGCTTTAACCACCAACCTGGCAACGTATTACTATTTTGAGGCTCTGCATAGTCCATACTGCCAGATGTGGCTTTCTGTGTAACCAAATGTTACCTAAGGCTCTCCTCAATCCCTTTTGGGATTTTGAGTGTAATTGTATGTATAAAACAAATTCCAATTTATTTAGGTACGAGTACCAATAATAACTTCATTCCAGTTCACGAGCTAATATTTTTTTGCGATTTGATAAAAATGATGAAGTAAAGACAGTATTTACTTGTTTACGAATATTCTACCAAAAAGTCAAGTACGCAAGGCTCATTTTTCTTTAGAATAACGCCGAGGGCAACGAGCACAAATTTCATAATCAGATTAATTCAATGCCGTGGTCAAAGGCTTAAAGAGTAAAAACTCGCCATTTTATCACTGGCCATTTTTAATTTCGGTTTCTATAATTCTGGCTTTAAAAATATAAAGTGTTCTTAATTAATCTTTGAGATTCCATTATATGTATTCTATGGGTCTATGTAGCCCGATAATAAAGGATTTTTATTTTATTTTTATTTATTTTATTTATAATTTTTTCAATTGATATCGTTGTCTTTTGAATACCGAATCATTATGATCATTTAATTTTTCTAAACTCTATCAGCGCCGCTCTATCAGAATGTTATCTGAAAGAGCTTGCTCTTTAGCGATGAGGTCTCGCTTTGTACAAATTATTTTCATTAATCTTTGTATTAGTTGATGTATGTAGGTAGAATAATGATTATAATTTCTATTTTTTATTAAAATTTTACAATAACCGTGAGGACGTTAATTTTCACTCTATAGGTCGTGGCACAGGATAGGTTTCAGTGGAAGACTTTAAGAGAGATAAGTGCCTTCATACGGAAGCTTTATTGATATACGAACCTTAGTAACCTCCGAATCTCAAGTGAACTTAAGCAACTATTTTTCTTGGTGCCATATTCTTTTATAGATATATAAATTGCACAAAATCTTCGTGACTTTTATCCTCGCTAGTACACTCGGGCGGACAACAGAAGTAAAAGCGTTACATAGTTCCACACAAATCCTGTATAATCAAGTTAAATAGCACCTATGACGAGGGAGTAAGATTCTGTGTCTAAGCAATCTAATCTACTGTTGAAAGTAACATCTCCTAACACGTACGAAATATATTTGGATTCTACGCCGAGGGTATAATTGATAATTTTCTTTTCTTCATTGGCAGTGGAAATTGTTCCTAATTTATCTTGACTTAGCGTCTGTATTTGAGTGCCACGATTTCTTTCTATGACGTTTAGCTAGACGCGAATAACCGCAAAATATGCTTTTGTATGGCTGTTCTCACGCACTGAAAGGAACTTAGGTCACCTTGAAAATCGAGTAGAAAGATCTTTTGCAAAGGCCAACGAGGTTATTGTGGAAGTAAAATATACAATAGTATTAGATAATGGATGATTTGTTTATGGTATCAAATTAAATTTTTTGTTGTTGTTAGATTGGCATAACTGTTTTCCATTTTGGCGCGTAGTCTGAGTTGCATCTTTTGTTAGTTATATTATTAAATACAGTGCTGCCTAGTGTGTATTGCGAATTTCATAATGGACAAAAAACATCGAACAAAGAGTTTGTCTTAAATTTTGCGTCAATAAAGGAATTTCGTGTTCGGAGTCACTAAAAATCTTAGAGAAGGCTTACGGTGAATCGATTTTATCAAAAACACGTGCTTATCAGTGGTACAAAGCGTTCAAAAGCCGTCGAGATGTGATGGAAGATTTGCCTCGCTCTGGTTGATGACAGATTAGTAGGTTACATAGACCTTTTTTTTCGTTGATATAAAGACATGACAATGATAGTGAACTTTATCGTTAGCTAACTTTGAACAATCATTATTCAGTTGGTTAAGTTCACTGTCCATTTCATTACTCGCATAAACAAATAAATTAAAACGGGTTTTGAATGAAAACGAGAAATGGAAGATGTTTTCCGAACTGGGTTGTCATATTCTTGATTTATTTTTAAATTTCAATAAAATAATGTATATATACAACTAAACTTTATTAACATAGCACTATAAATAATACTCGGATGCGTATTTGAAATGCGAAAATACACCGTAAAAATAGCTAAAATCATCAAATAAACATCTTAAAATATCTCTTCTTTCTCTAGCCCTGCTCCCAATTTATTTGAGCTAGGTGTAGTAGGATATCTTACTATCTACATACCATACATAATAATATGTATGGTATGTTGATACTCACTAACAACATATATTTTATACATCAAAACAAGGAACATATAAAAAAGTATTGCTGGGAAACTTGGGATTTTTTTGGTGTTAAAATACTCCAAAAAATACCGTGCAATATATTATATACAGCGCGCCGTTTAGCAACTTGGAGATGTGCGTGATGTTCGCTCAGCTGATTTTAATAGACCTGATATCGAGGGGTCACATTGAGCGCTGACGTTTTAAAGTCATTTTTGGTATGAAATACTTAAAACTTTGATAATTTATCTTTGGACAAAAATAAAGAAATCATTTTTTTTTTTCATAAAAATTTTGAAAATAAAATCGAACTTTGATCTGCAATAACTTCATAACTATACATTTCCCAAGTGTAGTCTAGAAGTAGAAAATGGTTCTAATGATGAGCGGAATACGTAGTTCTCGGCTTTGTCATAAGTCTTTTTACAGCCGTTATATAATAATTATAAACCTATAGGTTTTGGCATCAGGTTTCTCGGTGACACCAACACTACTTGGGAAATCTTATTAAAAAGTACAGTTAGTTAATTAATGCTAAATATGTACGTATAAATAAATATATAGCAGGTAAATACCCGTACACCTGAAAATCATTTATTCAGTGACTGTAATATAATATATGTAATATGATTAAAGTAATTTTTTTTTTGCTTTTTGGTAGGTTTGTTTATTAGGTGTCTATTAAGTACCTTTACCTACATTAATATTTTAGAACTTTTGATCTTTCCTTATAGATGAATACCAAATTTATTTGTTTTGTGTTTATAATAATGTCTATAAAATATCAGCTAAGCGATTAATACCTTCGTTATCTTGAACTGCAGCATTATAACTTTTAATGTAAGTCATATATTTTTCAAAATGAAATACGCACCCGTAATTCTCTTGACTATAGAGTGCACGACCGATAACGATAACGGAAACACAAACGCTATTGTTTGCCAAAACGTTCGCGAGAAACAAAACATTTAAACAAGCGCATGAACCCCGCAGATTACGTGCAATCCGCGGGATAGACAATTTAGATTAGATCTCAGCACGTCCATTACGCCGGTTGGAACCCACCTTTACGGTAAATCTTTACCGATTAAGACATAAGCTTACATACGCCTACGGAGGGTAGAGTGTCGGCATAGAGTCAACAAGCTTTAGATGTGTCACTTGGTAAACGCTAAACCTAGTAATACGGTTCGTAGATTCTACCCAGCACAAAAAAGGTCACCATAGGTCGTAATGTTTTGCTAGCATCTGTTGAAGTGGAGATAGATATCCTAGGGGAATCGCTGCGTTCTACTATTACGAAAATACAGAAACTCACCTTCAGCAGCCCCACTAAACCTTTTTTTGTCGGGGAGGTCAAATTATTTAGGCATCGCCCCTGCGGGGTGATGCCAACCCCAGGGGATATGTGGGACGTTGTGTCGAGGTAAAGGCGTTCCCTCCATACCCACTAAACATCCTCCCCGGCCTGACCTCCAGTGCGCTATTGCGGGACGGCTCGGGATCTGCGCACGTGAGCGCGATTATACCGAGACCGCCCCAACGCTGCCCGTCTAGGCACTCCTTGTACACCAATTGGTGGCCAGCAGCCCACAGGAGCTACCGACTGACGCCAGCCCCTGTGGGCCGCTGGCCGACGCCGGCCTTATAGGCTGCCTCCTCACCGACGGCTGCTCAACCTGGCGCGTCCTCCTGACGAGGACACCGGGAGCAGCCATCGGACCGCATCTGGCTACTTCGGGCGCGGTCATGACCTTGAAAAGGGTCGTCCGGAACTAGCCATGATGGGAAAACAAAAACAATTCGACGATGCCATGTGACTTCGAATGCTAAGGGACACTTGACATCATCAAAAACCACACACCCGCCGAGAAAGTTTTCCCACTACGTTACCAGGGTCCGCCAAGAGCAGGCTTCCGGACGTGGACCCCAGCCGCACCGACCCAGCACTACCCAGGCATTGTTTCTGCAGACCTCTTCCTCTACCTCTACAACCGAAAAAGTCAAAAAAGGCTGAACAATACCTATCTTAAAGCTAAACAATTTATACTTTGGGCATATTTTAAGTTCGTCAATCAAGCTATCTTAACTAAGTTTGCTGTAATAAAAACAATTCTATATGCTACAGTCACGGTCTAAACTCGGTATAAATAAATAAGATTGCATCTTCTGTCTGTTATAACGTCAAATATGAAAAATTCTGCTGAAATCTTTCTTTACAGTTTTCTTAGATTATTATTATAAAAATCGAAACATCCACTTTCATTACCTAAAATAGAAATGGTCTGTCTACGCTTCAATTATCTATGTTATGCCGCCGATGTAACACTGTGATTAAAATTTGTGGAGCACCTATTTCAGATTAGGTGATTTGTTCTGGGTCTTCATAAATTGTGATATATTAATATTGGCATAGATCATTCACGTTTGCCCTATTAGCACTAATAAACTTCGTGTGATTGCCTGCCTTTGACAAAAAACTTTAAAAAAAGAAATCGTTTCGCTAAAGCATTTTGTCAAATTTGATTTTGCTATTGAGTTTTTTGGAATAAATTCGAGTCTTTAGGGACTAGCCGAGCGGCAACGTGTTTCATACTCAAGTTTTCAGTGTTTTGTTTCTTCACTTTTGCAATGTTAACTTCAGTTGCAGACGTTGATGGCCTACCAGAGCGAGGCAAACCTTCCATCACATCTCGACCGCTTTTTAACGCTTTGTACCACTCATAAGCATGTGTTTTTGGTAAAGTCGATTCACCGTAAGCCTTCTGTGACATTTTGATTGACCCCGAACACGAAATTCCAATGGCAATGCAAAATTTAAGACAAACTCTTTGTTCGATATTTTTGTTCATTATGAAATTCGCAATAAGTAGATATTACATAACTAAAAACAGCACAGTATTTAATATAAATAGCAGATGCAACTCAAACTCCGCGCCAATATGGAAAACAGTTGTTCCAATCTAACAAAAAAAAAATGAATTTGGAACCATAAACAAATCATCCGTTCCAGATACTTTTTTGACTGAATATATATATCCAAAGAACATCTTGTTTATTCACTTGAACAGGAGTTTCTACCTGAATTCTTGTTGTAAAAACACGTGTTGAGAGACTCCATTTTTAACCCAAATCAACCGTTAAATTTTTGTTACTTTAGTTACATTTTCACTTGACGTTGGCAAAATGCGTACGTTTAATGCGACGTGAAGCCATTAATTAAGAATAGAATAGAACAATGGAACGTGTAATTGGTTTTGGACTTAAATGAAATCCAAATCAATAAATTCTTTTTCGAATGGTATATAGTCCTGACTAAGTAATTTAACGTCCTCAAAAATCCCAACCCTAATTTATTTCAAGATTTATATTAACGTGAACTTAGTTAATTAATTTCAAAATACTAACAAACCTAGTTCCCATATCAGATCTATTTACAAGTAATTGTCTAGATAGCTGGATTGTCTCCACTTCAATATCGCGATTAGATCGAACTCGTGATTTATCGCTAGCAATCTTCTGATAACGATCTGGCTAGACCCCTGAACTTACCCTATAATGATATAGACTTAGCGGTCAATACCCTTCCTATAAATAAATTGAATTTGAAATTGTGACTGTATAGTTATAAGATTCTCGTATACTCTCCAAGGAATCACCGAGCTGATATGAATATCTATCAAATACATCACGTTATATCAAAATGTAAGTCTTATAGAAGAAAGAAATACGATGCAACCTTATTTTATTGAAAATATATTACGAACTAAAACATTTGTTTTTCTGCCATAAACGTATGTTACACAGGTAGTTACATAATATAGTTTATGAAGAAGTAATACATGATTTAATACCAGACAGTGACTAGCGAAACATATACATTGCTTTAGAAACTAAATCAACTTCTTTTCTTAAAGAACTTTAGGAGTATCAAAGTAAATTTAGTACTATGGAATATGGAATTCATGGGTTAGGTAGTTTATACAAAAATTATAACATTTAATTTTATTTTGTAACAAGTAAGATTTTAATTCGACTACTATTCTTTTTCAAGCCTTTTAAGTAATTATTTTCATCCATGGAAATTAATATTTTAATTGAAATAACTTTCTTTCCGGAAATTCAAAATACCATGCTGAGATTAAAGTTAATTTGAATTTTGTATTTTGAATTTCAATCAGCGAGATATTTCATAATCGCTTTTGATATACTTAGCAATATCAGCCCACTTGTAAATAAAGGTTCACACTGTTTCACATTCATACAAAATTTCGAAACAAAAAGCAGAACTCATATTCCGCTGGTACACAAAAATATTTGTCTCAAGACCATTTTGATAACTATTATTTGTCTGCGGTGGAGGTAAAACAAGGAATTTACAATGCAAATAGCATTCGTCTGGACCGTCGCGACCAAAGAATATAAAAATAACTGAAAACACAAATTTTATGACGCCGAGCTGTTAGCTTTTTTAGCTACGATCAGCAAGAAATGCGATTAGTTATAATCAAGTTGTGCTGGTGAAATTAAAATTATTATTTTCTTCATTTACCTTATGATTCGGAGGTATGAACGTGTTGCTTATAACATCGTTCATTGTCATTTTTTGACTACCAGCAACTCTTAGACATTCTCTAATATTTAAAATAAGGCCTTATGAGTAAATAATTAGTATCTCATGTAATAAAATAATTATATGAATTGACTAGATTCCATTTCATTATTCGAAAATATCACTTAAAATACCTCAAGAACAAGTGTACAATGAAGTTACAATTTAAGTACTTTTTGTTTTACGTACTACAATCAGGCATAAAGAAGATCATCGTTTTAATATTCGATAATATCTATAATAAGCAGTCCTACTGTTACGCCTGAAAAACAAAACTTTTTCTGTATTTGTAAATTAAGCACGATTTGGGCATCCTAGTACCCAATAGAACAGATTGATACCATCTAACTCGCCCGCTGTTACTTATTTATCAACACGGACGGATTTGCGGACGGAAAATGCGAAAACGTCATGCATAATTCATTAAACGCCAGAGGCACACCGTTTGGCGTCATGCGAAACCTCTTAGTAAAATTTTAATGCTATTATGTGAAGGGTCAAGAGGGACTCGAGACACGACAGGAATAACCGATATCCCAACGTTACATTGCTTCAGTTTTGCTCGAATTCAAATAATTAAAGGTTAAAACTATACGGTAAGTCATTGAAAAATTATAGCGTTTCTACTGTACAATCGAACTATTAAATCAGGACTATATCCGGAGATTCTAGCCCTACGGCTCAGAAAGTTTCTCAAATTGAAATAGTTTGGGATCGAGCCGGACTTAACCGAGAACCATCTATAACTTAGACCATTAGCATTTTCTCAGCTGTATAAAATGATGCTTAAAGTTACTTCGTCATTGAGAATCACTTTATCATATAATCCAAAACCAGTGGATGCCCCCGGCGCCGCTCGCGTTAACGTCGGATTTTTTTAGCCTTAAGCCTTCCTTGATTAATGGACTATTTAGCAAAAAAAGAATTTTTAAATTTGGATCAGTAGTTCCCGAGATAAGCGCGTTCAAACAAACTAACAAACTCTTCAGCTTTATAATATAGTATGATGTATGATGAAACATTTACGAGTGACGTATTCCAAAGTTACAAATATATTCGTATCAAACTTTGATTCAATTGCAGCTATCAAACGAAGTATTTTTAATCGATAGAAAATTTTAAATGCCCTATCAGTATATGAAAAGGGGTGTTTCAGCTAAGAATAATTCCATTGTCAAAGATTTCTTTGGAATGAGATGAAAAACTCAGAAATTTAGGTAAGTAATGTATACAGGATGTAAAAGACATGAGCAGTCAAACGAGAACCATGTATTCTGCTCACCGTCATAACATTTTTCTTCCTTTAGACTATACCTGGGAAATTGATAGTTACGATTTTATTGAAGGTCAAAGTCATAATTTTTTTTTTCATTTTTTTATGAAAACGTATTCTATACGTTATTTCTTAATTATTGTCTAAAGAAACATTATCATTTTTTTTAGTATTTTATAACAAAAAATGGCTTCAAAACGTTAGCGTTCAATGTAGCTCACTCGATGCGCACGGACACTAACGAACGGGGCCGCCGTCAAACAAAAATATCGCGGTTTTGCGAGTTGCGTGCGAGTTGAGCCCTTTACATTGCGCGGTACAATTTGCAATTTTTTGTAACACCAAAAAATAAAAATCATTTCCCAGCAATATTTTTTTTGAAATATGTCTTATTTTGATGTATAGAATACGTGGTTTTCGTTTGACTGCTCATGTCTTTTACACCCAGTATTTTTAATCAAGACCGAGTTAAGAAAAGCTTTTGGTACCCTTAAAAAATTAAGAAGCTCGTAATCTTTGAGCATCTGATACAAATTCTCATTTCAAAAGCCTTATCTATGCCACTTTATCTGAGATCGTAAAAAGCAACACAAAGGCAATGGCACAAGCCATTTCGGCAAACAAAATTCTCTCATCGTGTATCTCGATTCGGTCGTTCCGCAAATTTTAATCATAATCGTGGAGTTGTCAACAAAAAATAATAACGCTACGCGCGCGGACATAAAACGGTGTATTTTTGTGCCACCGAGCAGCACAATGAGCGCAGAGGTAATCTGGAGGGTAACCTCACAAGTGCCATTGTTTGCGAGACTGGTCGCCCTCATTGCGGAGGCATCTCATCACACCATTGTGCAATCAGATCTCTTATTTAAGGTACGAGCGTAATAGAAGAATGCACAATAAGAAGTATTCTTGAGACGGTGATTAGCACAATCATTGTCGAGGTAATCTTTTCAGTTATCTCGCAAATGCTTAAGAGGAATTGTATTTTGGAAAAGCTTTTGTTAAACATCCTTCATTTTATAAGGGAGCTAATAATGTTTTGCACGAATAAGTATTTGATGGATGGATGTAATGTAACGGTTGACCTCAAAAATTTGTTCAAAGAAAACGTTTTTGAATATCTTAATTGAAAACATCCTTAGAGCTTAGGCGAAAGAAAATAACTCACGTAATTTCAAATGCGATTGGTTATAATTAAGTTGTGCTGGTGAAATTAAAATCATTTTTTTTCTTCATTTACCTTATGATTCGGAGGTATAAACGTGTTGCATATAATATCGTTCATTATAAATTTTTGACCACCAGCAACTCCTAGACATTCTCTAATATTGGTATTGCAAGTGTCCATAGGCTGCGGTGACCGCTTACCATCAGGCGGATCGTATGCTTGTTTGCCACCAAAGTGGTATAAAAAAATAAAAAAATAAAATCATAAAATGTCGAAATCATTATATTACAGCGTGTGTGTTTCCGCCGAAGATTCCTTTAAATGATAGTAAAGACGTGTTACGGAAGATTGATTTTAGCTCGTGACACGCCCTTGTAGCAGGGTATCGGATCACCACAGATTTAAAGGATAAAACCAGTCTCACATATCCTATCGGTTGCCTCAATCCAAGGACATCTAAATTCTCTACGTAGTAAAAATTTGCTCTCTATACCAAAGTAATAAAGCATGATTTTAAATGAACCAGTTAACACATTTCGTCAGAGACTTTATTTACTGACCTTGTGTAATAAGCTTTGGACGCCTCTAGGGAATTGTGTGCCATAATGGGAATATGGGTTTCATTGTGATTTTTTTTTTCATCTCTGTAGGTTTCTAAAGTCTAAAATTTTTATTGAAGGTTTATTACTAGATTATTTACTTGTTTTGAACTAGGTAGAATCTAAAATGCAAGTAAATTATTTAATTATGTATCTTCTATTTTATTAGATCGTGATCCTGTCCTGTTAATTAGATAGAATGAACTAAATTATGAAATTGTGCTACAAGCCAGTTTGGATATCCGTTGCTACCTATTTTATTAACGTTCCTAATTAGGTTTGGTACTGTATGGCCAACACTGCCAGATGTGGCTTTGTGTGTAACCAAATTTTATCTGAATCTCTGCTTGACCCTGTCAACGTGATTATTTGTATGTATGTATGTAATTAGGTTGACATCATGGAATGGCGTGCTTTTAATAGTTCCGTACTTTGTAGTGAATGAATATATCCAGTCTTTTAAAGATTTCTTCTCAAGTTCTCATTGGATAACGGGTTTCAGTTGTGATATGAAGATTATGAGCTTCATGCTAAGTTAAAAACATGCATAAACAACAATAATATTTGCTGCAATGATTGGAAATAGTTCAAAATCCTCAACTAAATTTATCTGTAGCAGTTCCATGATAGAGAATGTTGAGCTGAACGTAGATAGTAACGTATATTATAGCTTTCCACAAACGGGAATAAAACACCAAAAAAGTAGGTCAAACAACGAACATCATAAAACTTCTATCAACACGTCTCCCTAATCTAAAGACGAGTCCTTACCTAAAGCAAACGTGCAATGTAACAATGCGAAATGTGATGTTCAGAGTATTCTTTTATATGAATAAGAAACGGCATACTTACCGGATGGTGAACCATTATTATAACTTATATATATATATATATATACATGCTAATACGCTTATAATCCCGAAAGAGTTGAGTAGAACTTTAGACATACGAGACACTTGGTTACACGTAAAGCCACTATTCGCAATATGGGCAATATTTACTAGGTGCTAGGTGGTAGGGTTGTCTGGGTAGATACCACCGCCTTTCTTATTTCTGCCGTGAAGCAGTTCGCTGTGTATCGGATTGAAGGGAAAGGTAGCCAGTTTAATTACTGGACATGGAAGGCAAATCATCTTAGTCCCCAGGATGGCAACCATATATAATAGGAACGTAGATGTTGAAAAATAGCATATTAACGCGTATATTAGAGAGAGATAGATAGACGAGGGCGGCCGATTCAAAAGACAACTAAACTAAATAATATTTTTGCTTAATTTTGTAAAAACTAAGTTTACGGGTAAGGAAATAGTTAGGTATCTATTACGTGTGCAGTGCCTGGATGTAATTCATCTAGAGATAAAAATCCTCATAAATATTCATTTCACAGGTAAGTACGACTGAAAAATATTTAGCTGTTTCTATACAGTAGGTAATTTAAAAGATATTAGATTTTATACACAAATTATGTATAGAGAAATTTTACGATATCTCAGTATACTGGGTGTAAAAGACATGAACAGTCAAACGAAAACCACGTATTCTATACATCAAAATAAGACATATTTCAAAAAAAATATTGCTGGGAAATGATTTTTATTTTTTGGTGTTACAAAAAATTGCAAATTGTACCGCGCAATGTAAAGGGCTTAACTCGCACGCAATTCGCAATACCGCGATAATTTTGCTTGACGGCGGCCCCGTTAGTTAGTGTCCGTGCGCATCGAGTGAGCTACATTGAACGCTAACGTTTTGAAGCCATTTTTTGTTATGAAATACTAAAAAAAATGATAATGTTTCTTTGGACAATAATTAAGAAATAACGTATAGAATACGTTTTCATAAAAAAATGAAAAAAAAATTATGACTTTGTCCTTCAATAAAATCGTAACTATCAATTTCCCAGGTATAGTTTAAAGGAAGAAAAATGTTATGACGGTGAGCAGAATACATGGTTTTCGTTTGACTGCTCATGTCTTTTACACCCTGTATATAAGTTTTAAATGAGTAGGAATTATATTTAGGCTAAAAACAAATACGTGAAATTCCTCCTATTTCTAACCCCTTTCTGTAGAGATTAATACCTATCGATAACTGTTATAATATGGGTATCGATATTTTCTTAGTTGACAAAGGTATCAGTGTTTCCGGGGAAGTAGTAATCAAACTTAAAGGCGCCTTCCTCACCGACTCGGAACGTTTCGATTTTGGTCTCGCCCTTGTCGATTTCATGCCAATCTATAAACGTCAGTAATTAATAAGTAGTTAATTTAAGTAATCTATGATGGGAACACACTTGCAGCGTTAAGTGACTTACCCTTACTATTGCAAGTGTATATAGACGACGGTAACCACTTAACTTGGGCTGCAAGATTGCCTGCCGTCTTGTCATATATAAAAAAATGCAGTGCCTTAGTGTATAAAGACTTATTTACTTTTAGAAGTAGATATCAAATAATTTTGGCTCCTTCGTCAGTATTGGGTAGCGTATGTGGGAGGATTGGGATCATCATTGGGACATATACAGATTCATAACGATATCAACCACTGACTGGACCTACCCTTGTTCCTGTGTATTGAATTAAATTTTAATCAAGGTCAGCGTTATGCTCACCGCATAGGCGTCCCACTTTCTCCACAAGAAACCTAACTTGATGAACTCTGTCGACGTAATAAACAAAGTAAATTTCATGAGAGGAAATAATATCGTTATATGGGTGGCTTCGTGGAGTATGAATTCAACTAGCGAACAAATACGCCAAAATAGGTTCGGTAAACGATAACCAGATGACTTTACACCGACATTTTTATTTACCTTGACTGTAATCGAATAAAAATTTTCATAGTAAGGCAGAGTTTTGTCACTGTTTTTTAAGGTTTCCAGAGATCTGGGAGTATGTAGCAGAATTAGGGCGGCACCCCACGTGTGTCATCAAATTATGACGGGAGTTAAATTGCATGCTGTTTGAAGTTATCACATTCATCCTATGTAAATAAGTTTTAAAGTTCCTTAATTTCCTGAAAATAGTTGCTTTAACAGGTCTTCTGAATCACGTAGCAACTATATTTTAAACATATTTGGCGATCCATCCAGAACCAAAAGAGTCCTGAATAACCTGAGGGAATATTTGTAAAGGGGAAGATGTAGAGGGGAATGACGTCATGCAAATAGGCACACCACATCCGGGATCCGAACGCTGAAGGAAAGGAAGGATCATGAGATTCGATTAATTAGTTTTCAAACTGAACTCAGCAGATAGACATTTTCTTCGTGGTACACATTGTTCAGAACTAAAGCACACGTTTTGACTCCTCCTGAAATTCTAAAACTGCAGAAACTCTAGACAACAATAAGGCTTCCTCGTTGGACATACTTGTCGAATAGAAACCCTCTATGGGAAGACCACCCTACAGTCCAGAAATACAATAAAGTCCGCGTAAAGTCAAAATGGGGGAAAAAATTCAATAAAAACACTGTCACAGACTACCTCAAAAAATATGAGAACAAAAAATCGAAGTCAAAATTCCTTTACCAATTTTGATGCCATCGGTTTAAGGGTCTACCAGGAGGCTTTGTTCTGAGAAAAACAAGGCCTACTGGTAGATCTTCATTTTAAATGCACTGTCTCTCTGCTCGGACAGATTATAAAATTGATAATGTCGAATCGCGGGTTGCTCGTTGCGAGCTCGCTTGTTCAAAAGTTACTTAACAGTGTAAATGAGGCCGAGGTTCGCAAAGTTCAACACTGTTCCGGTACATAACCTCATCGGCACCGTTAATTACAACCGAACGTTTGACGTGACTTGATAACTTCCCTTTGTTTGCATTTAAACGTGGAATTGCTATTATACAAGTGAGATATTAAGGCGCTTGTGTGAAATGATTGTACCGTAGACCGCGATCTCTAAGAATTTCTAAAGAGATCTTTTTCAGCTATCTCTAGTTTTAGTGTGATAAGTACTGGAATGGTGTGTACAAATGTAATTACAAGATGAACTAAAAATAATGAATAAAAATAACAAATATTATAACATCGTGATTTACAATAAAAATTAATAAAGAAACATATCACATACATGAAAAACTAATTCTGTAAGTTTAAATAAGTAAATAAGTGATGAATATATGGTTGGGTTTACAGGGACAAACCCACCACCTTCCCATGGCCTGACGCAACCTTACGGTTATACAGGCCGAATCACGGGAGAGTGCGCTGCTAGTTGCCGGAGGCTCTGGTTTCACAGCGCACCTTAATCTCTCCTACAAGTTATTCTTTGTCTGTCTTCCTTGTCCCTATGGTCCTTCTCCCCTTTCTGGGGCGGACATCACTCGTACGCCTTCGGTGCCTTCCAGGTCGTCCGAGCCCACCCGAAGTGGTACCGCTTGCTCCCACTGCCCAGTCTTCTGCCTCTTCTGCGGCGTCTTCGCTCTTCACCTCTCTCTTTCTAGCCCACTCCTAATCTTGTGCCATCGCCGCGCGAAGTCCCGTAGCTGTCTGAAGTTCGCCTCCGTCCCCACGAGGTCCGGGTAATAGACCGGGCCCACCTCAAGCGTCTTCACCTTGTCCAGAAGAATCCTACGCGCTTCCCCGTAGAGTTCGCATTCCCACAGAGCGTGGTGTACGTCCTCTACGTCGCTACCCCCGCAGTAGCATGAGCTCACATCGGCGAGTCTCATGCGGAAAAGTCTACCCCTGAAGCAACCGTGGCCTGTCAGCAACTGTGAGGTTTCATAGTCCGGCTCGACCCAAGTCGCCTTGAGACGAGCCACCACATCCGGGAAGAACCGATAAAGCTCCCTCCCCTTGTCCGACGTGTCCCAACGTCCCTGCCATGCGGCCTGGACGGACTCAGTTATTCTGAGTTCGGCACCCTTGAACTCGTCCTTGGCAAGCGCGGACTCGCGCGTCTCGCCTAGTCTGCCCGCCCGGATTACCTCGAGGTCAGCCGGAAGCACACCGGCAAGCACCGGCAGTGCGTCGGTACTCGTCGAACGGTACGCCTTCGTCAGAAGGACTAAGGCTGGTCTCTGGGTGCGCAGGAGCGCACTCCGCACAACGTGAAGGGACGCGCGCTCGAACCAACATGCTGCAGCATACGTTACCGTGGCGATGTAAGTGCCGCGGTACAGCTCCCGTAGGGCTCTGTACCGTATACCCCAAGAGGACGCCGATACTCTCGACATCTTGCCGAAGCAATTTGCCGCCCTCTCCCCTATCGATAACGCATGCCGTGCGAACGAGAGACTCGAGTCGACCACCACTCCGAGCACCGTGGTCGACGTGACGCTTTTGATAGAAGTCCCCCCGAACCTGATGACTGGGGGCCTCTGGAATTTACCCCTGATCGTCATGGTAACCGACTTAGCAGGCGCGAATTCCAGTCGGTTACGGGCACCCCAGTCACCGACGAGCTGTAAAACCGTAGAGGCCGTGGCCTCTATGCTCGCCCGGGATCCGGATTCTATCAAAAGCGTCACATCGTCGGCGTAAGCCACGATACTGACCCCCCCCGGGAGGGGCAGTCGAAGCAAGTCGTCCATCAGCACGTTCCAGAGCGTGGGTCCCAACACCGATCCCTGCGGGCAACCCATCGTTGCTGCCTTCCATAACGCCCGGTCACCCACGAACAAGCCCACCCGGCGATTCACGAAGTACCCCGCCATCATCCTGAAGATGTTGGGGGGGCACCCTCCGCGCTTCACCTTGAGCAATATCATGGGCCACCAGGCGTTATCGAAGGCTCCAGAGATGTCTAAGAAAATGGCTTGTACGTACTTCGACGAGGTACCCCTGGCTGCGCTGAAGATGGTATTTAGCGCAGTCACCGTCGACCGACCTCGAGTGAATCCGTGCTGGCAGTCCGATAACCCCCTGGTTATTTGCGGTGCGCAGCGTAACATTACGCGTTCTAAAATCTTACCAAAGATAGAGAGCAGGGTGACGGGGCGATATGCTTTTGGGTCGGAAAGCTGCTTGCCGTTCCCTTTCGGGAGGACAATCAGCCTGCCGTCCTTCCACACATCCGGAAAGGTCCCCTCTTGGACACATCGCCTAAACACTTCGCAGAACTCTACCGACGCGGCTGCCCATGTGTGTTTAACTATCCGAGCGGTGATCCCATCGATGCCCGGGGCCGTGTTGGGAAGGTCCCGAACTATCCTCTCGACAGTGCCATCAGTGGGAGGAGGGGCATCCTCTCCTGAAGGCGTGATCGAAGCCACAATCCGCACTTGCCGGTGATACACCGTGTCACGAGACACATCGTCGTCCGGACACAGCGCACACATAAGGCTGTGCATGGCCGCGCTCACGCTCCCAGCATACCCTTCGGCGAATTTCGTGCCATTAATTACGTTACGGGGAGGCCTAGACCTCCCGCTCGCGGCTCGGTAGGCCTGTCCCCAAGGGTCCAGGTTTCCGGAATCTGCGATCTTCCTAAAGTGCAAAAGTTGCGCCTCCTCCATTGCTCGACGATACCTACACCTATGCGCATGAAAACGTTCCCTCGCCTGTGCCTCGGCAGGTCCGCCCCGAACTCGGGTGCGTTGCCAGGCCCTACGCAAGTTGTTGTTTTTGACTCGGACGTCATCGAGGTCTGACGTCCACCACTCTGGTCCCTTATTCGCGTTCCTAGGCTTAACAAACCCCAGTGTCTGCTTCGCGGTGCTCCCTACCATTTCGGTGAACTGAGCACAGACTTCTGAGGCGGAACGATTCCACTTTATACTACCCACCCTCCCATGGATCCGACGTTCGAAGAGGGCCCAATCGACCCCCCGGTCACGCAGTCGCTTTGGCTCGTCCAGCAGCTCTGCGCGAGCAGGAGTGGGCTTGCTTGCCACTTTCATAACAATGAGACGATGGTCGCTCTCGATCTGATTCTCCAGCACTCTCCACCCTGTCACCAGGGCGCCTCTCGATGTCAATGTGAGGTCGATGTTGGACGTTCCGTTCGCGGTCGCGAAGGTCGTTGGCTCTCCCTCTCTATTCTCCAACCGAAGACCTCGGGCCAGGATAAACGCTTCCATGGACTCGCGGCGGTGCGTGACGTCTGGCCCACGTCCGGTATACTGTCGCGGTTCACAGTACCACATCGGAGAGTGCGCATTTGAGTCTACCCCTACTATAACGCGCTTGCCCTTCAAGGCATCCAGCACGGTGCCTAGATGTTGTAGGTGAGTGTCTATGTCGTCGCTGTACTGGAAGTACGCGGACACCATATACGTGCCCTCTTCGTCGTTTAGTACATGACACACTAAGCAATGCGTGGTCGACAGATGGCACATGGGAGGTCCGTGCGACGAACATACACACCCGCCTTGGCACGATCGCCGCACTGCAGCCATCCGCTGCTTGCGGCGTCCGGTTGGGCCCTTTTTTTTTTTTTTTTTTTTTTTTTTTTTTTTTTTTTTTTTTTGCGACGGAAAAGATTTTATATCTACCCTAGCTGCGATAAGGGGCCGCACTGGGGTTATGTGGGACTCTCTGGGACTCCAGCATACCCACTAAAAACCGTCGACGTTCTCTACGCTCCGCTTGTCGGTGTGCCTCACGAGGAACATTGTATACGTCCGCGAGGTCACCTGCGGCTGGCTCCATCAGGCCCCTACGGTGGTCAAAGAACATCCCGAGAACGCTTGGGATGTTCTATCAGCTTTGAGACTTGTAATGCGAGCGACGGGGCCCTATCCCATCACTCGCTTGTCTCTATTCAGGCGGGTGGAGGGCGAATATTCGCCTCCTCCTGCCAGTACGCCTCCTGCGGATGGGCTCTGCTAGGGGATCGTTCTCCCTAGCTCGTTCCGCAGTCTCCTTTTGGTGCATTATTTGCTCGCAAAAGGAGACCATTGCTTCCCAGCATGTCGCACTGCCAACCATAGCCTTAACTATGGTCGACAGCGAGAGGTCTGCACCTACTGATGCGACGAGGACACTGCGCTCTGCGGCCCAGGACGGGCACGCTTGTAACGTATGCTGCGCTGTGTCATCGTCACTACCACATTCATGGCACCGGGTAGACGGCTCCCTCCTGGCGATCTTGTGCAGGTAATGACCAAAGCAACCGTGGCCTGACATTACCTGCACAAGTCGGAATGAGAGGGAGCCGTGTCGCCGGCCCACCCACTCGGCCAGACTTGGCCGTATTCCTTCAATAGTCCAGTGGCCTGCCGTTGGCACTTCCAGTCTCCGCCTCCACTCGGACATAATAAGCCGCTGAGCTTTGTCCCGCCATCGTTGTATAAACTCTGGCGACGGACGGATACCTTCAAGTCGGACTCGTGCACATCGGTTGTAGACCTGTGCCAACCCCAGTGCATCTAGATCCCAAGGTGGGGTCCCTGCAAGTACGCATGCAGCCTCGTAAGAAATGGTGTGATATCCGCGTATGACCCTGTTCGCCATGACCCGCTGCGGTCTCCGAAGCAGAGCCCGAGCATGAGACGACAGGGTCTCCGCCCACACCGGGGAGCCGTACAGGGCCATAGACCGCACCACCCCTGTATAGAGCCGACGGCAGGTGGAGTCTGGTCCACCCACGTTAGGAAGGAGCCGACCAAGGGCTCCAGCGCATGCCACTAATTTTGGTCCGAGGCGCAAAAAGTGCTCTCTGAATGACCAACGAGCGTCGAGAATCAGCCCAAGGTAGCGCATATGCGCAGAAACTGGAATTCGGATATTACGGACCATAACATGCGCATCCGCTGGTGGTTTTCGACGGGGTCCATGAAATAAGAGGGCCTCCGTCTTCTCCACCGCACATTTCAATCCGAGGGCCTCTATTCGCCCTACCATGACCTCGAGACCAATGGTGGCCAGGCGCGCCGCTGACTCAAAATCATCGGCCCTGGCTAAGAGGAGGGTGTCATCCGCGTAGCAGACGACAGTCAGTCCTCTAGGCAGGGTTCCTCTTAGCGACCAATCATACCCGATGTTCCAAAGGGAGGGTCCTAACACGGAACCCTGTGGAACACCGCACGACATAGACCTCTCCAACAAGCGCCCGTCACGGTCCACACACTTTATAGTTCGGCCGCGCAGATACGAGCTAATAAATTTTTGCAAGTACCCGGGCACGCGGTGGAACCGTAGCGCCTCTTCAATACAGCTAAAAGGCAGGGTATTGAACGCATTCGCTATATCCAACGATATTGCGAGCAACACCCTGCCTCTAGCTACCTCCTCTTCCGCGATGACTCTCACCGAAAGTATGGCATCAATTGTGGAGCGGTTTTCGCGGAAGCCATACTGCCACTCCACAAGATTAGGCCCTGTTTGACTCAAGTGCCGCGTGAGCCTTGTCGCTACTATCCTCTCAAGAAGTTTACCAGCCTCGTCCAGCAGCACGATTGGCCTGTATGCCGAAGGTAGGTGTGCCGGTTTCCCAGGTTTCTGGAGTAGGACAAGACGCCCCACTTTCCATCTGCAGGGGAATCTGCCTGCAGCAAGACAGTTGTCAAAAAGGCCCCTGAGTCGGCCTTCCAGAGACCCGAGAGCAAGGGCCAGTACTCGGCCTGGTACTCCATCGGGACCTGGAGCCGTGTTCTTTGCTCGGAGCCTTTTTACTGCAGCTGCAAACTCCCCATCTGTGATAGGCACAGGTGTTTCGCCAATGTTAACGTGCTCTTCTTCGGCAAATGTCATCACGGGTGGAGTGAATTCATCGCGCTCCGGGAACAGAGCTTCTACAACTCTGCGGAGAAGCGGAGGAGAAATGGTTTCCACTATGGGTGGGCCAGCAGCAAACTTGCCACGTACAGCGCGGTAGGGTCTCCCCCAGGGGTCACGATCGAGTTCTTGTAGTAACTCGGTGCGGGCTGCAACCTTGGCACGAGAGATGGCTACTTGTAGCTCTCTTCGCGCCACGGCGAGGGTCTCATAAAGGCTATTCTCTTCCTCTTCTGCTCGGCGGCGTCGTCGCCTGTATCGGGTGAGAGCCCTGCGCTTTGCTATGCAAACCTCGCGGAGTTCGGCAATGGCAGGATTCCACCAGTAGACGGCTCTCTTGGGCGGACGAGGGTGGGCTTTGGGCATGGACGCATTGCAAACCCGCGTCATTCCTTGGGCAAAGTTGTCTGCTTCATCGTCGATATTTGTGACCAAAGCGCGAGGATTCCATTCCTCTACCATCGCTGCTTCAATCACCAAATCCCTATTTAATTTGGCCAACGCCCAGCGAGGAAATGGTCGAGCCGCGCTGGTAGTAATTTCTTCATGTGGCTGCGGAGGAGATACATCAAATCTGATATACAGATGGTCAGAGAGAGTCTCCTCCTCCACCATCACTCTCCAATTCTCTACACGGTCAGCAACGGCGGGGGAAGCGTAGGTTAAATCTACAATGGACCCACCCCGCCGCCTGACACACGTGTTCTGAGTGCCTCTGTTTAAGAGCACCAGACTCAAGCTAGCGGCCCACTCTGTTATTATAGTACCACGCGCGGTAGTAGCGGGGGAACCCCATGCAGTTGATTTTGCGTTGAAGTCCCCCATAACGAGCACTTGTCGCGGCAATGCTCTCCTCACGGCTGCTGCAACTTCAACCATAAAGGACTCAAATTCCACGAGTGGGCGGTTGGGCGAGAAGTACGTGCCTATTATGACCAGCTCCTCTCGCAGAACCGACACAAAGCCATCGCCTTTGCCTAGTATGGTCAAGGGAGGAGAGCCCGCACCCGCTAAGCCTACAACAGCCACCATACCGAGAAGGTCTCCGGCCCAGTATGGGCTGCTATGCACGAAGTACGGTTCAGCCATTACCGCAACGTCTATAGACCACTCTCTCTGGGACTGGGTGAACAGATTTTGAGCCCCACAGGAGTGGTTTAGGTTACCCTGTAAGAAGCGTATGTGCCGACTAAGATCCATAGGGTGAGTTCTCAGTTGCCATAGCCTCTTCTCGGGTCTCAGCCCGTGCTGCTGGTTTGGCTCCTTGGGTCCGTTGAGCCGCTTTTACGGTGTGCTTGGGGGCTGCACAGCCCTTGGCACCTGCCATGTGCTCAGCTGGTTTTTTAGCACTCGCACACAGAGGACAGTGGGGTTTGGCCACACACTCGACAGCCTTGTGCCCTGGTTGTGCACACCGGAAGCACAAGTTGCTTCTATCCACCTCCGAAATACAGCGCTGTTTAGTATGCCCAGGTTCAAAACAGCGATGGCATTTCATCTTCCGAGGCTCTAACATGCGCACTTTTGCCGCGCTCCATCCCACAAGGATTCGCTTGGCCTCGGAAACAATCTTAGCAGCAGGTATGGGACACCGAACCCAAACCGTCCCAATACCTTTACCGTCAGGTCCACGGTGGATAGTCCCCACTCGGATAGACTCCTTGGCACAAACACCTTGTCGCGCTACTGCCGCCTCGACATCTGCTACTGTGACGGAGTCATCCAATCCGGATAGCCTAAACTCGGCAGTCTTCATCGGTCTGGTGACTGACACGTCATCGCCGAGGACTACCTTTAATTTTTCGGCAAGTCTGTCGGCAACGACCCCATTGTCTTCAGTGCCCGCTATTTCAAAAAGGCGAGCGCCAGTGGCAGACTCCCTTATCTGCAGGGCAGGAAGGCCTAATTCCTCAAGATTAAGGGATCCACGAGCCTTGGTGATTATGTCACCATATGAGAGCCCCCTCTTGGCCGCCTCTGGGTCCAAGGTTATTGATACCGCCGCCGATCGGGGCGCCCTGAGCCTTGTTGGGCCCGTCTTCCTCCGCTTCTTTTTCGAGGCAAGAGGAGTGGCTGCAGCTTTGGTTGCCTGGGCTGGCTGTGCTGCCGTCGTCAGTGCTCTAGTCCTGCGTCTCCCTCTGACTTCCGTCCAACCGTCGGCATCAGGCTGGGCAGCTTTGCTAGTAGGCGCATCCTGTGACGCCTTTGACGTCGGCGCCTTAGAGGCGACGTTCGCCCAGTTGGAACCAGCGTTAGGGCCTGGTGTCGACACTGCTTCGCGGCGCTTGTCCGCCGCTAAGGGTGGGCGGAGCCGTTTTTCGGGTAGGAGTCGTCCTCCAGCCTCTAATCCCTCAATGCGAGCGTTTACCATGCTGCCCACCCGCATCATTACCTTTCGCATCAGTTCCTCCTCTTGTTCGTCCACTATTAAGAGGGGGGATGCTGTCCGCTGTTGTGTATGCACAGACTTTGTTGCCACTGGTGGCGTCTGTTTTACACGCCCTGACTTACGAGAGCGCTGTGGGAGAGGCGCTAGAGCTTGGCAAACCTCCATGCTCTCTTCCGATGCTTTAGGCTGAGGACACTCACTTGACTCATTCTCCAGTGGATGATGCGAGCAACGGTAGGCTTGGAATTCGGCCTTGAGCTGGTCGAACTCCATGCGCAGAGCGTCGAAATCGGTCCTTAATTTGGCGTTTTCCGCTTTTAGGGTTCCGTTTTCCGCTTTTAGGATTCGGTTTTCCGATGAAGCGGTTCGTGCGCAAAGGGCGTCGGAGATTCGACTTATTTGTCGCGCCGAATCTTTCAACTCCTTCTGAATCTCCTTTTTCAAATTACGGGACTTTTCCGCGCCAGTCGTTATGGTTTTGGCGAAGAGTCTTATCGATTCGCCCAGTTTATCGGCCGTCATGTTATCGATATCGACCTCCACGTTGCCCCTTGCGTCGAGCCCGCAACTATCACGCATCTCTATCGCAGCAGTAGCCAGGATGCGCACCTCCGATTCAAGGTCCTTCTCGGCTGGTGCTGCTATAGTCTCCTGTATATATTTTTGAACCTCCGCTTTTTGTGCAGCTAGGCCCACTCTTACTCCGGTTGTGGTAGGGCGACCGCGCCCTCGCCTGACTGCTTCTTTAGGAGTCACAAAACTGCAGTCTGACCCACGAGACTCACCATCAGCATCAGAACCACTCTTGTTCAGACGGGGACGCTTTCGCCCCGATGGTATCTTGTCCGGGTTGGTAGTAGACGCGCGTGAACGCGTGCTACGAGTCGTCAAATCTACGTACACCTCGTCGGTGCTTCGGGTTGAGTTATATCCTGACCCGGGAACGTCACTTCCATGCTCCGTGGCACTGGCCATAGAGGAACTCCTACTGCGAGAACTGCCTTGCGGCAGGTGGCGAACTTTGCCCCCCCCAGATACGGTAGGGCAGACGCCCTCCTTAGAGGACGTGGAGGATTCTCCTGCCTTGCAGGTACCTCCCTGGGGTAATTGTGTATTTAAGGACGCCATTATTATTTTTTTCCTTTTTGACAGGGTGAGGTCCCTAGTAAACCTAAGCACAAGCAAATTTCCCCCCATATATCCCGTGACTATTCCGACGTTTGAGACTGGATTCCTTCCAGCCACCCATCTCATCGCCACGCCGGTAAACTTGAGATTAGGGCGTCGGTGGCAAGAGCCGTTATTTGCTGTCCAAAGCTAGCGGACCGACGCAGAACCCGTCGTCTCCCGTGACCTCTTCCGAGGAGGAGGCGGGGAAACGGCGCATTGGGCGAAAACGCCCCAAACACCACACTGCAAAAACATATCAAGGGCTCTGAGGCCCTTTGCGGAAATTCGACATAGGGAACTCAACCGCCTCATCAACTTCGCCCGTGCGGTATAAATCGCTTAACTCGGCACCAAAGCCCTCGCAGTGAGCAACACACAAAAGGGAGCTCAACCGCTGCACAACTCGTCTGGTAGTCCGTACAAGGATGAGAGTAGCCGCTATTGTTGCTACTTTACATCCTCGTTCCAGGGTGCACCACGTGGAGGTCTACCAGCCCCGCACCCCGTCCGGTTGGGCCCTGGGATAATGCTCTTGAGCCAGAACGACGTCCAGGCCCAACTCCTCTGCTACGATGGGTAACTCCGTAGTGGCAAGTTCTGACCCCGCCAGATTTATTTGGCCGACTGTACACCCTGTGGGAGCCATTAAAAGGCCGTAGAATCCGCCATACGCCGTTCGGCGTGTACACGTGCTGGGCAATCTCTGGCACCTGTCTGGTGCGTCTCCGCGCCCTTCTGCCCGAATCTGTGGCAGGTGGCGCATCTGTCGTCTTGCTCTTTGCAGTCAGCGGGGACGTGGCCGGTGATGCCGCATCTGGAACACGTGGGCTTTTCTTGCCTGCAACGCTTGGCGTTGTGCCCGTAAGTGCAGCAATTTGTGCACATGATGGCCGTCGTGAAGTCCTCCACGCGGCACACGTTCCACCCTACGTACAGTCGGCCCTTCCCGATGAGCGCCTTTCTCAGGCTTGGGGAACAGGCCAACACCATCGCCGAATGGGCAGATCCGAGGCGGCTCTTCCTAAAGGCCAAGCGGCATTGGCTCAGCACCTTGTCGTAGGTCCACTCTGACCCCCCGAAGTTTTGGTCTACAACCGCTTTTATTACCTCTTCCAATTTAGGGTCCGTGCCTTCGAGGTCCCTTATAACCACAAGTGGTGGTCTTCCTTTTAGGTCGTTGGCCTTGATATTGGCCGGAAGAGCCGTCTTGAGCCTCGCCATGTCCTCAACGGTTCTCGTTTGAACGAGGACGCCTGCGTTCCCCACTCTTCGGACCTTGTCCACCTTGATCTGAAGGCTGGCGGGGGCTATGGAGGTCTTCAGCAATTTCTTAGTCTCCTCCGATGTCTTCATGGCGGACCCCTCCGCCGGGTAGAGCGCCACCATCGGTCCTTGGGGCGCACGAGTCTTCGCTGCATACGTCGTCGCCGCAGGAGTGGTCGTCGCCGCCGCCGCAGCAGCCTCCGCTCGCGCGTTAAAGGCAACCGCCTCAGCACGTATCGCCCTCTCGCGCTCCCGCTCGCACTCCTCGTCCAGGGCGGCGGTCGTCTTCCTCGCGTCCCGGATCTGGCCTCTGATCTCCTCCGACGAGATGGCCAAGTGTCCCACTATCTCCAACATCGCCTGTAGGTTGGCGTTCAGGATAGCCAAGTCCGCCTTGTTGATCCTTGAACCCGGTCCACTCGCTACTCCGGAGATGGAGCGCGCGACCATGTTGGCGCGCGCCAGCAGCTGCCGCGTCGACGCCCTGCTGAGGTCACTGGTCTCCACGGCCTCCTCGTCCTCCGACGTGATGGGCGTCCCGTAGTCGGTCATGGGGGTTGCGAGGGGCGCCAGGGGGGCGGGGGCGGCCTGCGAGGTTGCGCCGCGCAGGCGCCGCTTGGGGCGCACAGAGACGGTCGCCTCGTCTGGCGAGAGCACGCGCTTGGATGGGGCGTCAGAGGGGGCAGGGGCGGCGGCGGGGGTGCTAGGGGGCGGCGGGGGCGACGTCTTCGGCGACATCCGCTGCCACACGGCGTGGTAGGCCGCGTTGGCGATCTCAGCCACAGTCGACATAGCCGTCGGGGAGGTCTGGGGGGGAGGGTCCAGGGGGATAGGGGTCGGTGAGGGCGAGGGGGAGCGCGCCGCTACGCGTTCCCGGGGTCTTCCAGCGGTCGAGACCGTCGGTGGGGTCCGCCGGATAGACTTCCTCGGCCGGAACACAGTAAAGCCCTCCATGTCCGAGGGGGGGGGCACCCCCCCTTCCGAGCTACTCATCGGCTATGAGCCCTGCAACCAAAGTCTTACACAAAACAAGTTCACAATAAACCAAAAATAGTCTTCAATTCAATTGACTCGATAGTCGAATCAATTGAATAATCGATTGCCGTACTTGGCCGTACTTGGTAAAAGTGTCCCCACACTACGGTTGTTCCTGTCCTGTCAGTTAACACCACGCTATTTTTAGGTTGTATTTACAACAAAATTACACAGAACACATTAAAAACACGGTAAAAAGTGAAAAATAATAAAAAGAAAACATATACAAACTAAATAAAATGTCCTCCTGTCCCTTTTCTTCAATTCAAAACAGTTACGCTACAACTAAACACTGACCTAATACTATGTAAACAAAAACTAAAAGTAATGAATTCACAGTCACTTTCTGTACGATTTTGTTGGTGCAAGCACCAAATTGACGGGCACAATTTCCTGCACACGTCAACACACACAATGGACACAATTACACGATATTACAATAGAAAACAATTAAAAAGACGGAGCACTTCGTAAGCGTGTAGCACCGGACGGTGGTCGGCACCGAAGTCCTCGAATATGGTTGGGTTGTAAAAAATACTTTTAATTTTTTGTTGTCATACCCGAGTGTAGCAATAAAAGAAAAGGAAGCGGGCTGTGGCTTTGTATACAAACGCCAATCAAAAATATTTCCCTGAGGCCCATACTGTCCATGTGGCATAGACAATGTGGCGGCCAGTCGCTAACAAGCTACATAATTAAATCTATATTGTAAGGTTTAATAATATTTGCTGTTTCCGAACGAATTTAATATCCTTACTGGCAACACCAGAATATATATAAGCGGTAACTTGGCGGAATCGAGTCACTTTGTCTCCGGCTGCCTTCGTGTACGGTCGACCTGACGTGGTGTGACTCGACTCTGGGCATTCAGTTCATAGCCACCGTCTAGAGCGGACGTGTCCTGCAGTGACATTCTAGTGTAAGTGATATTTATTACCTACTATTAGGAGTGCTTCTTATAATTGTGATTGTGATTACAACAAAGTAACTGAGTATATGTATTTCATTATCCTTCTTGGTAGATAAAACCATACAATATACAGTCGAAGACACTGTCAACTGCCCATTATAGACGGGGCTAAGAACACCGTGTGAAAGTTTTGATAATAGTATCGTATGCATATCCTTTTCGCATAGTTACATTTTATGTTAGCTCCGTCTTTAATGGGCTGCGCCTATACCTATACTTAAATTTTTGACACAATAATTATTCTAATTACTTTATTCTAACCACTTCTGTGGTCTACTTTATTAGGCCCCGGAGGTCCTGCGTTGAATTTTTTGTCATCAAAGACCAAACCTAGAACGAATTAATTGGTTAGGTTGGTAGCAGGACTTGTTGTAGGCCCACCCATTTTTACTATGTTGTCAAAGTCTGTCACAACTACAATAGGGATAACAGCTTGAACCTTACCTATCGCGTACTGTAATGATAAGATAGTCACTTTCTTGGTGTGATGCCCTCTTCTGTCCTCTGCCTAATCATCACTTACCATTAAGAGAGATAAAGTTTTGCCTTTGTCTGTTATACTATCATATCATCATTTCAACCCAGAGACTCCCACTTTTGGACGTAGCCCTCCTCCAAGGATCTCCAACCCGATCGGCCCGGCGCTGCTCGCATCCAGCGGCTGGCTGCGACCTTTATCAGATCGTCGGTCCACCTTGTGGGGGGCCTATCAACGCTGTGTTTCTCGATACGTGGTCGCCACTCGAGGACCTTTCCGCCCCAACGCCCGTCAGCGCTCCTCGCAATGTGCCCACTGCCACTTAAGGTTCTCAATTCTTTGGGCTATGTCAGTAACCTTGATTCTTCTACAGATCTCATCATTTATGATATGATCACGACAGGAAACTCCGAGGATAGCCCTCTCCATTGCCCTTTGGGTGACTTGGAGCCTTCTTATGAGGCCCATTGGAAGCGGCCACGTTTCGGTTCCACAGGTGAATGCTGCCATAACTGGCAGCACTCGCGAATTAAAGACTTTCGTCTTAAGATACTGCTGAATATGCCGCGTAGCTTCCCAAACGTTGCCCAGCAGAGTTGGATTCGTCAATTGACCGAGTGAACATGTTAAAGTATATCACATACTATCACGCTCACAAACGAGTTGAGCACAATTAAAGGTAAAATTTGGTAACATATAAAGTCATATGGACAATATGGGTCATACAATGACTTAAAATAGTGACAAATTGCTAATCTGTTACCCTTTCTTGTAGGTAAAAGCGATGGAAACTGAAATTTTAAAGTAGAAAATTATTTAAATACATACACAGGATCACGCTCGTAATCCCATGATTGGTTGAGCGGAGTCTTAGGTAACATTTTGATACACTTATAACCACATCTTAGTACATTGTTCACCGCGGGACGAAAGTGACAGATTACTGGGAATCGAACTTTCTCCACAGTGTAACATAGTGATTTATACTACACATGTGAGGAACATTCAAAGACTTGTTAAATTGAAATAAGCAGTACCTATAATAAAATTATAAAGAGATTATGATTATGCAACACTAGTTGCAGATGTACTGCGAAAAACCGGCCAAGCAATGGCAACCAAATGGCTTGTAGTAATGTCGTGGCGCGCGTCCTGCTGCCGAGCACCGCCGCCACCGCCGACGCCGCGTTAGAAATAGATTTTTATACAACTTTCCTCCTGCTAAACACGTTAGAAATGGATTTTCATACAACTTTTACCCCCGGATATTTAGGTCGAAGAAAAGATCAACTTTATCTTTTCAATTTGAAGGAATAATAGGTACTGTTCCGATCAGGTGTAGTATAAAATTATTTACCGTTCCAAATTCCAGTGCAGACTCCATAAACACGGTCCATCAAATTTCCGTGCTCCGGCAATGGGCTCCAATAACTGCCTGTAAAATTGAAAGCTATTGCTAAATGCCTTCGGAGCTCTTATATCAGAACCTAATTCCACTGCCACTAGTTCCGCTGAGGCGTATAACGTTCCTCTTACGTATAATACACGTAAAAGCCGTCGAGCAAATTGACAAATGTACAAGTATTCCGCGCAGGACTCGATATAACCCTCGCGGGTGAGTCCACGGACCATTAACCCCCCAAACTGGCTTTGGGGGGTCATTACTTTTTATTTGCGTCAGCCGTTAGCTTCCAATGGTCACTGTACTTCCAGACAGTTTCGGTACACGATCAAACTTTGAAAGCGTCCAAGTGATTCCGAAACTCCTTTCGACCACAATTTCTGTCGTTATTTATACTGTCTGTGTCTATTTTAATTTAACCTAACGATGTGGTCATTATCTCTCTGTGTATAAATATATCTTATCTTCGTATATTTATTATTCTTCTGTCCGTGTGTATGTCACTGAACTCCTTTTAAACGTTTGGACCGTTTTAGTAAAAATGTTTGTGTCTGTTTAAGTGGATTAATAGAGAAGGATTTAAATTGACAAATGTATTGAGAAAATAACAATAATAACATTTGAACAGGTCCAACAAACTCCGTCGGTTCCGCTAGTATTTATACCTATTCGTGTCATAAATTCTGTCCCTCATATAAAGAAATAAAGAAATAAAAAACGTTTATTGAGACAACAACACTAAAATTAAAAAAATATCATACTTATTAAGTAATAATTAATTGTCTCAAACGGTCCCAGCTCAGCATAATGCCAGCCTTGCAGCTAGCGCTGGTCTTCGGCTGGAACCGATCTCAACATCATTAATTACGGCATCAAAAAGTACTTACTCCCATAATAAAACTATAAAAATAAGATTTAAAAAAATAAACATAATGAAAAGAAAATTTAAAATGGCAGTGGGTGCACAACACAATTGCCTTCTCTATTCTATAAACATGTCCAGTGAAAAAATCAAAGTGAAATTTTAAAACCATGTATTTTATACGTTTGATTATGTAGATTAGCACAATAAATGTTAAAACTATTCACAATGGCCACCTTTATTTAAATATTTCTCCAATCGCCCAGCCCACTTATCTATGGCCGCACGTACCATATCCAACGTTATTGAGGCGGCTGTCTGCACTAAGTCTGCTTTTAGCAACTCGATATTTTGACGAGGTTTTGAGCAAGCTTTCTCCTCTAAAATATTCCATAAGCAATAATCCTTAGGATTCAAATTAGGACATGCAAGGGCCCAATCTTTAGATGCGATGAAATCTGTTAAATTTACGTCTAAACAGCGCTGTGTTGATTTCACTTTCTTCGCTAGTCTTATAGAAATATCCATTATCTACCAACGAAGACAGTTTTACTCAGTGGCTTAACTATCTTCCCAAAAATATCGCTTTGGTAGTTAGGTGCTCGTGTTTTCACCCTTTGTTCACAAAAATAGAGCTTTGTGACGCCTTCGTAGGGCACACCTTATAAACCATCACAGATTCTGAGTCGTTGGAATTATCTTAGTAGCTTCTTGGGAGCTGTCTGCATAGACCCTATCGTTTTAATAGTTAAACTTCTCTTCAACATATTTTCTTTCCGTAAAGACGTTTTCCGTTGGCCATTGTCTGCGTGTCTCTGCAACAACTTCTTCGCTCGCCTGGTTTGTTTGTGAAAAAGGCGTCAAATTGATTATCTCTTTTTAATACTATAAAGAGGCGATGAGAAGAGGCGGTGCGTTCGTAACTGTCGTAGCCGCTGTTCCGAAGCGTTTATTGTTAAAAAGAGGCGGTCCCTTTCCGGGCTGATAAGTGTGTTACGACCAAAAGGTTCCTTTCTTGGTGGAGTTTGCTTTCACCTCGGATTAATTGTCACTTACCATCAAACGAGATAAAGTCTAAAGGCGGGTCCAGATATGATCATTTGCCCGATCCGATCAGCGTATCTCTATCAGCGTATCACGTATCAAGCCCCGTATCAAGTTGTAGACGCCTCGATTTGCTCCGTATGACAACCGTAGGAAACCGACATGATATGGGACGGGCCGTATCATAACGGCGTATCATGATACGCGTTGGCGATACGGATACGCTGATTGGATCGGGCAAATGATACATGACTGGACTCGGCTTTTAAGCACGTGTTTATAATGAGTCTCAAGAATCAACGCTAACTTAAGCGTCGTACGTATTTACCACTTTGTGCTTAATAGAAATTAACAAACGATTCTTAAGACATGTCGTGATTGATTTCTGAGAGTTAATAATAAAAATATTCGCGTATTTATTGTGTACTCAACCGAGATATCTTTATAATTTGAAAAGTAGTCTGAATGAGACACAGCTAAACTTCTAGCCAACAAAATTAATGGATGTCTAATCTTCCAAGTCACAAGAAATCCCTTGTAATCAGCGATAACTAAACTCTTTTAGTATGGTAAGATAGACGTACGAAGAAAACCTTGGTCTGAGAGAATTTAATATATTATTATATTTCCACGTACACACCAATTATGTAGCCGAAAGTAAGCATCATCAAGAACAAGTATATATATCCATAGCACGGGTACAAAATAACGAACTCTTTAAATATACATAAAATTTGTCGATATTTTTATAACTTAAATGAATAAATTAAAATAACCATTACTCGTCAACAAATACTCGTGTTCATGACACAAATATTTGCTGTATAAATTTGATCGAGATCTGACGAATAGTTTTAGAGTTATCCCTAATAATACCTATTTAATTGACATCGATGATATCGTAATATTATCACTTGTGTGAAATTTGTAAAACTGTGAAAATGAACTATTACTTAAAACACTAAAAAGCAAGAAATAAAATCATTTTTAAATAAAAATGTTATTTATAAAAAAAAAATCTAAATACTTTTTGAGGTCGCTACCAAACTCAATATTTGGAATAAACGTTGTCACTTGTATTTGGTAACGACCTTAAATAAACATTTAGATTTTTATAAACACAATTTTTATTTCTCCGTTTTTAGTTTTAAGGGCGGTTTTTTTTTATTTAATAATAATTTTATCTTCTCATGTGTGCTTTACCTGGTATAGATTAGGCTGGAGTCAGAGTTTTACAAGGCGCCATTTTTGGCATCCGACGTGACTTTTTTTATACTGTGACAGCTATCTATATACTGTAGGTCTCAGTAGTTGGACTCCGAAATTACTATCAATATTTTATCTATCCCGTAGAATTACTGTGTAATTTTAACACCGATGTAATTTGTACGCACCGATCAACAAAACTGCCAAAAAATTATTAATGTAACGATTGGGCCCAAGGTCCTTAAGAAGTTTGCCAATCTCCTTTCATCGGGATCTGGCCAATGATATAATATCATTGGTTCTGGCGAGTAGTTTTATATTTAGGTATCCCTAATACTTAAGGCGTACTTAATTGACGTCGATGATATCGGTCTCATTTTATCGCTTGTTATTTTAAATGATCTCGAGATAGTTTGCTGCAAATTTCTGAACGCAAAAAGACTAAAAAGCAAAAAAATAATTATTTTTAAATAAAAAAACCGCCTTCAAAATTAAAAAGAGGAAAAATATGTATAAAAAAAAATTAACGTTTTTTAGTTCTTCTTATTTATTTATTTATTTATGGGCAGTCAAAAAAAACATGTACTAACACTAAATGGTTTACAATTGCTAACAATCCTTAATTTAAGCACAGTTTTTAATTATAGACAGCCACGGAATGCAATGTGGACTTGAAGAAAAATCCTACTACATATTCCTATAATGAATCACTATACAGTTTGTAATGATTAAATAATAAGATCCTTAAAATTAATGGGGGTTTACGTTACGTTCTTAGGTCCGCAATACTTGCAATGAACGTAATACTTGTCTATGGGACCGATCTTAAAAAAACATTATATTACTAAGAGTTTTCCTCATAGATAATATGAAGTTTCGCCCTGATAGAAAAAAATAATTCTTGGGATTAGTAACATCTTTTTGCCTTCTTCCAAGAACATTTCCAATACGTACTTACAATCAATATTGATATCGGATTGCTTTGTAACTTTCATAATTGTCCGTAATCTTTTATAAGAGCCCAAAAACTGCCTCTAACCTTTCGTAGAATCGGTGAAATCAGTCGATGCTTTTAACATCAAAGTGTACATTGAACTGAGAATTTCCATGGAAACACTAGCAATTTCACTGGTAAACGAACCAATCTCAGTCGTGGAACTTACGCTAAAATAACACGTACAAATTGGCGTGTTTGGATAATTGCGACGAGAAACTGTTTGGGTTAAATTAAAACTAAATTAAGACGATTTGTGTTACCTTATTCATATAGTAAAGTGGTTTATGAGAACAGAAAAATTATTCTGTGCCTCCTGTATTAAATAACAAGTGCAAAATCATTAATTTACAAGAGAACAGGAACAAGATTTAAAAAGAGTTTCTCCCGAGTTCTTGTTTCCAAAACTCGTGCTGAGAGACTCCATTTTTAACTCAATATACCAAACAATAATTGCTAGTTACTAAGTTTATTTTCAATCGACATTGGCAAAATGCGGAACCTTTATGTGTCGGTAACGCCATTATTAACGCCAAGAAGATTTCAAAAAACATATATTGTTAGTGAAATAAGTGGATTATGTTAAACTTGAGTACCTTCTTTTGTAGAGTAAAACATTCTCTTTCACTCTCACTGTATACCTACTACTTTAGTTATTTTTGGTAAATATTCAATTTTGAAAGTAATTCATGAAAAACCTGTGAGCTCTATGAGCCTTTTTGTCTATTACTTGCTAAAATTTTGTTATAAAAAGATACATGTCTAGTTAAATTACATTGCACCGATAAGTTCTCTTTGTGAAAAAAAAATATAAAGTTAAAACATCTAATTACTTAATAGAATAATGATTCTAACACAATGTTCCTCGGACAAAAGATAAAGATTTAATTTTTTTACGTATCAATGGCCTATTTATATAATTAACCTGGATTTTATCAGTTTCAATTTGTATCGGTTCAAAAGGGATGTAACTCTAGACACATCAATATTCCCGATAAACGTACTGAAAAATAAAATGTGAATTTGAGTACCTACGATCGCACTTGAATCACGAAACACGAAAAAAGTGTGACAACTTGACAAATATAATTTTTTTGCCAAAAATCCGGACAATTATTATGTATGCACAAAATTATCTCCGATAGCATCGGAGATAGATGAACGTGAGTTGGACACAAAAAATCGTATTTTTTACTGATAGCACCCATTGCAAAATCACAAAAAAACTCAACTTAAATCACATATCACAGGGAACACAGAATTATTACAATCTCACGCACACATCAATTATCACACACGACAGTTGGGTACTTGGTTGTCCATTTGTCAAGCATCTATGCAAAGAAGTTTTCTTATTAGTTACATTATTAATTTTTATTTTTTTATAGTCTTCATCGTAAACATTTGAGCTTTGGAGTTATCTAACATCGACAAAGTCACAATATGTTTCTATGATTATATATTGTTGACGAGACCTCAACAAAGCTTCCATAAGTATCCCTTAACGTAGTCACTATTTGCGCTAGACCCAAGCCCAAGACAAATAAAGGAAAGAAACGCAAACCTTGATATTCTGATTCCAATTTTACTAATAAAACTTTTACGCGGACGTAACAATCTACAAGCAACCGATTTCGTCATGTCGACTTTATTGTATATTTTTAAAATTAAATTCGGGTTCACAAATTAATTTTTTTAAATGTGATTTGGCTATTTTTACTTTTTAATCGACTTCAAAAAGGAAGAGGTTATTCGACTGTATTTTTTATGTTTGTTACCTCATAACTCTTTATTGGATGTACCGATTTTAAAGATTCTTTCAACTTATGGTAGCTAGTGCTTGTCATATGATTCCATTTAAATTTTATCGACATCTGACGAGCAGTTTTTGAGTTATCCCGAATAATGCCTATTTAGTTGACATCGATGATATCGTAATCTTATCAATTGTGTGCTAAAAATCTCGAGACAGTTTCCTGAAAATTTATATACTTAAAACACTAAAAAGCAAAAAAAATATTACTTTTTAATAAAAACAACCGCCTTTAAAACTAAAAACGGAGAAATAAAAAATCTGTTTATAAAAATCTAAATGTTTTTCATATATTTGGAATAAACGTTGTCACTTGTATTTGGGACCTCAAAAAACATTATGATTTTTATAAACAGAATTTTTATTTCTTCGTTTAATAGTTTTGAAGATGGTTTTCTTTTATTTAAAAAATAATTTTATTTCAATTCCTAGGTGGCACAAAGGTGCTCGGTTTCATAAGACTCGTTTAATATTCATCTTATCAAGGTCTGTCCCATAACGATGATGTTAAGAGCATTATTGGTTTGCGACAATCAGTGATCAGACAACTCGCTTATACCTACGGCTTTATCATTACCCACCTGGTGAGATGAGAACCAAGACCCTCTATTTCTGTCTTTCACTGTATAAAATTCAAATTCTTCGGAAAAGATCGAATCTTCACCTTCAGGTTCATCTGTTCCCATCACAGTCCTCATTATGCCTACTGATTTGGGGAAAGTAGTTCGAAATTACTTCTTATTTGAAATCTTTACTAATTTGTTCGGCTAGATTTTCAACATCAAATTCAATAAGACTATAATTTTGAATTAATGAAAAATTTACACGTTCCAAAGTTTTCGTTGGATGTTCTCTTTATATCGATGGTACTCGATAAATAAGCCAAGTGAAAATGGAACGTGTTTTATTGAAGCCTAAATTAGACTATAAATTATTTACAAACTCAATTTCCGTCGCGCTGTACATTTGTTAATATAATTTGAGTCCAACAGATTAAGTATGGGGCGTGGATCATCCAAAATTTACGGCTGCACTTTGCGTCTGACTTTGAATCTTACAACATCGTAATAAAGGCTGTAACAGGACAAGAATGTTGTCACATCAGTATCCCTCCATTCTGACAGTTGGCCTGGACAATTTATATACTTGACACATGGGATATTTCCAGTTTGATTAAGGGAAAGTGCGGTACTAAGGGTCGTGGCGATTTCTGAATAATTAATTACTCAGTCAATGTTCTATTTGTTAATTAAATTAAAATGTCCTTTGTTACGCTTAATTTGTGATATCTTACTTAACCCCTTCAGACCTGAATTAGTATATCGCCTTTAAAAAAATATTCATTGATATTTTTGAATAGGGGGAGGCTAATTACATGATTAGCGATTAAAAAAAAAAACATTTTTTATCATCATCATTTTGAAAATTTTATACCTACACATTTTGCTTAGATGTTGTTAGATGTAATTTAATTTTAAGAATATACTGATTGTCATAAACAGTCGTACAAACATCATTTCATTTCTAAGCCCCCTGGTCTAAGGTTTAGTATTCCAATTATACGGTTATATTATGGTGGGCTTTGAGCAAACAGGTAGGTTAAAGAAACGTCTTGGGAACGTGGAATTGAGATTTTATACTGTAGTAGTTTTTTATTCTTTATTTATTTTGGGGCTTTTAACCATGGTTATCGCAGTCCCATTATATCTAACTAACTTCTGATTTTGGTTGTATTAGTTTTGTACATTTAAAGAGCTATGTCTCGTATATTTAATATCAAATCTTCCATCAGCTTTTTCATTTCGACCCCGTTCACCCCGTTCCCCGTTTGACGCAGTCCAGCAAATCACATCTTCTGTTTTAGCACAAGCACTGCAATTAGTAGAATCAGTTATTTTTTTTTTCATTAAATATGCAAACATTGCCGATGGATAGTGCCCAAAAAGATTCTATTCATGTTATTATCATATCATGAAACCTAGGCACGGCAGGTTCTCCTTGTGTAGATTTTTACCATATCAAATTTAATAGTTAATAGATAACTATGCTATACATCGCTCTGTGGGTCATTACAAGGGATCATTGCGTCCATGAATACCAATATACTACCTGGATATGGTATATTATGGCATTATTTACTCTATAGAATAATCTTTAAGCTAGCAATATGCTAAGCTGGGACCATTTGAGACATAATTATTACACGCTCGCGCTTACCAAAAAATGTGTGTAATCGCCTGCAGGTTCTCCAAGTAAGAGTCTGCCCGGCGATGTGCACTTTGGCGGCTATAGGTTCAGGTTTAAATTTTGTTTTGTAGTGGACTGTATGTATTATTGATGATGGCAAGCTTTCCCAGAATAAACTTAAATTATACAACTCACCGGCCACGTAGTTGAATGTTGCACTTCAGATGTTTACAATATTTTCTTATTCTCAAGCGGGCGTCGCGTCACGTTTTTCGCACATGCAGAGCGAGCGGATTTTTTCAGAATATAATGGAAGACGTCAAAGGTGGCGCGGAGGTTGGTTACGTTTTAGGTGAGGCCCTATGCTCCAACCAAAGAGTTTGCCATCATAATGAAAAGTTATATATAAAATTAAAAAAAACGGCTTCTGTCCGTAACATATATGATATTTCTATTTGTCTGTTGTATTGTCTCAAAAAATGTTTCTTTCTTTCTTCACACAAGGTTTAATTTTGTAATATAAATAAATAGGTTTGAATCCATAATTTTCGATTCTTGCTTGATTGACTTTAGGGACATTGATATACAGTTACACTCTGGTGGATTCCATTTCTTTACTCTGTTCAATGCTGATGATGGTTAGGTTAAAGTCAACCAAGAATCGAAAATTGTCCTGATACCGATTTCATAATTGTCACAGTCATTATTAGTTTCATTTCCGTGTCATTGATGAACGAAACACACACAATCTCTATGGAACCATCACACACAATAACAGACCAACAACTCACACACACACCATTATTACATAGGTTTGTAGTGTGTCTCAATAATAATCTTAAATTAAATATGTTTTTATTGACATATAGAACTGTGAAGTTTTCACGGAAAATTACGAAAATATCACGGATCACTTTAATACGGTTACGCGATAAAACACAAAAACTCGTTATCGAATGTCAGAAGGCGAAAATTTGTGGCGTCACGGACTTTACGCTACGTTGTCAGAAAATTCAGTGTCGTATCTTTATGAGGAAAAAAAGTTTTATGGAATTGAACATTACAGATAATTAATAGGGTGGACGGGCATTATCAAATTCGATCGTCAATGAACATGTAACACACTAAACTTATGAGCGGCTACAAACTATTTACAAATGTGAAATGATTAGCACAGCGCCGTAACAATCAAATATATTGGAGCTCGAATCATGGTTGTTTTATTATTACATATTTATTTAAGTTTATTTATATTTTTGACGTGACAACGTCTTATAATTCGATAGAGCCGGCTGCACGCACGAAAAAACATGACGCATGCGGCGTTACCTCGCTCTGAGGCGTTCCATGTAAGGCTTGAAGTGCAAGCAAAAATCTATTAAACAAATGAAATTAAATTTTTCTTTTGAAAAGACGTTGTCACGTTCAACTATCGTCAGTAAACCGACTTTACAGAAAACCATTTTTTTATACATAATATTTATTTAAAAAATTTATTTATAAAAATATATTAATTGTATCTATATTAAAAATGTCCGTTATCTAATATCCATGACACATGTTCTTAACGATACTTACTTTGGGCTAGATGATTGGTGTGAGCGTGGAAATGTATTATTTTTATTTTATTTCCTTTCTTGGGATAGCTAACATTATGACTAAATAAATGTATATAAAACTAAAAGCTATTAACAAGTTACCTCATTTGATCATGTGCTCTATTTTATTAGTGTTAGGGATTCTTTTAAGTCTATCAAGCTAGCTACAACTAAAGTATGTCATAGTAATAACGATTTTAATAGAGGTTCTGTGTTCAACAGTTACAGACCAGTTATCCAGTGGTTGAGTGTACCAGATGAAGCTCTCTTCAAACTCAAACTTCTTTATGCATTTAGTTACAATTTGTACACTTATGAAAGTCAAGTTTGATGCCATCGGTTCAAGAGTCTATCGGGAGGCCTTCTTCTTCCATCTTCGATCTTAACAACAAGCAAAAGTTGCAAGAAAAACAACTTTCTAAGGATATTAAACTACGGTCTTCTGTAAGATGGTCAAGAAAAAAGTAAGTTGGGAAATGCCACAGGACAAGCACTTCAGTTTCGAACGGCTTATCTTCTGTATCTTCGCTCAAATTTCATTCACCATAATAAATATCCTATGCCACACTAATTAAGTACAAACGCTGCTACTGTAAAGCAAATAGTTACAGTATTTTACCACTTTAATTAAAGCAATAAGGTGAAGACAAATGTGTGGTTAAAATGAGTAAATTTCAATTGCAAGCAGACGAAATTACTTTTGTGAGTTTGTTGTTGATTTCAGTTGAATTCTGACTTGAATTTTCTATTTAGCTACGAAATGAAGAGAAGCGAGTTTATTAGCGTCAGTCAGACTATGTAGACGGAAATATATAAGAAAATTGTGTTCGAAAAATATTCTAACGAAAAACATTTTGCTATCATAATTTCCCATAATATTCAAAACTCGGACTGATGAGGTCATTTTGTTATTGACATTTGATAGATTGTTCCTTTTTGGGTTTGGTGCCCGTGTTTGTAGGCAGGCCACTATTAGAGACACTGCATGGCCCATATTGCCAGATGTGGCTTTATGTGTAACAAAATGTTAAGGCTCTGCTTCTAATTTTTTACCAATCACGTTATAGAGTATAGACGATATTTCGTTATCGTCATCTTGAAATATCTAAAGGGTTTGTTCAATATGACGGAAATTTTCATTTCCATCACCGACTACGTCGTGGTGGAGTGGTCAGTATAGCTGCCTACACATCAAGCGGTCCGGGTTCAAGTCCTGGTAGCGCAAATATTTGTGTGACGAACATGAATATTATTTTGTTTGCGGTCATGGTTATTTATATGTTTATTTGTTTACTTACTTATAAAAATATTTAAAAAGTATTATGTATAATAAAAAAATGTTCTATATCTAGTATCCGTAACACAAGTTCTTAATGATAGGTACTTACTTTGGGGTAGATAATTGGTGTGAGCGTGGAAGTATATTATTATTATTACTTCCGTCTTTTAGATCCATCTTGGTAAGAATGCGTCCTTGCACTCAGGCCTATTATTAAAACAATCTAAAAATAACCTGTCTTTTTCAAAATCAAAAAGTGTGTACTAAAGGAATTCAGGCCTCCAACTTTCTGGGGCACTCCATCAATTTCATAAAATCCACAACCCAACTCATTCACTCGCAAGGCGACAAGTGACTTGCTTTCATCAACACCCACACTTGGTAAACATTTCAGATGTTATGCAATACCCATTATGTGAGTTCGGCCATTATATATTAGGTGTGTTGAGAGTGATTCATCCCTATTCATCCATCATTCCTAATCGCTATCCGCAAAGGTCGCGCGATGGTTGAAGCAAGATAAAATTGGAGATAAGCAGTACGTCAGCTTAGCTTGGAGGGATAAAGTTAACAAACAACATAGGTAGTACCTGGTTTTACGGTAAACCATGCATCGCTTCTACATTATGTAAAGTTAATAGTTTCGCTGAAGAAAACTTCAGAAGTCTTCATATAATTATGGCGAGTTATTTCTATGCAAATAAAACATTTGAATTCTTTGACAGCTAGCGGTGACAGGCAGATGGCCGGTCATAAAATTCCAAGCCTCTAGCATTATGTTAATAATAACACAAAAACTGTAGGGGCCCAAAATAAACTGGGAGCAAGATTCTCTCCTTCACCTTCAAAAGCACCTTGCCAACCATCCATCATCGCACCAAGGATTCGCGCAGTGGCGAGTAAACCTTGACGACAGCATCCCCAAGGATAGTTCGTATAAGGCAGGCAGTTCATAAAATATGTTAAGACCCAGCAGTATTGAAACCGAAATAAATCATTGACAGAAAAAAAAGAAAATCTTTACATTCCAAAGGCATAAGAAGTTTGTGTAATCCTTCCACGCACTGAAAGGAAACATACGTGTACGTCTTTTACAAAGTAAGATGTTGATTTGAGATTACAATTTGATAATTATACTGAAGATCCTGCTTATCAAATTTACTAGCTTTCATCTCTTAACTCGGCCTGGTCGTCGCTTATGTGAGTTCGATGCGATATTTTCGCATCGATTTTTGATAAGCAACTACTATATGATATTAGAGTCGAAATGGGTTTGGAGAATGATGTGAATTTTTGGGACGGTCTCATCCTCATTTGGTGAAATTATTCCTCTTCTCTGTCGTTTCGCTCTTGGCAGAGCGGTTGTGGTCACGTTGAGGCGCTCACGTCGGTGGTAGAGGCAGACACAGCTCTCCGCACGATCTCCCGCCATCTCTCTCTGTTGGCAGACTGTCTGGCGCAGTCAGATTCGCGGCTACCCACTGCGGATTTTACTTGGTCAGCGCATAGGCGACCTGCCGCGCGATGTGGTTCGCTCCACCTTTCCTTGTATCACCAACCGCTCTATGGAGTCGCCATCTTGTATTTGTATCGTCGTAGCTTTGCGGCTTCCAAACGAAAGTATCGGATTTAGATTTAGATTTGTTTATTTTCATTTGGATTACTTATTATTAATAAAAATACTCTAGGTGTTCCGGGTCGATTCCCAGGGTGATACGAATTTGTGCTGACTTTGGTTAATGGCAGAGCATACTGCCAGATTATGTGGCTTTATATAATGTTACCAAGGGTCTGCCTTGCCCTTTCCGATTATGAGCATAATGTACTACGTATATAAAGCCGTTTGTGTTTATTTTAAAAACTATGTCAATTATAAGATTGTCCCGACTACGACGAAGCCAAAAGTTATGATCTTAACAGTCTGTGTTTGTATGTAAGTTTGTATTTACGTATGTTCCTCCGTAGCACCTTAACAATTCATCCGATTTGGATGAATAAGATGTAAATCGATTTGTAATTATGATTCAAGTAACATAGGCTACATTTTAACCGAATTTAAAAATAGGTGATATCAATTTTACCGCGTAAACCCTCATTCCTTTCTTTTTTCCGTATTCGAGTTATAGTTTTTTAGTCTCTTTGCTTGTTATTGATAAATTTTGAATAATAGAAGATTATTCAAAAGGTTTTTCATAGACATGAAAACCTGTTTATTATATTTGGAAGAAATTTCTTAGTAGGTATATCAATTTGTCATGAAATTAAACTACAAAAAACAATTTAAAATAAAACGATTTTACTGGGTCTTATCATGTCCTTAGCAAAAACAGTTTATTGGGGAATTATAGTACTAACACAAAAATAATGACATGTTATATAAAAATTCTAAAAAATAGTCCATCAGCCCCCCAATCGCGCTATTTACAAACATTAAAACCAAAACCGTTTTTAACAGCTAATAGCTGTCAAAGTGTATGAAAACGATAACGATTTGGGGGTCCTCCACCGAGCAGATTTACGTAAATATTTTTTATTTTAAACGCTATCCGCTTGCTACATTGTGTACTCTAACAATCCCCCGAGAGGTCACTGACAGTGGGTTTGCATCGAGCTGACGATTGTAATGAGTGAGATAGGAGTTTCTGTTGAGAGTGTAGTTAAAAATTGAAAAAAGTATGTTATCGTTGGGTCCAAATAAACCTAGGGTTCCGGTTAAGGGTTAAGTTTTTCATTGGCTAGATCGTAAAACGTATTCATCTTCATAGTGTTTGGGTATATTTGTTTCAAAAGGAACAGTAACTACCACAAAGTAACGTTTAATATTCCCGTTTTTTTGTTATTTTCTCGTAATTTGGAACACCCTTAGAAATATAGAAATGTAATGATTTACTAACCAAAAGTAACGGAACAAAGCTTAACAATTTAGAGTTTCAAGAAATAATAACGTTTCTCAGAGATGATGGGGTGTCAAGGACAGTAAATTAGATTACGTCCAGTACTTTGAAAATGTTAGCACTAGGGAAAGTTAGAATAGCTTTATTGATAACTGGGGACTGTAATGATTGTCTGGTCAATTTACTAAAATGTCTTGCCACTTATGAAATTGATTTCATTAATATTTTGTACGGATCTCGTTTTCAGGTCTTATCTTATCGTTCTAAGCAAAAACAAATTTAAAGGATTGTTCATGTTTTTTAAATTCTAAAATTTTGTTAGTATACCCAAAATATTTCATAATTTGCATAAACTAATCGCTAGTACCAATTATCAACCAGCGCTGTGTTGCGACTGTGTCGTAGCATAGCAACAAGCTGTGTGGACCTCGTTGTCACAACCTGCGACGTGCGATCACAATTATTTATTTTCTAAGTATGTACATTTTTATTTTTTACTATATGTGATTAATTTGTTTCATTGATTTATTTATTGTTTATGTAGCACGTCGTATGTGTTGTGAGAATAAAAAAAATTGTGTGTCAGCTCCGACGCACGACTGGAGTTTACTCCGAGACAGGTGAGATGGCGCACCTGCTGTCATCCGTGTTTTGTCAATTAGAAAGTTGCGCGACATAGGATGCGCACCAAAAACGTAACGAGGTCATTCAAGGTCATTCATCGATAGATTTTACTCCTCATATTTTTCTCATACCGGGCCCCTTATATATGCAAATCGATTCTTAAGGAGTAAACTCCAAAATTATCTCTTTCTTTATAGTACTACTTAAAATGCGAAAGTAACTCTGTTTGTCTGTTACGTATTCTTGTTTAAAAATGGTGTCGACCATGCTTACGTAAACAAAGACCAAATTTTTGCTTGAGCGTAGATTTTGACATGAATGTCGTTCTAAAACAAGCAACTTCTCAGTTGAGCTTCGGTCAATGTATATCGTTTTAAGAAAGGTTATAAATTTAAATCTCGTATTAAAACTACTTTTAAAACTAGATTTCTTAGCGAGAAACGGTCTGTAATACGGGCCTACAAGCTGCAAGGAAGGCTACACAAAACTGTGAAATTTTCGCGCTAAATTTTCCACTTTATTCAATAGCTATAACTGTTCAACGTCTATTGAGATTTTTTACAGTCTTTTACTCTCTGAATAAGAAATCGCTCTGACATTTATCGTGGACAAACAAAATTTTATTTTTGTTTCAACAATATATATTGAAGGGAAAAAATACAATGCCAAATTTCAAGAAGAATAAATATGAGAGAAGCCTCTTTAATTTTTTTTCTGATATTATATTCGGAGAAATATTACAAAGTTTGCATAAATATTTTGTGTCTTGTAATATAGTTATCATAGTTAAGATTACCTGAACCGCCGGTCTATCTTGATTAAGTTCATGAGAATAATAAAGTTACACAAAGATTATTTTATATTTAAATAAGGAATAATACGTATCAGTGACAAATTAGGTATGTCGTTGTATAAACTTAAATCCATATCATCATCAATAGCTCATATAATGTCCCCACCGAGGGGCTCGAGCCCACCCCACATTAGGGGCGATTAGGCCTTAGTTAACCACGCTGGCCAAGTGCGGGTTGGTCGACTTCACACACAACCTAAGAATTTCTTCATAGGTGTGTGCAGGTTTCCTCACGATGTTTTCCTTCACCGTAAAAGCGTCGATTAAAGGTACATATGAATTCAAAATTTGAAAACACATTGTTACGTGGCGGGGTTCGCACCGGTGCCTCCCGAGTGAGAGGCAACGCCCTTACGCACTACGCCACCGACGCTATTACCACGAACACCGAATTACCACGTGCTTTTATCGATTATATATTCCTGAACTTTTTAAATAATTCTTTCTTCGATCAACAACAAACATCACATAGTCAAAGTCCCAAAGGTGACATCGATTTTCCAAGGGGGTAAATAAAGCTTTACCGACTGCGTATTATATTCCAGAATGTTCTACCTAAAGCCTCAAGTCGCTCAAATACAATTTTAGTAAGTAAGCATCGAAAACTTAATATTAACATTGGTAGCGTGGAACTTTTCGGGTAGCAGGCAATTTGGGTTACGAAATAAATATTGAATTCTAAATGTAGATTGCGATTTGGGAGCGGGCTCAAATTAATATGATTTTTTCTATATAAAAGGGTCCACCTGTGGACGCAGAAGTCGAGTCCAAATGCGAAAGAAGCTAATGCCAGCTAGCCATCCTCGCCTTGCCGACCTGCAAGGCTTCTTCACGACTCTTTTCAATACCCCAAGATTATAGGAACGAGGGAATATGTGCTGGCAGTGAATTAAATTTCTTGGTGCGACGAAGAAACGAGTTTTCTTAGTTCGCGTTGGAATGATAGCCACAGTTTGTGGCTGGCACCGTTAACCAGCACGTGTAGTCCTTAAAAGGAAGGAAAATAGTGGGATTAAAGTGGGAAAAAAGCTCCTTAGAACAATCACTGTGATACAGGCCGTAAGACTCGCTTGATTCAGTTCAATTCGAATTATTTCAGATATTTTACATCCATATTTTGATACGATGTCCATTCTTAATATTATAATAAATGAAATAAAATAAGTACATTATTAATTTTTTTAAATTAATTCAACATTTAAATTTAAAATTATAAAAATGACGGAACATGGCGACTGAAGATGGTTGGTCACCTCTTCATCGCCGATGATGCAGGTCGTGAGACGCTGCAACCTATCCAAGGCATCGTGTAAGTACTTGCCGGAGCAATCCCACAGATGCGATCTTGCATAACAAGAACAGTTGAGTTGATGAGTTGTTATATGATTGTTTTATACATGGATGGATACGTTTAAAGCTTACTCACAATGAACGCATAAGCTGTTATCCCTAAAACATTGTTGCAGCTGCTTTACAGAATAATTATTGTTAAGTGTAATCTTTATTGCACAACACAGATAATAATTATTAAAGTTATGGTAACAAGGAATGCAAGGGCGAACTTACATCTACAAGAGATCTCTTCCAGTCAATCCATAATGTGAGTCAGAGACTACAATAATAAGCAATCAATTATCAAAAATACTACCTGCTATTATTACAGAAGACTTTTTTGCTTAAAATAATCAGATTTTTTTAATGTCAAATATCTGACAACAAGCCCACGGCCTGCCTTGGTAAGCAGCAACCATAGAATATAGACGTTTGCAATACTGACGTAAAATTTAAGTACTAAGAATAATTAGTTTTTTTGGAATGATCGCTACGGTACTAAATCATCAAAAGGGAGTTTCTCCCTTCTTGTCTTAAAATCTCTCTCCATTTTTAATAACCTCAATCAACCGTACATTTTTTGTTACATTTTCACTTGACATTGGCAAAATGCGTACGCTTAATGCGACGCGATGCCATTAATTAAGAATACAATAGAATCATCAAAAGCCCAAACAACATGTCGGGACGACATAATAATTTTACCTAAGTAATTAGACGGGGAAGAAATGGCGAAATAAACTCCACAGCTTACAATTTCGTAATGACTTCAAAACTTCATTACAGGCCAATAGTTATTACCAATATTATTAAAATTACAGTTTTACATGCGTAAAACGCATTTGGATCATTAATATAATCATTTATAGTAATGATCCAAATGCGAAGTGAAGAATGGAAGTATATTATTATAATAATAAGGAATTTGTGGAAGACTTTTATACCTTCACACCTTAGTAAAAATTTATTGAAGTCCAAGACAACCAGAATGAGGTCAGTTTAACGATCATGGATAACAACTAAGGTTGAAGTCCGAAACGTTCCAGACGACACTTTGACTAACTTTATTCTGTTTCGATACCCTTTAAACTTACCAGACGCTGGTCTGACTTACTTACTAGAATATTATGTATATTTGTCTATTATCCAGAACCTATACATTTCATTACACAAGTTCTTATTAATGATAGTTCATTTGGGCTAGATAATTGAGGTGAAACTTGATTAGTAAAAATTATGTCTCAAGACATAAATATGTTAATGTTTATATTGTACTATAATTATGTATTTAATTAAAAAGTTAATTCAAACTTTTAAGCGTAGGATTGAAACAAATTATATTAAATTTAAAGGTATTATAATAAACATTTATCCGGTTATCAAAATGTCTACAAGTAAATTGATCTTTATTTGCTTTTGAATAGAGTTCTTTTAGCATAGTGTCACGAAATGTTAGTCGTTTATATGCTGCTTAATCCCAGTAGCTTTTGTCTACTACGTCTTTGCTCCAATAGAATTATAATAAGATTATTGTGCCTACTTGTCTGAGGCAACTTTGTAGGTAAGACATAACTTTAATTTAAGTGACTCTCGAAGCTGCTATTTTATTCTAACTCAATTATATTCAAGATATGTATCTTAAAGATACTCTTTCTTAAAAAGTCGATGGCTCCGCGGTCGTGCCTTTTGCGTAAAGGTCACTAAGGCTAAGTTAGCTAGTCGTGGTCAGTACGTAGATGGGTGACCGAAAATTGTTCAAGTCGATTTTCCTTTGTGCTTTGTCATATTAAGCTGGTGATCCCGGCTGTTGTCTAAAGATGACAGAAATGGCGACTTCTAAAACTCTGACGCTAGGCTACTCCGTACCATGTTAACTACTCGAAAGAAGAACATAGATTCTCTTTATGGCACTCCACAGGTAATGGAATTTATAGTAACTAGGTTTCCAAGGATGAACTTAATACTCTACAGGAGATCACTTCCAGTGGTAAAATACCAAGATCCCAGGCCTGCCAGTCTTATCATATTTTCTAAAAGACAAAATGTGTGGAATTGAGTAGTGTATGGTATGTTAGGTCAGCATTAGAAGTAAATTAACAATTTAGTACCTTATCATAATAATCATTAATACGTAACGTAATGGTGGTACTACTAATGCACAAGCTCTGGTGTTGATATGATAGGGTACTAAAGTGTTAATCTACTTTTGATGCTCATTGAACGTTCAACGCACGCATACTCTGTATGTATGAGGCCATAGTATACTTCTAAACTGTTTGCATTATGAAAGTATCCTGTCCACAGTGCCTCGGGTGAAGAGATTCATGTAATTCTCAGCAGACTTTTCGTAGCATGTTAGATCCACTTTTCGAAATGACGGTATAATACGGTAAATTCTACAACGCTGCTGCAACATAATATATACGCTTCTACTTACAATAAATACCGCGACAAAACTGCTGTAGTTCCGCCATAACTCTGTTGGGATACGCCTGCTGGTGACTTTTATATGACGACGAGTGGATGCGGCCTGGTCGGTAGCACAACGTAAAGAATATGCAGAAGTAATTACATTACGCAGTAGAAAAACGTACAAATTGACTACCGTATACAAAATTACGTTTCGCCGAAAAGTCCATCGTTGTATAATACTAGAAAAATGCACTGAAAAAAATCGACTTGCCTCAGGCGTCCATCCATCAGGCGGCATCCATCAGTCCATCGTTGGTTTTATAAATACCTGTTAAAAAAAACTCGCTTCCACTTGGTCATAAAGAAATAACCTTTACCTACCAATTATTAGTTATCACATTCGCGTTTTGCACAGTAATAGTTTTAGAGTCGACCGTGGGCTTTTCCGTGACACGTAATCCTGAATCGATTATACTCTGCAAATTACCATCTCTTATGTACACAGAGTTATAGACGAAGATACAAATTAAAATTGAAATTCATGAACTTGTTTTGTACAAGAAAGTGATAAGAAGTTGATGGGCTTACAGGGAAAGGACCGATGGAAAGATAGATTGTGTGAAAGATGATATCGCTAAAACTATAACTCCATGTGTTTAGACAATAACTGACCTAGGAGTATTACGCCGACCCCAAATAATATTGGTAACTGGGCAGGCAGATGAAAGAAAGAAAGCGAGAAAAACTTTTTCACCTCTCCAGCACCAAAATACCTCTTTTGCTTCGTAAAATCTCGAAGGAAAAACGCTTTTTGCTGCGAGATCTGAACAAGACTGTAACGTTCACTCTGAATTATTTTAGTAATCTTACTTTTTATTTCCAATAATTAATTTTAACATAATAAACATGTATTGTTTTGTTTTTATCACCTGTAACAATTTGTGCAAAGTTTTATATTTTACACGAGAGCAAATCTTTTTGTCTCGCGCCTTTATATCACTCACTGCGCTCAATAGTCTATTTATGAATCACTCGCTATGCCCGTGATTCAATTCTAAACTACTTCGCTGGTTCGTGATTTAATATCGACACTCGCAGCAAAAAATAACTTTGCTCACTCACTTCAAATAACTATCATTCAGCTAAATAATGCAGATAATGAAGTTGTACATTCACAATATAAACAGAAACAAACACAGTGTACTGTAGCCGAATCGTACTACCAAACAGCTCTATGTCCCACTCATTCGATAGGCAGAGACAGGGGCTTGCCTTTTGTACTAGCCTTATTTAGTGTCGGCATGTCGAGTACACTTTTCTGTTCACGAATAATTATTGTGATGGTAATGTCATTGTATACAAAGGCCGTAACATAAATGTCACTTTTTTTTTACACCCAACGACCCTTGGAGTGTTGGATGTGAAACTGAGCTTTATTGTGAGAGGTTTATTTTTAGGTTGCGTGGGAAAATAGTATCTATTACATCATTATATCATAGGTGGATTTGTACTGAAATATTTAAGGTATCTAAACATGTCGGTTTCTTTTTTGAGATATTAACCCTAGAGTAAGTACCCTCTTGGGAATAGCTTTGATGATAACCATACGCCCCATAGGCGCACAATACTCAATGCTTAAAATAAAATAAATCTTTAAAGAATTAAAGATTTATTTTATTTTAAATATATTATTTGTATAATTTAATAATAAAGTCTGCTAATATAAAGTAAATGACTACTGAGATGATTTTGAGTGTAACATCTGTCCTGGTCGTTGGCTTTAGTTGTATGGCCCATACTGTCAGATGTTGCTTGTGTGAGACCAAATGTTACCTATAGCTCTGCTCGACCCCTTGGGGATTGTGAGCGTGATGATGTATGTTATAATACAGTTTAATTCCTAATTTACTAATTAAACATACCTAGTTTTCAATTGCTATTTTTCATGATCACTATAAACACTATATTCTTGTGCTCGTCACAAACATTCTTTTTCACTTCATTCGAGCCAAAATTCCTATTCATCATCAGAAGAAATTTTTTAATAATGACGCTGAATTCCTCTTCAATGTCACTTTACACATTATCTTCGCTTATTCGATCTTCTAATTTCTGCCTCATCAGTCTGTTGTGCATCATCAGCATTAGATTCCTTTTATTCGTCTCATAATCTTGTTATTTCATCTTCATCTTAGGGTATTCCACGTGCTGTGATGATCACTATGTAAACAATTAATGGGTCTTTGACATTAATAAGCATACTAGGTCATATGTGACCAGAATACATCTACTTCTCTGAAGCCATTGTACTATATGTACAGGTTGATGTTTTCCAACTGATCATTCGAAAGTGTGCAGATACTTTAAAGGAACAAATGAAAACTGGTTATGGTTATTCATTTGCAAAATTGGGTACATATACAAAATTATTTTATGTCTCTTGTTTAAATTGAAAAGAAGAACAAGTCCCGAGTAAAAGTTTATTACGGAGCGTTTCAAATTAATGCTGTTAGGTTATAAAAACTTGCACACTTAGCTTCGGAAAAAGTAAATTATGCTACGCTATTAGACTCAGTGTTTTCAAGAGCTTTACTTAAGTAACATTGGAAGTTTGGAGAACTAATAAAAGCAAGAAATAAAGCCGGGTGCCTAAAACTTAATTTTAATACGCATTGAAATACGACTGGAGTTGAACAGTTCCAAACACGAATTAAAATGGCCGTGATCGAGAACAGGGATGTCCGTGTGTCGATATAATTTTATGGATCATTGAGACCTAATAGAACCTGTGTGTTATTTGATATTTGTGAGAACTTCGAACCTACTGATGGCAAGAGTTATGACAGGAATTGACTTGTTTGAGATGTGGTGCTGTAAAATGCTTAATATCAAGTGGACTGAAAGCCGCACTAACGATTCAAATTTGTACCTGCAGAAAGTGCGGGCTCGTCCCTTGAAAATTTTTCGGACATGCGTAGCCAGACGAGATAAGAGTTTCGGAAAACTTATGATTCTATATGTTACACGGATAGAAGGAGAGGTAGGGGAACATTTAGCGAATAGGCCTTGTTAAAGCTCAATCCAAAATGGACATCGAAACCTGCCTGAGGAGAGCAAAAGATAGAACCACCTGAAAGAAACTAATGAGGAATGTCCGTGGTGATAACGTCCCTCAGTAATGAGGTGTCAACCAAGGAGAGAGACTAGTGATAAACGCAGCCGCCCGGATTGCGGAAGATGCTGGGTTTGATTCCCGCCTGGGACAGGTCGATTTTTTCGGTGCATTTTTTCTTGTTTTTTTTTTCTGGTTATAAACCGTTAATTATAAGTGAGTTTGACTGGTCAAAAGTAGATTTTAAGGGTTATCAGTTTTAATTGTAATGTAATGAAAAGAGATAATGAGCATGCCAGAACGAAAATGATGAGAATGAACGTAGATGATTAATAAAGGGAGTGGAAGACCGAAGGAAAGACGCATGGACGCATGGACTTTGTGAAAAATGATATAGAAGATGATAAATCTCAAATAAAATTTGGAGCAGAGTGCTAGCAAGTGGCCAATCGATCCTACCCAACACTTTACCAATAAAATAGAATGTATAAAACTGATGCATTACTGAGAAAACACCATCGTGTCAATGTTAGAGTTTCCGTTGTTATCCGCAGAAACACTTTGTAGCGTTTGCCACTTGTCTTGGCACTCAGGTCAGCTAAATGAATTTTGACTGTACCATATTATTGTTGTACTATGTTTGCCTGTCCTATTGCTAATTTTATTTAGTCGGCGTTTATGTTATGAACAAATACTACATAAAGGATTTGGCTGAGAGGTTTCACAAAGAACCGCGTACTTTACTTCCTTGGGAATCCCACAGTTCACTGTTCTTCTACCGGAGGTGACAGTCTGAGTTTCATCAGGTCGGAATTCTCTTAGTCGCCAACACACGGGGAGTTTTGGGCTATTAATTTTCTTTGCAGCTGCCTCTGCATTAGTCTATTTTTCTAATATTCTGAACTACCTTATCATCATCATAACAGCCTTTCTAATTCGACCCACTGCTGAGACACAAGTCCTCTCCTTGTCATCGTAGGAGGTTTAGGCAGTAGGCCACCACGCTTGCCCAATGCGGATTGGTGGACGGAGTATAAGGTGATCAATACCCCTTTGCTGATCCATTAGTCGCCTTCTACGACACCAACTGAAGGATATGGGGTGATGCTATTCTACTCTGCCGGCATCACACGGCTGGCATCACACAACTACCTTATACTCTCTTATAAATACAAAATTAACTTAGTAGTAAGCAAAAAAAATGTCTAAAATAAAATATCGATGTATTAAGAATAGCAGTCATTACATCCTTACAGAGCTGTTCTAAAGAAAGTTCAGTGATTTGTTCATTAATCAAGACTCATGAGGCTGATGGATGACGTCACGCCCTCCATTTTTACAGAGGATGCTGAAAATTATACGGGGATTATTTTAAGGGAACTGTGCATTCGATATTGAATTAACCTTGTTATTTTGGTGGCGACTGCTCAGATTAAATTTCACTGCCCCTCTGGCAACTTAATCTTGTCTCGAGGCCTTTCGCCGTTGCAAAAAATAGCCTCATATCCGGTGCATACAGCCCACTTTGGGGTCCGTTCGCCTCCTTGCATAATATGTCTTAGTCTATTTCTATAGCGCAGAATGTGCACCTCCCCCCCTCTAGAGCCTTATATAGCCACTTTGTCTCTAAGCTGACGGTAAGGTCACGTGATAATATAATCAACACTCTACTCCAAGAGGATTTCCTTCACGAAGAGTAACAATAGTCCTTTGTTAATGAATTTAGCTATCAATGAGATTTTCCTTATTCACGAGATATGATTTAATTACCCACGAAGAACTAATGTCGGATAAGACTCTGTGATCTTAAAATAAATGGCATATTACGACGAGCTACTATTGTAATATAATGTTCAGTAGGTAATTACGTTTATAATATTAATGTTACAATATTATTTCTGTTTTGAAATCATTTTCATGGACTGTTTTACCAAGAATAATATTTAGCATTGATTTAAATTCTCTAGTTGAACTACCTCTTATACACTTGTCAGAGAATCAGGATTTTTGTTTGGGCGTTTAGACGTCAGACGCGTCGGTGGCGTAGTGCGTAAGGGCGTTGTCTTCCACCCGGTAGGCATCGGTTCGAACGGTTCCACGTACCAAAGTGTTTTCAAATTTTGAAGTCATTTGTACGTTTAATCGACGCTTTTACAGTGAAGGAAAACGTCGTGAAGAAACTTGCACACACATAGGTATGAAGAAATTCTTAGGTGTGTGAAGTCGACCAACCCGCACTTGGCCAGCGTGGTTGACTAAGGCCTAATCGCCCCTATCGTGAGGTATACTCGAGCTCTCAGTGGGGACATTATATGAGCTGTTGATGATGTTTAGACATTAAGTGAGTAGGTTTAGGTTTCGTTCGATGAGACTACGATTTATTTTAACTAATACACACATATTTAGACAAGAAATGAACGCGGGACAGAAATGAAAGTTCGTACTCATTCAAGATGACCCAAACAAGTTTGAGCTCCGTCGACCGCGTATCTAACGTCACGATTCTGTAAAATTGCACCGACCAATGCCAATGCCAGTACTTCCTCTAGGTGGGGCGCTTGCGTCAAGTTTAGCATTCATTCTCGTGACCGGATCTGACGTTATCCGTTATTTAGTATCCATCAAGGTATAGTGATTCTTCCACCAGAATTAAATTTAGTTGCCAACTTTTTTCCATAGTTTTGTTTTCTATTTAATTTGGTATCAATTTTCAATCTTATCTATACATGCCAAATTAAAAATCATCTGTAATCACTCATCGGTGTTAAAGATGTAAAATCTTCAACATTGTTAGGCATACGCCAGAACGCCAGCTTGACGACGTAATGAGAAACGAAAGACTATTTAATTTCAATCTTATCTAAAAATTTACATTCATAAATTTCATCAATTTTGGACAATGGATATAGTACGAGTATAAAGATTATTATTTAGATAGCAATTCCAAAAAAAAAATAACAGGAATCACGCAGCCTTGACACCAAGCCCAAGGTTTCAAAGTCACTTAAGCCTTCTCTCCCGTCCGAACTAAAATTGCGTGTCACCAATCCAGTGGGCTGCAATTTGTTAGGGCGATCTAACGTACCCCAACAAATGGTGCAGCCGCACCGCACCGACAATATTATTAATGATCATTACTTCACCGTGTCATAAATTAAACATTTTCAGCTAAGACCCGTGTGAATAAATTTCTTTTGTATTGTCACCGTAATTTATAAGCTCGCGACATTATTTCTTCAAACAATTGGTGGGTGCTGCACTAGGATTAGGCATTAGGAAGAAAATGTTTTGCCTATTTCTACAATTTATTCCAAAAGGCTACCAAATCGCCCAGCCTAGATTGATGGGTATTTTTAAACGAATAATGATGTCCAGACGACGGAAAATCAGGCTAGCACAAAGTGTCAAATTTATTTAATAGGCCATGAACTCTATGCGAAGCAGAAAAGAAGCGTTGGTGGCGTAGTGCGTAAGGGCGTTGTCTCCCACCGGTCGATGGCACCGGTTCAAACCCCGCCACGTACCAATGTGTTTTCGAAATTTGAATTCATATGTACGTTTATTCGACGCTTTTATGGTGAAGGAAAACATCGTGAGGAAACCTGCACACACCTATATAGGAATTCTTAGGTTGTGTGTGAAGTCGCCAACCCGCATTTGGCCAGCATGGTTGACTAAGGCCTAATCGCTCCCAATGTGGGGTAGGCTCGAGCTCCTCAGTGGGGACACTATATGAGCTGTTGATGATGATGACGATGAACTCTATGATCGTAGAATTCAGTTAAAAATATATAAAAAAAAAATGATAGTTTTGCGTAGCCTGATCTGTTGTCGTCTGAACTTAGAAATAAATTAGAACATCTAAACTGCCTCTGCTAATATCAAAATGTCGTTTAACTAAAAAAATATTACGACTTGGTCATATTTTGCAATTATCGTCTGGGAAACAAAAATGTATAGAAATAATTATCTACTTACAACCAAGACATATGAAGTTCACTGACATCGAAACGTGTCGCAAACACCAGACGGAGACGCGCCGACTTTAATTAAACTACCGTTTCTCATCCCCTAACGGGGGAAGATTTGGACGGTAATAATAAATTTTGTCCTCACACTACAATAGTTGTTGCTAGTAGACATGCCCGAAATTATGGTTAGAAACAAACTTCTATAGGAACGTTGAGACTGATTAATATGAAATCATAAACCATCGGCTTTCAATGAGGATATCGAAGACATGAGTATCATGCGTTCTTTGTAACAATAGCTTAAGATAAGAAATTAAGTGCTCGATATTTCTAGTTTCTACGTCTCTTCAATTTATTTCTCTTTTTAAAGAAAAGGCTTCTATTTGCTAACGGATACCGAATCCTTAAACTACTGAAACAAGCAACAATATGGTAACACTCATGTAGATCTGATCATATCCCTACATCGTGGACCTTCAGAAACCTTAAACATCAACAAAAATAACACGATATAGATACCTATACTATGGGGTAAAAGACATGAGCAGTCAAACGAGAACCATGTATTCTATACATCAAAATAAGACATATTTCAAAAAAATTATTGCTGTGAAATGATTTTTATTTTTTGGTGTTAAAAAAAATTGTAAATTGTACCGCGCAATATAAAGGGCTCAACTCGCACGCAACTCGCAAAACCGCGATAATTTTGCGAGACGGCGGCCCCGTTCGTTAGTGTCCGTGCGCATCGAGTGAGCTACATTGAACGCTAACGTTTTGAAGCCATTTTTTGTTATGAAATACTAAAAAAACTTATAATGTTTCTTTGGACAATAATTAAGACATAACGTATAGAATACGTTTTCATAAAAAAATTAATAAAAAAAATTATGTCTTTGACCTTCAATAAAATCGTAACTATCAATTTCCCAGGTATAGTCTAAAGGAAAAAAAATGTTATGATGGTGAGCAGAATACATAGTTCTTGTTTGACTGTTCATGTCTTTTACACCCTGTATAGATACCTGAAAGTAACTGGTTATTATCCTTTAAGAGGACGACCGCTTCCCAAATTGGGAGCATATAATACGAGTGACCATTCCAGCATTTTTCATCCGTCATAATACTTAGTTGTGTACCTATAACTCATTAAATGTGTAATAGCACACATACCTATACCATACATTTGGATTCGCTTAACATGCTGTGTACATACACATGTCTGTGATGTCAACCATTGTGTTTTTCATTGTGATGAGTTGCAGTCAACCATTGTGTTTTTTTACATTATTCAATTTCAATGCCTAACTTGTGATTGTAATTCTGTTTTGTGTACGTAATTAAATAAAAAATTATTAAACTACCTAACTTGATTCTTGATTCTTTTTCTTAGTTCTTGCCTACGATGAAGTCCTCAGCTCCAATGCTCGAATCGCAACAAGCGGATTCTTGTTGCGATTCGATTATTGGATTCAAAGTTACTCCTGCAACTCTCAGAACGTTATTTATAACACAGCCATGTTTCACTGGAACTTGGTGAAATGGATCATGAACATGGATCAGGTCTCAGTTTGACGGGAGATTAATCGAGTAGCGGTGGACCACTCGCTGCCGATAAAGTAGACGGCAGGCCGCGGTTAAACGGCCGCCATTTGTACAAATGTCCGGTGTACCGTTAGGATTTGAAATGGAAATGACAAGTGGGCGAGTGGACCGTATATTGTTATGGCCGCTACTGAGTGGATTTCAGACGCCATCCCACTCTTTGGTCATATTAACAATAATTTTAATTTAATGAAATGAATATTAGTGCTGATGTCAAGAATTCTGAGCATGAAAACTTAATTTGGAATTGTATGACGAAGACCAAGACTGATGTACAAAGGAGAACTGAGTAACGTTTTGTAGTAAATGCCTACCAGTCCATAGGCTAAGGTGACCGCTTACCGTAGGTTCTATTAAATTAACAAAGAAATGAACACAAATGAACCCTTTTGAAGCAATTTCGTGGCTATGAATGTACTTTGCAAATTATATAGCAAAAACCTATAGCAAAAATGCCATTTTCTTGGGCAACAGAAAGATAAAAATACATTAATATAATTTAGCAATCTCCGACCCAATTAGGTACTGAGAATCATGAAAATTATTAGGAGTTGGAAATATGATTGGATCTAATGGTCAGCCAAATAAGTATTTGAGTAATTTCCCAACTGGTATGTAATGTAATCTCTTAAATAATTTCTTTTTTTCAATAGGTAAATTAACAAGGTACGTTATTAATAAAGTTTGCTACTGATTTTTAATAGAGAGTTACTAACCCACTTGTTGCTAACGTACTTTTAAAAGAACGTTGTTTAACGTTTGTTAAGTATTTATGTGTAATGTTAGTTCCGATAGCCGTCACTAGATGGCATTGTCACTGTGATGGCTTAATCTAGTTAGCGATGTTAAGAGTTTTATTGAATAATATAAGTACTTTGATGTAACAGTTCTAGATGAGAATAAATTGGGCCACAGTAAACCACTGTGGCATTTGGGTACCAGTTTTTTTTTGTGATTGAAAATCTCAAAACCCCACTTTCTAAACCTCTTAATTCTCCGAGGTTTAACAAACGTCGAACCAAAAAAAATATTTGTAAGCAATATGGAATGTACTGACTGGACAGTTAGTCGGTTAGGTGTACCTAATTTAAGCATTGTTGATTTATACAAAAACATACTTTTTGTTATGAAGATTATGAAGATATGATTTACTAGGTGGTAGACCCATATGTAGGGTCGTCTTGGTAGGTACCACCACCTTTCTTATTTATGCTGTGAAACAGTTCGCTGTGTTTCGGATTGAAGGGAAAGGTAGCCAGTGTAATTACTGGCCATGGAGGGCATATCATCTTAGTCCCCAGGATAGCAAACGCACTTGCGGTGTTAAGTGATTTACACTTAACATTGCAAGTGTCTATAGGCGGCGGTGACCACTTAACATCAGGTTGGCCGCAAGCTTGTTTGCTATCTCGTAACACTAAAAAAAGAAGAATTCAATGTATGTTTTTATTAATTTCAAATTACAAATATTTGTTTATACCAAAAGAATTAAGTAACATAGGATGTCTTTTATCGAATAGATGTAATATTTTAATTTGATTACCCTTATAAACATAAAATTCGTAACATTTAAACTGCCATTCTTAAACGACCAATAGTAAAATATACTACTATCATTGTATATTTTAGGAAATATAATAAAGAAGTGGTCACAGCTTTCATCGTTAGATGAGTTAAACATTAGTTGGAGCGCTGGAACAAGACGATAAACTGGAAAATAAATCTACTGTGATTTCAAAAATTAAGACATATAATTGGATTTCACTAGAAATTTGACCCAATTTTGAGCAATGGCGGGATATACAAACAATGCTACTTGTATATACCCATTAAATTATTATAATCTAATGCTCAGCGAAGATATTTTGACCATGTTAGTACATTACAAAATCTCTATACAGCCCGAAAAGATACAAGCAAAAACAGTGGCACTATTAAATGATGCATTGTTTTATAGGAATACTTCTCTACAACGGGTATGTGATTTTGCCTAGAAGATCTTTGTATATGCAAAATGCTGCAAAAATAGGTTCCCATTTATCCCAAGATAAGTTTACATTTATTGTGTCGAACCTTCACTGCAGCGACAATTCAAATCTAAGATCCAATTATAAGTTTACAAAAGCAGACGAATTATTTGATATGCTAAACAAGAATTTTGAGGCCTATGCACCATTTGAAGAACACCATAGCATTGACGAGGCAATGGTTCCTTATTATGGTAGTCACCCATGTGAACAGTCTATTAGAGAAAATTCACGTTTCGTTAGTAAATACCTTATTATACAGAGATAATCATCTTTGGTGCATTTTGTCACAAAAAATCGGGAGTGATTTTGTGTAGGAAAAGGATAGAATATAGAAACAAGGAACATTTACTGACATTAAATTACAATCGTCAAGAGACGTGAAATGTACATTATTTTGTTTGTTAAGCCTATGACTTAGTAGTTTGTAAACAATGAAACATGCAAAATGACATGGTTTGTTAAGTTAACAGATTTGAATAAACTACATACCTATTATAATTGAATCGGCCTCAAAGCGTTTATCTCAAAACCAAATAATATTATATCTACCAGCGCCCCAGGAGGTACGCGTGGTGAAAACAATGGGATTAATTTCAAACTAATTTAGTTTCGTCTTGTTGAGAATAATTTATACGGAGTCTGACGTCGAGAATGGTTTTGGATGTGGCCGCGGTATACACTTATTGAGATATTTGACTGTCTGCAGCGGTAGAATAACAGATTTGATTTTTAACCCTTATGTGAGTGACAAACAAAACAACGCATTTGGAGTGACAAGGTACCCGGGTACCTACATAGAAAATAATACAGATATAATATTTAAGGAATTATTTTTAGGTATATCGTCTTTAAATAATATTAGCTTTCATATTGAGACACTTGACTGAAAAGTGTGTTTTATTTTAAGCATTGAAAAATTTATGTAAATAAATGTATTTCATGAATAATTTGTATTAATAAAATAGTTAGTTCAGTGCCGACACTTACAAAGAATATCCAAACTTCTCAGTAATTTTGAGTGTAAAATCTGTCCTGGTTGTTGACTTTTGTTTGTTGGTTTACTGAAGGTTTGGTTGCTTTTTGATTTGATACCCCTGTTTGTGTAGGCGACAGTCTGGCAAACCTGTTACTATTTTGGGGGGTACTGTATGGCCCATTTTGCCAGATGTGGCTTCATGTATAGCCAAATGTTACCCAAAGCTCTGTTCAACTCTTTATGTGGTTATAAGCATGATTATATGTATGTAGGTAAAAATTAAAAAAAGATTGTGTTAGATGTATCAGGCAAATTTGTAATGAACAATCAATATTTCAATTTATATGTAACCAATATTTATAAAATGAAATTGAAGTCTATGTTTACTTCTAGTTTCAATTCAATATAATAATAGATAATATTATTTTGTTTAATTGACAATCCCACATATGAAAAGCATTGTAATATCTGATTATACTTTTCTAAGTGATACAAAGGCGATAGGCTAGCAACCCATCATTTTTGGAGGTACTGTATGGCCCATACTGCCAGATGTGACTTTATGTGTAACTAAATGTTACCTAAAGATCTAATCCATCCTTTTGGGGATTATGAGCCCCATTATATGTATATATGTTAGGGTGTCCCAAGACATAAGGGGAAATTTTTTTTTCGTGAATTTAAATACGCATACCCTCTTATTTTTTTCCATTTGATCCCAATAGATCATATAATAAATATTATTGTGATTGGACACCGGCAACCCGTGCCGACTTGACGTCAAACATATGAAAAATTTTTTGTATGGAGTTTAATAGGAAAATATTTAAGACCTTGATATTTGTTGGATAAATAAAATTAAAACTACCCAAAAAATCTATTATGCACTTATTTATATTTAAAACGGTTCATTTATTAAATTTTCCCTTTAAAGTTTATTTTTTACAGTCAGAAAAATCTTCCGGTATTCGTAAACACATTGTGACAAAACTTGTATATTGTTCCTTCTCGACTGTGATGGAAATCATGCATTATCTTAACTACTCTTTCAGTTGTATCGTTCACTACCCTCGAAGACGACGTCTTCTTTCTAGCTTTTTGAAAATAGGCATTATTTGGCGACTCAGAGGACATTCGTTAAGAAAAGTGGCATAGTTTTTAGACCATCAAACAGAGACTTGCTGTTGACAGCAATGAAGTCGTAATTTTTTCCCTCTGAAAAAAAAAACACTAAATTATGACACAATTATCATTGAAACAATCCATATTTGAACCTGTTGGTTGCCACAACACAGAATTTATAATTTATCTTCTAGATTTCAGTCTACAATCATATTCATAAAGCACCTACTTGTTGTCTTCCTGAAGAGCTTTCTATTCATAGCCCCGCAATAATTTGTTCATTATTCCCATAAGATATAACTATTGAAAATTGGAAGATATTCTTCTTTTGATTTCTGAGGATCTGAAGCAGGCAACAGTTTGCCGTTCCAGTGAAGACTGACAACATCGGGTACCTCGTTTTGAAAATAAACTTTTATGACTTTCGCGGGATTCTTCCGTTTCTCCTTTCAAATTCTTGGAATCGTAGCCTTACTTATTGAAAACTTAACAATATATCATCCCAGCGCCTCAAAAGTAGCTTCAAGAATGAATACTGAGTCGTCTCATACTTAACTGGCACCTGTCTTTTAGTAGTCGCAGCAACTAACTTAAGAGTATTAAAGTCTTTTCGCATCGACGTTTTCTGGTGACTGGTTTCAGGTTGAGTACCTACTCCGTAGTGGTTCTGGCAAATCTTCTAAATTTGTTATCAGTCGTTTTGTAATGGTTTATAAGATAATGTCAAAGAAGGGGCACAGAGAAATACGTTTTTGAGAAGTCATAGGTTTTTTTCCCACCCCAGCTAAGAGGCCACGACAACCTGGCTCTCTTTGCTACTGAAAGAAGATTAGGTCTTCATTTAATAATTCAAGGGCATTGGCATATGCAATATCAAATTAATTATCTTAGTTTTTGACAAACTTTTGATGACATTCTAAAATCTTGTGTTTTATGATCATTTTTTTGCTAGTCTCTCCAAACTTGTCATCAATTTACATGTTACTTCACAGAATTAGGCGAAGATTTAGTATTTTTATGCGCTTTATACCATTGGAATAATATACTCGCAAAATTGTAAGATTTACACTTTAATTGACTGTTGAATTCACTTACCGAGGATATTGTAGAACATAACTTCCAGAACTTCTATTAAAGGACTGTTTAGAACTCGATATTTTTGTGTTATACGACTCCTATTACAAGTATACTCTTTCGATAACTGCGTGATACTAACAACCTCTTGATTGAACGAGAAATAATTGCATTTGCACGTTATTATATGCGTCTCAACACGTTAGCTCACTGACGTCTTTATAAATAAGTACTAACATGTTTCGATGCAAGTCGGCACGGGTTCCCGTGGTCCTATGTCAATGAAATTTTATTTATAAGTGTTTTGTCATCATTGAAACAAAATTAGAGGGTATGCGTTAAAAAATAACTACTTTGATTTTTTTGGGACATCCTAATATATGTATGTAAAATACAAAGAGGCGACAGGCTAGTAACCTGTCACTATTTTTGGGGAACTACATGGCCCATACTGCCAGATGTGGATTTATGTGTTACCAAATATTACATGAGGCTCTGCTTAAACCCTTTTAGGATTATGAGCGTTATTGTATGTATGTCTGTATGTATTAATACATAGAGGTACCCAGGTACCTTGTCACTCAAGTACGTGTGTAAAATAGTTTGTTAAATATCAATTAATTTATTAAGTTTAAGAAATGTACATAAATGAAAACAGTAATTTTAGCAATAGTTAGGAGCTCTCAGAAACGCAGAGCCGCTTAGCATTTCTATCAAATATATTATTCATGATTGAAATTGCAAAAGGTACCCGGGTACCTCGTCACTCACATAAGGGTTAACGGTAAAGTTCTTCGTTTGCGACGTAGAATAGGTGCAATAGCTGTCAAGTTGTGTTAGGTAATTAGACTGTAAGTCGAAGAATTTCTCGACTTTCATCTGGAGTTTCTCCCGAGTTCTTGTTGTAAAAACACGTGTTGAGAGACTCCATTTTAAACTTAAAACAACCGTACAAATTTTGTTAAATTTTTACTTGACATTGGCACAAAGCGTACTCTTAGTGCGACGCGACGCCATTAATTAAGAATTGAATGGAATAAAAATAGACTTTGTGTGACGAGTAATATAATAGACTTTCACCTGACCTGATGGTACCTTAGTAATGATAATAAGTCTTATAGTAAGCGCACTAACCGGTCATTGTATTTTTAACAAACACCTTTTCACCTTAAGTATAGATACTAACATAGTTTTTAAATGGTTTCTGTTATTAACACATATATGGATCTATGTTGTTATAATAAATGAATTTTATTATTTACTAGCTGACCCCGCAAACGTTGATTTGCCCTATAAATTAAAAAAAAATTAAGGGTGGACAACCCTTATCACTAAGGGGTATGAAAAATAGATGTTAGCCGATTCTCAGACCTACTCAATATGCTCACAAAATTTCATGAGAATCGGTCAAGCCGTTTCGGAGGAGTACGGGAACGAACATTGTGACACGAGAATTTTATACATAAGATTAAGATAACATAGATCGATACAGCAGTGGCAACACACAAATGCTATCTGGGCCATCCAGGTGGACTCCAGGATGTCTTCAGAGACGTTAAGGTGCTGGAAGACTTCTTGAAACAGCTATCTCGAGTTCTTGTTGTAAAAACACTTGATGAGAGACTCCATTTTTAACTCAATCTACAGTACAGTTGTCTGTTACTTTAAGTACATTTTCACTTGACATTGGCGAAATGCGTAATCTTTGTCGCGATCGCCAATAATTTAAAAGATGAAGTAGTAACAGCTATATCATAATCCGATGCAAACAGTCACATAGGCTACAGGGACTAGAGTTGAAAGCGCGCGAGTGTCAAGTCAGTGATGTAAAAAAAAATAAAAAAAATAGTTTATTTGACAACGAAAACACAAAATCAAATGACAGTAGGAGATAAACTACGATAACATGGCGCGCCCCTCCATTACTTTAACGTTTTCTGTATAACCACCTCTATATAAAGGCTTTAAAAAGGTAAAACATGTCTAAATGAAAAGAAACCATTTTGGAATACCTTGGATTGATTTTGGAATTTATTTCTATTCTTACTTCACTAAACTTATAAATTTTTATACTAGAATTAAAAATGTATTTATTGAGAAGTTAAATTGTATGGAAGCCGTCAACTTTTTTCTATTTTAATGGAGTATTTAAAGTAAAGGTAGGTGTTTCAATGTGTGAAGACACATTTTGTAAGTATTTGTAAGTAATAAGTAATCCTCTTCAGTAGCAGGCCGGCAAGGTCTGAGACAAACCCACCTCCAACCCATGGTCCTTCCTGCCTCACGGCGTACGGACCGAATCGTCGGGAGAGTGCGGCGGTACTTGCATTGGGCTCTTTCCCCTCCGCACTGTCTTGACTCCCTACAAGTTATTTTTTACTCTTCGTCCTTTGTCCCTTGTTACCAACTCTCCCCTTGTCTTCTGGGGCTGGAAACGATACAGTTACGTGACTTCGCGTCGGGCGTCTCTCTTTACCTTTGTCCTACTCGAAAGTTCGTCGAATGGTGTGCCAGGAGTGCGCGAACTCGCGCAGCGCTTCAAAGTTACTGCGGCTACTGGTGAGGTCCTCGTGAAATATGGGACCGGGCTCCGTTCTCTGTATCCGGCTGCACAGGGTCTCTCTCGCATCCGTGTACAGTTCACATTCCCAAAGTGCGTGATTGCGGCTTTCCTCAACTCCTGCTCCACACGGGCATTGGGCTGACTCGCACAACGTAAGTCGGTGTAGACGCTGCCTGAAACATCCGTGGCCCGTGAGTAGCTGCGAAACGATGTAGTCCGGTTCCACCCAGTCTCGGGTTAGCCTCACAGCAACGTCGGGGAAGAAACTATACAACTCGCGACCGTCCTCGCTAGCGGTCCACCTCTCCTGCCAAATGGCAACGATCTCCTCTGTGATGGTCCGTCTCAATCTCCGGCGCTCCCTGGGGGCCAGCTGGACTGCCTCCTCCGCAAATCGTCCCGCACGAACAACCTCCAGGTCGGCAGGGAGAACACCGCCCAGCACAGGTAACGCTGCGGTACTGCACGTCCTGTAGGCTTTCGTGAGCAGAATTAGTGCCATCCTCTGTGTACTTAGCAATGCTCTTCTGACGATAAATACGGACGAACGATGGTACCATACGGCGGCAGCGTAGGTCAAAACAGCCACATAGGTCCCTGAAAACAGAACTCTAAGGGCCGGGAATCTCGCGCCCCAACTGGAAGCCGAGATCCTGGATACTTTGGCGAAACACCGTGTGGCGTTCTCTCCAAGCCATCTAGCATGCGGCGCGTAGGACCTCGTCTCGTCAAGGGTCACCCCGAGGACACGTGCCTGGGTGACGCTCGCTATCGAGACCCCATCCAGCTTCAGAATCGGCGAGCGTTTGAACTTACCTCTGTAAGTCATGGTGAGACACTTCCCAGTGGAGAAGCCAAGACGGTTGCGACGACCCCAATCGGATATGTGTCCCAGCATAACCGAGGACTTCCGCTCTATCTCTGAACGCGACGAAGCCTCAAGAACGATCGTCACATCATCGGCGTAAGCCACTAGGTGAACCCCGTCAGGTCTGGGCAACAGAAGGAGGTCATTGAGGAGGAGGTTCCAAAGTGTCGGGCCTAGTACTGATCCTTGTGGACATCCCATGGTGCACTGCTTCCACGACGTGAGTTTCCCCGCGAAGAGACCCACACGCCGGTTCGTGAAGTAACTGACCAAGATTCGGTACAGGTTAGGCGGGATGCCAGCCTGCTTAGCCTTAACCAAGATCATTGGCCACCACGCATTGTCGAAGGCGCCAGAGATGTCCAGAAAGATCAGCTGCACGTACGGAGAAGTACTACTATCGGTGATCGCGTTGATACGCTTGAGCGCCGTGACCGTAGAACGGCCACGGGTGAAACCGTGTTGATCCTCCGAGATATGACGGTGCAGGCAGGGGGCGCAGGAGATAATGACACGTTCCAAGATCTTACCTAAAATGGGTAGTAGCGTGATAGGCCTATAGGCCTTCGGGTCAGACAGAGGTTTACCGTTGCCCTTCGGCAGGACAAGCAACTTACCACTTTTCCAAATGTCGGGGAACGTTCCCTGGGTGATGCACAACCTATACATGTGCCACATCTCGTTAGACGCAGGTCTGAGACAGTCAAGTTATTGATACTACGGCGCTCAGTGGCTTGACTGAGGGCGCTTTGGTGACTTTCAAACGTTGTGAATTTTGGAGGGGCGCGCCATGTTATCGTAGTTCATCTCTAGCAAAGGTTACAACATTTATAGTCTACAAAAATAAATTAGTGTATGTGATTACAATGTAGGTATACCTAAAGTGTTTACGTTGTGACAGTATCGCTATTATTGTTTTGCAATGATTCCTACAATAGGCTAGGCCTGTCCCGTAGGTAATAATTTTTCAGGTCAAAGTTACATTTAAGAAGTGCGATTTGCAGTTGAAACAACTCCGTTGCGATTAACCAACCACTTGACATACAAAAATCACAGTCGTCGATTTGCTGAAACAGCCCGTACGAAGAAGAAGAAGTAATGGCAATGCTGAAGGTGAGAGCGAGCTCTAAGAACCCTTAAACAATGAAATACTGGATATATTATATCTTTGAACATTGTAACACAAGAACGCTGTTAACATTTATTTATAAAGCTTTGCTAAGATTGTGATAGCAAACCAGGCGAACTTACTAGGCCCTACCGCCAACTAAACTTAGCTCAAAGCACTCCCTTGGTTATGAGGACCTCCGAATTTGATCATTGATATACAAATAACAAAAATAAGCTCTTGTCGCAGACGAAACTTCATAGCCCTGTTAATAGTTCCTAAGTTACAAGACAGTCGGTAAATAATTCTACTTCATAATTGTGTGGTTGATAATTTCAGCATCCTCTCCTAAGAACTATTTGTTAGAAGTAACATCAGACCCTTGTAGCTGATCCAAAATAACCACAAGGTTTATGTTTCGATAGTCATTAGTCACCAATTTAATACTGTTAGTTGCTCTTTTTATTATTTCTGTTACTATTTTTGTAATATTCTCATCATCGTTTCTCACTATGTAACCGTTTCATATGATTTTACGTATAAATAATGCGATATTAAAACTTATATATTTATATATAAGCAAGATGAATCACCGAATCTTCAATTTACCTCCAATATTGACATACACCCAAACAACCATTAGCGTCTGCAAAAAAGTTAGCCATTACACGCAGAACCCAGGTGTACCAAAAACGTCTTGACAAATAGTATGGGAAAGGAAAAAATTCGTCGAAAGACAGCAATCTCGGAACGCGGACGACATTATTCGCCTGTCAATGTGATGTATGATGGCGGATACACTTTGGAGACAAATGCGCCTCTTACGCGACGAAGGAACGCATTTACATTCTTTTTTTACTTAACTTTGTTTGTGTTTCTTGATCGTTCTTTTCGCCTGCTCGGTGTAGTTGGTACAAATTTATCTTATTAACATTCACGTGCTTGTTTGAAGTCGCTTTTAGTAGTTTCCTTCTATTTAATTTCATTGAAATATAATATTTAATAGAGCTCTTTAAGCAGATGTAAGGTGAGACTAATTATTGCAAGTTTAAACAGTCGACTGATGACATAAGTATAGTTTGTTTGTATTTCAAAGTCATGATACAGATGTTCTTCTTCTGGTAATGAATAGAAGTGACTATTAAAATCTATATCCGCTTTATCCTACCTAAGTGAAATAAAACGATACAAGGTTTTCTTTTTTGTTTGCAAAACTCTTGAGAAAGGTAATGAAAATAGATAGAGGAATAAAACTTAATTATTTACTTATTGGTGTTAAAACATGTGTGCAAATATTTGATGAAGCACTCGATTTCTGTTATGTATAAATATAACTCGCAAAAGGCACACAGCAAAAATAGCTTTTTTATAGTAGCCTTGATGACATATAAGCCCCAACCTAACCCTTGGGAACAACATTATTTCCATCGTTAATATTCGTACCAAAACTTTATGCTCCGTTCAGTCGTCTCATGATGGTTAGAAATAATTTATCGAACTTTATTACAATTTAATTATGTTATTAATAATGTTTACAAAATGCATGTTCACTAATTGCCGATAACAAGTACCTATGTATTCACATAAATAAAATAAGTATTTCGTTAGCTTAAAAAGTTTTAGGTAATAATTAAATGACCAGAACTTGTTAAAAATTCGTTTTGGGAACGTCTTTCCACTTGCCTTTAAGAGATATTGCGCCGTGTTGATGCGAGGAAAACGTGGTATCTGCAATAACAGGGTGTGGGAGCAATTTAACGCAATTTGTCTCCTCGGGTTAGCAACTGATGTCTCTATATACAACTTTTGAATATATTTCATAAATCTTTAACACTTTATGAGATCTTCTTCTCTTCTCTTGCATATTCTAGTCATGCATGACCGATGCTTTCATAATGAGCCGATGAAACCGTACAAAAAGAGAATTGTGAAGACATCAGTACCTACTAACATTATACGAAATAAACTAGCTATCAGCTATGACTGATGTAATTAACTGATAAAATATTGAACGTCTGATATCCGTCACAGAAAAAAGAAAAAACATTTTGTCATGTATAAGTAATTTTGTTACCCAGAATTTTTTCCAAATTCCCCGTCTTAACTTTAAGATAATTCTAACACTGTCAAACTTAGTTTCCAGTTACTTATACTTTGTCAAACAATTTCGGTCCAACTTTTGAAGTTTTTCAGCCCAACGATAAAACCTTTCCATGAGGGTGTGCGTACAAGTCGAAAATTTTGTTTGGGTATGCTTTGTTGGTGTTTTTAACTTATGGCTTATAATAAAATATTCAATATTTTGCCAGAATGCTAATTTGCGAGAATGCTAATTCTAACTATTCTAAAATTTATGAACTTGTTTGAAAGATAAAGATTAAAATAAAATTAAAAATATTTATTTGATGGAACATGTGTAGATGAAAGTTTTTACATTATAATAGCCTGCTCGACATGTTCTGCTTTGGTAGGCATTCAAAATTACGATAAAATTTGTCTCTGAAATTAATTTATACATGGAAAATTTACTAGGAATATGTAAGAAAGATCCGTTTACCTAGCATATCATTAAGAGTGTAAACGACTCGACATGACAACAATATGTGTTTGAATTCGATTCCTCTGACTTCGTAATATGAAAAAACTCGTTGTTTCGCCCTTCTAACAACTTAGAACTCTTTGCGAGAAGCATGACGAAGCACCTTGCAGGTAAGGGTCATCAGTTACGCTTAGAATATCTCCTGCACTAGCAATATTTGTGGACCTCATTTTCTCTGATGATTCCATCCCGTTTAATGATACAAAGCCATGTGATGCCAGCAGAGTAGAATATCATCACCCCATATCTTCCAATAGGTGTCGTCAAAGGCGACTAATGGATCAGCAAAGGGGTATTGATCACTTTATACTCCGTCCACCAATCCGCATTGGGCAAGCGTGGTGGACTACTGCCTAAATCTCCTTCTATGATAAGGAGAGACCTTGTGTCCCAGTAGTGGGGCGAATTAAAAAGTTTGTTATGATGAATGATAGGAAGATTTTTTTTAGCAATTCGTTCATTCACATAAAGTGTGAAAATTTCAACACGATAACTTGTTTAGCTTAAATCAATAAATATCCTTGTTGAATATGATAATTTGTATGTCAATGAACAATCTGTTATGTTTAATAATAGAGTTTAAAATTACATCTTTCAATCATTTATACTGAATCCTTTATTTAGAAAAGTCATAGCGTCCAAACCACTTCCTCCAGTTTTATTGCAGTTGCATGTCGAATCGGAAATATTTTGTTACTCAACGCGGATTTTAGCATTGCACAGTCTCGATGGGAATCACGATAATTGGTTGGAACGATGTCACTGCAGTTTTTTATTTCAACTTGCAAAAGGCATGTTGCATTTCTGAGAGTGAATCTGCATGCCACATTTTTGAGTCTTCAAACTTACGCTTAGTAACGATTTGCTTTTTGATTTAACAGCTCATTTTAGACGAAATGAATTAGTAGAGCTTTGGCAACTTTTCAATTTGTCATCAGTAAAATTCATCTCATATACGACAGAAATTGGAGAGGCTTTCTTACCTAAATGTAATTATTCGAGATGGACTCAAAATTATTTTAATGAAAATATTGAATATATGGACAACAAAAATACTGTGCCTTGTTTAAAAAAAAGTGTTTGAAAAAACATACATGCAATTACAATCGTACTCCCAAGAAGGGTTGAACAGAGCCTTGGTTAACATTTCGCTACACATAAAGCCACATGTGGCAGTATGGGGCATGCAGAAACTACTACTACATATGAAAATAAAAGTATATAGGCCGAATAAGATTTTGACCATTACAGTATCATCTTGCTTTTTACCATTTAAGAAATTAGGAATTAACTATATAAGCACATGATAATTACAATACAATACAAATATTCTTTATCGCACACTATAAATAAAATTAAACCAAGCAAATTTACATAGAGGACAGTATAAAAGGCAGCCTTATTGCTAAGCAGCAATCTCTTCCAGGCAACCTGCAGTAAGAGAAATAAAAATGAGTGATATATAACAACGGGTGCAAGAATGAGGACTTATTAAAAATGACATTTAATTAAAATACTGTACAATACCAATTGAAGGAGAACTTGTTATGAAGTACTAAATACAGATAATTATGATGATTCTTGTCTCTATTGTATATAAAACAGCAATTTTATAATGTTAGTACTGATAAATTCAATCCCAGGACGCAAGGAATCCAGCTCAAATAGAAAGAGCAGGGATCGTGCACAAAATATTGCTTCATTTATCTCGCAGTCGCTGAGGCAACGTGTTTCTACAACATTCTATTTGTATTTTTCGGCTTGTTTATCAAACGCTTTATTGTAAAATTGCATTGCAGTTGTGCTTGCGCTAAATTATTTTACTCTTTGAGAATGTATAATGGTATTATATTTTAATGACATACGCCTTAGCGTTCTGGGTTAATTTTGTAAGAATGTAAAAATAAGGTACGCTTGCTAATTGCCCTTAGTTTATTTACTTCTGCAAGGTACGCTTATGTTGGTAACGATTGAAACTAAAAGTGTGTTTTGAAAATAATAACATTCTAACAAAGAGGTTATGTAAGATGACTTCCTAATACTTATAGTTAGGAAGTGTTATTAGCAGTAAATATAAGCTAACATGTAGTTTAATGTGGAGTTCTCAATTCTTTTTACCTGACTGACAAAAGTTAGGCCTTATTGACAACTTGGTATTTTACGCAATCAAACTCGCTATTACTATAATAGAAAGTCAATTGCGACGAGTTTTGGTTTTCTTTTATAAAGATTCTTTTGTCCTTCGCGCATTTTGCGTCCAGTCGCTAGTAATAGTATGTATCCACTTTTGCCATTTCAGCACATTTATTTCCTACGTAATAAGAGTCAAATGTAGATAATTATTAGTGCTCATGACTGTCCATTCCCTCATATTTCTTCATCTACAAGAGCACTATCAGATTTTATGCAGCCCAATCAGTTCTGACCTATGACAAATAGTACTATTCCCAATCCAGCTTTTTATTCGATTGGAACGCATATAGGTGACTCCAGTATTTTCCGAATAATCCCGGCTCGTGATCCTATACATCGCTTAGATGAAACGATGGGCCTTTGTTGGAATCGTTTGCATAAGGACAATTCGGGGAAACAAGGAGAGGGAAACTTTATGTCACGATTCCCCCAGGAGCACGAAGATTGCAAGCAAAATATCTCGAAGTTTGTTGAAATTCAAACGGAGGGACCTTAACAATACTGAAACAAAAAGTTACGTCTCGATGATTGATTTTACAGTCGAATTGTACAAAAACTTGTAATGTATTCCGATTTACATTAAAGAGTTCTTCCAGCAAATATGTTCAGCGAATTTATTGCTAATATCCCTGAAGTTTTTTTGGTTCATTTGATCTTCAAATTACTTTTTGAGTAGGTAGGTTATTATTCAGACAACCTAGCCTAGGAGGAGTATTGTAAACGGCATTTGAATTGTATATTAAAATATTCTTTGTGAAATATACTTATATAAGCGACTATGAATTATTAATTCTGTAGCTTATATAGACTGAAGCGAATAGTTAGTTACTAAGGTGAGTTTTGATAGAATAAAAGAAATTTTTGATAGTCCTTTTGAGGTAAATATCAAAATCCGCTTAGTCCAAATCAACCAGATTTTGATGATTACTTTTCTGGGAAAACTTAAACACCGTTCTGTAGAAAGAAACTCTTGAAAGAAAAAGTGGAATCAGACATTCGCCAATTATATATTTTTCTTTTCTGAGATGTTTGACAGAGTACCTTGTAGTCTTCATCTCAGTTGATTTTAATATTTTAACCGATAATAAGGGCAAAGATGGTAGCGAGCTTCGCCTGCAATCGTCAATTACTGATGGATTGGCTATCTAATCACTAAGTAGCTTCTTCCCGCGACTTCGTCTGATTAGAATAAATAATAGCCTATATGTTATTCCGATCTATGAGCTATATTTTTGTTAAGTTTCAATAAAGTCCATTCAGTAGTTTTTGCGTGAAAGAGTAACGAACACACATCCATCCATACATCTAGGCATCCATAGAAATTTATTTATTTTACAAAATCCACAGATCATTGAATACAGTTAGTAAATTATGATAGTAAGTCTTAAATCTAATTAATTAAACTTAAGAGGGTTAAATTTTCGCGTTTATAATATAAGTAGGATTGTCGGAACACATTAATGCTGTTAACATTATTATTATGGCGACACTCTTTGATAAGATGATGGTAAAGCCAATGATATTATAGTATAAAAGAGGTAGATACCAGATCAAAATAGGCAACATGTGTTGCTATGGTTAATGGTCACGCAATGACAAACACTAGCCATTTTTTGTTACTATTGGGTTAAATGTAGAGAAATATAAGTAAAATGATAGAAGTGTACATGTTTGTTGCTATATCATTTCGGATCATATGTTTTTCCTGTTTTGTGAGCGTATAACGTATCTAATACTATTATATCATTGGGTTAAGCCTTATGCTTGAACTTAATTACAATAAACGTTGTATCAATATCGTCGTTGCTTGATAAAAATGTTAATGAGTTTTAACTAGAAAAAGAGTTGGCTTCTTTTATAAATAATTGCTATTTCCGAGAAACGAGATGGTATCTACACTCACGCGAACTTCTCACTTGCGTTCTCGGTCGTTATGAGAAATGGACGACTTTGACAGTGCAGTCTTTGGTATTCATGCACAATGTTGTAAATATTGCAATGACTTGGGCTGTTAACACTATTGATAAGACGGTGGCTAGCTAGGTTGACTTAAGTCAAAAGGATAGAAAACAGATGTGTCAAACTCTTGACCTCTGGATTTGAAATTTGTAGGTAAACCACTCAACTACAAAAATGGATGCACACAAAAATCCGAAGTTCTCAATATAACGATCAATTCACTTCTAAATCAAGACAAATTTGCTTAACTTCTACGATTACGACGGAAGCAACCATAAAATGAACTCCGTTTATTTTATTCTCTGTGTGTTCAATGAATAAACACGGACAATAAATAATTCTCCAAGTCACTGGGGTATATTCGTAATGACGCCTCCCACGCCCATATTCGCATTTTACTGCTGACAAATGACTACTTACAAGTTTTATTATTTGAAATGTCTGTGTAATGATATTGTTAAAGTGTAATGAGCATATATTTTCATTTATCAAAACGGCGGGAAATTAAATTTTACCACTACAATTTGTACCACCAATCAAGTAACAATACATGTTAATAATGTTGTGTTTTCTTTGAGTAAAGTTTTCGAGTTCCAGGGTGTTGGGAATAGGGTTCAGAACTTCGGCATGACAGCGTGAGAAGGTTAGTCTAGCTAAAATAAAGCCAAATGGCTTTCCTTTCGTATCTTCCTGAAGCTCTTGTTAGATGTTAATAATATTTCGGAAACTTATATTGCTTCAGAGCTAACGCAGACCATACAATTTAGTTGGCCAACTATCGTACAACTAAATTGTGCTTCCACAATTTAATCGTCCTTACATAGAAACCCTTTCTTTATGCTATCGGCCGATAGTTGGATGCGATCGTTTAGTTGTGCGATTCAGTTGGATAGATGTGCGGTCTTCTATGTCTACTGCAATAGTCGGCCAACTCAATTGTATGGTCTGCGGGGTCCAAACCACACAATTTAGTTGGCCGACTATCGTACAACTATCGTCCTTACATAGAAGCCCGTACTTTATGCTATCGGCCGATAGTTGGATGCGATCATATAGTTGTGCGATTTAGTTGGATAGATGTGCGGCCTTCTATGTCTACTGCAATTTAATCGTCCAACTAAATTGTATAATGTGCTGTGACCCTTATACATTACTAATATACATTCCACGCTTGAATGGTACCTAAAAATTGAACTGTATCGTACTGTACAACTGTAACTTTAGTTCGCACGGTCATCGAACTTTGCGTTAAAATGAACTTACGAAGGGGTCGTTAAGAACTTCCTCTTCAACTACGAATACCTAAAGTTAAACAAAAATAGTTAAATATTTTTGTAACTCTTCCAACTTGACCTAATTAAGAGCTACGTCAAATCTAATTTCAACTTCACTAAACGGCCTTAATTAACTCAATTAATTTACCCAATGGCTTCTAATTTTGAGACGTGGTTGGTACCACCGCCTTTCTTATTGTGTAAGGCCTTGCTAGTTCAATTGACAACATTACATTTTTTAATAGTTTTTTTTTATTATATGTATGGAAATAGACATTAAAAGACTTAACACGGATTTTTTTATTTGTTTTCATTCTAAGTTTTTCAATTTTTTTCCAGGCAAGCCGTATGCTTTTCTGCCAACCAAATAACATAAAAAAACAAAATTATGAAGGTAAAAGATGTGATGGCATATTGAGCAAAGTTGACGAAGCGTTAGAGTTTAATCTGCGCTGTCGTTTGTGACCGTTAGAATTTGCATAATTACGATAGGGCCTCATGCCGATAAATTGACGTCGAAATAAAAGGGATACTTAACCCTATCCTTGAGGTTACTTTAGAACATAATAGTGGATATTGCTTTGCAATAGTGATATTATTAGTGGGGCATAATGGAGTATTAGGTTCGGTTATTTAACTAATTAAAGAATACTAAATTAGTACTCGGGAAACAGAACTGTGTTTCACGATACGTGGATTCACCATTTTTAACCGACTTCAAAAAAGGTGCAGGTTCTCTATTCGACTGTATGTTTTTTTTTTGTATGTTTGTTCCGCGATTACTCTGTCATTTATGAATCGATTTTGATGATTAATTTTTCCTTAGGAAAGTCATACTTCAAAGGTGGTCCTGTATAAATTATACCGAAATTGGTTCAGTACTTGTTTGTTGAAATGATAATTTCATTGGGGATGAAATAATGATATCGTCCACGAACACAGAAATAATGTTAATTTTTTTTTTGGACTTGCCATTACCTAATATGCAATAGTGAAATTTTGGTTAGTAGGTCCAATAGTCAACACATAAACTATGACAAATTATTTTGAACTTAAGTTAAATAACTAGGCTCTCTTTAAGTTTTAATGCTTCATAGTTCATTAACTTACCATTAAAACTATACCATTCATTCTAAATGAATGGTAGGCATTTGTAATGAGCTATAGGTCTGAGACGTGATATTATTTGTTAACCGACTTGAAAAAAGAGGAAGTTCTCTATCCGACTGTTTTTTGTGTTTGTTACCTGATTACTCCGTCAATTATGAGTATTACGACTCGATTTTAATGATTCTTTTTTTAGGTACGTCAAGATCAGAGATGGCCCGTATAAATTGAATCGATATAAATTCGACCACCGGCTCCAAATATATCGGAGTATGAATTATAAATAAAGAATAATAAATGTGTATCAATACCTTTCCTTGGTTTTCTATGACGCTCTTTTCAACTACTTCATAAAAATATTATTTATTTATTACTCTTTTGTTTAAATTTGTACTCATTGAAGTCGGTTTTCCTATTTTTTGCTAAAAATATTTTATAAATATTATGTTACTATCCTGACTAATATTTTACATGCAAAAGTGAGTTTGTTTGTTACGCGTTCACGCCTAAAACACTGAACGTATTTTAATGAAAATCGGTATGAAGATAGTTTGAGACCCTTTAAAGAACAAAGCAGACTTTTCATATACTTTTTGACGCGATAACCGACAAGGGCACAAGTGAAGCCGAGGGCAGAGCGCTTGTTATACATATTAATGAGAAAATTTGGATAGTATTTGTTACTCAATCACACTAGAACTGCTAAGCAGATCTGGATGGACACACACAATTAAATTATATTCTGCTAATTTTAATTTGAGAAGGGAGACGGCTCTCATCATGTTGAGGTCCAAGAATGTTTCTACTCGATCTACCTCCGTGCTTCAGAAGGTACGGTAATCTGGTGGCGGCTGCTGTTGAAAGACACCAGTCACAACAAGTCACGTCAGAGGCTTAAATGGAGATTCTTAAATCTCTAACGCTAACCTGTACCGGGTCAACATTACAATAAGAAAAAAAGATTTTGAAAAAATTTACAGTCAACTACTACAGGCCAGGTAGGTAATCACAAAATGTCCAATATGTTTTTAACCTAAAAGCGTTGAATATAAAATGCATTATTTATTGGCAAAAAATTATAGTTTATAATAACCGGATGTGACAAAATTTCCATGCAAATTAAGTCGTGAGAATCATCTATCTACTAACCTATATATACGCCAGCACCAAACACGCCTTTTCCATCCATTATGATTACAGTAACAATGAACAATGTGGTGCCTCACCAATCTCACCATGGAACTATTCGAGTCCTGTCAACTAAATTTGTAGATTGTCGTGCGCAGCGTTTGAATAATGGCCCTGCGAATTTTGGGCAGTGATCGATACATATAGAGGGTTCCAAGCTAGACGACAAAACTTTAATGATAGGAAATGGTTTGGGTTGAATCATACAACTACACTCCTTAATATTTTCTAATCTTGTGGAATGTTAAAATTAGTAATCGAATCCCATATCTAATGATGAAAAATTTTGTTAGTAATAATTATAATAATCTAAATTACAAATTTAAGGTACAAATCCCACGGTATTAAGGGCAGCTATTAACATTGTCATTATCAAGTGTGTAATACGAGTATGTCAGCGTAACATGAAAATATGTGAAATTATAAATTGGTGAAATATTGTGAAGAGTAGGTTGGGTTAATTATATGAGTGGCGGCAGTGGTTGAGTAATCGTATCGCCGAAGGAGCAACCAAAAAACGTGTCCAAAGTGCGTTCGGGTCCCACAGAGCCCCACATGGTTCGGGGCGTCGTTTAAATTACTTTGTACTTCATGTAGTAATTTTATCATGAAGTAAAAAAGTTTACAATATTTTTATTTATTTTGACTTAGGTATTTATCATTTATAAATTGATTCAAAGACTTATGAAAGGTTTTTAATTCCTTTTTTATTGTAGAAATTAGGCCAAAGAAGATGCTAAGTTTTGGTTTGCTTTCTTTCTAAAAATAATCTTGATTACCTACTTTATATTGGTTTTGCTTTATTATTACTCTTAAACAAAAAAACAGTTTCTTTAAATAAAGTAAACAAATAATCACTAAATACTTATTATACTTTTCTTGACCTGATTATTTTAGGGTCCGAGAAACCCCACATGGTTCGCGGTGTAACTTTTATACACGTGGTGCACGGAGGGTTAAAAGAAAATAAAAAATTTACTTCTATTCAATTATTTAAACTAATATTTCCAAAATTTTGTGTTATATGCCAAAATCAATGCGATCGTTGCATATAATACTTGAGGTTGAACCTCGACATATGCTATGAAGTTAAACGCTGATGAGTGATTGGGTGAATTGTAGCGTAACAGACTGTGTAACTTAAATATTGTCACTTTCGTCCCATAAAGGTGACTCATTAATTTGTTCTGTCTGCGATGAGTATTCCTCAGACTTTAATTAAGTCAGTCTGAAACCCTCAGATAAACATTTAAGTAAACATCTTGAAGGGTGCATTCAGATAATAGCACTATCGAGCTAATAGAATCCAGTCTCATGGTACACCGTTAACAGAGTAAAGGATATTCAGAATAAAATTGATCTTGAAGAAGATCTTGGGTTCTATAAAAATAAATATTTATTTTTGTAGATCTTAAGTTGTTATGTTTGATGTTTGAACAAAGTTTTAAACACCCAAACATAATATACTATTTGTTTTTTCATAATTTCTTATTGGAGTTTTAAGTAGAGTTGTCACCTCTGTGATACTTATTACTTTAATATTTTTAAGAAAATTTTCTTAAGTAAGAAAAAACATGATGTAATATTACAAATTAATAATAATACACTTTTAAATGTAAACGTCTTGATCTATTTTATGACGGGAATTACTGGCGCCGCCGGTCCACGATTATGCAAACGACGCCAAGCAAAGGCGTCAGCGACAGGACGTAGATTGAACCGACTGCTACGCTTTGGGAATTCGATCTGTGATTCGATAGATTAATCTGAAATGGATTGACGATAAATATCATGTTTTAAACGAGGTCATTAATTATGAGTCTTAGAAAGTTGGCGTGGACTGTTGCGTTTATCCAAAGGTGAAACTGAATGTTACTGATATCTCGTTCACTGACTCCGTAGTCAAGTGGTTCACTAACCGGAATTAAATTCCAGATCATCCAAGATTGTGTTCTCGATTCTGTTGGTGGTTGGTTTGAATTCCACCTGGCTGCACACTTTGTGATAACATTCGGGTGATACACTTCGTCTTCGGCCAGCGTCGAGTGTGCATGGCCATGCATTGCGCGTTGTACAATGTATCGCAATGTGATCGCGACGTTCATACGCAAAACACATAATGGACGCTGCGGTCAGTTTATATTTTTCATTTTTTTTGGCAGTCAATAATTATTTTTATTGTGTCTGGATGTATAAGCACAGATAATATAATACTGGTATAAGTAAAAAGAAAAGGCTAAATAATATAGAATCACACTCTTAATTGCTAATAAGTTCTAAAACCTTGTCGTTATTCCAATCCATGGTCGAAAACTAATTTAAACCAACACGTCCGCTTAGCACGATGTATGGCCTCGAATTTTGGCCACGCAAGTGAAAATCATAGTGATAAAAAGCACTTTGATGTGTGCTAGTTTACTAACAACGATTCGATGTCCTTGTGACTTCGCACGAAATGTCGAAGTATTCGCCAATACTTGGCTACACACATCACGATAACGTGAATATTCGCGACTTCGGAATGTGTGCGGCAGTAGCATGTAGTGTAAACGGCATAATTGCGATCCGCGTTGTCTAAGCGGTTGAAGATTCCAGGTGAACCTCACTTCCAATTTGAGTATTATCTTCACTTACCTTAAGCGAGATGAAGGCCAGCTTTCCGGCAAAGCATACAAATAAAATAAAGATCTTAGTGTTAAGAATATAACTCTTCTGCTACCTACCCAGACTCCATATTATTATTATTTGAAAATATAACTGCACTAATTATATTATATTCTGTTAGCTTATTTTATAACGATTTTAGTGAGAAAAACTCATTTTTATAGTTTTATTACAAAATTTTAAACATTTTGCATTTTTATTACACGCGGAAAATTCGCGATAGGAAGTCCGGAAGTAACTGACACATGCGCGAAATGTTACAAAATGGCGGCGACACAATAGGGGTTATACGTTTTTATCCTTTTCTTGCCCGATCATCTTATCATTATCACACAATCCGTCCATTTATTCGATGGTCTTCCTTTTCTTTCTTCCTTAGACATTCAAATTCATCCTTCTCCTGGTAACGTTGTGTTTGATTCCCCTGTCTTTACGTGTCCTATTTGTCCGTACCTAATTATTACATTATTTAACGATTCCTTTCCAGTTTTCCTATCATTGGAGTAACTTTCAAATTTTCTTTTATAAGGACTAAATTTACTTTTAATCCATCTGAATTTTCATCTCCGTTGCATGCAAGAAATTTTATTGCCAACCATCGATAAAAAGTTAAGTTTTGTCAGAAATGGGGTTTACCCGTATTAAACTTTAAGCAGTCAACTCATCGACTGATACATAATGATGTTTCAGTGTACTTTGAATTGGTATGGAACTTCAAACTAGGTGTAATTTGATTGGGTTAATTTAGAACTGTGACAGCGATACAAGCGAAGCTGGCACCACTTCATTAACTACTGTAACTGCGTTTGTATTGTCTTTCCTGCGAATTGGTGGCGACCTAATTAATTTGAGAATCCCTCATGTAACTCATTGAGATAAAATTAGTACGTATATCGGGAGTGATACTCGACCTCAACAGTCAAAATATCAGCATTCAAAAGGTCGACACCGTATGATCAACGATTTAAAATCTCAACAACATTATTATAAAAACGTAGATAGTTACCTAACCCTAGAGTGGTCGCGCAGAATACATTACATCACACATACGTATTTTAGTACCTACCGCCTGCGCAAATTACGAGCCCATCAAGGTATGATGTAACTTTTACATTTTTTCATTTATTAGGTATTTAAAAATAAATATATAAACAAATCTCCACAGAAGTCAAACTGTTATATTACACTATGTTGTATTCTTTCGAGAATATATTCTATTTTAAGCTTACTTTTGATAGTAATGTCACTTTAAAATTATTCTTATTTGATACATCAAACTTTAAAAAGGTTTTTCATAGTAACAAAATCTTTAAACGACCCATAATCGATGCCTCAGTATTTTAAATAGTAAAAATAATACTAGAAAAATGCACTGAAAAAATCGACTTGCCTCGCCTGAGGCAAGTCGATTTTTCAGTTTTTTTCAGTGCATTTTTTTCAGTGCATTTTTCTAGTATTATATTTACGCGTTTGTAAACGCAAAAATAAAATTATTCCATAGTAAAAATAAGTCTTTACGCCTATGTTAAAAATAACGTAATTAGTCAACTGATAAAAAAGTCAGATCGCACCATATTTTATACAACAATGTTTCTTACAAAATAAATACTAGCAAATTATTTTTTGGATCAGATTGTAAATGTAAACCATTCTCGAAGAACTACAAAATTGCTTCAACCGATTTTATGACAACTAGTTCCAGAGGGCGTAGCCAAGTGACCAGTCGATTGCGTTGAAGAAGTTGAACGTCTAACGAAAATAATAATAATGTATGAAACTGACGTTTTAGTGAGAAAGCTCTATAGCGACTGTAGTCAAAAATTAGGCTTTCATCCACTAGCGCTTATTTCGTATGACTTGTCCTCGTAGATGAACTGTAGAGAAACATCGTAGGGATAAATAAAACCCCTGAGGCCACTAACATGTTTAGCTGCGACTTTATCATTTCTCGCCAGTCTGAGAGGAAAAACAAAATCCCTTTCCTTTCCTCACCATATTCACCAATCCCTCGCCATTCGCTCACCAATTCCTTTTGTCACCATACACACGAACTGATACTAGTGGATGGGGGGCTATTATCATTTCGTTCGATAGAAACGTTGTATCGTTTGCCACTTGTCTAGGCCCCCAGTTTATACCAGCTTGCTTTGTGTAGCGGCTATGTGACCTGACCAGAGGGCCTAGAAAAATGGCCAATCGATTGCGTTGAACGCTTAACGAAAAATATATGTATGACACTGACATAATACTGAGAAAAAAACATGGCGACCAACACGTCAAATGTTAGAGTTGACCATAGATATAAGAAACTGTAGATGGACAATGTAAAAGAGAAAGATAAATAGTATACCAACACGTATATAAGAACGAGATAGATAGACGACCATATCACGTACACGCAGGCGGCCTATGTCGGCCTGTCAGTCACGTAGAAAAGACAGCAACCACAGTATAGAAATGTAACAGTATGGAAACTAGGCCTAGTTGATAAAATAATTACCTACACTCCGTTGAAGCAATAGGGTTGTCCCCTTTAATGTTTTTGATATTGCTTTTTTTATGAAAAAAAAGTTTTCATTATGTAGTGGTCAATCAATCGTATTGAAATAACTAGCTTACAAATAAAATTTAAATAGGTAATCTCATGGCGTCGGTTAATCTCAGCAACAGACGATAGTTTAAAATACGGGAAACAGTTTAATATTGACACACAACAACTTTTAGATTTTTAACTTGTCATCACGGCGTAACCTTTAACAAGTTTTGGCGGGATCGTACGCGAATTGCGGTTGGACGTAAACGTTTCGTGTGCTTTCGGAGCGGGCGCGCGATTGGCACCGCAGCGCAGGTGGAGCGCGGTCGGGTTCATCAGCTGCTGTTTTCGGGTGTTTGTCACGCATTTTCGGGTTGCACCCGAAAATGTGTGTGGTACCTAGTAATTAAAAAACCATTACATAAAAAAATATCTTGATAAAAAGTTGATAATTTCTTCGCCATCTTGGATTTACATTTTGACAGCACTATCGAATTTAAGTCCCTCGAAAACCATGAAAACGACACCCATGACGAAAAAGTTGGTAATTTCTTGCAGCCGCCATCTGGGATTTACATTTTGACAGCACTATCGACTTTAGCTCCCTCGAAAACCATGAAAACGACACCCATGACGAAAAAGTTGATAATTTCTTGCAGCCGCCATCTTGGATTTACATTTTGACAGCACTATCGACTTTAACTCCCTCGAAAACCATGAAAACGACACCCATGACGAAAAAGTTGATAATTTCTTGCAGCCGCCATCTTGGATTTACATTTTGACAGCACTATCGGCTTTAACTTCCTCGAAAGCCATGAAAACGACACCCATGACGAAAAAGTTGATAATTTCTAGCAGCCGCCATCTTGGATTTACATTTTGACAGCACTATCGGTTTCAACTCCCTCAAAAACCATGAAAATGACACCCATAACGAAAAAGTTACTAATTAATTGCAGCCGCCATCTTGGAATTTAATTTTGACAGCACTATCGACTTTGCTTTAACTCCCTCAAAAACCATGAAAACGACATCCATGACGAAAAAGTTGATAATCTATTGTAGCCGCCATCTTAGATTCATGAATTTATTATGACCGATCACTCGAACAATTTTTTTTGAAAACATAAATATTTTTTACCGTTCAAAATCAGCAGGAAAAAAAAAACGATAACTCCGGTTTTGATGAAGCTGAGTTCAAGCAGTCGTATCGAGAAATTTTTAAAAAGAATGCGTAAATTTACTTAGACGTGACCACTCGTCTTGACGTGGCACCCACTACTGACAGCACCGCGACAATCGCTTAGGGGGCACGTTGATGCACACGTTTGTGTGAGTGTGCCGTTTCGAACATTTGTAGGTAGTTTCCTTACTGTTCCACATCTATATACTGTGCAGCAACTTTCAGACTGCAGTACTATTTTTATTATTTTATTTGGAGGGCTTACAGCTTGCATAGAGAAATATACGCTGCAATACATTACAAGAAGCCAGTAACAAGCCTCCACATGTAGAATTAATTTATAAATTTTAAGATTCTTACATTATTGTACAAAACAAATCCTTTAATTAAAAAAAAAAAAACAATTTTAACAAAATAAAAAATGTATACAACAGTAATAAATACTACAGCAAGTAGTCACCTGCCAGCATTCTATTCACACTACTTAAACTACTACATAATAAATCTATGTTGTGATTTGTCCTGCAAACATAATTAAATTGTTTGACGACTCAAATTAAGTAAGAGTTGCTATGATGCACTGTACGTGAGAATGGAACGTGAAGTAGATTTCTAGGACTGCAATGACGAGGTGGATCGTTTACATTTAATTTCGATAAAAGCTCAAGACAGTCGACTTTCAACTGAGCTAATTTCAACGGGAAACGCATAACAGCTATCGTTTTACTAACCTCAAGAGAAATATAATTATCTAGCCCAAAGTAAGTACCATTAAGAAGTTGTGTTGTGGATACTAGATAACGAACATTTTTTATATACATATAATATTTTTTTGATATTTCAATTAAGTCATCAATCATCAACAGCTCATATAATGTCCCCACCGTGAGGCTCGAGCCTACCCCACATTAGAGGCGATTAGGCCTTAGTCAACCACGCTGGCCAAGTGCGGGTTGGTCGACTTCACAAACAACCTAAGAATTTTTTCATAGGTGTGGAAAGCATCGTGAGGAAACCTGCACGGTTTCCTCACGATGCTTTCCTTCACCGTAAAATCGTCGATTAAACGTACATGTGAATTCAAAATTTGAAAACACATTGGTACGTGGCGGGGATCGAATTAGTGCCTCCCGGGTGGGAGACGACGCTCTTACACACTACGCCACCGACGCTTCGTTTTTTTAATAAGTAAACATAAATAAATATATAAACAACCATGACTCGCAAACAAATATTCGTGTTCGTCACACAAACATTTGCCGCTACCAGGACTCGACAGGACCGCTTGATGTGTAGGCAGCTATACTGACCACTCCACCAAGACGCGTCAAATGTATACGATGTGTATACGCATTTAGAGAGTTGAGTGATATGTACACTGACTGACTGAAGAATTTTGTAATATAAATATTAAGAAACTCGTAGTATGATGTTCAGGATTAATGACCCAAAATAAAGTTGAAAACTTCATACATTGTTATAATAATTTTGTTTACTTTGCTTACTATTCACGTTAAGCTATAAACCGAAGCTTTGAACGACTTTATTCGACTTTGATTCTTAGTTCAATTTTCATTTGCAGTTTAATAATTTATCATTTTCAACTTTGCTTAAAATGAAATTAGTCTTTTAAGCTTTTTGAATTAAATATGATAATATTTAAATTTCAAATTAAAGAAACGTTATTTCGAAATAAAGTAAGTGATATTTTTAGACTTGTCGAGAAAGCTTTTAACCTTCATTGTATACCTGATATTAAATAATGATAAAGGCGAAGGTTAAAACGAGAATCACTCACAGTGGCCAGCGTGGTTGACTAAGGCCTAATCGCCCCTAATGTGGGGCAGGCTCGACCCCTCGGTGGGGACATTATATGAGCTATTGATGAAACTCTATACAAGAATCATGGCACAACAGCATTGTCGTGGCGTAGTCTATATAGACGCTTGTAACTCTAGATTCTCACTTGCTACTAGGCCTTAGCCAGCCCAGCTGCTACCAATTTGGAGCTTAGAAGCCATAATTACCTATAGGCTTAGACCAAATAAAAAGTCTTTTTTCTTAAGCTGACGCCACACCGCGGACGGGACGGAACGTCGGGACGGACGTGTGCGTGGCGAATGTACCGCGACGTCCCGTCGAGGGACGTTGCAGTGTAACGCCTTCGATATTTCCTATATTAATAACGCTCAGCGTCACACACACGACACACAACACTGACTGTTAACAACTGAAGATTTGACTGTACTAAAGTTTAAAAATAAAACAATGTGAATATTTTTTTATGTGACATAGATGACAAACGAGTATTTACCCAGGTAATGATGCTGTAATAATAACACGCGCGCTGCCTTACCTCCTCCATGGACTTCTGACAATGTTACTCACCACCCATAGATTAAGGAGGTAATCTGTTTCACCACCAGAAACAGAATACTAAGAAAAAATAGTAGTTACTCGACTTCTTTAAGATGAGGATAGTTCCCCAGACGAGGGGTAAAAAACCGAGCAACTTGAATCTCAACGAATATTATTTGACGGCAGTTCTAGCTACTGAGTACGAAGGTCGCACAAACTTTGAGCTGCTAATCCGCTGTACCCTGACTTATTACTGTCATTAGGATTAAAATTCTAATAACCCCTCTTAACCTTCAACTTTGTTGTGCTGTAATCCATTTCGCACCAAACCATTTCTGTAGCCCTAAATTTATCAGTTTTATAACGTCCTCTTACTTCTCGCCGGTATCGCTAAGCCGATCCGTATTGAAGCCGAGCAATCTGCGGCCTATCGACTAATTTGCATTTCCATCCAGTCAATGTCGACCGTGAGATCTTTTAAATTCTCCATCGGTCGTATCTTTAACGACTCTCAAGCACTTCGCAGTCACTTTGGCAAACGCCCATTAATGTTTTAAGGTGATCTCAGCGATGCCTTTTTCTTGTTTGTTAATGATGTTGACTTTCGACGCAAGATAAAGAGCAATCAGAAGGAGACATATTGTATATGGTTATTTCACTTTGAATATCTGCACTGATGTTGCGGTAGGTTTGGTTTATGGCCCTAAATGCCATGAGTGCGACGCCGACATAGACACGGCCCAACACATACTGGAGGTGTGCCCGGCATGGGAGTCCCAGCGCGCCGCTCTCACCGCGGCGATAGGCAGAGACCTCTCGCTGCCGAACATCATACTCAAGGTGGTCGCCAGCGAGAGGTCGTGGCAAGCGGTCGCCTCCTTCTGTGAAGAGGTTATCTCCAAGAAGGAGGCTGCGGAACGGGTCCGCGAGAATGACCCCCTTGCCAACCCGAACCGCCGAAGAAGACCCGGCAGGAGAAGGCGGCTCCATGGGCTGCAGCAGAACCCGCCGTAGTCAGGGGCATGGGGGATGGGTAGGGTCCATCTCCCATTATGCACGCCCCTAAGTCGAGAGGATGCCTTCCTTCCCGCGGGCACCCTCCGCCAGTAAGAGGAGTCTCTCCGACAGGTCGTTGGACGCGGCTCGTGATGTTGAGCCACAAGGTGCCCTTGCCGCGTCTACCAAAAAGCAACCAAGTGGGAAGACGTCTGGTTTTAGTGGGTATTATCAACATACGAATACAACATACTATTAACACTCATTATCCTAAAAATGGGTTGAGCAAAGCTTTAGCCAAATCTGGCTATATGATGTACTGCCTCAAAATAGTGAGTAGTTACCATCTAGTCGCTTACACAAAGGGGGCATCCAACCCATACAGTAACTAAACCTTTGAACCAACAAATAAAAGCCCACAACCAGGGCCCTTATACATAGTAACAAATAGAAGTGATAACGAACAAAATATATGGGATTGACTTTATCCGTCGTTAAATCACGTGGCCAAACGTAGCTCTAAGTAAGTTGAAAGCGAAAGCTAAGACGCTGTAAATAAGCAAGCAATATGGCATATGATGACGAATTTCGATATTCGATATATCTTAGCGTTTCGAAACGATTGCCACTTGTCTAAGTCACCAGCATAGACCTCCACAATCTCCATTGTATGTATATGTTTTACTTTAAGCCGTAGCACTACTTACGTAAGCATGACTGGATTAAAATTGATGTGGGCCCCTCGTAAAATCTGCAGCGCAATACGCTCTCTATCTGACTATCTCGACTACGTTCCAGAATTTTCAACACTCCGAGTAATAATAAAGTGAACAGGATCAAACTCGCGCTACGTCAGTTTCCTCTCAGCGAAATCAATTTCTTGATTGTGCGACAAAATATTAGTTCGCGTTGGAATGCTAGTTGAAATGTGTATACGTTGCTTGACATCTAAGAAGCTTACCTTCTCTACTATCATTATTTTGTGATTTGGCCTTAATTTGTGAGGGCCGTCTGTATTTTTGTTTACTATTACACTTTCAATCTCAGCGTTTTCAAAGTCTGCCTCTTCTCATAAGACCTTTTCATTAAAAATTGATAAAGCAAGGTGCCATTGATTATTTAGCCTAAACTTAAAGCTACAAGAGCTCGGTACTAGTCATTGAAAATGTACTCAAACGCAAAATCTTTATCGCACTAAATCTTTTAGAGCAGACATGATCCCTTTAATGGCGAAATACAAGAAGCTAAGAGAAAAATGACCTGAAATAACTTAGTTATAAACGGTGATAGTTGCTTTAGTACGCAGTTTGAAATCTATTATAATAAAAGAAAAGTCCTGCCTGACTGACTGATCAACGCCCAGCCCATACCCTTGGATCTAGATAGCTGAAATTTTGAAGAAAGACCTTTTATGATGTAGACAAGGGATAAGACTGGATTTTTCAAATTCAATCCCGAAGGGGGTAAAAATAGGGGACGAAAGGTTGCATGGAAAGCCGTTATTTTTAACGTTAAATCCATTTAATTGGTATATGGACGTCAATTAAGAGTTAAGAAAGAGGTATTTAAGGATTTCTCACAGTTAAACCCCGAAAGGGATAAAATAGGGGATGAAAGTTTGTATAGGAAATCCGTAATTTTTACAGTAAAATCCATACAAATTGGTTTTTTGGTTAAAAATTAAGAATGACGTATTTTAGGATTTCTCGAAATTCAACCCCTAAAATAGGGGACGAAACTATGAAAGTTTGTACAGGAAATCCGTCATTATTATAGTAAAATCCATAAAAAATGGTATAATGGTCTTTCGATTAGATAATTAAGAATGACGTATTTAGGATTTATCGAAATTCATCCCCTAAGGGAATGAATTTCGATAAATCCTAAATAAATGAAATATACGATGAAATAGGGGATGAAAGTTTGTATGAGAAATCCGTATTTTTTATAGTAAAATCCGAAAAAAATTGGTATATGGCTTTTCTGTTAAAAATAAATAAGTAAACACGTGTTTTAGGTTCAACGAATTCAACCCCTAGAAGGGGGCAAGGGGTGACAAAGTCTGAAAATCAATGAATTTAGGCACTTGATAATACATAAATAAGTTTTTGAAATATCAACTCACATGGGGATGAAATAGGAGATGAAAGTTCGTATGGAAGTCCAAAAAAATTTGTCTATATTTATTGGAAACATAGTGCATGATTATTAAAAAATAATACAGAAAAAAACTAAAATGCTTCCCAATGTAACCTATTCCACGCGGACGAAGTTGCAAGCAAAAGGTCGTAAAGAAATAAAATAATAAACTCTTCTTCATAAAATCGAGAAAATTTTAGAACGTTTACAAACCGTATGTTATTCGCAAGAAAAATCAGAAACATAATTTTTTTCAATAGTCTTTTAACTTAGTTGTTTGAGCAATTTATAAAGCTTTAAAATGATTCATTTACACTGTTTAGCTACGTGAGTGGCATGAATTCTATTTAAATTCCACAAGTGTGAAATTTTTTCATTCGTCATTTTCATAGATTCTGTTCGCGCCAATTTAAAGCGCCATTCTAAATTTATCATGATTTTATTTTTTGTTTACATGAGTTTTTCTCTCGAGTTCTTGTTGTATAAAATATTTTTAGCAAAAAAATAGGACAACCGACTTCAATGCGTACAAATTTAAACTAAAAAAAGAAAGAAATAAATAATATTTTTATGAATTAGTTGAAAAGAGCGTCATAGAAAACCAAGGAAAGTATTGATACACATTTATAATTCTTTATTTATAATTCATACTCCGATATATTTGGAGCCGGTGCCAGCTAGCAAAGGAGGATAGTGTTTGCAATTTTCGAACTTCACGGAGCGGCGGATTATTTCTTATCTGATTATTTCTTATCGTTTAGTTAATGGATTAATCAAGTTCGTATCTATTAGGTAAGTTTATTTTGCTTAGGCTGGCACCGACTCCAAATATATCGGAGTATGAATTATAAATAAAGAATTATAAATGTGTATCAATACTTTCCTTGGTTTTCTATGACGCTCTTTTCAACTAATTCATAAAAATATTATTTATTTCTTTCTTTTTAGTTTAAATTTATACGCATTGAAGTCGGTTGTCCTATTTTTTTGCTAAAAATATTTTATTTCATTATTTTTAGTGGAAATAAAGTATATTTTATTGAAAACGGATAGGCCTACTAGGCGCTCATTAAAACTTAATGGAAACTTTAACTAAAACGTTTTATTTGCTATTACTGATTTGTTCAAAAAGGGTCGAATTTATAGATAAAATTTATACGGGCCATTTCTGATCTTGACGTACCTAAAAAAGAATCATTAAAATCGAGTCGTAATACTCATAATTGACGAAGTAATCAGGTAACAAACACAAAAAAAACAGTCGGATAGAGAACTTCCTCTTTTTTTTAAGTCGGTTAACAAATAATATCACGTCTCAGACCTATATCTCATTACAAATGCCTGCCATTCATTCAAAATGAATGGTTAGTTAATGAACTATGAACCTAGTTATTTGACTTAAGTTCATAAAATAATTTGTCATAGTTTATGTGTTGACTATTGGACCTACTAACCAAAATTTCACTATTGCATATTAGGTAATGGCAAGTTCAAAAAAAAAATTGCCATTATTTTTGTGTTCGTGGACGATATTATTATTTCATCCCCAATGAAATTATCATTTTAACAAAAAAGTACTGAACCAATTTCGGTATAATTTATACGGGACCACCTTTGGAGTATGTCCTTCCTAACGAAAAAAGAATCTTCAAAATCGATTCATAATTGACGGAGTAATCGCGGAACATACATACAAAAAAAAAAAAAAAAAAAAAAAAAAAAAAAAAAAAAAAAACATACAGTCGAATAGAGAACCTCCTCCTTTTTTGAAGTCGGTTGAAAAACACGTGTTCAGAGACTCCATTTTTAAATCAGCGTACAATTTTTGTTACTTTAATTACATTTTCACTTGAAATTGGCAAAATGCGTACGTTTATGTATCGCGACGCCATTAATTAAGAATAGAATTATTCTGTTTGTGTTATACCTATTGTTTATTATCCTTGTATGACTAAAAAACTCTTTAAAAAGAAAATACTTAATTTCTCCTAATTTCCCGCATCTCATAAATAAAACCACCTATTGACATGAGAAATGTTGAATGAAGTTTACTTGCAAGTGTGTGAAATGATTCTAAGTTCATAATTATGGATATTTTCTTAGTGATGTTACTTTGCCCGGTGCTATTGAGTATAGACAGTTCTGCTGGTGACTTTGCTAGATCTTATGCGTGTGATGGTGGGATATCACCATCACACGCATTGGCCCACTCAACCGTCCGGACTACTACAGTGGCTCAATAATTTGTTCCTTTGTATGTTCAAAACCCTCCAGCGATTTTTCAGACTTGATCCGTATTAGTGATATGTGCTCAAGTTGTTCGGTGCCTGCTGGTTTAATGCTGTACTGAATTTCGGTCGAGACATCGCTACAGATCACAATTGAATGACGTTACTCAATTAAAATGACAGACTGCTGATGAAAGTGTGTAATGATGACATTACGGTGATGATACGTGGAGTGACCATAGGAGATGGTGAAGCGTGTAAATAGCTACCATCTATAAAAAATATAGGGCGAATTTCGGCAATTCCTTGTGGAGCGGCGAACTGAATGACTTACAACGGCTATAGACTGAACACCAACAATCTGGCAAAATAGGTCGGATAAACGTAATGCACGACTCACCCGATGTTTCACCGATCATAAGCCTTCAGATCTAAAGAAGGTAGGCACAGCCACTGCTCGCACTAGTCCTGCGATTATAGGTATTCCAGTCCATTAGTTGCACCAAACATAATTTGCAGAAGTCACCAATATCTTCTCGCGGGCAATATAAGAATTTATTATTGCGCTTGAAGTATATTATTCAGTAAAAATGCGATCACGGCGAAAATTTAGAAAATATGTGTTAATTGCGGCGTAGCGAAACATACAGAAATATGACATTATGCTATTTTAAAACTAAAATTTAATCTTCATTATAATCCATAATATCTTTCTGTACTGTGTCTGCTGCTGCGGCGCTAATGCCTTGAGAACCACTTATCCGATTAATATAATTATAGATGTCTGGTACATTGTCTAATTACGGTATTCAGGATATGGGTTTATTAACATCAATTGTTAATTAACAATTGATTATAATAAAGCTTAACGGACCGGGAAGCTATAGGGTCAAGACCTTAGTCAAGACACACAGATCGATAGGTTTTCGAAACATTTCCGATGAAAAGTAATACATTAGTACGCATAATTTCGATCGACCGCTTACGAACTCATACGAACGCGTTCGCATCGGTCCGCAGGTAAAAAGACGCGGTTTTTGTACCATACTTTGTACCTACTTACTGTTCTAACAAATTTGTAATTCATATTTTACTTTGGTATAAGTACTTTATAAAATAATTATGTTACGAATACTGTGTCACTGTATATGTTCACTAGGTGGTAGAACTATATACAGGGTCGTCTGGATAGGTACCACCGCCTTTCTTATTTCTGCCGTGAAGCAGTTCGCTGTGTTTCGGATTGAAGGGAAAGGTAGCCAGTGTAATTACTGGGCATAGAAGGCATATCATCTTAGTCCCCAGGATTGCAAAGCACTTGCAGTGTTAAGTAATTTATCCTTAATATTGCAAGTGCCTATAGGCGACGGTAACCACTTAACACCGGGTAGGCCGCAAGCTTGTTTGCCATCTCTTAGTATAAAAAAACTGTATGTTACGAAAACTGTATTTTTTTCACTGTTGCTGATCTTGGATGCACGTAGTCGTGTTTATATGTCTTTCATCGTCGATTGCCGCTATGTGCCGTCAATCAACTTATTTTGACCCTAAATAACTATTTATATTACATTTGTAGTTCACAGGTTTTAACGACAGTCAGGTCAGGAGGGTTTATAATATTTTTTAATTCTCATAACGTTTATAATAATCATTTATTTATTGCAAGTAACATGACTCATTATTTGTTAGTTATAAAAGGCTTATCCTATGTTAGTAACTATATCTATACATCTGCATTTAAATTATTTTGCTTGCACAATTCCGTCAGAAATTGTTCACATAAACGAGGTTGAAGAGCCTTGGTGAGCTCAACCCGCCTTGTCTCAATCCACACTCCAACCTGTATGGTTCAGACACACACCTCACATCGCACACTGTTGACCTGGTTCTTCACTACATAGTATAAAACAAAGTCGCTTCCACGGTCTGTCTGTCCCTATGTATGCTTAGATCTTTAAAACTACGCAACGGATTTTGATGCGGTTTTTTTTAATAGATAGAGTGTATCTTAAGAAAGGTTTATATCCTGCCCCACCATAACTAGAGTTGACTCCATCAGATACCTAGGTGTCATTCTGGATGATTGCCTTAACTGGCACAATCAGATTCAAACAACTGTTAACCGTGTGAGAAAACTCATCCCGGTTTTCAAGAGGCTACGTAATTCCGCTGACCACGCAGTTCTAAAAACCGTTTATACTGCACTATGTGAATCACTCCTTTCATATTGCATCTCTATATGGGGAGGTACTTCAAAATCAGTTATTATAAAGTGAGCCCAGTACCCCTAGTATGAGTTTGTTAGTTTTCGAGCTCGATCAAACGTATCGTCTCTTTTCATACATTGCCCACTAGCGCCCCTAGCGGAAACTATCTGAAACAGTGGGAAATGTATGAAGAGAGACGATACGTCGGATCGAGCTCGAAAACTATCAAAACTCATACTAAGGGTACTGAGAGCAATATTGAAAGTCATGTACAGGAAACCGTTTAGATTCCCAACAATTCAGCTGTATGAATCCACTCGTGCGTTAACTGTAAGGCAAATTTTTATCTTTAAGACTATTTTGCGACAACATTCTATTCTTCCGCAGCAGTGTAACGATCCCTCAAGGCGCCGACAGAAACCTCCATACCCCTTGATTCCGTGCAGAACTAGTTTTGCTAGGCGACAAACAGTTCATGCTAGCTGTAGAATTTATAATAGGATTGATGGTATTTTAAATATACATAAACTCAATAAGTATGAGACTAAAAATTTATCTTGTGTATTTTTTAACTATATGTATTAATTGTTTAATTGTTTGATGAAGCCAAATAAATTTATTTTGATTTGATTTGATTTGATTAAAAACAAGGTTAAACCTTGGTTACAAGCGCATTCCTATATTGAAACGGAAGAAATTATAAATTAAAATATTACACACACACACACACACACACACACACACACACACACATAAAAACACATACAAACACATTAATGTACAAACTTCGATGCCAATATTTGTTTTTATTGTTACTTTAATTTCAATTTTCTTTTATTTTATTTTATTTTATTCCATTTGAGCCCAATTAAGACTATCTCACCTGTAAGAGCTTATCAAAATGTTAAATAATCACCGAACCACTGACTTTCGTAACACAGGTTTGACCTAGCATGAAAGTCAGGAGACTAATCAGTTCTGTAGACTGTTATAAGCCATAGAAATCTGTAAACTAGTTTTAAGTACTTACCGACTGTAATGTCTTATACGGCTTAAATAAATAAAATTTTATTATTATATTATTATTATTATATGTAAAATACATGCATATTTACATAAGCATTGCACCTGTGCGAAGCCGGGGCGGGTCGCTAGTATACCAATATTTAAAAATATTGAGAAGCTCTCTAGGTAATTGAGACTTTTCGAGCTTCTGCAAAAGCTTATTGTTTTTTATTTAGAAATAATCCATCTTTATGTAGTTGATTTTAAAAATGAGTTAATAAAATGTTAATAAAAGCGTATGTTATTACGATAAACGCGCCCATTGATTTATAACTCAAATGTGGTGAAACCAAAGCAAATTTGTCCCGCTTATATGTGTTCATTTATTTCAGCGAATCGTTAACAGCGAATGAATGGCGACGCTCTCTAGAACCATTAAAATAATATATTGAAGGTCTGCGATGAAAATTGTGATTCGTTTTAGTACTTTTTGTAATATAGAGATGTGACCTATTTCTAATAGCGGTATATTTTCTTTAAAATAAAAGAAAAAAAAATTCTTTTTATAACAAGTCTATTCCATCTGATAGAAAGCAAAAGTGGAACCCAAATATAGCTATTTAGTGTGAGAAATAATATGCGCCGCACTAACTACCCTTGCCTTGCTTGCTTCAAGGTGCTTTTTGACGGCTCTTTTGTGACACAATATAATATGCGGTTGTAAATAACACTATTCTCTCAAATAAGGTAAGTATGACAAAATATTTGTTATTTTAAAAATAGTGTGTCAGTTATAACGGACTGATGCTGGTATTCCGTAAGCGCCTACATTTTTCTCTTTTCTCACTACTACTATAAAAACATACTAAACTATTGACAAATATATAAAGCTACATAAAAATACATCCTGTTTAGAAAAATGTTTTCAACTGCATTTCATCTTAGTTATTTGTCAACCGCCCTTATTTATCCATGTGTTGGCGACTGGCCGCCACATTGTCTATACTTTTATAAATTGAGTTTGACGTTGATGGCGGTTGCCTAGTTACCTTTGTTATTTTTCAGTTTTATATTGTCTTGTAAATTATACCGAAGTAAAAGTGTTACCAATTATTCTCGCGTCCTTTTCTTTAATTTACACTCTTTCTCGTCCTTTTTATTGGTCCTTCTACCTTCAGAACCTCGTAACACTTTTCTTTCGTGTAATAATTTGCAAGATGGTGATAACTCGCAGAGCACCGCTTAATGTTGGTGCTCCGGAGGAGTTCGGCGCGACACACGTCGTGAACACACCTTCACGTTCATTATACGACGTCGCACCGGGCTCTTCTGCGAGTCCGTTGAAAGTCCAAGTTTCAGGTGACTTGGAACGACAAGCTCGACGCTCTCAGCCCCACATCGGCAGCGACACGACGCGGTCGGCGGCCACGGTCATGGCTCGCAAGCTGGCCGCGCACGTTCGGTTTCAACGCCGGGAGCTGGAGCGCACCCGTGAGCTGTCACGTTTGGAGCGAGAAGTTGAGGAGATGGAGCTGCAGGCAAAGCTGGCCGCCATCGACGCTGGAGACACAGATATTTATCACATGCGTACTCGTAGCTTAGCTAAAGCTAATGTAGTTAATAGTTGGGTTGAAGACACCGCGAAGCTTCTTGGCGACGCAACATGTCCGACTAGCCAACCCGTTGCGTGGAACACTCCGCCGGTTGTACCCTGCGTCATAGAGGGAACGTCCTTGCAGCCGCGTAGTGTCGCCCTTCCACGTGACAACGTGGCATTTGTCAACCTGACCAACGCAGATGAATCTTCAGCGCCCGTCATTCCTCAACTCGCCGTAGCTATTCACGCTGTAGCATCACAGCCATGCAAACTAAACTCGGAGTTGGTTACCTTCACTGGAAACCCTCTAGAGTGGCCGCTTTTTAAGGAAAAATACAACGACACTAAATCGTTATTTTCTCTAACAGACAACATTTGTCGTCTGCGAAATGCAGTACGCGGCGCCGCACGCGAAGTCATTATGTTACTTCTCCACACTGCAGAGGATCCTGAGGAGATCATGTGTGCCTTGGAGAGGAGCTTCGCGCGCCCCGAGCAGATTGTTCTTAATGAAGCTGCTGCAGTGCGGATCTTTCCTCAGATAAGTTTAAAAGAATATTTCAATACATTTACTTATAAATCGTACAACTGCGTTTCCACTGTAAAGCTTTTGATAGAGCAGGAATATTTTTATTCCCCGGAGCTTTTTATTGCTGTTTCATCTAAGCTAAGCCCGCTAACTAAAGCAAGGTGGACAGATTACGCAGCAGATAGAGATTCCGATGTTTCTTGTGACGTTCATAATACTCGTAGTTTGACGTCATTGAATCTCAAGTCACAGACCATCAATATGGCAGGCCTAAACCACAGTCATCTTCGAGAGTGGAAAGATGTTTTGACTCATCACAAGCCGACACCGTCAACCATAATCGATGCATGCGACTGGCCTCTGTTAATTAGCAGAGAGTCTCGTACGGGTAAGCAGTCTGAGCCAGTCGCCCGTCGGACTTTATTAGGCGGGGTTACATTTGGGGCCGGTAAAGAAAAGTTCAAATCTTTGAATTTTGTAAACTACACTGTTGTAAGTAATTATGTAAATTGGACTTCTGTTGAACATCAGGTCCACGGTTCACGCAAGTTTACGACTACTACGATATCGTGCTTCCATCGAGCTTCGAATCGTGTACTTTTCATGCCACCAGCAATATTTAGTATTGTCTCTGAACACCCATGGTGGGACGGTATACATCTTTTGGAATGGGGGAACTATCTCCACGTAAAGTATAAACCTGTGTGGACTGAACTTTTGCTTTGTATTTTTTCCATTACGTTCGATGTAACCTTTTTAGCTCCACATAGGTTATAATTAATTGTTTTGTTCGTTTTTATTTGTAGGAAAGAATTCGATTTTATTTTCTCTGTTTAATGTTATAATTTTAAGTTTATATCGTTGCTCTTTCGAAGCTCTTTCTTTATTCTATTACAGTTCTCGAGTAATATTGTTAAATAGCGACAACCGTCTATTTAGCGCTTAAAGGTTTAACGCCTGCATATTTTGTATTTTTATAACATGTCGTATTGGTTACCAACCAACTATAATGTATATAATAAGGTTAAACTTTTGAATGTTTTTTTTATCACGTTGCGTCCATATTGTTGCGTCAATCCTTTTATTAGTTTGTAATTAGTTAGTCTAATACATTTTTTGTTCCTTAGCATTTAACGTTGTAAGCAGAAGAAAACTTGCTTGTTAATTGCTAGATAGCTTTCGCTCTGAGATGATTTGCTGAAAACGTCCATGGTTCTGCCTCAGACCTGCCGCTTGGCAGCGATAGAGCCAATGCCTTTTGAAGATGGCCTAAGCGAGAATGCAAGAATTTATTTCATGTGGTCGCCACCGTACCAAGCGTCTTGTTGTGAATTTTTATTTTGAGAGCTAGCTATACTCACACGAATGCGTACCAAATTTGCTCCAGTGGTTCGTGTGTAGTCTATCCATACGATTATCTGCCACAAATGTTTGAGGCATAAGGAAGAAAGTCAAGCCTGAGACCCCATCGACTGGTTGGAAACGTTGGTTCCTGTTGAGAGCACGTGTGCCACTTATTTCATTACTACTCATCTGTACAGCGTTTAGAGTAGAAGCCGCTTTATTGTCATGATGGCGAGGCGTTGGAATCGCATGGTGCTCTACGTTACGAGACATTTGGAAGTCTCTGACATTGTTTGAAAGCAGATGCCATCGTCAACTTCAGTGCAGCTCCCCCTACTCGAAGGCGCTATCCTCACCGCAGTTTCTTCACGACGGTACCCTAACTCATATTTGATGATGACACAACGTTGTGGAAGTTTGATCGACCCTGTGATTGCCGAATAGAGTCAAGATGAAACTCCTGCAATAGGATATTGAAAATGTTGGCGACTCACATCCTCTAGAGTGTCTGATCACTGAGCATCGCGGCGACGACTTACGAGGAACTCGACGAGAGGCCATGGAATGCCCAGCAATGTAAACCTGTTCTTCTTTCGTCCCTTGTCGGTCAGTCGCCACAGTAGTATTGTAGTGCTCGCACTAGAGGTCGGGCATGTTGGCGACTGGCCGCCACATTGTCTATACTTTTATAAATTGAGTTTGACGTTGATGGCGGTTGCCTAGTTACCTTTGTTATTTTTCAGTTTTATATTGTCTTGTAAATTATACCGAAGTAAAAGTGTTACCAATTATTCTCGCGTCCTTTTCTTTAATTTACAGTCCGTTTCTCGTCCTTTTCACCATGATTGCGTAAGCCCGACTCTACACTTTTATTTAAGAATTCGTTGTTTTCAATTGCCACTTACAAAATCCGCAGGTAGAGGCTTCAAAGGACGGATTACGGAGTTTTTTAAAACGTTATAATATAAATGAAGCCCAATTACTTGTGACCGAACCAAGGACCACTTTTTTCTTTTTCGAGTAAATTGCTCCTGACGCTTGAGTTCGGGCTGCAAAGGGAAATAAATTGCAAAATATAGAAATACGCGGACGATTGGAAGAACTAGGTTTGAGCCGGAATAATTTACGATATCGCTGTTCCCTTCTTGAAATTAAATCTGGTTTTCTATTGGCAAATATTGGAGACGAGACTTGTGAAGTGAAATATTCATAATTCGTTCTTGGAAATTTTGGAATTTATTAATAAGTTCCAATTCGCGAACTGAACTTCGGGTTAGTCAATGCATGAAGATGCCATTCCATGCACGTGTTGGTTGTGCTGTCTAAATTTCGCATTAAAGTAACTACAGTAAAACAACGTACAAAAAGTAGTTTTGTACGAAAATGGATCAATGAATCAATCCTCTTGTAGATTTTTTTATAACAATGTGTTAACAGTATTATTGTATTAGAGGCAATGATTAGCAAAGACCACTGGTCTTTGCTAATCATTGCCTCAGTGGAAGCAAGCGTTACCTGGAATCCTTCTGGAGACTGCTCCAGAAGGGTTCCAGGTAACGCTTGCTTCCACTTACAGCCTTATCATTACTTACTATCTAGTGAAGACCCAAGAGCTTCCCGGTAGAAATGCCAAAAGAAGGCTAAATCCATGGTGCCATAACTCTTAATTGCCATGTGATGTCGGCAGATTAGAATAGCATCACCCCATATTCCTTACCATCAAGAGAAGACCCAAGAGCTTCCGGGTAAAAATGCCAAAAGAAAGCTAAATCCGTGGTGCTATAACTCTTAATTGTCATGTGATATCGGCAGAGCAGAATAGCATCACCTCATCTCATCTCATCCTCCAATGGGTGTCGTAGAAGGCGACTAATGGATCAGCAAAGGGTTATTCAGTACTTTACACTCCGTCCACCAATCCGCATTGAGCAAGCGTGGTGGATTAGTGCTTAAACCTCTATTGATGACAAGGGGAGACCTTGCACCTCCTCGTATCCTGTGGGGGTGACTGCTCCCGATAGCCTTATAGCCACATTGGCACTAGGCAATAGAGGGTGTTTAGTCGGTAGGAGTCCGACATAACCCTAGAGCCGGCCCTAGGGTATCCATGTAGGATTCACCCCCTCCTTCCCTCGTTTGTCCGGAAGGTGGGGTCCAGCGGGGGGTAGGGGAGAAAAAAAAGAAGAGGTATTGTGTCCCAACAATGACCTCTTTCAAGATCTGGTAATACGATTGATTGAATAGAAAAGCTTAAGTGCTTTTACATCAGCGTTAGATGTTTGTATTTATCGATCCTTAACTCAAGAACAACACACAAATACCTGTACAAAATAATATCTTGTTCAACCATAGACAGATTAGTTAGATAGGTTTCTCATGGAAATTTATGGAGGGACTGCAAATTTCCGACCGGTTCCAAAGAGTGGTCAAAGGTATGGCATGGACATACGATCAAAGGTAGCTTGCAGCTGGCAGGTTAGGGTTGCCGCACATCGAATACTTTTTGGACAAAAATCGCAGTTTGAGAAAAATTCGTCGCATTTTGGGACGTGTCGCTGGCTTGTCTTTTTTGTATGTAAGAAACACTTTGGGCTATGCTTCAAAGATCTGATACCTCCGGTATTTTAAGGCAACCAAGCGATGGATTCAAATGAGAACCGGCTGATCAAAAGTCGGATTGACGTACCGAGGGTTTAGTGTTTATTACGAATAAAAATGCGAGGCTTTTGCAGTTTTCGGTTTTTTACTTTATTTATGCTATTAGACATTGCTTCTTGCCGAGACCGATATGACTTTAGTTGGGAAAATAACGAGTTGTCCGGGTGCCCTTATTGCTAATCTAAATGCTCGAACTTTCCGTCGGAACGCTCTTTTGTTTTATTTCCTCAAGTAAACCAGTAGAAATAGACAGAATAAGTCAACTGTAGGCAACTTAACGTTCTTGACCCCGATGTGTACCTACCTACATACAAACGATCACGCTCATAGTCCCAATAGGGTTTGAACAGAGCCTTGTGCAATATTTCGTTATAAATAATGCCACATCTGGCAGTATGGGCCTCCAAATATTGACAGGTTACCAGTCTGTCGCTATTGTATAAAAACATCTAACATATAATATATAGAAAAACATCCCGGTTTTTTTTATACTACGAGATGGCAAACATGCTTGCGGCCCACCTGCTTGCGGGTGTTAAGTGGTTACCGTCGCCTTTAGACACTTGCAATAATAAGGGTAAATTACTTAACACTGCACGTTGCGATATCATCCTGAGGACTAAGATGATATGCCTTCCACACCCAGTAATTACACTGGCTACCTTTTCCCTCGATCCGAAACACAGCGAACTGCTTCACGACAGAAATAAGAAAGGCGGTGGTACCTACCCAGACGACCCTACATATGGGTCTACCACCTAGTAAATTAGACAATGCCAAGGTGAGCATGTGCCAAGGGCTGAATTGTATGAGGGTGTATAAACATGTCATATCGCTAACGTTGCGCCTCAGGGTACTAGGGGGAACTCTGGTCTTTTTTTTGAATTTTAAGTTCTTTTTATTAACAGGAACGTAATAAAAGCTGGTTACTAAAAAGGATTTTTCTTTTAATTTCTTGTTTCCAATAGGCCTTAAAGTTTATAATTATACACATAGTTATCACTTTAGAGATAAACTATATATTACTAGCTGTCCCGGCCACGCGTTGCTGTGGTAATTTCATAACATTGTATCTGCAGTAAAAAATATGACTACTTATCAAGATAAAAACTATCCTATCTCTCAAGTTGGATCAAACTGTACACGGTGTACAAATTTGATTAAAATCGGTTAAGTAGCTTAGGAGTCCATCGCGGACAAACACCTTGTATATTAAGATAATATAGAGATAATGAAAATTTCTTAATACAAAGAATATTTGTATTAAAAATATTTAGGTATAATAAAACATTATATTTCCCGAAAAATATACCTCCGTAAATAATTCAGAAATTAAGAACTACATAGTTAAACGTGTTATAGTTAACATAATTTAAATACTATTTGTGTTTTTTCCTACGAAATTCTTCCTACGAAATGCAGATGCAATTTTAATGCTATGAACTAAATATATTAAGTATGAATGGTATTACCTCAGCACGACAGAACCGATATGCTCAGTCTATTAGATATGGGCATTCGCGTATTCTACAGCCGCACAAGACATAGCTGATTACACAAAAGGACGCGATGAGATTCGATAATATAGATTGTTTATTTTGAAACCAATATCTGTTTAGGACATCTTTATAATGAACTACTTGATCGAATTTTACAAAAGGAACAAACTTATTTTTAGTGACTTTGCTTCGGTGATACATAAATTCAGCAAACCGTTACCAAGAGCAGATATTTAAGTATGTATCCCGCAGTGCTCTTGTTTTGTTTCCAAAAACAAAGTTGCTCAAGCGTTAACTTGTTCTAATTTTCTCGTTTGCAATACAAAATATATATTTTTTTATTTCTGTTAAATTGACGGAGGAATTTTGACTGAGTGTAGCGATGAACTGACGATCAGTTGATGATTTCGCCACTTGAGAGATTAACAAATGTAATCATCGCTTGTACCGAGATGTGTCACCAAAAAAAATAATGACAAATTCCACCATGCGTTCAATAGGCACGCTAAAAACTTTAATCAAAATTCATTTCTCAATCAAAGTGATAAATTGCGATATTCTGTAAAGATCTGTACATTTCATAAAATACTGGAACAAATAAAATACTTCAAAACAGCTCTTCATCACTTACTCGAAATTGTAAATCTAATTATTTAATATTTAATATAATTGTTTCTATGTAGCATGTTGGAATAATAATTAATTAGAATGTAATGACTTCAAAATTAATTTACCAAATGAATAAATGTATAATTAAACTTTATCACAAAGTTATAATTATGTAAAGTTGCATTTGCATTAACAATTGCTAAATAGGCTTAAGATCAAACTGATAATTGTAAATATCTTGTAAATACCCTATTTATCGCGAATAAAGAATTTAATTAATTGATTTGATTGTAAACATTTTATTGAGAGCGGCAACTGATTGCGCAGAAAAATGATCTCGCAATGATATTTTCGCTATCTTCGTTGCTTACTGTTGTAAATGCAACTTTTTCTACCAATCAGACCATTTTGGTAAAACGTGATGGTGTTATGCTCTTAAAGTCTTTATTGTGCTTCTACCTTATACAAAGATCTACTCCCTGTATTGAGTGAGTGAAAGAGTCACGCAATAAGCAAACGAAGCCAATGATTTTTCTTCTATTTAAGTGAGATAAAAATATAATTATAATAAAATTGGAATTCGACTCTCTCCGACGAGAATCACGTCCTCAACAAAATAATAACAACGTTAACGAGGAATTCCGGTAAACACGTTTTAAATATTAATGCTTCTCTGTTAATATTTACTTGATGCTATAAATTCATCTTGTTCTTGTTTGCCGAGTTCATTTAAAGGTGAAACTTAGGATTTGATTCAGTTAGAGTCAATGCCTTGTTAGTTATAATATACTTCGGAGCACAGCTAAAGCCGAAACGCTTTCATAATTATGACAATTTAGGTGTAGACTTAGATTTGAATAATTACAAGTACCTACAGACTTTTACGCAATTGCATTTGAATTAAATAATTGAAGACGGTTAATTGTCTAAGCAAATTACACTGCCAAACTAGGAAATTATAGTTCTGTCCATTTGACTAATCAAAGACGGAAATGAGTCGATGGTGCTAATATTATATATGTAAAGTGACTGATGTGAAATTTCGGATACGTGCCCAAAATACTGTCTCTATTTGCATTTAATAATTAATGATAAGTTATAAGATTCATAAAGCTGTCGATGGTACGGTTATAAGATGACGGTCCTCATTGAAAAAGAGCAGTTCACAGAGGCTGATAATTAGCTTAGAAATGTATCAAGTACACACAGAAATGTGTCCTACACTAACACACTCTTATACGAGTAATCATTATCTTCCATGAAAGAATATCGCTAATAACCCAAAACTTCCTGTACAAGTACAACTCTGATTTTGGCAAATCCGTATAAACGGATTTAGTCGTAAAACTATCTAATAGATTCAATTTCGCTACGGATGCACCAGAAAGTCTCATGTAGAACGACTAGTAACGAACATTGGAATGTATGCAATATACGGGGAACGAACAAATTCAAACTTTCTTTCAGGTTAGGAACTTGAAAATTTTTATTAAACGCCAAACAGCGTGGAATTTTCGCTGATAAAAGAAAAATATTCGATTCTCGTCGAAATCTTGGAAAGTTTACCCTTTGTATTGATCTGTTAAACTTTAAGGTTGTTAAGGTATTATTGTGAACGATTTCCCTCAATCTTTGAATTCGTCTAATTCTCTTTCAGTTTCAGCGTTATTGTTTGAGATCGAGGTAATTTCATTTTGAATACGATATCTACTGATCATACTGCTATTTACTGCAGAACTTACTTGTGAATTCTCCGACTAAGTTTAGCTGAAAACAAACAAGTAGTTACCATTATTACCTCGTGGATTGGCGTCGTCCTGGCCAAAGTTCTGCGAGGAGTGATTATTCGGATGTGTGTTTATAAGAAATGTAATATCAGAATTTATATTTGCAAGGATTTCACAGATGTGAATCTTCCATAATACTCACCACTGCACAATGTGCCACACCACTAAACTTTTGATAAAGTGCAGTTGTTCAAAGAGACATTGTTATGACAAAACAATTTCAAATTCAATTTACAAACGAACGCACAAGCTAAAGAAAAATTAATACAAATCTCGAAGGCCGACACTACAAATCATGGAAAGTCGCTAACTTAGAATATACTGGGTCTTTCCATGTGCGCCCGGTAATACTTTACCGCGTGCAGGACTATTGGGAATTTTATAGGGAAATGTGTGATTTTTACCAGAATGAACATTTATATAAATTGAAATACATATATCTGCGTATTTGTGGGGCTGGCATACAGGACTGCATATGCATATTTCCATACAAAATATAATTATTGTGCATAGTTTTATGGTAACTTTAACATATCTGGCAATACAGCAGCTAAAACAGAAAAGATTCCAATTGCCAATAAAATACAAAAAGAAACGGAAAAGACATTTTGACCATACGCATAACACTAGAAATTGCGGGCGGCAGCGAAGTTTTTCATCATAACAGCCTTAATAATTGGACCTACTGCTGGGACACAATGCCTCTCCTTGTCATCGAAGAAGGCTTAGGCAGTAGTCCACCACGCTTACCTAATGCGGATTGGTGGACGGAGTATAAGGTGATCAATGCCCCTCTGCTGATCCATTAGTTGTCTTCTACGACACCGATTTTATGGTTTGATGTAATGCTATTCTATTCTATTCTGCACAAAGCGAAGTTTTTAAGTCACTATTAACTGTGACTTACTGTAAAGTTGAATTCTTATTCTTAATTTTTTTTTCCACACTTACATCAATTATCTAGCCCAAATTAAGTATCATTAAGAACTTGTGCTATGGATACTCGATAACGGACAATTATACATAATAATCTGGATATTTCATAAATAAACTTAAATAAATATATAAACAACCATGACTCGTGAACAAATATTCGTGTTCATCACACTAACATTTGCCACTACCAGGACTCAAACCCGGACCACCCGATGTGTAGGCAGCGTTACTGACCACTCCACCACGACGGCGTCAGATAAGACTCATATAAGATTGCGGTTAGCGACTAAATTGGCTTGGTAAAATTTGGCGTCGGGTTTAATATATATAAACAGACGAAAAGTAATTTCGTTTATTCTTGACTGGGAAGATCCTTCATCTAACCTGATGGTAAGTGACGATAAGGTTGAAGAGGAAATTGAGATTCACCTGAACCATCAACCACAGAGGGACTGGATATCTTACCATTAATTGTTGGAATACAATAATGCTGTTAATATTATTATTATGGCGACAGATTTTGATAATTTGTTGGTAACTATCCAGGCTGACTTAAAAAAGTCCTACCACCAACCAAACAGAGTACAAATTTGTACTCCCCATGGATCCAACCCGGGACCTCTGCAGCTAGTACTGGTGGATGAACCACTAGCCCCCGAAGGCGGATTTGCATTAAATAATATCTCAACATGAAACCGAAAGGACTGTGTTCATTTTTTCCTCGTACTCTAAAAATATTATGAATAAACTGTGAGTAAATAATTTATTGCTTCGTAACGGCTGTCAATCATACTGACAATTTCACGTTTTGCCACGTTTATTGGAAGGGTCTAACCCGCCCCATCTACGTAGCTGTATTATGTATTATTTGTTTTTGTTTTATAAAAATAACGTTATGATACAATGAAAATATATTTACATATTTTATCTTGACTGGTTGACGTTCAATACTTAAAGCTCAAATCTTTCAACTCTATTTTTCGCCACGCTGTAAAGGCCATATTCTGTGGACATCAGAGTCAATCAAAATACACCCCACTGCGTAATCAAGTCCACTATTTTATACTTCGATGATACTTATCAGTGTAACGAACATGAATATTTGTACGAACACAAAAAAACCCAAATGATACATACAGATTACATCTGCACAACTGCGTGGCAGTTTGTCGGCAGTGGAGAGAATAAAGATTGCTGTTACCTTGCAGTGTGATAGTTTCTAATATCTAAGACGGCTAGTGGGATTAAATTACCCGCTTTACTGATCCTCCGTGACAGCTTGGACAACCTGCCTGGCCTTAGAATAAAACTTTTAGTAAATTGCCTTCCAAATGAGGGCTAGTCAAATGGTGTATAACTAGCCAGTGAAAATATCCCAAGAGGACCAGTTTGAGTAATTAACACAATAAGATGAAATAAATAATTTCAATTGATTAATTTACTGAATTTTAGAGTTTGTGTTGATACCCTGTGTCATCCCTTTGGCACTTTTTATTGGTTCTGGTATCATCGCGAGTTACAACCTTAGATCAAAGCTTACAATCAAGCGCGATAAATGCTAATTTATCACCCTTATTGTATTTGCCTTCCATTCTTATCGTAGTCTTATTCTTATAGTAGGTGATGATGAAAACTTTGGAGCCAAATGATATTTCAAGTTAATTGATCTTGTTGTGTAGTGAAGTGCTTGAGATTTTTTTTTTTTTTTAAATTTGATTTCGACAGGTTGTACGGGTCAATGGCCCTACCATCTTCTCTATTGAAATTTGGGTGTTTCTTTATTTCAATAGCCTCGCGCAACATCCTAGGGATGCATCGTTCCTTGGTCAGAATGTGTAATTTGTCGAGTAAAAGTTGTTTTATTTGCCAGTTGTGCTTGCACAAATCTAAGCAAACTTTTCCTGAATAGAGTTTGATTTGTTTCAGCCGTACTGATAAAGATTCAGTTCTATGTTATCTTTCTTTTTAAGGCTCTTTTCTCTTCGACAGTGTCCTGTCACCGGTTGACGCCCATTAAGGCAATTTCCCTTCCCAAGGATTCTAGGAAGTAAACGTTTTGTCTTTAGGGTTCTACTTAAAAATGTGTCCGCTAAAATCAAGGAACTGTACGACTAGACCCGTATAAGTTTGAGTTTGGCGTTAAATTTCAGAACTTAAAGGAAAAACCCAAGATGTCATCAATAATATTATCAAAGCTAAGTGTAACTCGCATGTTACTATCTTTTATCTACTCTCACATCGTAAAATATAAAACTCAAACCGAGTTTATATTGACGAACTTTATCAGTGGTCTGTAATCGAAACGTAATGAAAAAAAATCATTATAACATTATTTTGTTAGAGAAATAGTGTTGTAATTATTTTTTTAATTTAATTTCGATATACTATTTTTTAGTACCTAACTAAATAATTAGTCCCCCTTCAAGTTGTTAGTCGTCTCGAAAATAATTAGCCTTTGTAATACCTATTTGGCTTGTATTAGGTTTATATTATGGTTGTAACTTTTGTTTTGATTATGTTTGTTGCCTTTTGTAGTTTGTATATGTGTGTGTGTGTGTGTGTTGGTGTTGGGAAAATAAAAATTATTATAAACTATAGAATAGTTTAGATAAATATTCAGCGAGAAAGTTATGTACATCAACCAGTTACATAAATTACCTACTAAAAACTAAAGTTGTAGTAAGAACAATATCAAAATTAAACTTCTACTTTATTCAAAATGACCACTGAACCCAATATTCCTAAAAGTTCTTGTTCAATTGTTACTTTTACTGCCAAAAGGAAGAAATAAAATATTTTACTTTGAACATTGGTTATGACTGACAGGTCTTATTAGGTCAAGGATTTTGTTATAGAGACATCAAAATTATGCTGGAATTTTGTTATATTGAGGACAAGAAAATAGAACTTATTACACAAAGGGACAGTGCTTACATAAACAATATTGTTAGCAGAAATGAAGAATGAATCATTGCGAATCATGACGTCACCACAACCGCCGCTATAAAAGCAATCGTTAGTTCGCTCTCGGCCATTTGCTTGTCGGACGTTGAAGGGTGATGTCGGTTGAAGTGGTGTTCGATGTGATTTGCATTGAGTCATTTATTTCATCTTTATTATTCGGTTATTGTGTAAAGAGTGGTTTTCTGTGCATTTACTTGTTATTCGTTGTGAAAATCTAATTGAAAGTAAAAATGTTTCTTTGTCGTATTTTATTCCATTCCTGATTCCTAAAAATATTGATTAACAGAGAAATTGGCTGACCAGAGACAAATAGAATTTAAGGCCCGTATTACAGAATGACACTCAGAAGTCAAACATGTCTTGAGAATCGTCTGACACTTTCTATCACGCAGAAAGTGATAGAGACGTAGGACGCTCAAGTCGGCGTTCATTCTTGAAACTTATTCTATAATACGAACATAAGTGTTCCTTTGAACAGATGGAGATATTTAACCATGACGTAACCCGTCTACGGACAAGAAGGAAGGAAAATTGACTTCTATTATTGTTAAAGTTGGTTGGTATGTACCCTATGTTAAAGCGTACTAAAATAACAAATCGATTGAAACCTTAATCATCAAAGTCGGATGCATAGTTTGGGCGTTACCGAGGAACATTCGTAAATAATAGGGGTTAAAGTATGAAATTGCCGATTTTTTCCTCATTATTCCTTAGTGTATAATTCCTTGAATACAATACCTATGTCCATTATTTTTTTTTATTTTAAACTTCATTACAAGGACATATATTTATGTATAAAACTTTATTCTTATTTTTTTCACTAGAAATAATACATCTTCAAAAACAGCTCGTCCTAAGAGGTGCCCGTCTCCGTTTTATAAATATGAATATTTTTTTACAGGTATAAATTCTATTTTTTTTTTCTCTAAGTATCCTATAGTTTAATGTTGTCTAAACATATCCACACCTCCTTGCGTCGTTTATCCTCAATGCTGAGGGTCGTGGCCTCTTTGAACAATGTCTTGGACTATCTTACGCCAGTTCGCTCTATCTTCGGCGGCGTGGATGGCATCGTGCATCGAGGAGTTTAAGGCCGAGCGAATTTGGTCCGACCAACGCATTGGACTTCTGCCTCTCGGTCTCTTGCCGCTCACCTTGCCCGTTACAAGTAGTTTTTCCAAATTGTCACCTCTTTTCCGAGCAATGTGGCCAAAGAACTCAAAACTCCTCCGCAAGCAAGTGGTACTGAGTCTCATTGGTGCCTTCAGCTCGGCTAGAATCGATTCATTGGTTCTGTGTTCTGTCCAATGAATTCCGAGCATTTTCCTCCAGCACCACATTTCAAACGCGTCAATACGTTGGCGGTCAGTCTTCCTAAGGGTCCAAGTCTCCGCACCGTAGAGAAAGATGGAAAAAACAAGGGTGGTAACGAGCTGTTTCTTAGTTTTCCTTGAGATGTTCCTATCGCTCCATACACGGCCCAGTTGGGACATAGCGCTCTTTGCCATGCCAATCCGTCTTCTGACATCCTTCTCACAGGATCCGTTGTTCGTGATAACGGAGCCGAGATATGTGAAATCCTCTACAATTACCAGGTTTAATCTACCGGTCATGTTGAGAGACATGTTGCGGTCGACTGCCATAACTTTGGTCTTGTTTCTGTTAATGAGGAGTCCCATTTCATTGCTGATTCTTTCCAATCTCTCCAGTAGGATATACATTTCCTCTTCGTTAGCCGCAAAGAGTGTGGTATCGTCGGCATAACGCAGGTTAGTGACTTTTGTCCCGCCAATGGAGATGCCGCCCTCCCAGTCGTCACACACTCGCCGCATGATATACTCCCCGTAGATGTTGAATAAAATAGGGGATAGTATACAGCCCTGCCTGACCCCTTTTTTAAACAGAAACGGTTTGGAAAGTATGTTGTCAATCCTGACCACACCCCGGCTGTCAGAGTATAAAGATTGCAGCAAGGCAGTCAGATGTCTTGGCACCCCTAGCTCGGTAAGTACCCTCCACAGGCTTTGCCAGTCAATGCAGTCAAATGCTTTACTGTAGTCTATGAAGCACATTACGAATGAGATGTTAAATTCGTATGATTTCTCAATGATTTGCCTTATATTGAGAATCTGCTCGCGAGGGCCTCTACCCTTGACGAAACCAGCCTGCTCCTGTGGAATTTGCCAGTCGAGAAGATGTTTTATGCGGTTGTTTATAATATGCAGGAGGACTTTGCTGCTGTGAGATATGAGAGCCAGGGTCCTGTAATTGTCACAAGTCCTCGTAGAGCCTTTTTTATGCAGGGGCAAAATGACCGATTCTGTCCAATCCTTGGGCCATTTGCCAGTCTGCCAAACGCAGTTGCAGATGTGATGCACACAGTCAATGCCTTTGTCACCCAGGGCTTTTAGAACTTCGGCCGTGATTTGGTCGGGTCCTGGGGCTTTTCTGCATTTTAGTGCTATGATTGCTGCTGTTATTTCAGACCGCAGTATTGAGGGCTCCAATTCCAGGCTGCTCCAACCAGGGCATGGCACTATCGTGGTGTTTGGTAGATGGTCGTAGAGTTTTTCGCAGTGTCCGCGCCACCTCTCCGCTATTGCTTCCTGGTCGTGGATTGCATTACCATCTTCATCATTGATCACCCACGTTTTCGGCTTGAACTGTCTGGTTATGAGGCGAACTTTCTTAAAAAGGTCTGCAGTCTGAAGTTTTAAAGAGTGAGTTTCTATCTCCGAACAGATGTTCGATAAAAAGTTGTTCTTGTCCCTGCGACACTTCTTCTTAACTTCTTTCCAGAGTACGGAGTATTTATTCCTGACTTCACTGCATTGCAGACCCTTCATTCTTGTCTCTTTACAGTCACGGATCAGTTCCCAGGTGTCATCGGCTAGCCATGACTTGGTTTTATTCGTCATGTCATTGTTCTTTCTGGCTATTTGGATTGCGTCAGATGTTGCATATATCGTGGATTTCAGGTGATTCCAACACGAGTTTGCGTCATCTCTTGCCGGGATGGGGGATTCCGAGAGCTTTCCCTCCATAATGGACTGAAATTGCACCCTTTCAAGAGGATCCAGTTTTGGGAGTGTGTGCCTTGTTGGCTTCCTTGGAGCCTTTAGTCTGAGCGCAAACTTTGCCACGAGCAGGTTGTGGTCGGAGCCGCATTCCGCACCTGGGTAGGTCTTCACATTTATCACAGACGATTTCCAACGTGTGCTGACGAGTATATAATCAATCTGATTTCTGTATCGTGCTCCGGGAGAAGTCCACGTGTACAATCGTCTTGGGTGGTGTTGAAATTGTGTGTTAGTTATGCAAAGGTTCCTGTCGATGCAGTATTCGATTAAACGTTGGCCACGCTCGCTCCTCTTACCCAATCCAAATCTTCCCACAATGTTGCGAATGTGATCATCGTTGGTGGTGTCCCCCACTTTAGCATTCCAGTCTCCGAGTATGATAGTAATTTCTCGCTTGGGTATTTTATTCAAAGTGGTGGTCAGTGTGTTGTAGAATCCATCAATGTCCTCGTCTGGTGCCATTTCAGTAGGTGCATATATTGTAACGATATTGAGTACATTGGGTTTTGCATTGATTCTCATAGTTATAATCCTATCCGACACTGGATCGTAGCCGAGCACGTACTTGTTCATATGCTTGGGGAGCAATATAGCTACTCCCTTTTCACTTTATACGGAAACATATCCACAAAATTACACAAAATTCAGATTTGTGGTTCCTTAAAAAATTGCAAATATGTTTGTATGGAAAAATTATTTTTCGTTAAATTCTCTATACAAAACGGCAATTTCATACTTAAACCCCTAATACGTACATACAGACTGCTATAAATCGTAACCCTTCCTTTTGGCTTCGCCGTAGTCGGGTAGAAAGAAACAAACAAAATTCCTATGAATTAAGTTTGAATAAATAAATAAATCATTTAATCCTCACCATAATCATACTATTAATCAGTTACAAAGGTTGTGGCAAAGGGGTTGATTATGGCAGGTTGATACCTGTACTGGGATGTATCCTGTATCACAGGTTATGAACCCTCCAACTCTATAAAGAAGGTACAATAAGTAACTAATTTACACAATTTAACAAATGAATGGCTAATTTAAATTATAGGTTTAATGTAAAGCACTGCGACGTTTGATGTGTGTTAATGTAGTATGTGTGTGTGTGTGTGTTTGTGTGTTTGTGTATGTGTGTGTTTGTGTGTTTGTGTATGTGTGTGTGTGTGTTTGTGTGTTTGTGTATGTGTGTTTGTGTGTGTGTGTGTTTGTGTGTGTGCGTGTGTGCGTGCGTGCGTGCGTTTGTGCGTGCGTGTGTATGTGCGCGAGTAAGCGTTAAAGCGTTAGTATTTCCTAATGGTGAGTAGTTGACATTTACGTTACTTTTTGCGAATTTGAATAACGTACCACTTGGTCTTAGTACAACTAGCCGTTAGCAAGTAGCCTGCAGTGGCCGCTTAGTATCACTAAGACTATGCTTATTTGCCACCAATGTGTTATAAAAAATATCTTTGAAAGGAGACCTCTTGTCCTTCACGTCTCCACACGGTAAGTAAAGGCCCCACGGCGACTTTTTAGTTAGTAGAAGATCCGAACCTATATCGACCTTCACCGAGCTGATAATAGAATGAAACATATTTTATTATTAATTTAGTAGATTAGAAAATATATTAAAAATGGGTTGTCTAAAAAAATCCTGGACAGACTATTTTTAATTATTTTTTGAAAAATGATTTAAAAAAAAAAATGAATAAAATATTGCAACATCAAGATAATAAGAAAATTTTGTCCTGACTGATAGTAGAAACCGTATAGAATGTGCAGGCATTGGGTTGTCTATTATTTACCTGCGCGAACAACTGGGTTGTCAGGTATGAACAGGTATGTCGATATCAGTTACTTTCACTCGATTGGATAATAGAAAAAATTTTATATCATCATAAGCGCGCGACAAAATTTTCTTATTATCTTGATGTTGCAATATTTTATTAAAAATAATTTTTCAATAAATAATTAAAAATAGTCTGTCCAGGATTTTTTTAGACAACCCATTTTTAATATATTTTCTAATATACTAAATTAATAATAAAATATGTTTCATTCTATTATCAGCTCGGTGAAGGTCGATTTAGGTTCGGATCTTAGACTAAGTGATGTTAGCGCGCGTTCGCATCGATACAGTCGCGATGCGGTCGCTAGCTGTGTGCCCTTGCCCACATAACCACAACACTGTCAAGCTTCTGTCGCGATGCTAACGCGATACTTCCACGCTTCTATCGTCGAGTACCATATCACAGGATGGTTTTGAATTGCCATAATAAATGTTTCTGTCTCGAACGACTCCGTTTTGCGCACGTGACGAGCAACAGCACTCTCGACCTGTTTGTGTTGCACTGATGCTCGGCTCTTCACTCACGAGCGACCCTCCCCCCGTTCTCACCCCGATGTCGTGAGACACGGTCGTACGTTCGCATCGATACAATTGCGATGCTGTAGCGCGTTGGAATCGCTTCTGAGTTGCAAATGCGACTAACGCGCGTTAGTAGCGATGCTGCCGCATATTAACGAAACGCACGACAGCATCGTTACAAAAAGTCGCCGTGAGCGAGGGCTCTAAGGATAAGGCCGAAGTTTTATTTATTTATGTCTTAGGAAGACCAACAGCTTATCAACTAAATAGTAATCATGACATAACAGTAATCATGAAGTATTGTAACGGTGAAGAACTTACCACGAATTCTAAAGTTTATGCTCAGATTAAAGAAAGTTATTTTCATCGTAACAACTAACACAAACCCTGTCAAAATTAGGCGTAGACGCGCTAATGCGCCAATAAAACTAACGCTTTAACGTGTCTTGCTATAGCACCCATCATCTTAACACACCCAGTTTCAACCTTAGGTATAGCTTATAAAACGCTCGCGTGTACCCAAATTAGAGACAAGTATTTACAAGCAAACTACACCAACTACGGTTGAACAAGTCTAACGGCGTGCTAAACTGTTTCTAATTAGGTAAGTTTTATCTCAAACTTATTACGGGGAAATGCAGGAGATATGACGTAAATTTAATTTTGCGTCTATTCTTTAAATGCGCCGGTTGATTTTATAATAAACTTGATTATTTGGTACCTTTGGTATTGATAACATTACATCGTTTCGAAAAGACGGAACGATTGTCAATCACATGGATGATTTATTACTTAAGTAGTTTCACCCTATTTCTTGTTGTAATAACACGTATTGCTCTCTCTCTCTCTCTCTCTCTATTTTTGTATCACAATCTACCGTTTAAGTAGAACATTATTATTTTTACTTGAACTTTGCTAAATGCGTAAACCAATCTACTCAGATTGCTGTAATGATTTTGAGTGTAACATCTGTCCTGCTCCTTGGCTTTAGTTGGTGTGTTTACTGAAGGATTGTTTATTTTCTTTTGGATGTTGTGCCCCCTTAGTATTGGCTACAGGCTGGTAACCTGTCAGTGCTATTTTGGAGTACCTATTGTATAGCCCTTACTGCAGATATGGGTTTTGTGTAACCGAATGTTAACACGAAGCTCTGCTCGACATCTTTGGGGTTGTGAGCTTGCACCGACCAGACCGAGCCATCTGCTGCGTCCAGCTGTACATACCAACGACGCTGCTATACGTGTATTGGCTGCATTACGTTTCGAAGGCAGAGCAGATCGTAGAGTACAGAAAGTAAAGTGGGAGTGATAAATGCCCAAAATTTACGCATGTAAAACTGTAATTTTAATCATATAGTTAATATCTAATGACCTGTAATGATGTTTTGAAATCATTACCAAATTATAAACTGTGGAGTTTCTTTCGCCATTTCTTCATCATAGTAATAATTAATTGGTCCCGAATTGGTGTTAGGGCTTTGACGATTTAAAAGTACTTATCAAAGTCCATTTAAATAAATATCAAACCGAATCCGGACGTATTCACCTGGACCTGGACGGACAAAATTAAATGTGTGTGTGATGAACTCGAACTATTCGTCAGCAGTTATTTTGTAAACAACGTGTAATTATAAAAAAATAATGAATGCACTGTGTCTGTCCTTTAGTATCCATAACGTAATGCCCTTAATATAGGCTAGACAATTGCTGTGAGCGTGCAAATATAATTATTATTGTCGTATTATATAACGTTTTATATTTTAAGTCTCAACTTCAGAATTGCGTTTCGAAGTTTTTATCAGCTGGTTGCAAACTGGAACATGTTTATCCTTCAAGTTAGACATCTATTTGAAACTATAAGCCGATGAGTTTCAATACAGAGTTTTTGTTTTGAGAACTTTCTTACTGTGCAATCGTGAGTCGGTCGTGTCTAATCGACTTTGGGATAATACATATAACATGTAACAATACTGAATTTTACATGTAATAATGTCAAAAATTAAATTATATAAGTAATTCTGATTTTAATCACACATTAATAAAATTTGTCAACTTAATAAAATATAACATTCTATTGATTATCATGTCGTTAAGTTTAATAAATATTTGATTATAGATTTAATGTCAAATGAAAATGTGAAATATTTGAATTATTAAAATACTCATTGGTGTCATGAAAACCCTTACTTAATATTAAATGGTTGGCAAATTTATGGTCAGGAAGATCTTTCAGAGGTAAAATTGTTATAAATGCGTATAGAAGTTAAATTTCTATAAATGCGTATAGCAGACAAATAGGTACTTTTGTCGAAAATTTTAATGATATCGAATAAAATAGATGTTTACAGGGCAAAATTGACTCCTCCTAAAATTTTAATTTGTTAAAATGTAACCCATGTTACCCTAACTATAATAATGAATCGATTGACACCTTATTCGTTAAATCGGACGAATAGTTTAGGGGCCACGCAAGAACATACGTAAATACAAACATACATACTGCTAATACACGACTGCTAAAATTATAACCCTTCTTTAATAAATAAAATAGTAACATGTGACAGTGGTATGTTTTGCTTTTGACGTGACAACGTCTTATAATTCGATAGAGCCGGCTGCACGCACGAAAAAACATGACGTCATGCGGCGTTACCTCGCTAATTTGGAATTATTTTCTTTAAAATTTAAACTTTCAATGATACCAAAACCAGCCAGATACAAATAGTATTGCCAAAGAGATTTTATTACAAGTTTATTCATACTATAATGCGAAATCTATTAAACAAATGAAAATATTTTTTTCTTTTGAAAAATGCTACCATTCCGTCAGTATTTTCTTAAGACGTTGTCACGTTCAACTATCGTCAGTAAACCGACTTTACAGACAACCAATTTTTTTTTGTTTCGAAATTAAACTGGGAAGTCAATAAGAAAGCATTGGAGCATTTGGACGATAAAGGAACATTTAAATTGTTTTTAGACTGACGGCCTACAAGTGTTATAGTTCGCTGTGATAATTTAAAATATTGATAAACTTTTTTTAGAAAATATCGAGTATTTCATGAACTTCCCAAAATGCTACCACTTTTGGAGCGTTATGGTAGATTTTTAATAAAGTAATCAAATTCCGAGCGCCTTCCAATTAAAATTTATAATTCAACTTAATAACTATGTGTGGGAGGTGTGGCCAAATGAGCTAAGTTCTAAACTGATTGAAGTTGAAGAATTTATTTCAAAAGTTATACTTTCTCAATAAAAAACATTTTCAATTTTCTAAATTTATTTTTACTTAAAATCAATTAAGTACTTTATCATTTTATTTATTCTTATGTTACATCAGACGTGCCACAAGTTGTAAGGGAAGCAATATAATGAGAACAATGGGGCTTAATGGCATTGCTCATTTAAGCGGCACCACTCCAGCAATAGAAAGGAGATTAAAATCTAGGATTATAGAGCTTAAACACATTTTGCGATGACAAAGGCAAGCTGTCGTATACCAATTATAGGCATTCATGTCGTGTATAACATTTTTTACTGATAGGTTGATTCTATCTTGTACGGTACACAGCAAGATATATTGGACTCCCTTTGTAGCGTGTTGAGAAATTAAACTGGAACTAAATTAAATAAAGATAAGCCTTTTAAAATTCAGTACAGTATCAGTTTTTTAATAGAAAAACCGAAGTAACAAAATCACATCACCATGACAACCACCAAAAGTTCATGATCTTTGCCTAAGCCCGCCTGAGCCTAAGTTTTTACCATTAGCAAAAAAAATAAATTAAAATGAATTTCAATTAAGTACGTGCACTTTTAAAATGAAATACTTCTGACACTACTTGTTGAGAAATTAAACTGGATAAATTAAATAAAGATTTTTAAAATTTAGCACACAATTTTAATGGAAAAGCCGATATAACAAAATCACATATAAATACAAAATAAAAAGATATAAAATACAAAGAGGTTAGCCACATAGCGTACCAACTAAAACAGACAGTATTCCGCGAGTAACCGTCAATTTGTTGAGCATAGGTACTAACGTACTAACATTTATTTTCTGAACGATGGGCAAGATTTTATACCTACTTTGGGTAGTCAAGGAATTCGATGGCGCCGCGGTCATGTGTTCTGCGTAATAGCTGCGTTGGTTGCAGCGTCGCGCGGCCCGCATCATCGGCGACGAAGAGGTGACTAAACATCTTGAGCCTCTCCAATTGCGTCACAATGTTGCGTTTTTGAGCGCATTCTACCGTTGTGCCACGGCGAGTGCTCTGAGGAGCTTTTTTCCCTAACCCCGCCATTTCTTTTAAGGACTCCGCATACTGGTGTACCTACGTTGTCAGCGACAAACTGTGGCTACCATTCTAACGCGAACTAAGAAATTTGCCAACTCGTTTCTTTGTCGCACAATCAAGACATGGAATTCACTGCCAGCGCACGTGTTCCCTTCTTCCTACAATCCTGAATAAGAATAAGAATAAGAAAATTTTATTGCATAACTGTTACAATTGGTTGGTACTAGGTGTAATTGCACACAGTGAGTAAAAAACAGTTACCCTTATCGGGCATACAATAATACAGAAATATCTATATAATGTATATTTTTAAATTAGTCACAATGCAATGTCAATATTAAAAAAAAGTATCATATTGTATTGCATATAGTCACATAAACATTCATTACTATTATAGTTAAGAATTAATTTAAATTATGTCAAGAAGTTTTAATTTTTGTTACAAATCCATGTCAATGTTAATTTTGATAAATATTTAAAAAGTAATAGAATCACATCTTATATTAATTACATTCTTAGTCGGAAACATCATTTGTCATAATTGTCTAAGTATTCATTTAAATTATAAAATGCATTTTCTAGGAGCCATTTTTTTAAAGAATTCGTGAACTTATGGTCAGGAAGATCTTTTAGCCTAACAGGTAATTTGTTATATATCTGTATAGCAGACACATAAGTACTTTTCTTGAAGATCCATGAATTTACACAAGGATATACAAGATCGTCATATCTTCTCATCTCTGTTTTTCTTACTCTTAATTCAGATATTTTAGGGAAAATTGATTTTCGATTTCTCACAAACTTGCACATTTCCAGGATATAGATGCAACACAGTGTCAATGTATGTTTCTCATTAAATATGGTTCTCAAGCTATCATCGTTACATAAATTATAGATAATTCTGATACAACGCTTTTGTAGAATAAAGGTACTGTTAACATTGACAGAATTTCCCCAGAATATTATTCCATAGCAGAGTATAGAGTAAATATTTGCATAATAGGCGCTCAATGCCACCTCCACGGAAGATACGTCAACTAATACTGACAGCGCGTAACAGTAACTAGCAATTCTACTATTTATACTTTCTATGTGAAGTTTCCAGTGTAAATGAGTGTCTAATGTCAACCCTAGAAATTTTGAGTGGTCAATTTCAATAATTTTAGTGTTATCTACCGTTATATCTAATTTTAACGATTCTTTTTTATAATTTCTAAATTGCATTATATTAGTTTTTTGTAAGTTTACAGTCAAATTTAAGGAGTTAAGCCAAGAAGTATTTTTTTTTTTGATGTCATACAAATAGTTGATTCATATTCATTTACATACATAATCGTGATTCTTAACAAATAACACAGATGCGTCGTCAGCGAATATCACACACAAGTTATTGGCGATTTCCGGGAGTTCGTTAACATAAATTAAAAATAATATTGGTCCCCTGGGTCATTCAAAAGTAGCGTGAAGAAGCACCTTGCAGGTCGGTAAGGCGAGGGTGGCTAGCCGGCAGTTTATCTCTCACACCAGCTATCTTCGCATTTGGCTCCACTTCTACTTACCATCAGGTGGAATGGAGTCCTTTGCTTGACCTATTTATAAAAAATAAAAATAAGCAAAAATAAAAAAGCCTATTATTAATTTAGGCACTAGATTTATATAAATGTTCAAAACTGACAAATTTTTATGTTTATATTGTTGATGTGCCTAAATAAATAGCACGCGAATGTACACTATTATTTGCACAACTTTTCTTAAAAGACTCTTACAACTCAAAATTTTCCTTTAAGGTCGCTTTAACCTACATACGCTAGCTAACCTTACATTTGGACTCCACTTCTGCTAACCGTCATTTGGGATGGAGTCACTTGCTAGTTCTTTTGACGTGACAACGTCTTATAATTCGATAGAGCCGGCTGCACGCACGAAAAAACATGACGCATGCGGCGTTACCTCGTTCTGAGGCGTTCCATGTAAGGCCGGCAAAACAAATGAAATTAAATTTTTCTTTTGAAAAATGCTACCATTCCATCAGTATTTTCTTAAGACGTTGTCACGTTCAACTATCGTCAGTAAACCGACTTTACAGACAACCAATTTTTATAAAAAAAAAACGGTTACTGATATCCAATAACCATATATTCAAACTAAAGTGTTCTTATATTCATACGGTCTTGCTAATTATGATCAGCCCAAACCCAAGACGGCCCTGTTCGTGACAAGTAAATTTTCGGCAAATTATCTAACAGTTTAAACTTGCCCAAGTTAAGACGCTGCTGTCAACCTGCGGCAGGTGGTGCTGAATATTACATCACTGTTATGACTAGCCCATACACTACCGGGTACGGTACATTGGAAACAGTAGAAGAGAAGATACACTAGAAAATTTGCACAAGAAATCTTGATGGTATTTTATTTGTTTTCGGTCAAATTTATTTAACTTAATTAATGGTATTTTTTTTTTTTTTTCGAAAAAAATTGTTTTTGTTATAATATTGTGTAAAGAACTTATTTATTATTGGATTTATTTTTTGGTATGCCACACATTGTATTCTTATATATTTGTTAACCAGAGGATCATAAATGTATGCTTAGCACCTAAATTGAGCGGCATCAATCTGACATTAACACAAAATGGTGGCGGGTATCAAAAGTGAAATTAATTAGTTCATTTCTGTTATTAATTTAATGATAATAGAAAAGCTTTTACAAGATAAATTCTTATATAAATGAACAAATGCGTGGGAGTAATAACTGCCCAATATTTACGCATGTAAAACTGTAATTTTAATTATATTTTTATTATCTTCTGACCTAGAAAAATGCACTGAAAAAAATCGACTTGCCTCAGGCGGGACTCGAACCCGCACCTTCCACAATCCGGGTGGACGCGTTGACCAATTTCGCCACCGAGGCACTGCTTTTCGCTGTCGAAATTTGTCAGTGCTTAGTGCTTATGTTTTTATGGTAAACATCGTTTCATCAAATCTTTGAAATTTGCACTTCCAAGACCCGAACGAAATATTTTTGCAAATATTTGATGCCCAGCTAAGATGAAACTACCTTACATTATGGAATAATTTTATTTTTGCGTTTACAAACGCGTAAATATAATACTAGAAAAATGCACTGAAAAAAATCGACTTGCCTCAGGCGGGACTCGAAGGTGCGGGTTCGAGTCCCGCCTGAGGCAAGTCGATTTTTTTTCCATCTTCTGACCTGTAATGATGTTTTGAAATCATTACCAAATTGTAAGCTGTGGAGTTTCTTTCGCCATTTCTTCTCCATCTCAGCATATTAATAATTATTTAAGTAAAATAATTATTTCGTCCCGAAATGGTGGTAGGGTTTTGACGATTTAAAAGTACTTGACAAAGTCTATTTAAATAAAGAGCTTTTTCATTTTCAAATAAAAAGGTCTTGTTCTTGGATCAGGGCCTCTCGCTATCCAGACGTAGCCTCTACTTACCAATCCAAATAGTTTGCGAGAACTCAAAGACTTTATTTTAGTATCATTTATATTAGTTCCAGTATTTATCATTATATTAGTACCATTTTAACTCATTATGGATTAATTTTATTTTTGCGTTTACAAACGCGTAAATATTTAAAAAAAAAATGCACTGAAAAAAATCATTACGTAATGGTCAACGCAGCCGCCCGGATTGCGGAAGATGGGGGTTCGATTCCCGCCTGAGGCAAGTCGATTTTTTTCAGTGCATTTTTTCTAGTATTAAGAACATTTGAACACATTATACACACATAGGCTATCATTTGTCAACTTTCAAAATCAAGGTATTGGCTTTGTAATCTTTTCGCCTCTACCTCTAAGAATGTCAATGCTAATATTTTCCATGGAGAAAGTGATATTGCCACATTAGGCTTCGAATGTAATGATAGTTGAAATCTCAAATCTATTTCATCACCATAACAGCCTTCAGAATTCCTTTAGAAAACCCACTACAGGCAGCAAGACCAAAGCAAGGCCTCTCCTTGAAATCTAGGGAGGTTTAGGCAATAGTCCAACATACTTGCCTAAAAATCTGACGTTACGTCGCTAGCGAACTCTTAAGGTCCCTAGCAACAGTTTTCGGTACCAGGTGGTTAGTAGGCTTAATACCAAACAAATGACAAGCAAAATTATTTAGCTGAGGCATGCCTGTGCCCCGCGCGGCAAAGGAAGTGATAAATGTGACTATGCCTGATTGAACAAATAGACCAAACCAAATGTAAACTTATGCTCAGATGGCGATACAACGACGATGTAAACTTAATTGTTCGTTCTGTCAAAGTATACAAAAACTCTTTTTATATAAGCGAGTTGATTACGAGTCATCGCAATGATATGGGCATACTTTTTGTTAATATTTTTATTTGAAAATGTACCACATAAAGTTTTATTATATTTAGAAAAAGGACAAGAAAAACTCATATCCTGAATAGAATTCTGAGGCAAGAATCGAATTAGAAGATCATTTTCCAATGAAAGCATACTTTCATTGGAAAATGATGTTGCTGACCGGAATATAAGGACGTTAAATAACACAGAATCAGTAATGGTAAATTTTGTGTCGTAATCGTAATATACGCATTGAACATTTATTCACGAATCAACCATTTTCCTACAGAACATAAGAAAATAACTCTATTGACTCCACCATTCCCCACGATAGTCTGCTGATTGCATTGCAAATCCAATCCACATAGTCTGGGTACGAAATCAGAAAAAATAAATTGAATTTCAGATACAAGTACAAATTTATTTGATGCTCATAGTACATGTATCTCCAATATTAACAAATGTCTGTAGGATTTCCTTTCAACTGTGTCTTCTGTAATGAGAAAATCGAATATCTTTCCGCCTGTCTTGCTTAACATGTTTGTTGTGGGGATAAGCATAAAAATTACCTGCCTTTAATTTAGATTAGGGAAATGTACCGTTTTGAATCGGAATACATCATAACAGGGAAAATATAAAAAAATGTCAGTTTATACAAATAACATCCATATAAAGGTTCAGAGTCTGAGAGAGATATTTTGAGGGTTCTGTAACATTGACAACATCTAATAGAAATGACGCACACGCTGAAAGTGTGTAGTATGTTACCAATATAATAATGAATAAATATCAGTCATTTTTATTTTAGAATAGACCATTGTGTGCTGTCCTTATGGATTTTTGTTTATATCGCACCGTTTTTGTAATGTAAACGTTATTATCATAAGTTAAAACTCAATTCATCGTACCAGCCTTTATAATTCGACCCAATGCTGGGACACAAGGCCTCTCCTTGTCATCGAAGGAGGTTTAGGCAGTAGTCCACCACGCTTGCCCAATGCGGATTGGTGGATGGAGTATAAGGTGATCAATATCCCTTTGCTAGTCCATTAGTCGCCTTCTACGACACCCAGGAGGATATGGGGTGATGCTATTCTACTCTGCCGACATTACACGGTTTAAAACTCAATTATAATTTTATAAATATTATATAATATAATAACAGTCTATTTCAATTATTTTTGTGTATTTTTTTATTCGAAATTACGATGACCTGAACGATACGCACGGAATGAGAAGTCAGTCAAAGTTTCGATACAAAGTCATCGATGTTTAGTAGCAGCGAACAAAAGTACATTGCAGAAACAAGACCTTGCACTATCAAGGCATCGGTGTAAAGTCATCAATGTATCATCATTACATTGATGACTTTAAACCGATGCCTTGATAGTGCAAGGTCTTGTTTGACACGTAGTAGGGAATCCTAGTAGTTAGATAAGTGTATCAAATCAGGTTATTTATTGTAGGTATATTTATGTAAAATTGTGGGTCTCACTATTATATAAAATAATCAAGTAATAATTTGTTTCGAATATTCGTCATCATCTTCATCATCATCATTTCAGCTGAGAGACATCCACTGTTGGACATAGGCCCCCTGCAATTAAGTTTACAACGATCTCCAAACCAGTCAATCCTGCGCTGCCCGCATCCCACGCTTTCCGCAACCTTTACCAGATCGTTAGTCCACCTTGTGGGGGCCTACCAACGCTGCGTTTCCCGGTACGTGGCCGCAACTCGAGGACCTTTCCGCCCCAACGGCCGTCAGTCCTTCTCGCCATGTGCCCTGCCCACTGCCACTTAAGGTTCGCAATTCTTTGGGCTATCTCGGTAACCTTGGTTCGCCTGCGGATGTCATCATTTCTGACATGATTCGAATATTACTAGAATATTTTGATGTGTACAAATGAAAATAAATTAAACATATGTAGATTTTACCGACCATTTTGCAAAACTAAATTGCTGTTGCCCGCCGATGCCTTATTACAGCATCACTGAGGTTTTGTAAGAAGGCGAAGCCCTTGGTGACTAAAAGTTCTAGGACCGCCTGCTCATATTCCTTTATCCCATACGCTTTTCACCAGTATAACGGCAGTTTTTATTTAAAGAATAAAAAAAAAGTATTTAAGTTATATTATAATCGTTTGAAGCAAGGGAAAGTAGTCATGGGTGCGAATTGTAAGTTCTGCTTAAGAAGAAACCTTCCTACTTATCAGTCTGATACAGTATTAAGAAAAAAAAAGTTAACAACCAGCTTTTTCTCGAATCACTAATTTTAAATAAAATATCAACCACGAATTCGTTTTCGCTCTAAATAATTCAAAACCGTTGGAGAAATCACAAACCAAAATATCAATTCCCAATATCAGACGACGCATTTGACGACGGAATATTTTGTATCACAAGAAAATAATTATCGGTTCGTCTAGTTGTATTGCTTTACTTTGATACAATCTTAAAAATTTAAACATTCAATCACTCTTTTAATCCCAAAACGGGTTGAGCAGTCTTAGGTAACATTGATTATAGTGTCACAAACTTATCTGACTACTGACTCGGTGGTGGTGCACTGGCGGTGAAAAAATGTGTCATAGTAATGTCAAAATGTCTATGGGTAAATTGTAGTTCTAATTTTTGCCACGAGTCAGATGTGGCACTGTACACAAAGTCAAATCCTAAGAGCAAATATACTCTTAGGTCAAATCATGTAGTGCTTCCACGAAGATAAAATGCTTCAAAAACAGTGACAGGTTGTCAGCATGTCTCCTAAAATCAATTCTTTTAAAGACAATACTTCTATTATCGTAGCTCTGATATTATAATTTAAAGTTAAAGCGAAATTAATTCTTGTGTTTCTACGTAGTAGCAGGTTGTTACTTATGTGTTTTAATTTATTCTGTGCTGAAATACTTCATTATCTTTCAGAAAATTATTCTCTCGTACGTTTGTAACGTTTCCAATCACATCAGATTCTTAGAATAAACCAAATATCTCGACACAATTCAGGCATATCATTCAAAACTACCGCAATTCAAACGAGCAAAGCCGCAATACCTTACATATAACAAACAATATAACATTTGATATTATCTGACGTGTCTCGGATTGCCGCCAGATGGTACGGGCCGTATCGAATTTTATCTTCTTTCAATTTCCTACAGATACGACCCAGGATTAGATGGCATGCAGTTCTGACTGTTGCATCGCAATATCTAATACATATATCTGGAGAAATCAATCTGTTTTTGTTTCTTTGACGTTATTCGGAAAATGTACAAGCAGATACAAGTCGGAGTGATAAAGTAGAATTCTATTATGCTGAGTTGATTTTAAAATAAGTCTAGTACTATTATTGCGTTCGTGATATCGTGTGTCAGTGTGTTATTAGAGATTGTTGTATTGACATCAGGAGTGTCGGAGCAGATCTTCGTTGTATAACTTTGTTTTATAGTTTCTACCTTAGTCAAGAACTGGGAAACAAACTTAATACCTTATTTTTTGATTGAATAGATAACGTATGAAAAGTTATCTATTCAAAACTCCTAGACTCTATCTAACCTACCGTCCTTTACCTTTTTTTTGACGGGGAGGTCAAATGCATTTACGCATCGTCCCTGCGGAGTGGTTCAAACCGCAGGGGATATATGGGACTCGAGGTAAAGGTGTTCCCTCCATACTCACTAAACATCCTCCCCGACCTGACTTTCAGTGCGCTATTACGGGAACCGCTCGGGATCTGCACACATGAGCGCCACTACACCAAGACCGTCAACGCTGCCCGTCTCTGCCACTCCTCCACTGACGGCTGCTCGACCTGGCGCGTCCTCTTTACGAGGACACCGGGAGCAGCCATCGGACCGCACCCGGGGGACTTCGGGCGCAGTCGTGGCCCTGAAAAGGGCCGTACGGAACTAGCCGTGATGTGAAAACAAAAACCACTCGACGATGGCATGTGACTTCGAATGCCAAGGGAACACACTTGACATCAAAGGCTACACACCCGCCGAGGAAGTTTCCCCACCACGTTACCAGGATCCGCCACGAGGAGGGTTCCGAACGTGGACCCCACCGTCCTTTACCTAATATCTCATTTTTTTATTTATAACAACTACTTAATAACCATATAGCTTCAGTTATTACTTTGCTCATTGCAAACTATATAATGCATCTTTCATAATTATCTTAGCCTTAGGTCGTATGTCGTATCGTACTCAAACTGATATTACCAACAAACTTGTATCGCTAGTTTAAACTTTACCAAAAGTTGTTAATGAAATACCTGTACTAAATATTTATTTAACATAATATTTTATATAGTCAAGCCAGTAACCTGTACCTGCCAATTGCAGAAAACAATTCTCACTTCGAGCCACAAATCCCGACCCAGAAAAAGAAACCTAACAATATCTTCATGTATAAGTTCAAGACAGTCCTATTGAATCTGTTCAAAGTGGTATCCAAATCACCCCTACGTGATCCTTATTAGTTTACGAAAAGAAAGAAGTTATAAAACTGAAGACTTGGCTGTATGGGCTAAATTCCTTTGCCGTCTCGTTATAGGGAAAAATTAAGAAAAAAAATAGACGTGTGGCACTCGGGGACTGCCGCGGTAAAATAATTTTATTTATTTATTTTATTCATGCAGAATTTCTTTTTCTTTGATATTAATTTTATAATTGAAATAATTAACATTCATATTCAAAACACTTTATACACAAATTTTACAAGTACAGCTATTCACTGTTGTACATAAATACCTATACACCTATATACTTTCTCATAAACAGCTGCTTATGTATTCGTCCGATTTCGGAGCAGCTCGTCTCGATTCGTGCGAGTTTCGTAGAGTCGTACAATACGTCTAATCGCACGCACACAACGCCGTGTCGAAGACTGCTGAACTGAAACGACGTTAGACGATGCACGGCCTTCAAGCCACACCTCCTTGCCCATCGGAGTGGGGAGCGTGAGGTTTTTTCGTTACGGAATTTCTGGAGTCGGTCCCCGCGCTCAAGGCCTGCGATAGAAGCTATGCAATAGCTTAAAAATATATTATGACTTACTAAATTACTAGAAAAAACGGAAGATAAATGGAATGACTTGAGTCATACTTAAACTTAGATGTCAGCTCTAAGTTTCCACTATAAACACTAGATTTGAAACTTGAAACGAATGCGAAAAATTGAGGTGGCTGTGCGGTCGTCATAAAGGTCGCAGAAGTTAAGCTACTAAGTGCGCGGTCAGTAATCGGATTGGTGACCAAAAAATTATTTTACCTCTGTATTTTGGAAGGCACGTTAACCTGGTAGCTGCTGTCGAGAGATAGCAGTCGTAATTAAACGAGGACAGAAATGGTGAGTTGTTGGTAAAGAAGATATAATGTTCAATGTTAGATTTAATATTATAAAATGTTACGCACTAATTCCAATTCTCCCTTGATTCACTAGTTCATCAAGGTACTCTACAAACACGGGATTCTAATGAGCAGGTACATTCGAGCCCTCCTTCGTTGTTATTCAAATTGAACCATACCAATCAATAATGGGGTAATTCAACCGTAAATTGGGTTAAGATCAAACAACCTCGGTGTCATTCGCACACAATTATTTGGTATACCTCTGAAGATTGCCCCTTTGATTTACCCGTAAGACTATCTCGCTATTCTCATTACATTACCGTTCTATTACGGCATGGTTGAGAATTGATGTTAAACATGCAAGTAGTGCCGCATTTCTTGGTATCTTATTGGTTTATGAATAGAACGAGACATGAATGTGGTTATCAAGGCTTCGGCAGCCTCGCAAGTTTTTGTGACTTGTTCTCTTCATTGAGTCCTTAAGCTCTGTTCAGACTTGCACATGTGCGTGCAAGAACCGTGAGGTTCGCGTGGCTCTTTAAATAATTGTTGAGATTGAGACACTTTTAGGCATGTTTGAAAACGGTTTTTTATTCATTTATTTATTGGAAAACAAACAGCATTTACATCACATAAGATTATTACAAAAACATTTCACAATGGCCAAAACTGTTTTCACCTAAGACACTTACAATTTGGTTGGGTAAACAAAAACGAAATAATAACAAGGTTTGCGTGCATGTAATAATCTCCACGACAAACATGTATCTTAGCCCCTAACTAAAAAATCGGGAGTGGTCTCCCCTTAACTTTCTCGTACACCGGAAACGACTCAAAAGTTGATAGAAACCTTATATTTTGATGTCATACATGCATATTAAATTTTGGTCACCCATGCGAGTACCAAAATACGGAGGAAAATCGAGGTAAAACATTTTTTTGGACACCAATCCGAGTACTAACTGCGCACTTAGTTGCTTAACTTTCGTGATCGACGACTTAAAAGTTGACAGAAACCTTATATTTTGATGTCATACATGCATGTTAAATTTGATTGCAATAAGTGAAAGCATACTCGAGTTATTGTGCTAACGCACAAACACACACACACATACACACAGACATAATTAAAAAACGGTATTTTTGGACTCAGGGAGGTCCAAAACGTGTAAATCCGTCAAAATCTCGAGATATAATTTTTTGACGATTACAAGACTTTCTTTAAGTATACTACGTATACGAGAAAGTAAAAAGTGACTTTTTGTATCGTAACTAACAACCGCAATTTTATTTCATAGTTGTACATCTGACAAAATAATATTCATATAATTAGTGGAATACGTTTTGCAACTAATTTCTTTATTTTTCTTTGAATAAAAACAAAAAATGTATATTTCAAATCAACAACTTTTTACTTTTGTAAAAACATAAAAAAAACACAATTTTCCATAATTTTTATTTGTTATACATTTAATCTTTAATCAACTTTTTTGAATCCAAATATATCGCCTCCCCGTGGAGCTCTTGCAACCTTACGCAACAACTGAAACACAACACCGCAAAAATGTAATGTTATTTGACTGTGGTCTTCTGCAAGGTACTAGTTTAGGTGCTCCAAATTCGAGCGGCTAGGCCGCTTCTGTGCCCTACTTCGACTAATTTTTTGTACAAGTAATAGAGTCAGCGAGTAATGTTCACACTAGACCTGAAGGTAGATCGTTGATTATGTAGATTAACTTATTCTCAAGTTTGAAGTACAGTCTAGTTCAGTAACATTTACGTTGCAAGCATTTGCTAACTTTGGCAAATTAAGCTGTGTTTAATTCATTGCAAATACAAATTATTAATATAAGTGTAAGTAGAAGCGCAGGTCAGGTTCATCAACCGATATTATAAATTGAGGTTTCTGGTTCAATCCTGAGGAGGATAACAATTTGTGTGTGACTCGTTCTCCAGAAAGTATAAAATGCGTTTTAATTTATGTAATCCATTGGACTGTAGTTTGGAATTGAAAATGGCCAGTGAAATTATATCCAAAAATATGAATAATTAATCACTAATGGCTAAATGAACGAAATCACAAATCACGCCTTATCAAAAACATCTTAAATTTAATCACGTTTACCCATAAGAACGGAATTCCAAATCACGCTTTACTAAAAACATTTTAAACCAAATCAACTTAGGTCAAAAGAGGAGATCGTAAGACCTAAACAAAAATGACCAAAACATACCCATGAGTACTGTGTCCTTACAGGTAACAGGTAACTTACAGGTTATTGCACTATTACATAAATAATTTGAGGAAGGCATATGACAGCAGTAATGATTATGATAATTTTGTTACGCATTTTTCAAGATGCAGATATTTATTTATAGATTGCATATTTCTTGGTAATTTGTGTTCAGTTCTTACGAGCTTCTTTCTTGGCTTAACGTGATTTAATTTATAATGTTTTTGGTAAAGCGTGATATGGAATTTCTTTTATCTTCAAAACTTACTTTCAACTTCAGTGACTAGATTATTCAATTCTTAACACCTAGGAAAATGAACTGCCTTTAGTTAGAATTAAGAATGACAGTTCAACATTGGAAAGGTGCTGAAAGTACCTTGATGTAGTCCAATGATCTTCAGCTGACGACCTCAAGGTCGTGACGCCGATCGGCGTGCGTTGCTGGTCAATTGTTGTGAAGAAATGTCTCGTATGCACCATGTAATACTAAACCCGTTTTCATCTTTTCTTCTCCACTAGATTGCTCAACATAAAGTACTTGAGGAATCGTTAATAAAAATTAACCCACAGTTGATTTAAATCTCCAAAATTTTTAGACATTAAGTCATAGTTTCTAAATATTATTGGTTTATGCTTAAAATATTATTGATTTATGCTTAAAAAAAGACTACTTTGTTTTTTGTATAAATACTTTTATAAAAATACCTGAGTTATTTTATCATGTTTCCTTATTTCTCTAATGCTAATTAATGAATTAAAGTAATATTAATATTCTAAATTCATTTCAGTTCTAAACATCGACAATCCTATATTAGGGTATGTCATACCCACCTCACAGCTGGTGTGACAATTTTTCACCTCATTCACGCCGGATTAAGTACTATGCTTAAATATTAAAATATTTATTAGAAACGATGAAAAGTACTTAGCTAAGTCCATCTAAATATAGAACTTTATGATTTCGATTTTGAATTTGATTCAATGCGCAACCGGTTGAACAGTTTAATTTAGCAGTTTAGTGATTTTTAAAACCTCCTTTGTTCGGAAATGTGAATAAAAAGGTATCCTAAAATTCTCTAGAAAAACCTTAGCTATTAAAACAGAGCTGCGCTCAATTTAACTATACGACTTTAAAAATCATAAAATGGAAAACGAAGTTTACGCTTAACAATTTTATTTTTAAGTTTAAATTTAAGTCGACGGGGATAACGTTTATAATTAGCTACAACACGATTGAAATTGCAGTGACAATGCTTGCCTGTTCTTTTCCTCATTTTGGCATAAATACGTGCAAAAATTTGATAGTTATAGACTTGACTTTTGGGACTGTCGTCATTAGGTAAATAAGTTACTTATATTATACCGTTAGAATGCAGAATACGTTGTTGTGCACAAGTAATCTGCTGATTATCTGAATAAGTCCGAAAGTGAAAAAAATGTTTCATCTAACGGATATATTTCGTAGTACAATGCGCTAAAGAGTGGAACTTTATTTAATGTACCACCTACACTATACTCTTCATTAAAGGTCTGCCCCGCATGATCATAAAAAAAACACTGATCCGTCCGTCTAGTCTCGCTAGTTACCAAAATCTTATCAGCTTGTCACACTAACAATAGTGTTGACGAAATTATTGTGTTCTGGCAGTTAATAATGAAATAGCCAGTACCTCAGTGGTTAAGGGATCCGCGTGAAGGCACTTTAGGCCCAGCATTAGCACTTGCCATTAGGTAAGATAAAGGCCGAGAAGAAGTCAGTGTGCAGAGTGCGGGCACTGAGAGATTCAAATTCAAATTCAAATTCAAATGCTTTATTGCGATCATGTGTTTACATTGGTCTTATAATTAATTTTTGGTATCAACATGAACCCTGTTAGGGTACAGCAATATTAATTAATTAATAATAAAGTATGATATGATTATAACAATTATCAAGTATTACAATTTTAGATAAATAAATGTGTTTTATAATTAGTTATAATAAAAATAATTTTAGTAATGAGTCGGTACATTTCAATTTTTGATTCAATATTATAGTCAGAATCCTCATAATTGGTCAATAAAGAGCTTGTCTAAATCATTAGTTTTGATTAGATTTAGTCTCAATGTAATGAAATACAAAATAAAGTCACAATACAATAAAATATAAACTAATGGAATATAAAATAAAGGAATGTAATTGCATTTGTAAATTATAAATTATGTAGGTAATCACAATTTGAACATTTTACATTAATGGGATCATGATATTAATATTTATGTTATTTAGGTAATTAATGTCAGTTTAATTAAATTTTAATTATATTTAGACTTCAAATATTCTATTTTAATTTTTAAATTATATAAGTATTGATTTTATAAAGATACAATCATGGATCACTTGCGTTCATCACAATAATTGAGCATAATCTCTCTAATCTGTGATAATGACTTAGTCAATAACGTAATATAATAATATTTAATTTAACATGATCTCATTTAGTCTAATATATTTCACGGAATTTAATTATTTTTTTAAAATTATCTATCTATTCTATATTTTATCAATTTATCATTTATTATCTATCGTATTATATTATTATACCCATTTTTATACCTAATTTTGATTTTTTTGTCATTTGTTTATGTATCTTTAGTATTTACTTATTTATATTACATTTATCTATTTTAATGTATTATAGTATTTAATTAGTTATACATTATGCGTAGTTTATTATTGAAATATTAGAATTATGTATAATTTATTTATAAACATTAGACAAACGCTGTACAAGATTTTGGTTCGATGTTTTTTAGAATTACTAATTATTAGGCACTTAACAACTTGAAGTGTGAAAGTTGCGAAACTTTTTTGTTTTATAGGTTTGTAAGTTTTATTTTCATAATTATTTAATTTCAGAAAGGAAACCTGTAATTGGTCTTACGCTATAGATAATATGTTATATAAGTTAACTTTTTTGTAACACTGTTGGTTTTCTATAAATAAATAAATAAATGAGTTAAGTATTGGAGAAGATGAGGCAGGAGTTTTTGGAGCAGATGGCAGAGAGAGTATCTGGCTGAACTACAATAACGGACTAAATGGACAGTTCGAACAGCTGACCCAAGGATTGGTGATATGGTCATTACTAAAGAAAAATTCACCACCTCAATGCTGGCAGCGCATTACCAGGTACAGATGGAGTTTGTCGACTGTAGTTCATGATTAAGAATACTAAGATTTGATAACATTATTACTTTCTGCACTGCCTATTTTTATTTATGTACCCAAGTCTCCGATTGACTGATAGAGCATGCTTTATAGCGTTAAATCCGCCATTGGTATATGTTTGCGTACAATGAAGTTTAAACATATAATTTTAAAATTACCAAATAATAATATTTCATGCACTACTCCTGAATCCGTAATTATACCTATATTATAAAGCTGAGTGTATACGACACATAATCCTTTGGAGTTAATTATTGTTAATACATGTATAGGCATGTACGTACATCCATTGTTGAATCCATTATGCAGTTAATAATTACTTATGTAATGAGTAACATTGACAAGTAATTATGATTATAATATGTTCTAAACTATGAGCATACAACAATGAGGCTTCAAAAATAAGTCGTATTTCCTACTATGTAGACACGTTAAACAATAGTCAGTCAGTTTGAACATTGTAGATTTACTCTTCTTGAATATAAATTATACACATATCTTAAATTCATAATTATTTTAAATAAAACACAATTTATTTATTTAAACGGCTTTGAAATTTACGTTATGAAAGATTTTGTTAAATGATGATAATTATATTTTAGTATTAATAAAGTGGTAATGAACCAAGGTCCATTAATTAGACAATTGGTACCAAGACTTTGACAGGATTACTTGAATCAGAAATATTAAATTTCAAAGTCAAACAGAATTTGAACTGAATAGAACTGTATCGAACGATACTGACTTATTTATTGGAAAATAATATATTTCAGATCCACTCAATAGACTTAAATGTCTTGAGAATGAAAATATATTTCTAAAGTTTGCGGGTTAATGAACGAATCGTTTTGCGAATACATTATACGGCTAGAATATTATTGTTTATATTCCAATAACTGCTAATAAATATGTGGAATTTCGCTTTTAATCTTGATATGGTTACGATGAATATAAAAGGTTTTTAATAAGTTGAGAATTTTAACCATTATGTGTCTAAGTGCAAATTCTGCTTATTATACACCCACACGATACAAAAAATCATATAAAGGCATTTCGCTATCAATCATTTTAGGGATTATATAAAAATAAAATGTTTTGAAAACGTTGAATACCGTACAAGAGTGTCGATACAAAATTTGATGGATATATGTGGTCACGAGTGTAGTGAGATGTACTATTGAAGAAGAAGTTATTCTTTTGATGTAAGTTCCCTTTTTCTCAATCCTGGGTCATTCAAACAAAGCACCTTGCAGGTTGGCAAGGTGAGGATGTTTGTTACTTTTTGGGTTTGGTGTCCCTTTTTTGTAGATGGCAGGCTGTCAATCTGACATTATTTTGAAGTACTACATAGCCAGGTGAAACGTAATATGTAACTTAATGTTATCTTAATCACTGCTTGTAGCGTGGTACAAAAACATTGAGATGTTATGGCACCTCTTTTCACTTTTCCAAAACTGGCAATATTTAAAAGTATTGTCATCTCATCATCAACCCATGTTCGTCCACTGCTGGACATAGGTTTCCCCTAATTCACGCCACTGGTCCCGATTTTCGGCCACTCTCATCCAGCTCACTCCAGCCAGCCTACGCATATCATCATCCCATCTTGTCGCAGGTCGTCCTATACTACGTTTACGGAGTCGTGGTCTCCAATCAAGAACTTTGCAGCTCCAACCGCCGTCAGTTCTGCGGCTAATGTGACCAGCCCACTGCCACTTCAGTTTGCTTACTTGCTTGATTTAAAAATATTATTATGTCAAAATTCAAAATCATACTTTGGTTCTTGGACCGTTACCGTAACGTTACATGCTCGTGATTATAGGTATGTATTTAATCGAAAAAATCTTTATAAACCATTTCACAAATACTTATCTACATAGAGATATCCACTTTCGTATTCAGTCGAACTGGACAAAAGTCACGATTCCTATTAGCCACGAGAAAATGACATCGACACAAAAACACAGAGAACGAGGATTAACAATTAAGCTTGTACTGGCTAAATGAAATTTAAACAAGCTCCCACGCTGGCGATAAAAAAGTGCGGTCGGCAAATTGTCGAACAAGAATATAGAACAGTTGGAGGGATAAGACGATTTTGCGAACCTTCAAAGGTTAAGCCTAATGAAATCAGCTTATAGTGGGCAAAAATATCAGTTTAACCTTGTAATTAGATAAAGAGGATTATTACTTGGGATAACATTAAAAAGGTTACCTGGTAGTAAAAAATATGACATCGCTACTGCTTTTCCACGAGCATATAAAAAAACTAGTTAATTTTACCCTGAAGCAGTCGTCACAACTATCTTTGACGATTTAAGGCGATGATTTCTCAAAGTAGAAGATTATGGAATATCTAAATTGTTATTATTATAATCACCGATAATATTTATAATATACCTTTTAATCAAGTTTAACGTTGATGCGCAAGTTAAAGATATTAGATACATAGTGTATCCAAAAAGGGGGCTTTACCACCTTTCACTATGTACCTAATATCTTCATCTTCAGGTTCAAGTTTTTCGATGTCCTCCTTCGATGACAAAGAGAGGCCTTGTGTCTCACCAGTGGCTTAAATAATAAAGGCTGTTATATGATGATGATGATATTATCTAGATAAATATTGATTAATAACACAAAATAATAACAAACCAGCGGAATCACCTCGTCATGAGCCTCATATTCGCGAACTACTTTTGATTACAGAAAATTGTCAATAAAATTCACTTCGACATACTGTGCCGATGAATAAATTACACAGGACTTTAATATTGAGTGTAAAAGTTACACGTTCCCCTTTGTACTGCAACAATTATCGGTAATGAAGGCGGTATCACGTCGCTGCCCGGATTTTAATTGCAATTAAGTATAAATCTGGAGCACAAGCCCGGTTTCGTTGGTGTGTAAAGTTTATTATTAAAACGCGGACATTTTGTTATTTGATCACTGTGTTTGAAAGGGATGTCCTCTTTGTGATGGACTGATATTTTACAGTGAAAAAGAAATAGGGTTACGGGAACCATTTCGTACTCATATCGAACAACAAGGAATGGCATGGTTCGTTGGTACTAATTTGATAATTTTATAATGTATTGTTATAAGCTTTTTTGTTGTTCAAATGTGTTAATGTTTCTCACAAATAATATTAAGTGTTAATGTTGTCTCACACCCGGGGCACCGGTTCGAACCCCGCCACGTAATGTGTTTTCAAATTTTGAATTCATATGTACATTTAATAGACGCTTTAACGGTTATTTTTCATACTAGAAAAATACACTGAAAAAATCGACTTGCCTCAGGCGGGATTCGAACCCGCATCTTCCACAATCCGGGCGGATGCGTTGACCAATTACACCACCGAGACACTGCTTTTCGCTGTCGAAATTTGTCAGTGCTTGGTGCTTATGTTTTTATGGTAAAAGCAGTGTCTCGGTGGTGTAATTGGTCAACGCATCCGCCCGTATTGTGGAAGATGCGGGTTCGAGTCCCGCCTGAGGCAAGTCGATTTTTTTCAGTGCATTTTTCTAGTATTAATATTTACGCGATTGTAAACGCAAAAATAAAATTATTGCATAATGAAAGGTAGTTTCATCTTAACTGAGCGTCACATATTTGCAAAAATATTTCGTTCGGGTCTTAGAAGTGCAAATTTCAAAGATTTGATGAAACAATGTTTACCATAAAAACATAAGCACCAAGCACTGACAAATTTCGACAGCGAAAAGCAGTGTCTCGGTGGCGTAATTGGTCAACGCATCCGCCCGGATTGTGGAAGATGCGGGTTCGAGTCCCGCCTGAGGCAAGTCGATTTTGTTCAGTGCATTTTTCTAGTATTAATATTTACGCGTTTGTAAACGCAAAAATAAAATTATTCCATAAAGTTATTTTTCATTTTTTCATTTTCAAAGAAATTATCTTGAGGAAACCTGCACACACCTGTGAAGAAATTCTTAGGTCATGTGTGAAATCGACCAACACGCGCTTGGCCAGCGAGGTTGACTAAGGCTCGAGCCCGTCGGTGAGGTCATTATATGAGCCGTTGTTGATGATGTAATTAGGGGCCTTCCCTCCATCGTTGCCCCAGGGCCTCACACCTAATCCGGCCCTGCTTACATACTTTTCCGCATCAAAATATTTATTAATTTACAATGTCAAATACAATCTCGACTGTAATAGTAATCTCTTAAAATTATTTAAGTTTTATGTTGTAAGAACTAAAAGCTTTTTTTCTGCTTGTTATTTTTAATAAAATAGTCCCCTAACTTCAGCTTCTACTTAATTTCTATTGTTCAGTTTCTGTTGTTTGCTTTGTTCTCTTATCCAAAATCTGATGTTATTTTCGACAAAGCAAGCGATAAGTGGTTGCTAAGGCGGCGACTGTTGAACGTTCTGACATCTTGGTTTTATCGACCCTAGAGACAAAAGATTTATTTGCTATTTTAAAAATATTATTGCATGGAAAACAGTACAAAAGGCGGAATGCTAAAACTTGCGTAATTGGGCGTGTTCTACCGTTTATACCACGGCGAGTGCTTTGAGGAACTTTTTCCCTAGTCCTACCATCTCATATCTGTGAATGATGTGTTATGACATTTTTTTGCTCTCCTGACTTAATCTTAATTTGAACTTATTTTCCATTTATTCACTAACATGATAATAATATAATTTAGAAATTGACAATTTTCTTTTATTACAACATCCTTAATTTTAAATCTAGGCAATCATTTAACGTTATGTTGACATTAATATTGTACGAAAATGAAAATATTATTCATAGAAAAGTATTATATTTACGCGTTTGTAAACGCAAAAATAAAATTATTCCATAATATTATTCATGTTCCATTTTTACGCCAAATGAGGCAGAATTTTGATAGGTCTCTATAGCTGTAACAACTTTGCAACAATGTACTCAAAATTCTTACAAGTAAATCAATTTATTTCATTTCTGAGATACAATACGATAATGAAATTGGTGAAATAAGAGACCCTTTACGAGTAAATGTGTTATAAATGATATATTTTGGATGGACACCGGAAAAAATTCTCGTATATCCCCGATGTCCACCAGAGGAAAACGGAAATGTACCGTGCTCGGTTTCTCTGTAAGAAGGGCTGGTCTTCTTAAGTCCATTTGACTACTGACGATAAGCTAACGTCTTAATAAAGTCTATCGCGACTGCTATAGTGTTGACAGCATTATGTGTACCGATACCAAATGATAAGATATCCGTCCCTCTAGTCTAGAGGTTGAGGGTTCCCAAGGAGGGGTATCAGGCAGGTCATCTAATGCTAAAACCTTTAGTAGTATGTCGATGGCAAGACATTACACCGACCCCAAATAAACAGGGAGCTAGGTTAGAGAAAGTGTAGTTGAAGGTTCCAGGCGAATCTCGCTTCTACTTTCAATCACAGATACTGATCAGTCATAAGGCCGAGTTTCTCGTGAAAGACAAAGAAAAATCTTTGAAAGAAATGTTCATTTTAATTCAAATACTAACTAACCAGTTACAATACCTAGTTAGAATAATTCAGTGTGAATTTCTTTACTCGTTATTCCAACCACAACCATAGCGTGCAATGCAGTTTCTAGTCCGAAATACTCAACTAGTCCCATTTTCACACAGCTGTGTAATGACGAAGCGAGTACATTTTCGCGTGCTAATGAAATCCAAGCAGCGTTTCATGGCAAAAATAATATCAGAAGGTTGGCTTAAATTGGCTTTGACAGAGTAATTTGCAATAGTTTTATTGTTGCTATACAACTTATCTTCCAGTGTTGAATGTGTTTTTCGATTTTGTTTGCTCTTGATTCAAATCGAACCTTCTGATACTATGTTTTTGTAGAGAAACACAGGCGTTATGGAACTTAAAATATTTAAGTCACTCCAACCTCGCGTAGAGTGAAGAATTCCATGTTTTAATGAACTCGTATTTTCATTCGCTTTACCTTACATAACAATTTTTAGTCAATGCATTATATTGCATTTATAGCTCAGTCTCTTTGCTGTACACAAAGATAGTGTGAGATATTTTCCTTACATATTTATGCATTTATCGCTTGGGACATACTGGTTCTGGTTTTAAATATTTGAGTAATTTTTGTTCTACACAAAGGCCACACAGATTAGGCTACCTGCATGTAGATCATGCTACCAGAATCTTCAATAAAGTTTTAACTTTACAATAATTGAATAAGGTTAAAAATTCATTGAAAGTATTTTGTAATTTTTGAGTAGCTTAATCTAATGTCGTTTGTACGTAAAGCGATTGACTTTATACGATCACACTCATAGTCTCAAGAGGGGTTGAATAGAGCCTTATGTAACATTTCGTTACATATAAAGCCATATCTGGCAATATGGGCCTTGCAGTACGTCCAAATATTAACAGGTAGCTAGCCTGTAACCTGGAGAAAGAGACAGCAAACCCAAAAAGTAACAATCCTGCACTTAGCAAACAAATACAATACAACAAAAGTATACAATCCACAACAATCAGATCAGACTGTTAAATCATCTCAGCAGTCCGGGTTTCTTAGGTAGCTCTCTAGGTAGCCAAGCTATTGACTAATATTGACTAAATTACCTATATTCAATTACTATATTAGCCGTGTGATGCCGGCAGAGAGATAGCATTCACCCCATATCCTCCAATGGGTGTCTTAGAAGACGACTTCAGCAAATTGGTATTGATCACCTTATACTCCGTCCACCCATCCGCATTGGGCAAGCGTGGAGGACTACTGCCTAAACCTCCTTCGATGACAAGGCCTCTCCTTGTGTCCCAGCAGTGGGTCGAATTATAAAGACTATAGTGATGATAATAATGACGCTCTTGATGACGATGTAAAAAAACTATATACAATCATAATTTATAGACAAATCCTCCCAGACACAATATTAAAATAAATGACACAAAAATATCACTTCTAATTTTCTCTAGTAGCATAGACTGCTGTTTTTAAACGACATGGCTGAGTGATAATGTTTTTTATGTCTGGGTGGATGTTTGGCCCTTGGGATTTGTCTGGCTGCGTGTATATAGTTTTGAAATAGTCCCCTGAATAACATACATAAAAATCAGCTTTCAGAATTTAAGTGCAGTGAGTCCGATTTAACTCACCTTTAGCACATGATATATGTCAATTGGCTATCTGATCAACTTAACAAGTATGCGTGTGTTCAACGTACATAGAAACACTATTCTATTACACACGTTATCTTTGAGTAAATAAGTAACGTCTGGCAGCTCTGAGATCTTAATCTATCCCAATTTACATGGGATCAGTGCAATCATCATCAACAACCCGTGTTCGTCCACTGCTGGACAAAGGTCTCCCCTAATGCACGCCACTGCTCCCGATTTTCGGCCACTCTCATCCAGCTTACTTCAGCCAGCCTACGCATATCATCATCCCATCTTGTCGCAGGTCGTCCTACACTACGTTTACCGAGTCGCGGTCTCCACTCAAGAACTTTACGGTTCCAACGGCCGTCAGTTCTGCGGCTAATGTGACCATCCCACTGCCACTTCATTTTGCTAATTCGGTGGGCTATGTCAGTTACTCTGGTTCTCTGCCCATTCCATAGCTCTCTGAGCGACTTTATCCTGGTGGACTAGTCCAGCCGTGAGTGTCCACGTCTCGGCGCCGTATGTCATAACTGGGAGGACGCACTGGTCGAAAACTTTCGACTTGAGACATTGAGCACACTGTCTCAAGTCATTGATCACACTGACCAGTGCAATATGTCATCATACTGCTTAAGTTTAATTTATCCTATGAAATTATCTTCGAGTTTTTAAAAATATTGATTCACATAATCATGTCAGTTCGTTTTGAATATTTGTCCAAATAATGACTGCAGCTGAGAGCACTGTTCCTGTTTAGGATTTGTAAAGTGAAATCAAAGCTTTGATGAGTTGGGGAGCGTACACCTAAATCCGAACTGACCACATATCAGTAGGTATATTACGCTGGAGTCGTACAAAGAGAGTGCGGTTGAAACACTTATAGAGAGCAAGTGTCAGCCGTGTTGATGCTCCTATTAACCTAGATGACTATTTTGGGTCCGTTGAGCCAATTTCAGATATCAATGGAAATGGCAATGTCAGTGGGTATTCAAAGATTTAAGTTTCATTTCTGCAATAGGTTAAATAACGACGATTTTATTCGGAAAAACACATCATTGTAGTAAAATCAGAACGCCAGAATACTTTAAAACAAATATTGCAAACTTTGCATCAATTTCAGGAAAATTTCCAATGTGAACAACCTCAAAGTTCTGACTTTGCTCGTTAACATAACATACAACGAAGTTCCAACAAACAAATACCTCAAAACACTCTCTGTAAACGATAGCGGTAAGTCGGAGCTCAGCAGCCATTCTAATGCCGGAGTTTGAAGGCGTGCCATTTTCACAAATTACTCAGCTTCGTATCAGCTTTGCGTTTGTCTATCGATCCTCACACTCAGTTTACATATAATCAGGAGCTCTTGCGTCTCGCAAGTTTGGTGTCTTTGCTATTTCAAATAGAGCGGTAGAGGTGTGCTACATTCCCACTGACATCGATTAAATATTATTAAACTAAATAATTGCTTATAATACCGGCAAGAGATTTATTTATTAAAAACTTATAAAGCATTAGGTATATTATAAGTACCTACATATAACTTAAACTATAAATCGAAAAGTAATAAATTAATAACAATAAAAAATTGTCATGTCGGTCTGTCAGTCAGTGTATGGTAGGGCAGCTTCATCATCAAAGCCAAACAGCTTCGCAGCTGGCTTCCATTTGTGGCGGATGCCCCGAATGCACATGCTGGTTGCTCTTATTATAGTTGTTATCATGCGAGCTCTCAGCCAGCCCAAAACGCATTGCAAGGATCGGTCCCAGCGAGATGTAAGTGCTTCCCCGAGGTGTTTAACAAAGGTAGCCAATTGTGGTGCAAAGACTTCATCTACGGAGGTGACGAGGGGGGTAAAAGTGGCATGACGCAGCTCACAAGTATTGGCGTACTTTCTTTGCTTTTCAGATTCAGCAGATTTCAGGACAGAAGCAACAGGGTGTGAGACATGAGAAGGAGCGTCGGTGTCTACAACACGGATGTCGAATAACGCCTCCCTCTGAGCAACCCACACGCCACGGCAAGCTAAATCTCCTCGTAGGCCAATTTCGTCAATTGCTTATAATATGAAGTAAGTAAACTTCATTTTTGTGGTGCTGTGTTTCTGTTGCTGAGTAAGAGTTGGCATGCGAGTGTCACGCCAGTGTTGCAAGTGTCAATAAGCTACGGTGATTGCTTCATCTTCATCATCATCATCATCAACAGTTCATATAATGTCCCCACCGAGGGGCTCAAGCCTACCCCACATTAGGAGCGATCAGGCCTTAGTCAACCACGCTGGCCAAGTGCGGGTTGGTCGACTTCACACATAACCCAAGAATTTCTTCATGTTCAAGCAGATTTCCTCACGACGTTTTCCTTCACCGTTATAGCTTCGATTAGAAATTCAAAATTTGAAAACACATTGGTACGTGGCGGGGATCCAACCAGTGCCTCCCGGGTGGGAGACGACGCTCTTACGCACTACGCCACCGACGCTTTTATTTTGGTGATTGCTTTGCCAACAACTATCGTTTATTCCTTCAAACTATCGTGTTCGGCTGAACAAAGGCTACCCTATTCTCTATACAATCCTGCTTCTACTTGGTTTACTCATATTCCGTCATCGCATTTTGACAAAACCAAATCGTCTCACCGATGATTTTTGGCATAACACGAAACATCTTTCATCGTGCGCCTGAGGATATTTAGCAACATTGAAATAGTTATTTTACATCTTAGATTATTCATGTTATTTTCTTACAAACTAAATGAAAAATATTTTTATTCAAAATTTATAACTATTTACCTAAACGCAGCAGGTAGTTCGAATGATTTAATTCAACTCAACGGCAACATAGCACAGATAAAGACACTCTTACACTGTACATCTAAAGTTTATTAAATAAAAAAAAACTAGAGATCTCCTAAAAAAGCTTGTAAATGTTGCTTGTAAAGCTTGTAAAGCTTGTAAAAGCTTTAAAATTCCTTTGTGTCTTTAATAAAAGATATAGAACCATTTTGCATATTTCTAAATTATATGGTTCCATAATTTGCCAATGTTAAATAATTCAACTTTCCATATATGTAATTACATGGGGTATCATTAGTCTAATTAGTATGTTAAAATCTTCTGTAGTCTGAACTGGCGCATTCCCGCAACCTTTGAATGTAAATTACAATTTAAAGCAATTCATATACCTTTGGAGTCTGTGGCGTCACATCGAGACGTCTTTATTTCGTTTATACATGTAAGTTACATCAATATTCAAATATTCTACTAAACGATGTTAGTTAGAACTGCATCGTTTCGATGACAGACGATTTTGATACTACGTGTTGATAGATTGTAGGGCTGTAATTGTTTGCAGTTATGTACTCCGATTTCAGAATTCGATTCAGTGGATGTGACGCGCCTCGTCTGTCAGGCTATCTTTTACGCAGAATTCTCAAATTAGCAATCGCCCTTTGTTTGAAATCTCTCAAACTGCGTGATTTGTGTAGCAATCAGTACGAATAAACAATGACATTTAGGGCGTGGATTATATAACAATCGGAAAATGTATTTGATTATTTCTCGCAAATCCGTAAATGCCAAATAAATATACCACCGATGTAGTGAAGAGCAATTTTTGTTAATTCCACCATCTCTCTTCCTTCAAACTGTGGCTATAATTACAACACGAACAAAGTAATTTGGCAACTCACTGTTGAAACTGTTGTCACTTCTGGACTCTGCGGACTCTGATGAGCTTATACTCCATCCACATTGGGCAAGCGTGGTAGACAACTGCCTAAACCTCCTTAGATGACAAGGATATACCTTGTGTCACAGCAGTAAGTCGAATTATAAATGCTGTTTGATGATGTGGAATGTGGAGCGTAACTAAAAAACATCCCAGTTTCTTCTATGTCGCACAATCAGGAAATGGAATTCGCTGCCAGTACACGTGTTCCCTTCTTCTTACAATCTTGGGTCATTTAAAAGAGGCGTAAAGAAGCACTTTGCTGGTAAGCAAGACGCGGATTACTAGCACGGCAGTTTATCTCTCGCATTAGCCATCTTTGTCTTTGGATTCCACTTCTGCTTACCACCTAAGTTCCTTCCAGCACTACTTATAGGGTATTCTATTTCACGATGTCCTTAAGTGTCACGTGTGTGTAAGCGGTCTGATCATGGACGGTTGACAACATTCATAGCCAAACGGACTTCCCGAGATAGAATATCTGTACTATGAATAACGGATCCCATAAAAATTCTCACCAATACTTTTATAACAACGTTATTGTGAGCAAAGTTTATACGAGGAACGAAGGGTAACAGTAAATCACATGGAGGCATAAAAATCGCGTTTTGTCTTTTTATAGTCTTTTATTTGGTTGCGCGGAACGATCTGATACAAACAGAATCGTTTTGTTGGTACTAATAAATAACAAACAAGCCAGGGATTATAAGAATCATGCGTAACCTCACAAAAATACAACGATGATTTCGTTTGGCATTATTGAAACTGAACCCTATTTGCATGTGCAGTAAAGCACATTTTCCTATATTTCTTTGAGTATTCCGCAATTAGACTACCATGCCATACATAGCAAGAATAACGGTTACTAAAAGAACCTTTAGGTACTTAATGCAATTATGATTATTAAAAGTGATCAATTAATGGTCTGTATAATTAAACAAATTAGGTTTAATTAGTTTTAGCTCCTACACTATAATTGAATTATATACTACTTTGACGCCGCGCCGTCGTGTTGGAGTGGTCAGTAACGCTGCCTATACATCAAGCGGCGAAAGTTTGTGTGATGAACACGAACATTTGTTCACGAGTCATGATTGCATTACATAACTAGATTATTAAAATATATTTGTCCGTTATCTAGTATCCATAACACAAATTATTAACGATACTCAGTTTAGCCAGATAATTGATTTGAGTATGTAAATATATTATTAATAATTATTTAATCAAAAAAATAGTTATTTCGTCCCGTAATCGTGATAGGACTTTTGACGATTTAAAAGTACTTTCAAAAAGGAGCTTTTTCATTTCATTCCATATTATATACTTGGCGTGGCATGTGATGCCGGCAGAGTAGAATAGCATCACCCCATATCTTCCAATTGGTGTGGTAGAAGGCAACTAATGGATCAGCAAAGGGGTATTGATCACCTTATACTCCGTCCACTAATCCGCATTAAGCACGCGTAGTGGACTCCTGCCTAACCTTCCTTCGAGGACAAGGAGAGGCATTGTGTCCCAGTAGTGGGTCAAATTATAAAGTTGTTATGATGATGATGATGATGACTTGACCTGCAAATTATTGACCTTCATCTCACCTGCTGATATACAACGATAAACCCGAAGATGGAAGCGAGGTTCATCTGGCTCTGTCGATCACCGAGGGATCATTAAATGTCGGAACTAATTAAGGCTATTAATAATTTGGTTAAGGCGACATACTTTGATAAGAGGGTGGTGGCTAGCCAGATGGACATAAACACTTTTCACAACCAACCATATTGAGAACAAATTTGTACTGCCATGATGTCCAACCCGGATCTCAGGATCTTTTTCCGGTGGTAGCCTAAACATTAGACCACTGAGGCGCTGTGTAGTTCTCGCACGATTTAGGCTTTGACAAATAGTTCAAGGTTCAGCATATTGCTTTGTTGTTCCACAGTTCTAATACAACCTTACGTAGAAAAAACTTATACCAAAATAATTGGAGAACGCGAGGTTCCCCACATTATATATGCTTACTCTGTAGAGAACCACTTCAATGTTGACGGGACGCTGACTCAACCGTTCGTTATTTCCCAGTTACAGCATAACGCTGATACCAAATAAATAATAAAAAAAAAACAGTTTGGACGGGACTCAAATAGGTAACCTTATTTCAATATCCGCTGACCCGTGGACACACCTCGGCTCCTACACTACAGCACTTTATTTCCCTTTCTGGAAACCTTTCGGGGTTGGCGTAAGTTGTAAGCGTAATTGACTACGTGAATAATTTATTATATTCTAAGATTAGGTTAGGAATCAATAAGCAAAGGATTGAACTCTTGTTTCGGATTGAAATCTTATTATGTAAGTATTTGCAAGCGTATGTATTGCAATATGTGCAAGTATTTATTTTAATTAAAAACCGAGAGTGGTCTCCCCTTGACTTTCTCTCTCTCTTCTAACAAAACTAATACTTTAAACTAAACAAGTGGCAGCGCTCCATCCCGGTTATTGGTTAGGTAAAGGGTAGAATAGTTACCTTCTTCGGGATGTTATGTATTTTCCTACAAAATCAGTTAAGGGGATTCGGAGTGACAGACAGTGCATAAGAGATAGATATATAGAGTTACTTTTGCAATTATAATATTAGTATAGATTTACATACCTGGATTACAAAAAAGAATACTCCTTTAGAGTATTGACCAACGTTGGCCAGCTACTGTCGTGAAGTACATGACGTATACCACATACACGTAACACCCCAGAAATGAGCTGAAATTTCCCGCGTGTCACTCGTAGTCCGCGTTCCTTCGTAAGTGTGAAATAAGAATTTATTATTGGACCCGTGAAGTTCTCTGCTCCGTGACCTCGTTTTATTAGTTTATGACCCAACAAAGTGGTTGTGTACTAGCACGTTGGATCTCAGGCGCCTTGTTATTTTTTACGGTATCACCTTGTAAGCCTTTTTTATACGCGCTTGAAACGGCACCTTCTGTTACTACATGACCTTAAATAAATGTAAAGCTCTTTAGTTGTGAATATTTATGTTTTAAAATAAGAATGAGAAATGCCGGTTTTATGTTCATAGTAAAACTTTTATGCTCTCCGTATGAATATGATGAAACGCGAAACATGCTTTTACACTAAGTATCGTGGAATGAAAAGTGCTTTTTACCGATCTTTATAAACAGAAAGCTGGTTTACATTTACTGAATAAGATAACAAATAGCGAAAACATTTAGGAAGAGGGGAGAGTAATTCCTTAGCATGGGTAATGGGTAAAAAGCTCGTTCATCCTTTAGAGGGTCGATGTGGCAGAAATCTTTATAGCGATATTAAACATGGAACATTCTATTTACCTGCCAGTCACCTTGATTATATCCTTGTGAAACATTCAAAAGACGTTTTAGAAGCAGTGACTTTATTTTCTTGTCAAATTACAGCAAAGTAATTAATGTTAGTGTGCTTAAAGACTTTTGATAAGCCTATTAAAAGAGTTAGGTACGTAATAAACATTTTATCTTTACGGGATGTTACTTTTTCTAATAATAAGATTGAAGTGGCACCGTTAGAAGTAGAAAAATTGTTGTAGTGTTGTCAAAATTTATTCTTTAATTAATTCTCTTTTTTCCAGCCATCATACAGTCAAAAACCTTGATTGATCAGCTCAAGTACAATTCATAATGGATTTAGCTGATAACATCATCATCAACAGCTCATATAATGTCCCCACTGAGGGGCTTGAGCCTACCCCACATTAGGAGCGATTAGGCCTTAATCAACCGCGCTGGCCAAATGCAGGTTGGTTGACTTCACACATGACCTAAGAATTTCTTCACAGGTGTGTGTGCAGGTTTTCTCACGATGATATTCTTGAAAATGAAAAAATAAAAATGGCCGTTAAAGCGTCGATTAAACGTACATATGAATTCAAAATTTGAAAACACATTACCTGGCGGGGTTAGAGCCAGTGCCTACCGGGTGGGAGACAACACCCTTACGCACTGCGCCACCGACGCCTCCGCTGATAATATATTTTCACCTCTCCAGCACCTAAAGACCTCTTTTGCTTCGTAAAATCTCGAAAGAAAAACACTTATTGCTGTGAGCTTTGAACAAGACTGTAACGTTCAATCCAAATTATTTTGGTAATCTTACTTTTAATTTTCAATGGTTATTTTTAAGATAATAAACATGTATTAAAGTATTGCCTTGTTTTTCTCACCTATAACAGTTTTCTCGCTGGAGAGGTGAAAAGTTGTATGTTTCACACGAGAGCCTTTAAATCACTCACTGCGCTCAGTAGTCTATTTATAAATCACTCGCTATGCTCATAATTCAATTGTAGACTATTTCGATGGTTCGTGATTTAATATTGGCACTCGCAGCAAAAAATAACTTTGCTCACTTGTTGAACAAAATAACCATAGCTTATAATAATGAAGGAAGCACAATTAAAAGTGTCTTTCCGTAACTCGTAGTCTTGCATCTAGTTTTCCTCATAATGATAGTTGTACGTCAACATAGTTCTGATTCTACTAACGAGCGCAATGACGTATTTATAGTGAACGGAAACAGCACAGTATGATAACACTAAACTTATTATTTTAGTGCCTTTAATTTCGTTATTGATAAAACGTCACGCTGTATTGATCTGAATTTACACGTATGACCTGAGATGCTTGCTGTGCTGCTAACCTTAAACAGATTTTTGGCATATGAAATTTAATTTTTTAAAAGTTTTTCAATTATAGCGAGGTTTCTCGGTGCCCTCGAGCACTGAAGCAGATCCTAACACTGTTCGAACATAATTATGCAGTTAATTTACTTTTGTTATGAAGACACACTTGGATAGAGTTCGTTGAGATGTTGGTCGCTAAAGAACTCGCCATACGATCACTATTTGCCTGCCCTGTTCCCCATTTTATTTGGTGTCGGCGTAATACGTTTTTCTCTTACATGCATCTCAGTCTACCGTCATCTCAGCATTCACTCCCTTCTTTGCCATATCATCTCTCACGCAATCCATCTCAGGCAGTACTTCTGGACACGGCCCGTATAGTGAGGAGGTTCCTGTCTCTGGATCCTTAACCACCGGTAGCCGGGACCCTGATCTTGCTACCGATGGGTAACTATATTTTTGTATTTTTAAATCTTATATTTTTTATTGTTTATACATTGTAAAAATTTAATATTTAGAAATATAATTTTGTATGTATTTTAAATGAAATAAAGGAATATATTTTAACGCTCACACCAATTATCTAGCCCGAAGTAAGTATCATTAAGAACTTTTGTAACGGATACTAAATAACGGACATTTTTTTTTTAATAAACATAATAATTTTAGATATTTTTATAAATAAACTTAAATAAATATATAAACGGTCTTACTCTTATATTTTAAGTCACCATACAATCAATTTGTTAAATTATATTTTACCATTCTTAAAAATACTGATAACTATTTTTCCTGTGTGTAAGGCACTTTGCAGACGACGGGGCGGATCGGGCCGTACAATTTCGCTATGACCAATAATTGTATACCGCTATCGCACAGGACCGCACAGGGCGCGTGGCGGCGCAGCGTGACCGTTCCTCCACGCCGTAAATCACACAAAAACAGTTTGTATACAAACGCAGAAGGCGACCGTTGCACGCGCAGATGCGCGCAAACGAAAAAAACACCGGGCCGACCAGCGCTGTCATCTGCGGAGCGCCTGAAACTACTTAGAAAGTAAAGGAATATTGATTGGGTACCAAATACATTTGCAGGTATTTCGTAAGCAAATACACATAGTTGCAGGGAACATTTTTGTTTCATACTGGAAACCCTTTTACTACAACTCTAAGGCGCGTTTGAATGTGAGTAGTTTGTGTTGCAGATTACGAATTAAGCATGTGGTCTCTTCATTGGGATTTAGGTCAACTCGATTCCGAATCTGTTTCCGGGTTAGTAGTACGTTTCTAATGCAGGTAAATTGGAGTTCTTTTCGTGTAACTGCTTTTTCTTGTAATATATTTCTGTTTTGTGAAACAACCGTAATACGCTGTGGTAATTGAATACTCTTGGACTATTCTTTATTGAAATATTTCTTACAAATATATTCATTTTTATTGTTTCTTATTCGTATCCTAATTAGCTTTTATGGGTCGTATTCCTTGGTTTAAAGAGAAACTCTTTTTTCGTATCCATTTAATTCTAAAACCTTAGTATATCTCGAAAAATCACAGTACCATTTTTCTTAAGACCCTCTTAAAGGCCACAATGCCCGCTATCTCCAACATTAATCGTCCATGTCTCCCGGAAATAATTCACAGTTCCAAATTAAATCTAACTTTTGTTTATTCCTGGACTATTGTTCATGAAACTTCGACAATTATCAAAGTTTCAAGTATTTTTGTTGGATATCGTTGTAAACAAACGATCATTATCGCAACACAGAACATTTTAATTTCGTAGTATCGTACTTTACGCGAGGGATGCAAAGAATAGACTTAATATATTGCGGGCGCAGAACCGAAACGGGAGTAAAATAATAAAAAGTGTTACCTCATAACTTATCTGAGCAGTGCTAAATGGCTGGTGCATTGGTTACTTATCTGTTTTCAGTAAAACAGATGAACAATATGACCATTGAATCCTAAACTTTGTTGTCTTCAAGAAGCTCTGTTTTGGTCATGATCGAATAATCGGAACTTGAGGGCAAACTTTTAGATATCTCCGAGAAACTACTGCATTGCAATACTCTCACTGTTGATAGAGTAATTCTACTTTATATTAGATTCATCTCCATTATAGTGGAAAATGCAGTATTCTAAATGAAAGATGACAATTAATGTAAATATGTTGTCGTGTTTTGCATCAATACTAATATTGAAGTTGATTAAATTTTTCTACTCTCTATGCGAAAGCTAGTATTCATAAAAGACTAAACATTTTTCACTTTGCAAATTCTATCCTGACTTCACAGGTCACATTTTTTTAGTTTCTGAATATTTCAACGACAACTTTGCGGTATGGCGAATGGAAAATGTTTCGCGAGTGTTCGCCGAAAGTTGCAACAAATGTTTGTTGGTCCGCGCGACGACTAATTAAAACTTATTGATTTGCGCTTGTTTATTTTAGACGGTTGTTGTCGAAAGTTGCTAGAAGAATACAATTTTAGATTTCTATCATTAAGATGATTGATTGCCTGTTTACGATTCTATTAAGCTTCTTACTCGCCCAATTGTATTAGCATTGCTCAAGTCCAGAGTGCCGCAATAAAATCAATACGATCTAGAAAGTTTCTACGTTGCTCTGTATTACCGAACTGATTACTAAGTTAGTTTTGCAAGAAGGATAGAGTTTTATCAATAGATTGCGATTCTTTTGGTGCATATCAAGATTCATACTTTGCCATTCGAGCTCTAATTAAACATTACTTCTTTCTTCATCGTGTACAGCGGATAAGTTATAATTTGCGGACCGATACGAAATTAGTGTTTTCGATATAAAGTTTTGAGTGGTTTTATCTTAGAAACCATTTCAATGAAGAACTTCTTGGTTTTGATTATTGTATTTATAGGTGCCTTATTAGTTTTATGTTGTGGTTATCAACAGTATTATTTTATTTTACTTTATTATAGAAAAAAATCACTGAGGAGAAATGAGGCAAATCGATTTTTTTCAGTGCATTTTTGCTAGTAATAAAAATATTTACGCTTTATGTTTATGTTTGTTTGAAAGACACCACACAGACACCAAGTCTCTTAATCACTTGCATTATCATCGAATAGATAACACATAACTAATTATATTTTTGAGTCAATGTTTGCGAATCCAAAACATTTTCCCGAAGGGCCACAATCTACTTAATCTGTGATGTTCTAAATCATCTTTTAAGTGCCCTGGATTAGCCCTTTTCATGCTGTTAAATATATAATAAATAATCCAGTTGTATTATTTAGGAGGGTTACATATAAATCATCTTAATCTGCAATGTGACCGCAACCTAACGTTTGAGGTACACAATGCTAGATATAAATGAAATAATAAAACTATTTTAAAGCGAGCCTTTCCGAGAGCTGTGAACATCGTAGTAATGGCGGAACATAGTCGCAGTCATAAAAAATTATAGTTTTTTTTTTCAGATTTATGAACTATTTTATGTGAAATTTGTATTGTGTACGTTTTTCAAGTACCAACTTTGATCGAGGGACGCTCACTGTTAAACATAGGCCGCCCCCAAGGCTTCCAACCAGTATGCTTAGACGTCACGTGTGTAGGCAGCTATACTGATCACTCCGCCAAGACGACGTCAAATTGTAGCGAAACCGCGTGTGTTTTGCAGTTTATAGGGAATATGCACAAAATTCATATGCATTTGGTCTCTACACGCCAGTAGCACACCTCCGTCACGAAATCAAAGCAGCGAAACCACTACAAGTGTTTCTGAAACATCTCTACATTTCCACGAATTTGAAAAGTGAAATTTCACTCAATACAGTTCAACTGTTTGTAGAATCGCAGCAAAATGTTGACGTTTTCGGAGTCAGAGGAGCGTTGAAGCGATATAACCGCTACAAAATGGTGGACCGAACGTGGATATGTAGTAAACGTCTGAGGAGGATCAGCGGAATCACGAGAGAAAGATGAAGAATCAAAGTCCAATTTATGCGTTAGAACAGGCAGTTTCAAATTTGCAATACCTATGATACAATTTCACCATATTGTATCATAGGTATTTCAAAAAAACAGTAAGCGTCTGAGGCCAGTACAACAAAAACCTAGCCTGTGGCCCGTCTACGTACACAGTTACAGGCACACATCATGTAACGAAACAACGCCTTGCCATTTACTAAGAAAACGGTTCACGCACTGCATAGATAGAAAAACGGCCTCAGGTTTTCTTTGCAGCGCTCCAAAGTCGCCTGCACTTATTGTAGCCTTAAAAAAAAGAAAACTATTTTATACGTGTCATCATCATCATCATCAACGGCTCATATAATTTCCCCACCGAGGGGCTCGAACCTACCCCACATTAGGAGCGATTAGGCCTTAATCAACCACGCTGGCCAAGTGTGGGTTGGTCGACTTCACACGCAACCTACGATATTTCTTCATAGGCGTGTGCAGGTTTCCTCACGATGTTTTCCTTCACCGTAGAAGCGTCGATTAAACGTACATAGTGAATTCAAAATTTTAAAAACACATTGGTACATAGAGGGGTTTGAACCGGTGCGGCCCGGGTCAACGCTCCGAGACAACGCTCTTATGCACTACGCCACAGACGCTTCTCCTGACGTGACCTATGTATATAGTTTTAATTAGAAAATAATAAGTATTTCAAATGCAAACATTAACATTACTAAATAATAGTGCTCAGGTACAAATATTCGAGCTCTCAAAGAAATTAGCCGAAATGGCCAGCTATTTTCGCGTAATACAAACAATTTTGTGTTCAAAGCGCGCCCAATTCCGTGAAAATTTCGCAAGTTCCTAAAAGAACGGTCATACCTGAATTTGCAATATTCGTTTTGTTTCCTCTCCCCGAGTCCTGAAATCATTTAGCCGCTTTGCATTTCTTTGAAACTTTCAGCGATATAATGATTCCTTAATTGGCGGTGTTGATTCAGTTTGAGGTATTTTCTATTTCCCTCGGTATATTTACGCTAAGAAATAAAGCAGAATAAAAATGTTCAACAAAAAGCTGTTTGTGTTATCGAGTACGGCAGAAGTGCTCACGTGATTTTTTTTATTATGATTTTTTGAACCATGTATGGTTCAACAATAACATAAACGAGTGTACAGTAGTTCAATAAATATTAGACGTATACTACGTGATCCGTAGATTTTTCAAAATTAATCTGGTTTAGAAGTTACCTATAAAATTAAATGTATATAGCTTAAGGATGATAATTTAATCTGCGTGTAGTATCCCAATAGAAGACGGGTGAGGTGGAATTATATCATGTGTAAACAAATCATTCCAAGAAGTCATATCATAACCACTTACTTAGCACTTAAGAAATGTATTCAATCAGTCCCACGCGAATATCGCAGAAGTTAGTGAAGGTAAATGAGCTTACAAACTTAACGGAAATTAAGTTTTCTACATTATATTGCACGGAAAACCAAACACAAGCGTCCATTAATTAACAAGTTCCATTTGTAACTTTAAATAATATCATTCTGGTAAAATATTATATGGATATACATACTCAACTACTTCAAAATTTTAGTCAACTGACTCAATTTATTCCCAAGTGAGTAGATTGGCGTGATAAATCATAAAATGATATTAAAGCCTAAGTTAAGACGGCGGAACGTATCTGGATGAACTTTGGCACAAAGATAGACTAAGTTTCAGAATAGTATATAGGTAGGCTACTTTTTATCCCGGAAAAATGTACGTTTCCCGTGAGTTGAATTTACTGTTTTACGGGAAAACGATACCGACGCAGCCATTGTGATGCCAGCAGAGTAGAATATCATCACCCTATATCCTCCTGTGGGTGTCGTAGAAGGCGACTAATGGATCAGCAAAGGGGTATTAATCACCTCCGTCCAACAATTCGCATTGGGCAAGCGTGGTTGACTACTGCCTGCTGAAACCTTCTTCGATTACAATGAGAGGCCTTGTGTCCCAGCAGTGGGTCGAATTATAAAGATGAAACAGCTAGTTGCAAGTTGCCTTTTGCCGCAATATGAATATCAAAGTTGCTCTGTATGCATTACCCTTAAACCTACTCCTGAGTTAAAAGTCCCAGGCACTGCTCGTCTTTACTGAGCCACTCTTTAACGCGATGGACTCGACCTATGCTGAAGCCATAGAATGCTAAAAGTTTTCGTTTCTGAAGAAAGAGAGCTATATTATTTGTTGTTACAATACACACACAAGAAAACCGATGGCCAATAGGCGTTAGGGGGAGACTAGATGTTTTCGAATGGCGGCTCGCGTATCGGGAGACGCAGCGTTGGTAGGCCCCCCATAGTAGCCCGACGATCTTATAAAGATCGCGACAAGCCACTGGATGCGGCAGTCGCAGGACCGATCGCGTTGGAGATCCCTGGGGGAGGCTATGTCCAACAGTGGACGTCTCTCAGCTGATTGACGCTAGAATGACATTTCGCTTATTAATTTGAAATCAGTTTCGTATTTACCATCCAACAACACGAGATAGAACAAAACTGAATTAAATGTCATTGAAGCCTAAAAATACTCCAAAAATCCCATACAAAGAGCTTTCCTCCTTAACATGATAGATCCCTACCCCCACATTTCTCCCTTTAGTAAATTAAGACGACATCATACGAGATAAAACATTTGCCAGCACTGATTATTTAAATCACGTCGATTCAGTATTCCTTCGCGATTGAGTAAAGTGTGCTATGCAAATAGCTTTAAGGGGGCGCGAGTGAAGGGATGTAGCGGCTACGTTTGTTTCTCCTGATTTACTTCTTCAAAACAAGTCATTGTTTCGTCGCAATTTGTTTGGCTGGATAAGGAATGTAGCTTAGCACGTGTTACGACATTGGCAATATAAACATGACTACTCTAAAAACTAAAATAAAATACACGAAATGTGGAAAGTGAAACGTAAGAAATAAATGTGTAAGAGACCACAATTGAATAGACTGTTGAATGCAAGGCGAAGAGAGCCTTAGTAATGCCTAAAGACTCCTCCGAATACTTATCATCATCATCAGCTCAAATAATGTCCCCACCGAGGGGCTCGAGCCTGCACCACATTAGGAGCGATTAGGCCTTAGTCAATCACGCTGGCCAAGTGCGGGTTAGTCGACTTCACACACAACCTAAGAATTTCTTCATAGGTGTGTGCAGGTTTCCTCACGATGTTTTTCCTTCACCGTAAAAGCGTCGATTAAACGTACATATGAATTCATGAAATCAATTTGAAAACACATTGGTACGTGGCGGGGATCGAACCAGTGCCTCCCGGGTGGGAGGCGACGCTCTTACGCACTACGCCACCGAATACTTATAACTGCGCGTATTTATTGCATTAAAATTAATTTGATATACACTTACGATGTGGGTAAATTTTCTCGAATCTTTATAGCCATGTTTATGCCGGCAGAGTAGAATAGCATCACCTCATATCCGCCTTCCAATAGGTATCGTAGAAGGCGACTAATAGAACAGCAAACAGGTATTGATCACCTTACACTCTATCCACCAATCCTCACTGGGCAAGTGTGATCGACTACTGCCTAAACCTCCTTCGATGACAAGGAGAGGCCTTGTGTCTCAGCAATGGGTCGAATTATAAAGGCTGCAATGATGTTGATGATGATGATTTAAGGTATTCAAAACCAAATTAATTTCAATGTTATGTTTGCTATCTAAAATGTTACCTTTAGCAGTATGTCGACAGCTTGCACTGTCTGCACCGACCTCAACTAAATTGGAACAGGGTAGGAGTATAAATAGTTTGTTATCTGAATTATATAAAATGTGTCCGCATTGTCAGATTTTATTTACTGGTTCATTATATCATCATTATAACAGCCTTTATAATTCGACCCACTGCTGGGACACAATGCCTCTCCTTTTCAACGAAGGAGGTTAATGCAGTAGTCTACCACGCTTGCCCAATGTGGATTGGTGATATGTTTGCTGATCCATTGGTCGCCTTCTACGATACACATTGGAGGATATGTGGTGATGCTATTCTACTCTGCCGGCATCACATTTATTGTTTTAATTAGTTTTTGGGTTTGATATTCCTCTTGTGTTGGCCACAGTCTGGCCACCTGCTTCTATTTTGAGACCCTGAATGTTAAAAAATCTAATGTGACTTTAAAGCTATGCATAATACTTTCGGGATAGGAGCGTGATGATTACGTGTATATGAAAGAAAACATAAAAATTAATTTGTTAACACTTACGGTGTGATTCGAATGATTTATCGAATCTTTATGTCTAAAAGCGCACATTTAATGGAAACCAAAATTACGAATATTAATACTATTAAAATTAGTCTACGTTTTGTCTAACATCTCTATAAAATACTCAGTTTGAATTCTCTTATTCCTTAATATAAGTGCTGCTTTTAATTTAATCCACGTTGAGAAAATGCAATTATCAAAATAATATTGAAAACATCAATATCATCTTTACTTTCATTAGATTGAGTGTTAGAAGTGCTATCATTTGAGTTATCTGCATACGTTGCATTAATAATGTACTAAGGTTGAAATAGATTTCTGATTCTTGTTTCAGTGATTCTATGTTCGTTATAAGCCCTTTGAATATATAATTCAGTAATTTCATTACTCCTTCTGAGTAGTATATGATTAAAGTATTGAAGAGCGTACCATTTTTTCCTTTCATAAAAGTCCGTCAATCGATCTAAAAGGCAATACCAGTGAGAGGTTCGAAAAATTTTTAACATTATTTGAAAAGGCTTATTCATTGGGGCCCACGGCACGGCAACGGCGAATCATCCTAATTTTCATGTCTACCTTCAAATGCTTTGTCCATAATTTTGAGTACATTTAGACCCTCTCAACTCAATCGATGACGTACCTAATTTGGACATCTTAATTTTGTTTGATATAATAATTCTGTCTTCTACCATTTAAAATTTATTTCCGAAATAAGAGTTTCCTTATTATGCTTCAGTTGATTAATGGAACAATCACGGCAGAACGCGAAGGAGATTTTCTTGACTTTCATCTAACCTGACGGAAAGTGATAAAATAAGATCGTAGCTGGGATGCGAGCTTCACGACTCAGATACTAGATATAATATTCCTAATGGCTGGATTAGAACCAAGCTATTATTGCTATTGTTATAGCGACAGACTTTGATAAGACGCCAACCCCCTAGGCATCTAACCCGACACCTTTGGATCTGATCATAATATCTTTGTGCGAATCAATAGATTTGAAAATATTTCTCAAGCTGAATCAAGATTGTACTTATCCTACTGAGATTTTTTATGATTACTGCTAGACTGGTTTAAAAGGAATGATAGATGAACTATCCTGAAAAGAAACTAGAAGACAGTTCCTCGTCTGCACAGCACGAGCCTAGAAAAGGGCACAGTGTAGGTGGAACTTGAATTACCCTTAGCAAGGTTTTAGTAATACTAGGACGCTTATGACGAGTGGGGCTAAAGATTGGTGTGAAGAGTGGCCATTCGATTGCGTTGAACGCTTAACGAAACGGATATTACGTATGACAGACGTACTACTGAGAAAAAACCATGGCGACAATCATGTCAAATGTTATCAGACTTACTGGTTGAGTTATCCGAAATCAAGTTACTTTTCAGGTTTCGGATGGAAAAACAATGAGATAAATCATGTGATGAAGTTTTACTAATGCAGCAAGTATCTGTAACCAAGGCTTTTGTCTATGTTTTTATTCGACCTCAATTGATGTTTTTGTTTCAATACTTTTCACTATTGTTGAATATGGTTCTAGAAATTTCACATAAAAATCTACTAGCTTTGTTGTTTTCAATGTTCCTAAATAAACACGCATCGAGCTTAACAATGGTAGGTACCTGAAATATGTGAATATTGTAAATTCAAAGCTTTATTTGTTTGAAAAACTGCAAGCGTATATAAAATACATTTTTAGTACCTGCACAAATCCTATACTTGCCAAACTGTTGCCAAGGGAAACCGTCGATTAACCGTCATTAGTCAAAACCCGAAACCCCTCATCAGTAAAGTTCAGTAGAAAAAGGATACAGTAGTTTCGATTCCTTACCTTTACGCATCGGCGATATGCTGCATCGCCTTTTGGCGACTTGCTGCATTCGGTACCAGTATTAGAAACGCGCGTTTAAGCGACAATATCGATGCTGCATCGAGTTTTTGGCAACTTGTTGTATTTGATCGTGGGATCGGAAACATGTGTTTTAGCAACTGAACGTGAGTGAAGGTAGCGTTCGGTCGCTGTATTGAGCGTTCAAAAGTAGCCGCGGCCGACATTCACGTATGCGGCACGGAGCGTTCAGTCGCTGCTGATCTGATTGAATGTATTTTTTTTTAATTACCTTCAATTAGTTGATCGCACATGCCAAAAGTATAAGGTCTGCTATCGTCCTAAGGATAATAATAATGAGCCTTTTTTATTTCGAAATACCTTAGAAAACATGTTTTTCTTTAATTTACGTATATAAATTTCATTTTATAGTATGGTATGTGGCCTTCTCCAGCATAATCCATGTTTCCCTATTCTTAACTTTGCATCTCTATTCTTTTCCTGCTGTTGCTATTATTTCGTCTATCCGTCTATTTCTTGGATTGCCTCTTCTTCTTTTGTCCATTGGACCTTCCCGTGTTAATATTTCTGCTATTAAACAGTTGTTCGAATATCAAACTATTGTTTATAATGTTTTGCTTACAATAATATTTATTTGTAAAAGTATTTCAGATCATAGCTACCTTTTCCTTATTAAAATGGAAAGCTAAAATCTAAGTAATTTTAACTTTCTATTATAACCTTCATTAAAATATTTATTATAATAAAGTTAATTAAAAAATACCGAGAGCTTAGCAAGTCTGGTTAGAACTGTGAATAATATATATAAGTTATCAGTTCTGTTTGTTTGCATGTTGACTACAAAAATAATTTTTAAATAAAAAAACCTTCAAAACTAAAAAGGTGTTTCTTTTTATAGAAATCTAAATGTTTTTAAGGTCGGTCCCAAATACAAGTGACAACGTTTATTACAAATATTGAAGTAGGCACCGACCTCAAAAAAACATTTAGATTTGAAAAAACAAAATTTTTATTTCTCAATTTTTAGCTTTGAAGGCGGATTTTGTATTTAAAATTTAACTATTTTTTCTCGAGATCTTTAGACACACAAGTGATAAGATTACGATATCATCGATGTCAGTTAAATAGGTATTATTAGGGGTAACTCAAAAATTACTTCTCAGAATTCAATCAAATTTAAATGGGACCACATGACGAGCACCAGCTTCCAAAAGTTGAAAGAATCTTCAAAGTCGATACACCCAGTAAAGAGTTATGAGGTAACAAACATAACAAATGAAGTCGGTTAAAAACATACAGTCGAATTGAGAACCTCCTTCTTTTTTGAAGTTGGCTTAAAATATCCTACGTTTTATAAAAATGTCTATCAAATTAACTCACTCCACCTAATGATAGACGGAAGTGGGGTTCAAATGCAAAGTTAATGCGAAAAATACTGTAAGAGCCGCTCTAGCCACCCTTGTCTTGACAAACCGCAGGGAACTTCTTTGTGCCTCTATTGAAGGTTTAGTTCGATGAACCCTTTTGATGGCAGTTGATTTCATTCTTGGTTGTGCGATTTACCGCACAAACTTTTTTCTTCAAGTTGGAATATTGGCCACTATTTGCCGGTAACACGGTGAAATTCTACCTGGCGCTCAATATTTTTAGTTTTAAATTGAAGGATTTTGGTTATTTGCAAGTTGAAATTGTTTTTGTACAATATTAGGAACATTCCTAAAACTAAATAGTTTTTTATAAACAACTTCGAATAAAACTTGAGTGGGATTTTAAAAAAAGTAATTAATACATTAATTTTGGTAGTAGCTCAGGGCTAGGTAAGTAAACTCAGAAAATACGGATACAAAGTTAATTGAACAAAACCTATTACAACCCATAATAGAGTCCATAAATACATATCTTATGAGGCATTAACTGTGTACATCTTATTAGACGTGACAAAATATAATTTTGTTTTTGGACCAAATCATCGAAGGTCTGATATCGAGCTTCTGTTAACTTTTAATATGATGAATCGCTTCTCAACTGTACTGTTCTGCTTCACAGCGGAAATACAGGGCTTGTGTGGTAAGAGCGACGAACTGAATTGAAAATGAGACCGTTCCATCTCCCCCTTACAATGCTTTTTATGCAGTTGGCTTTGTCTTCAGCAAGACCTACGTAAGTCTTTGTTATTAGTGGCCTTTGGGTAGAATTGATTTTCAAGTTCCAATAGTCAGTCCAATAGTAATACCTGCTATTTGTTAACAATCAAAGTCTTTTAAATCATAGTATGCTAATAAAAACGTAAAATATTAAATCAAATTAATAAAGTAAAACAAAGTCTAATATACTAGTACTCTTCTTATTATTTTTCTTTTGAATAAATGGCGTTCACGACACATTTTGATTACGCATTTCGCCAATGGCAAGTGAAAATATACTTATAGTAAACGACAATTGTATAGTACAAAGTGGGCCAAAAGAAATCACCCTATTGGAAGATGCTCTTATTTTTGCAAATAGCCGCCAATGTCAAATCTGTTTTGACATTTGTAGACTAGATAGATGCAGTATACAAGTGAACAAGCCATGGAGCGATACACTCCCCAAGAACGCGGAATAATCGTGTCTATTTTTTTGACCAATATCTTAATGAGCGATGAGGCTCATTTCCACCTCAGCGGGTACGTTAACAAGCAAAACTATTGCTTCTGGGGCACCGAAAATCCACGAGTGATGCACGAGGAGCCATTACACCCACTCAAGGTGACTGCATGGTGCACTGTTCACGCTGGAGGAGTCATTGGGCCATTTTTTTAGAATGCCGCTGGCCAAACGACAGCAGTGGACGGTGCGCGCTATCGGGCCATGTTGACCGAGTTTTTTCTGCCGCAATTGGATGAATTAGGACTGAAGGACATATGATTCCAACAGAATAGAGCAACGGCACACACTGCGCGAGCCACAACCGATATTCTGAAGGCGGAGTTCCCGGGTCGCCTTGTCTCTCGTTTTGGCGATTTGCACTGGTCCGCAAGATCACCCGATTTAAGCGTTCCAGACTTTTTTTTGTGGGGTTTTTTGAAGTCCCGTGTCTACGTGAACAAGCCCAAGACTTTGGAAGCCCTCAAGGACAACATTCGACACGAGTGCGAGAATCTGTCGCCCAAGGTTCTCGCAGAAGTGATGAAAAATGCTATAAAACGAGCCCGTATGGAAATCAACTGTGACGGCGCCCATCTGGCCGAAATAATCTCCTCGACTTGACCAATAAAATTCTAAAGGTTCAAATAAACATAATCAGAAAACAGAATCGAAGTTTTTCATTTAGAATAAAAAAGAGAGCCAAACAACATCGGATGACTTCTTTTGGCCCACCTTAGATTGAGTTAAAAAAGGAGTCTCTCAACACGTGTCTTTACAACAAGAACTCGGGAGCAAGAGAAATGAAGCAAGAGTTGGCAACAAGCAAGGATGTATTAAAAGTAATCGATTTATTTTTCCTGTAATTTAAAGCTTTCAATTATAAGCTTGCCAACTCGCCACGGACAATAATCTGCAACATACGGACAAGATTTTTGTCACACTTGAAGACGCTGCCAAAAGAACTTCTGCCCGAATTCTTAGCATATTTCTGGGGTAAATAAGTAAATTCGCTACTGATTATCACAAAATCGTTTTGGTTTTCATTATCATTGTCAAAGCCATCTATTTAAACAAAGTTTTAAAAGCTACGAGTGAATTTGCTTACTATAAAAAGTAACTAAGAAAAATGCCGTACAAAATAAAAAGTAAATAAAATTAAATACCGTCGCATGTAGAACACATAAATCAGAGAATGTAGGTAGAAAATAATATAAAAAGAAAACCGGTCGCGCAACAATTTGTATGGGTCGGTGACGTTCGACACTCGTTATCGAGCAGGACCGACAGCACATAGACACAGGAAGTGGCCTGGATCAGTTTGGCACAATTTATGGGAACACTTTACAAACACTATTTTTATAAGAAAAGCAAATACGCAAGGAATATTGAACTCCTGGAGCAGACATCGATGTTAATACTGTCTTTTATGTCTCATTTATTTATTTGGTCAAAGAATAATTGATTTAAATTTACATGAACACACTTCTCGTAAAGTTCTGAAATAAGAATATATTTTATTTTTCAAGTTTTCTAAATGATAATTGTCTGAGGTGAAGTTATGGAAAAGCGTGGCGAGTCACTGGCTATTAGCCTAACATCGCCAAAGCTTTTGACAGGGTCTGGCACTGAAAGTCTCCCCAAACTTCGAAACGAATTCGTGTCCTCTATGACCGATGCAGTTCGCAGTTCAGTGAATTCCAGAGTTTAACAATTGCTAAATACATTGAAAATTGACGAGATAGGTCTATGATTTTTTATTAAAAAAGATTTCTGTTTTTTTTTTGTGCTGATACTTTACTTCATACTATTTCTCTGCGTGATTATATCAGAAATGATGTGGTCCGCGAACCAAGTTCACTGACATAGCCCAAAGAATTTCGAACCTTAAGTGACTGACTACCATTGGGGCGGAAAGGTTCTCGAATGGCGGCCACGTACCGGGAAACGCAGCACTGACCGGCCCCCGCAAGCCCCGACGATCTGGCAAAGGTCGCGGGAAGCCACTGGATGCGGGCAGCGCTAGACCGATCGTGTTGGAAATCCCTGGGGAGGCCTATGTCCACCAGTGGGCGTCTCTTGGCTGATATGATGATGATGATGTTCATTGCCCTCCCAGTAACTGTTACCGGTTCTGGAGTTGCGACAGCGAGATCTCTCTGCATACATTGACAACTGAGCGAAAGAAAAATGCTTCATATCCAGTAGGTTTATACATCCACGCCTGTCAGTTTCAAGTGCGCCGGAGCCGAACAAAACGAGTGGCGGTCTACCAATAAAATGTGCACTGAATTTAGAAACCAGAAACCGAGAATATGTTTTGTACAAACTATGAGTTAAAGTATGTACTTGTTCTTGCCAATAAACAACATTTAGGTATTTTCCTACTTCTTTATTTATTCGCGTACGAAGAATAAAAATAGTTGTCACTAATTCGTAAATGCTTTTGTGTAGATTTTTTACACCAACACGCGCTTTTATACTTATATGAGCATTTTTATGTCATTTGGATGGTAGACAAGCAAACGGTTTGTCTGGTTCTAAGCAGCCACCAGTGGCGTAGTGTGTCTTGTTTATGATTAGTTGGGGAGCCCAAATGAAGGGTTAATATTTCTCACAAAAGAAACAAAAATGATTGCATTAAATTAAAATGAATATTTACTGATTCTAAGTTATCGCTTCCTCCTAGAAATTCAGCTAGCCAAACAATTCAAATTAAATATACAATTTGCACACAAACAAATTTCTTGCCTTTTGTTCGACAAATTAATTTATTAAATCATCTATACGTGAAGAAGATTTCAGTTTTTCTAAAATTTTTGCCTTTGACTATTGACTATCAATAGTGACAAGTCTGAGTCTCTAGCCGTTTCTGTCCCATTAGTCCAGTCAACAAGTTCAAAAACGTGAAAAATAGAGATAAAGCTCCTAAAAATATGAGCAATAGCTCATTGGATTCGGAACGACCTCTAGAAAAATGAGTTTTGAGGATTTTACTGCTCGTAAAAAATTGCAATTGTTATTAACAAAATAAGATGAAAAAAAAGAGGTATTTACATTTTTGTTAATAACTCATAAACTATTAATATTTAAGATATTTGGAAAAAAGGTCCTTAAAGAGGAGGAAATTTCCGAAAACAAAGTCCCAGCTCCCGGAACTCTACCTCTATTATTTATAATTTTAATTTAACGCTGAAAATAGGGCTCCGCGCAGCCATTACGGCATGGGCGCACTGCCGTTAAAGACAGTTTCTTACATAAAATTATTTTTTTATAGTAACAAATATGAATTTAAAAATTTAAATAAATTATGGTGTCATCTAGATACTTGAAAGAATATATTCCCGTTGGAAATTTTTTTTTAAATTAATCTTTCAAAAAGTTATGCAATTGTTAATTAACGAATTTTTTTCCTATCTCCGTTTTCATAAATGACGACATAAAAATTTAAATAATAAACCTATAAATTTTTGGCTCTGTGGAGCTCTTCTTATATATATACTTAACAAGATCCCGCGATAAAAAATTATTAAAGTTAATTATTTTGTTTATTACAATTTTTTAAAGTTAACAAAAAATGAAAAGTCTAAGAAATGTTATTAAAATTTTTTTTTTAAACAAATGTTATATTATTGCTGCTTTCTTATCCAACAATGGCATTAAGTAACATCGGAAAAATTTTTTTTACATCATTTGTTAAGAAATTGTTTATAAACAAATAGACAAGTTTAATATTTAAAGAAATTTTTTTTTTACCATTATGTTGTCTTGGCAAAATAATGATTTTTAAAAAAAAAAATTTTTCTTAAATAATTTTTTTTATTGTTTATAATCGTTTTTTTTATATTTCGATTGTTTAAATAATTAGTTAAGGAATGATTTTCTCCTTAAAAATCATAATTGGCATTTCTTCATAGGTAAATAGAAAAAAAAAATTTTTTTATCAATAATTTCATTGTTTGTTAACTTAACAATTTGTTATAAACAAATTCTAACTACCGTTATATTTTTTTTCTAGAGCTAAAAAAAATAACAAAAACAGCCATATATATCAAAATACTAAAAAAAATTTTAATGTAAAAGCGTTATAAAAAATAAAAAAAAATTTTTTTTAGTATTTTGATATATATGGCTGTTTTTGTTATTTTTTTTAGCTCTAGAAAAAAAATATAACGGTAGTTAGAATTTGTTTATAACAAATTGTTAAGTTAACAAACAATGAAATTATTGATAAAATTTTTTTTTTTTCTATTTACCTATGAAGAAATGCCAATTATGATTTTTAAGGAGAAAATCATTCCTTAACTAATTATTTAAACAATCGAAATATAAAAAAAACGATTATAAACAATAAAAAAATTTATTTAAGAAAATTTTTTTTTTAAAAAAATCATTATTTTGCCAAGACAACATAATGGTAAAAAAAAAATTTCTTTAAATATTAAACTTGTCTATTTGTTTATAAACAATTTCTTAACAAATGATGTAAAAAATTTTTTTCCGATGTTACTTAATGCCATTGTTGGATAAGAAAGCAGCAATAATATAACATTTGTTTAAAAAAAATTTTTTAATAACATTTCTTAGACTTTTCATTTTTTGTTAACTTTAAAAAATTGTAATAAACAAAATAATTAACTTTAATAAACTTTTATCGCGGGATCTTGTTAAGTATATATATAAGAAGAGCTCCATAGAGCCAAAAATTTATAGGTTTATTATTTAAATTTTTATGTCGTCATTTATGAAAACGGAGATAGGAAAAAAATTCGTTAATTAACAATTGCATAACTTTTTGAAAGATTTATTTAAAAAAAAAATTCCAACGGGAATATATTCTTTCAAGTATCTGGATGACACCATAATTTATTTAAATTTTTAAATTCATATTTGTAACTATAAAAAAATAATTTTATGTAAGAAACTGTCTTTAACGGCAGTGCGCCCATGCCGTAATGGCTGCGCGGAGCCCTATTTTCAGCGTTAAATTAAAATTATAAATAATAGAGGTAGAGTTCCGGGAGCTGGGACTTTTTTTTTGGAAATTTCCTCCTCTTTAAGGACCTTTTTTCCAAATATCTTAAATATTAATAGTTTATGAGTTATTAACAAAAACGTAAATACCTCTTTTTTTTCATCTTATTTTGTTAATAACAATTGCAATTTTTTACGTGCAGTAAAATCCTCAAAACTCATTTTTCTAGAGGTCGTTCCGAATCCAATGAGCTATTGCTCATATTTTTAGGAGCTTTATCTCTATTTTTCACGTTTTTGAACTTGTTGACTGGACTACATAGAAGTCCTAAGGTAATTCATTCATCAGTTTTTTTATCACTTAAGCTCTAGATTAAGTGACTTTGTAGATAACATTTTACTAATTTTTTCTTACACACGTTAAGGGCCTCTGTGCACTGGGCCCCGTATCATTGAGACGGCTGATATGCCGGTAGCTACGCCCCTTAAGCTACCATAGCGTATAGACACTTAAAACACTGACACTCGTGCGCTGCCAACCATAGAACCCTTACCTACCCCGTAGAGATCTGGCAACCTAAGTCACCAACACAAACACAACACTCCAAAAATGTTATTTGACTGTTGTTCTGTAAGTGCACTACCCCGGTTCAGGCACTATAAAGCAGCTATTCTTCTTCTTTTAAAAATAATGGCGTTCGCGATACATAACGAGTACATTAATTTGTAAGTACATGTATAAACCGACCACTCCAGCGCGGTGTGGCTTCGCGTCCGCACGTCACTTGGGGTCCATACTGAAAACCAGCGCTGTGCTGCGCCTGGTCGTAGTATAGCAATAAGCTGAGTATGGACCTCGTTGCCATGAACTACGACGTGCGATCACAATAATTTTATAATACCCTACCTATTTACCCTATTATTTTACTATTATTTTAGTTCTTTCATTGTTTTATTTATTTGCCTATATGTATTGTTGTGTAAGCGCGTCGTGTGTGATTTGGTAATAAATGTGTTTCTATTCTATTCTATTATATTCTATAAAGATTATGCATTTTACCATTGTCGAGTGAAAATGTATCTATGACAAAAAATTGTACGGTTGATTGAGTTAAAAATAGAGTCTCTCGACACGTGTTTTTATAAGAACTCGGTAGAAACTCCATTTGAGTGGCTAGTCCCGGTTAGCAGGTACGTAGTCTTGTAGTTCGCAGGAATTAGATGCATAGGTGTTGATGATGTTAGGATTACTTATCCCCTTGTCCCGACGCCAGAATCTGGCGTCTGTCAATTAGTGCCTGAAATCCAGAAACTGGCGTGTGGGAGGTAAATATTGTACTGCGAAAATGTTGGGACAGAAGCGCCATATTTAATAAAAAAAGGCCGTGACAGATAAGGGGAATTTTTTTCTAAACCACATAGGTACTCGTATTTGTTTGTGAATTCCTTTATTTACCTATTTGTTTCTTCTGATTTCCTTAAAAACTAGTTCACGACCCATCATAACATGGTAAGCTCATTAAAAATTGACAACAGACGTAAAAAACAGAAAGAATTTAATTACTCGGCAGTAATTGTCACAGTTTTGAACTGGAATTCTAAAATTGCAACTGTACAACGCTGTATGGTGTGAACAATGCACTGGGCTTGTTCGTCAGTATATTGAACTACAGGAACGATGTGTGATACTACAGCTTTTTTTGTCTAACTGTCTAATAGTTTACTAAATATTGGTACACCAAAACTTTCGCTTTTGGATTATTACAATAGACTCTAAAACTCTCTCCAAGGATCTACAATTTCATACACGTACGGTCGTCTAATTTATCAGTATTCTCGTAGTAGTAATATGTGTCTCATTACTTATTGGTTCTTAAAACATACAAGAAGGACTTTTCAATGGTATATCCCAATTTCCTAATTTACAAGCAAAAAGTAAAAAAAAGACTGTAACACGACTACGGAAAAAAGAAAAGAATAAAATCGCGGTTTATAAGGTAAAATCGACTTTTCCCATTATTGGTTTCAATGTCGGTTAAAATGTATCCCATGTTACCAGGACCTTAATAACGAATCGATTGAATCCTTATACTTCAAAACCTGATGAATAGTTTAGGAGCTACAAAGGAACGTTCGTAAATACAAACATACATAGACTGCTAAAATCATAACTCTTTCTTTTGGCTTCGCGTAATCTGGTAAACAGTTGTCCGTAGTCATTTATTATCAAAACGTAATTTTGATACTATTACAGTTTTAAACGTAATCTAAATTGTTTTCTTTGAAATACGAAAGATTAGTGAAATATAAATAAGGTATTATGCCATGTGATGCCGGCAGAGTAGAATAGCATCACCCCATATCCTCCAATGGGCGTCGTAGAAGGCGATTAATGGAGCAGCAGGGTATTCACCTTATACTCCGTCCACCAATCCGCATTGGGCAAGCGTGGTGGACTACTGCCTAAACCTCCTTCGATGTCAAGGAGCGGCATTGTGTTCCAGCAGTGGGTCGAATTATAAAGGCTGTTATGGTGAAAAAAGTATTGGTTGTTGTAGGAAGTCTGTCTTTTCTTTTTACCAATACGACATTAAAATTACTTCTACAACACCCATTCTACGACTACGACCTCAACAAGAACTATGTTGAGCGCCAATTTTCATGTTTATAAAATCTGTGTAAGCCGGCTAAGGCATTTTAGTTTACCCGCCATTGACAGACCTTCAAAATCAAACTGCCCTAAAACAATATTTCTACGAAAGAGCGTCTTCAGAGCAACACATGGAAAATCTTGAAAACGTTTGGCAACTAGTTTCCGACGTTGATTTTCCAGCATTGCGCTACCTCACTATGCAAAGTGAAAGAAGATTTGGTTGCACAGTTCCACCGTATGTTTGAGAAAAAACATTTTGAACTCTACATTAAAAATAAATACCGCACATTTCCCACTGCTGAACACATTTCAGATTTGATTTTTGTGTGACATTAGTATGAGAAAAACCTACTATTTTCTTCTCTTGTGTACAATTTTAGTAGTTACCTTTTAAAGTAGTGGCCAGCGCCACCCCAGCGCTGTTACTGAATTAAAAATATTGCCCGTCTAGGAAAATAATTGGCCAGCCTTTATTTATACCATTGTCTATGCCTTCTACGTTAACGAATAAATATTATCAATCTTGTGACATAGGCGTGTGCTTGCAATCTCTTAAGTTCGGGGATTGTAATAGTTATAATTTATTTATTCATAACTTAAACTTAAAATATTCATTTATCATCCGCCGAAAACGCGCTGATATTTTGCGATCGTTTCATGACATGTCATGCCTTTAGCTCATTTAGTTCACTCTCTAGTAAGAGAGGTATCTACATATTGATACTAGACAATATGCGTCATTCCATTTAAATTCAAGTATCATTTTTGTTATATTTTATCAGCATTTTCGTATGCCAACAGTTTTTATAACTTATATAAATCCGGAATGGCACACGTAAAACTTTATTTTTCTCAAATGGAATATCTTCGATTATGTAACTCTATTAACTTTTATATCCGTCGTGCCCTAGTAACGTACGATTGAATCGCTCGCACATCTGAGTTAGAGTGATATAAACATAACAATAAAATTACATGTAAAAACACAGCTGTTATTTTTATGTCACGTATCTACTTCATCCGCCGTGAAGAAAATTATATTTATTATTGTAATAACCACCGATACTCCTGCCTTAATGTTCATAACATTTAACTGATATCTCTTACTTTCATATCACATGATGTTAACGATACACAGAGGACTGGTTGCTTTTTCGCTAATTTTCTGTAATGCTGTTAACAGTATTGTCACAAAAACAAGGTTTATCGAAACCGAGCGCATTTGATATCGGTGAGCTAATAAAAAAAAACACACAATTGACTTACGACATTGCATGTCTTAAATTGTGATGTCACGTCTGTGAGCTGTCGTTGAGTCCTAACAAACGGGGTCTCGACACTATGGTAATACACGGAGTCGCTTTATTGGATTGTCACTGCCTCCATCTTTAGACGAAGATTTCTATGTAATCACTCGACATCCCGCAACGGCTTATAATGCGTAAACGCATTTCACTCTCTTGCCGAATACATTTTTTTTTATTAAATATGCGTATAATTGTTGGTATAGGGCTGTAGACCCCTTTATCTCCGATCCATCACCTAACTCTGGAGCTCTACAACCCTAACATAAGGTCAAGCCCCACTGATACAAACTTGAAGCGTCAATTTAATAATTTACATAACAAATTCACCCTTATATCCAGAACGCAACATGGATTGTTTTTATTACTATTTCTGATGACCGCAGACAGCCTATACCGCATCACTGGGATTTTCGAGAAGGTCAGAACATTGGTGGGTCCTCTATAATGTAAGATGATCCTCTCTAGAGAATGTCTACTCGGCTAGTTTCAGTCGGTCTTCTTTAAGGTAGATGTATTTTATCTTGAGGCGGCTTACGAGCGGTTTTGGCATTCCCTTTCCCATATTCCCCGGAGACCTCCAAGGCGTAAGTTCCCAACTTAATCCTATTGTTTCGGGCGACGTAACGAATTCTTAGGACAGTTGATGGAAACAGACAATACGAAGATATTTATTGGAGCCCGTGGCCCTATAGCATCCGTGAAACGTTCGCAAAAGTGAGGGAATATTCGTCACTGGACCCTGTTGAGTGATCAAGAAAATGTTTTGGACGATTCAGCATTTAGGAAGGGTCTGCAAACTTTTGGTGTCGACTAATATTTCTAGACGGCAGTCGTTAAGAACCCACGTGAGATATCTGAATAGTTTCTAGAGAACAATTGTCATTAGCCCTTTACCCTACTCGTTTTCCAACGGTTCCAGCGAGATGCCCTCACAAGTGCGTTGTTTGTGATTTGGATTCGTAAAACACGCTACTGAGTAAACATGTTTTTATTGTATTGTTGTAGAGTATACTTATCAACTGAAGGATTTCTATTACAATGACATATTAGTATAACATATAGTTCATATAAAGTTACATAGTATGTATACACCAAACATGGAACCATAACACACGCACACAAAAACGTATGTATGTTGTACACACTCAATCACACTCACACACACACACACACATACTAACACATACACACTCATACAAACACATACACACACATACACACACACCCGCGCGCGCACGCGAACACACACACACACACACACATGCACACCCCCAGTTTGACGTGTCTCCGTGTCTATTTGTGGCATCGTAGCTCCTAAACTAAAAGGCCGATATTGATGTGGTTTTTTTGTTTGAAAGCTGACGACATTGATATACTTCTTCACTATATATTTATTTTCATTTTCATTTCGTTTCAATAATATTTATTGAATTAAATTTGATTTCTAGTATTATTTCCGATAAATTATGATAAACTAAAATTTTTATTTATGAATTTAAGAATAGACAATTTTTAAACTATATTTTCATTATTAGTAAACCATCATAAGCCTGCCCTACTCTCAATTTTATTTGCGATCTGCTAAATATGTTGTGTTCCTTCACACTTCTCTAAAGTAACTTGGGTTGCACTGGTTTGTAATATTTGATAAACAAAGATTCAAATTCAATCAATCATGGAACAAGAAATGTGTCAAGAAGGGGTAACAGGAATCTGTCGGAATAAATTTAGCAAATAAGCTCGCTGACACTTCTAACAAATTATTTTAAAATTTGGATATAATTTCAGAATCTGAGTCTAATTTCAAAAGACATGTTATTTATGTTTTACTAGGTCACCAAATTAAGATGGATAGATAATCATTGCTGCACTCCGTACATGGAAAATAATATATTAAGTTACAACTCCATAACCTTATTTTATTAAGTATTGAGCGTTTTAGTTTCATTTATTACTTTCTCATCTGCTAAGTAATATAGAAAAAGTCTTGCAATCGCCAAAAATTTGACCTCGAGATTTTGACGGATTTACACGTTTTGAACCTCCCTGAGTCCAAAAATACCGTTTTTGGAATTATGTGTGTGTGTGTGTGTGTGTATGTGTGTGTGTGTGTGTGTGTGTATGTGCGTTAGCACGATAACTTGAGTATGCTGCAACATCCAAATCTAACATGCATGTATGACAACTTTTGAGTCGTTTACGACTCAACTACATATTATGTTAGTATACGACAAAGTCAAGGGGAGACCACTCCCGACTTTTTTTTTCTTTTTGTCGTCTCTTACTGCCTTGTGGGTGATGATTATCTACATTTATGAAACAACCAACGTCACTCTAACTTCATTAATTTAATTAGCTATTTACATAAATCAAAATTATATTTAACGACGTGTTTGCTTGCATGGCGGTAAGAGCAGCTTCTATCTATTTATCGTTACCTTTTTTCTAGTTTCCATCCATGTTAGTTTTATATCAAGCAACATACTATACCAATTCGTGGATAATGGTGTGGGCTTCACAATAAATAACATTCATCATCACCAGATCATATAATGTCCCCACCGAGGGGCTCGAGCCTACCCCACATTAGGGGTGATTAGGCCTTAATCAACCACGCTGGCCAAGTGCGGGTTGGTCGACTTCACACCTAAGAATTTCTTCATAGGTGTGTGCAGGTTTCCTCACGATGTTTTCCTTCACCGTAAAAGCGTCGATTAAACGTACATATTATATGAATTCAAAATTTGAAAACACATTGGTACGTGGCGGGGTTCGAACCAGTGCCTCCCGGATGGGAGACGAACCAATATTTGTAACAGTTCAATAGTTCAATTTATGTGTGATTGTGAAAGCTGTTTGTTATTCCTAATAAATAAAGCCTTACATAAATGCTTCCGAAGTTTGCCGGCGATCGAGCCGTACCGTCACGACCAACCATAACCATGTAAGCTGCTTCAAATTGCGTTTATAAATCGTAATTTAATTACAGTTTCCAAAACCTCATTTAACTCGCAAGTTCGCTGGTGTGCTCGTCGCTGAAGCTCTAACTACGAAATAGGTTATCAATTACCAATATCAGCCGCAACTGGGAGCAAGTCTGAACTTAATCCTATGCAGAGATCGGTTCATTAACTCTTGCTTCTAACCCGACTAGATGGGCGTTAGTAGCTGTCATTTCAGGATGATTAAGACCGATACATCTTATGTATTATTTGAGAAGAAACAGCCAGGAGAATAATTTGTCTATGCTTGACTTGCAGAACTGCAGAAATAGGTATCATAATCTTGTGCTGTTGTTGGAAGTTTAAAAGGAATTCGTGTAATATGGACAGAATATTCTGCAGGCGTTATCGAATGCCAGCAATATAAAAAAATTAAATAAATAAACCTAAAATCGGCTGGTTCTTTGTTGTATGAAAAGGATAAAGACAATTAAAATTGGGAGCAGCCATTAGTATGAGTATATCATGTTTTCTATTGATAATGAAGCTAGTCATAATATGTGGATAGGAAAATTACATGCACTTAAGATAGGAACGTTATTATAAATATCAATTTAGAATTGACATGTTTGATTGACTTCTTGCATATTATTTATGTAAAGTGGTTAGTTACAGATAGATATTATTTATGTAAAGAGGTTAATTACAGAGAGATATTATTGAAGGCCGAGTGGTCCGGACAGGAGCTGGTGTTTATGTTACAAGTTATTGTTCGACAGGAATATACCTACATATTCAGATGCGTGTCAGGGGTTTCTTTATGTAAAATATAACCTCTTCTATTGATTAACTAGACAAGTGACCAGCCTATTCAATTTATCGCTTATGAATTCGACATTAATATTGTGACCAAACATCAAATACTCGCAGAAACGCTGTGGGACGTTTGGCACTCCTGTAAGCATACTGAAGCTTTAAGAGTAATTTATGATGTGGATAGTATTTTATGTTTAACGATTACAAAAAATATTCTTAATCTTTCCTTGCCAGAACTACCCGACCTGCTTTTCTAATGCTGTATTTACTGTGGGTAGTAGCCCTAAATGAATTTAGTCGTTTTGGAATTGACATGTTTGATTGACTTCTTGCATATTATTTATGTAAAGTGGTTAGTTACAGATAGATATTATTTATGTAAAGAGGTTAATTACGGAGAGATATTATTGAAGGCCGAGTGGTCCGGACAGGAGCTGGTGTTTACGTACACAAGTTATTGTTCGACAGGAATATGCCCACATATTCAGATGCGTGTCAGGGGTTTCTTTATGTAAAATATAACCTCTTCTACTGATTACCTAGACAAGTGACCAGCCTATTCAATTTATCGCTTATGAATTCGACATTATTATTGTGACCAAACATCAATTACTCGCAGAAACGCTGTGGGACGTTTGGCACTCCTGTAAGCATACTGAAGCTTTAAGAGTAATTTATGATGTGGATAGTCTTTTATGTTTAACGATTACAAAAAATATTCTTACTCTTTCTTTGCCAGAACTACGCGACCTGCTTTTGTAATGCTGTATAGCGCTAATGAATTTAGTCTGCGTAGTAGCCCTAAATGAATTTAGTCTATGTAGCGATACCCAAAAATTGGAAGAAGATGCTCAGCTAGCACATGTGTTCCTTCCTCCGTAGAATCCAAGTTTGTTTGCCATCTGGATGACAAGATTCCTCAGTAGCTTGTATTTGATGCTGAAAAAATAAGCGTGCATTTCATTCAGATAATCTATAATCCATGTTTACATAGGCACATTTTAGTTAATCTTTTTCGATGTTGGAAGCGCCATCTAACATAGTAGGTTCATACCTTTTGTCGAGGATCGCATCTATACGCACGGGATGAGACGCGCGGGAGGAGGCAGCGAGCGGGGCGCCGCCATCGCCGCGGTGGCAGCGCTCTAGGGAGTCACCTTGAGAACCTGACCACGCTCGGACCTCGCTTACGGTCGTCTCCAACCGCAAATTGATCGCGCGCGCACCTAACATTTAATTTGTAAAACGGCAATAAATCAGCCCTATCACAAGTAATACAGTCCACTTTTATTTACCACCCGAAGGAACCTTTACATTGGTCCTTTATGGGTTTGTCGTTTTTTTGAAAGTTTTAACTACAATCGCGCGTAAAAAATTCAAGAGCTCTTCAAGTTGGTCTTCAGCGGCAAGATTTCTTCGAGGGCCTTATTCATCCTCATCGTATGAAGAATCGGCACATCGCAACCAGCTAAGCTCAAGAAAAATATTGATAAGAAGTCGGTTTGCAAGTTGGACTTTGGACCCTACGATTGTTCGAGACCTCAACGTGACATCTTACATCCATAAGTGGACGGTTTGGGTATCTTGTGAGTTCGTTCCAATTTTTTCCCTCTTTTTCCTTCCTTATTTCTATTAAATTCATTCTTAGTAGATCAATTTGAGAGTGCATTTCCGTTAAAATTATTTGTAAGGCAGTGTAATTTAAACTACTTGTTTTCCTTTTGGAACTTATTATTCTTATAGTGCTTGTAAAATTGGTGGCGATTTTGCTACCGAGTGCACAATATTGTGTTTACGTATTTACAGACTGCACGGCGCTGACGCATCGCACAGCTGTTTCTTTTGTTCTCGCTAGTCCCGTTCAAACGGTTTACTACGCTTGCGCATTCTTTCAACTATTATTAGTTTTGTATCAGATTTATTTAATTAATTATAAAATATTCTTTATAGAATTTTAATTTCAATTTTTAGTTTTTTGGATCTACCTTCAGTATGGCCGATGATAAAAAAGAAAAAGAAAGGTTAATTAAAAAACGTAGCGGTCTTAAATCGAAACTTACTATTTTTAATAATTATTTAACTTTGCTTAAAAGCTCTTCTGAACTTAGCCGCGTGCAAATTTTAGATTTAGAAAGCCGTTTCAGTAAATTTGATGCCATATACCCAACTTTTGATAATTTGCAGTCTGACATTGAGATGCTTTCGGAGAATCCTACCGACGAGACCGAGGAGCGCGAGCAGTTTGAAGATCAATACCACTCGCTGGCGGCTGCAGCGCGACATCTGCTCGCGCGCAGCCAGCAGCTCAACCTTCGGGATGGTTCCGTATCGTGCTACGAGGATGTACAGGCGAGTCATTTCAAATCCAATTGCGTTAGATTGCCAAAAATTGACTTACCCGTTTTCCATGGTCACTATCAGGACTGGCTTAAGTACAGGGATACTTTCATTTCTCTCATTCATTCAAGGCAAGATATGGATAATATCAATAAGTTACACTACCTTCATGCTTCGCTAAAGGGCACCGCTTTACAAGTTATTGACAATTTAGATTTCAAGGCCGATAATTACGAAGCTGCTTGGAATTTATTGTGCAATAGGTATAATAATAAAAGACTGCTTGTGAATAACCATGTTCAAGCCTTATTTAATATCGAGCGAATGCAAAAAGAGTCTTGTTCGTCTATTCGTCATCTGATAGATGTAACAAATAAAAATTTGCGTGCCTTATCATCGCTAGGCCAACCCACTGAGCATTGGGATACTTTGGTTATCCATATGATGACAGAAAAATTAGATCCTGTCACTCAAAGGGTATGGGAAGAGTTTAGAAATACATTAAGTGACCCACCTTCTTTAAATACTTTAATTAATTTTATTAGCAACAGAGCAGATTTATTGGAAACATTACAGGAAAAAGGTAAAGTGCACAAAGATATTTACAAACCAAATACAAACTTTCTTATAGACACACAAAGCAATAAAACAAATACTTACAATAATAAAAAATTTAACTTAAATAATCAAAATGTAAAATCAAAATTTAACAATAATATGTACAAAAATAAATCTTTTAAATGCCCTCTTTGCGCTGAAACTCATTTCCTATTTAACTGTGAAACATTCAGATCACTTGCAATTGAAGATAGAATTCAAAAGGCCAAAGAAACAAAGGTGTGTCTTAATTGTCTTCGTCCTGGTCACGTCGAAAATAAATGCAGTCTCGTACCTTGTAGATACTGCAAAAAGTTGCATAATACACTTTTGCATTTACATGAGCCAAGACCAAGTCCTGTGCCCACCATTCCAATTAATAGCGTTGCTAATTTCGCTAATGATTGTAATGACACTATACAGCATACTACTCCTCCACATGTATTACTGTCCACAGCGCTCGTGCAAGTGCTCGACGCATGCGGCGCCGTGCACACGGCCCGCGTGTTACTTGACAACGGCAGCACGGCGAATTTCGTTACGGAGTCTTTGTGTGGTAAGCTGGGTCTGTCCCGCCGCGGTGCCAACTCCACGGTGACAGGTATCAATAACCATATTTCTCAAAGTACACAGTCTTGTAGCCTTACGATTATATCAACCAATGATGATTATAAACTTACTGTTGACTGTCTTATTTTACCGCAAATAACTAAATCTTTGCCTTCTACGTATATCAATATACAACACATTCCTTTGCCTAACGGAATTAGTCTTGCCGATCCTAGTTTTAACATTCCATCGGTCATAGACATTTTATTAGGCGCCGAAGTATTTTGGTCGGTCTTAGGTAATAACCAAATTAACTTAGGTAAAAATCAGCCTAAGTTATACGAAACGAAACTGGGTTGGTTGGTGTCTGGGCATGTTGCCCGTCTTAAGCGCCCTTTCAATGGTTCCGTTTGTAATTTTCTAAACGAAGAACCCAATCCAGACTTAACTCGTTTCTGGGAACTGGACTCGGTAGCAGCAAGGCACATCTTATCATCTGAAGAACGTGCCTGTGAAGAAAGCTTCCTGTTAACTACCACCAGGAAAAACGACGGCCGCTTCGTTGTAGACATGCCACTGAAGGAAGACCCCTCAGTCTTAGGCGACTCCTATCAACAGGCCAAATGTCGATTTCTTTCTTTAGAGCGTAGATTTTTAAGAGATCCTACCTTTAAAAATATGTATTTTGAATTTATGCTCGAGTATGAGCGCTTAGGTCACATGACCGAAAATGAGGAACCAACTAACTTTAATGAACAAGGCAGTCATAGTTATTTTTACCTCACCACGGCGTCCTCCGTGAGTCGAGTAGCACTACAAAACTTCGAACGGTATTTGACGCATCAGCCAAAACCACATCGGGGTTTTCTTTAAATAATATTCTGATGGTTGGCCCTACTGTACAGGATGACCTTTATTCCATTTTATTACGCTTTCGACAACACAAATATGTCGTCACGGGTGATGTTGAAAAAATGTATAGGGCGATTGAAGTTAACCCTATTCAACGCCCTCTTCAACAAATAATTTTTCGCTTTGATAGTACCAAACCTTTAAAAACTTACTCTTAATACAGTAACGTATGGCACAGCTTGTGCCCCATATTTGGCCACAAAGTGTTTAGTAAGTTTGGCGACAAGTGCATCAGATGATGACGTAAAAAAGGCTATTCAAAGGGACTTTTACGTCGACGACTACTTAGGTGGATCTTCTTCCATAGAGGATACTGTGAAAATTTGCAAAGGTATAATTTCTACTTTAGAAACTGCCAAATTCAACCTTAGAAAGTTTAAATCAAATAGTAAAGCAATTTTAGATCAAATCTCCTTGTCTCCGAACCATCCCTGTAACCGAAATAATCTTTTAAATTTTTCAGATATTGATTTAAATTCGCAGTCTAAGACTCTTGGATTAAATTGGATTTGTGACAGCGATGTTTTGTCATTCTCTATTAATGTTATGATACGTAAAACAGTAACTAAACGACACATACTTTCTGTGATCAGTCAAATTTTTGACCCCTTAGGCTTAGTTGGCCCATGTGTAGTTGAGGCCAAGTTAATTATGCAACGATTATGGATTGATCAATGCACTTGGGATGAAGAAGTATCACAAAACATAAAAGACTCATGGTTAAATTTTGCAAATACTTTACCGTTTCTCAACCAATTAAAAATTCCTCGATGGGTTCTTAGTAATAATGCAATCACATATGAAGTGCACGTCTTTTCGGATGCTTCAGAACGAGCATATGGAGTGTGTGTGTATATTCGTTCGATTGATAGTAGCGGTTTGATTAGTGTACGTCTGCTGACATCAAAAAACAGAGTCGCTCCCATTAAGCCGACAACTATTCCCCGCCTCGAGCTTTGTGGGGCTTTATTGGCATCAAGACTGTGTACTAAAGTATTGATATCTTTATCTATACCCATAACAAAATGTAGATTCTGGTGTGATTCTACCATAGTTTTGGGATGGTTAAAAACTCCAACTAGTGAACTTAAGAGTTTTGTCAGAAACCGTGTTCATGAGATACAAGAAAGCACAGAGGGTCACACGTGGAGTTACGTACCATCGGCGGACAATCCGGCGGATCTTGTTTCCCGTGGGCTGAAGGCCGATCTAATCAGCAGTTCTAGCTTGTGGTGGGAAGGTCCCACTTATTTGTTAAAAGACGAAACTCATTGGCCTAAAACGCCTAATGCAAGCGTGAAACATGATCTACCCGAATTAGTTGCTTGTTCTGTAGCGCGCGTAGATGAACCTAATGGCTTTGTAGATGTAGTTAGTCGCTTCATTAACAAAAAATCAAATTTCATTTCTTTGCAAAGATCAGTGGCATACTTATTAAGATTTCTTAATTATTGTAAAAATAAAAATAATAAATTAACAGGGCATCTTTCGGTTCAGGAATTACAAAATTCATTAAATTTAATAATTCGCAAGGCTCAATTTGAAATGTTTCCTGATGAGTATGTCATTCTCAAAACAGGTAAAAAATTGTCTAGCAAAAATCGACTCCTTTCATTGTCTCCATTTTTAGACTCGAATGAGATTATACGAGTGGGTGGCAGGCTCGATAATTCTCCCTATACCTATGATGTTAAGCATCCTATCTTGCTATGTAGCAAACATAATTTAACAATAATAATTTTTAATCATTACCATATAAAACATATTCATGCTGGCCCCCAACTCTTATTAGTTCAAATCAGACAAACATTTTGGCCGTTGGGTGGCCGCAATTTAGCTAAAAAATGTGTAAACAAATGTATTCGGTGCTGTAGGTATAAAGCTAAAACTATTCAGCCTATCATGGGTCAGTTACCTACATCACGTACTGAATTAGAATTCCCCTTTTTACATTGTTCTGTGGATTATGCTGGGCCAGTATTGATAGCCGACAGAAAGGGAAGAGGTTGCAAACTTCTTAAGTCATTCTTGGCGATTTTCATTTGCAATTCGGTTAAAGCCTTACATATCGAGCTCGTTACTGCACTATCTAGTGAAGCGTACATAGCCGCTCTTAATCGTTTTGTTTCTCGGCGTGGTAAACCCCAAAGCATCACGTCAGACAATGGCACTAACTTCGTAGGCACTTATAACGAGCTTTCAAGGTTCTTGGTGCAGTCCGATCTTGAAGGTCTTGTAGCTCAGGAGGGCATCGAATTTAAATTTATCCCAGCATATACTCCCCACTTCAACGGCCTAGCTGAGGCAGCCGTTCGCTCCACGAAACATCATCTTAAGCGGTTATTAAATACAACGCACTTTACATATGAGGAAATGGCCACTTGCCTCACTCAAATTGAAGCTATTTTGAATTCTCGGCCTCTAACACAAATGTCATCCGATCCTTCCGACTTGTCTCCTCTTACTCCCGCTCATTTTTTAATTGGACGGTCACTTGTATCCATTCCACATCCACCGATCATGGATCACAACATCACTCGACTCGACCGATACAAGAAAATCGAGCATATAAAGCAACATTTTTGGCATCGTTTCTCCACCGAGTATATTAACCAGTTGCAGCAGAAGCTGAAGTGGAAGTCTGGTGGAAATGACCTCAAGCTGGGCTCGCTTGTTATCGTCAAAGATAACACTCTTCCTCCACTTCTGTGGTCTTTGGGAAGGGTCATGAATGTCTACACAGGCACAGATGGTGTTGTCAGGGTTGCCGAGTTGAAGACAAAGAGAGGCACCATTCGTAGGGCATTTAATAACATCTGCCCTCTTCCAGAACTTTGAAGCCTTCACCAGCCTTCAACCCGGGGAGCATGTCGAGGATCGCATCTATACGCACGGGATGAGACGCGCGGGAGGAGGCAGCGAGCGGGGCGCCGCCATCGGCGCGGTTGCAGCGCTCTAGGGAGTCACCTTGAGAACCTGACCACGCTCGGACCTCGCTTACGGTCGTCTCCAACCGCAAATTGATCGCGCGCGCACCTAACATTTAATTTGTAAAACGGCAATAAATCAGCCCTATCACAAGTAATACAGTCCACTTTTATTTACCACCCGAAGGAACCTTTACACCTTCCTCATTTTCTGTTATTGTTATAGTCACTTTGCATATATACGCACAAGTATTTTGCGGTCAGTTGCTCCAAAGTTATTTTATTTTGTTATAAATCAATTATAAACACTCACGGATCAGCTGACTTGAAAATGTCATCTGAAAATATAGCATTGATTATGCGGTAACCCACAACCCAAAACAGTTAATTACACTGACGAAAATCTGCTACCGGACATTTTGCGGTGTCTGACATGCAGTAATAAAACACACAGATGCAACTAGTAACATAAGAGGCGATTTCGCTATGTAAGATAATTATTACTACAATTTGTGTAGTCTGGTGCTTCGCTCAGCGTTTTCGATGGCCCTAACCAATTAGCCCATCGATTGCGTCGAACGTTTAAAGAAAATAATATATTGTATGACACAGACGTATTACTGAGGAAGCGCCATGGCGACCGTCTTGTCCTGATGTATGAGAAGTAGTCAAAAAGTGTCACTCGTTCGATATAAACGTTCTATCGGTTGCTACATGTCTAGGCCCTCTGATCCAATAGGGGCTGGCGTTAGTTGGTAGCCCCTGTGGGCTGCTGGCCACCAATTGGTGCACAAGGAGTGCCTGGACGGGCGGCGTTGGGACGGTCTCGGTAGTTGCACTCACGTGCGCAGATCCCGAGCCGTCTCGCAATAGCGCACTGGAGGTCTGGCCGGGGAGGATGTTTAGAGGGTATGGAGGGAACGCCTTTACCTCGAGTCCCACATATCCCCTGCGGTTGGCACCACCCCGCAGGGACGATGCGTAAATGCATTTGACCTCCCCGTCAGCAAAAAAAGGCCCTCTGATCCAATTGTAATCTGGGATTAGATCCACACAGGAGATATCTATGCTTTCTTTGGTTGGTGGTAGGGATTTTTTAATCTGCCTGGCTCGCTACCACCTTCTTATCTTGAAGGTGATAAAGTGATAAAGGTAGTGTGGCTGTGTGCACAAAGACAACGCGAGCGTAGGTCACGTCGTAGGGTGAGGTTGTAAGGAGAGGTACTTCGTCATACAACTCACACACTAAAGTTTTTCTCTTATGTTCATTAACGGAGGAAAGCTTCCATGACAATAAATTATAATAGTTAGAACAGCTATGTTTGTTTTGGTAATTACTGATAAGAGTAACTGATAGAGATAGCGAGTCGCAGTAGTCATCATAAGTTACCTGCTCTAAGTCCGTACCACGATAGTCTGCAAGAAAGAAATTCTATTCAGTAGGCTCATGAGATCCCAATCAATAAACATCAAACTTCTTTGGGGGCAGAGCAAACTTGTCAGACTCAAATATAACTTAAGCAAGTTTAAGGCCCATCTTAGTTCAGTTTATAGAGGCAACAAAGTACGTCGGGGGTGGAATTTTGACGTGTATATTATTGACGTTGTGGGGCTATTTTTAACATCAAACGTCGTTTACTTTTTATCGTATAACCTTGAAATATTAATTAATCACGCGAATAAAATCCGTAAAAGTTTCATATTTTTTCAGTGTATTATTATTGACGTTACTACTCAGTAGGTCACACTTCCCATCTGAGCTTCTCATGGACGGTTTCTAGTTGACAAATAAGTAACTTTCTACTTTCTCATACGTAGTATAGAGGAAGTCTTGTAATCGTCAAAAAATTCTACCTCGAGATTTTGACGGATTTACATGTGTTGGACCTCCCTGAGTCCAAAAATATTTTTTTTGGAATTATGTCTGTGTGTGCGTGTGTATGTCTCTGCGTTAGCATGATAACTCGAGCATGCTTTAACTTATTGCAACCAAAATGTTACATGCCTGTATGACTTCAAAATATAAGGTTTATATCAACTTTTATGCCGTCGGTCACGAAAGTTAAGCAACCAAGTGCGCGGTCGGTACTCGGATGGGTGACCAAAATTTAACATGCATGTATGAAATCAAAATATAATGTTTCTATCAACCTTTGAGTCGTTTCCGGTATACGAGAAAGTCAAGGGGAGACCACCCCCGATTTTTATATGTAATTTGGTGCGGTTTAACGTATAACGAGTGCGCCAGGTGTTCTTGGGTGTGAGAGGACGATAACAGAGTAGCACATTAGCACTTATAATCCTGAGGTTCTAATCGAGAATGATTTTTCTAGGTCTTCTGAACGCGGGTCTGACGTCATTGATGGGAGTGTAGTTCACCACTCTGACTTTTTTGAAGCAGTTTTAATAGTCGCGTTCTTCGTTAATTTGGCTACGGTATGAGAAAATCTGAAGGTGATAAAGGTCTTGCGGTAGAGGTTGTAAGAAGAGGTACGTCTTCATACAACTCACACACTACAGTTTTTCTCTTATGTTTGTTAACGGAGGAAAGCTTCCGTGACAATTTTGTTTTTAGAAGAGGGAAATAAAAATATTAGGTTGGGGAAAAAGTCTTTTCGCATTATAGTATGTATAAACTTGTAATAAAATCTCTTTGGCTATACTATTTGTATCTGGCTGGTTTTGGTATCATTGAAAGTTTAAATTTTAAAGAACATAATTCCAAATTCAAATTAGGAAAATGTGTGATTTTCATTTGTTTTTCGTACCGCCAAGATGAGTGAATCTAATGAAGAAATTCGATACATTTTAAAATTTTACTACAAAAAAGGTAAAAATGCAACGCAAGCCGCGAAAAAAATTTGCGATGTTTATGGACCTAGTGCAGTGTCTGTGAGAGTAGCACAAATTTGGTTTAAGCGTTTTCAATCCGGAAATTTTGATGTCAAAGATGCACGCCGCTCTGGTCGCCCTATTACAGATAAAATGGATGCCATTTTTGAAAAAGTGGAGCAAGATCGGCATGTCAGTAGTTACGACGTAGCTGAAGAAATGGGAATTGACCACAAAACAGTTTTGGCGCATTTGAAAAAAACTGGGTACACAAAAAAGCTCGACATTTGGGTACCTCACGAGCTCACTGAAAGAAACCTAATGAACCGTGTACTCATTTGTGATTCTTTATTACGACGTAATGAAACCGAACCATTTTTGAAGAAGCTGATAACTGGTGATGAAAAGTGGATCACGTACGACAAGAACGTGCGAAAAAGGTCGTGGTCAAAGGCCGGTCAGGCTTCACAGACTGTGGCGAAACCCGGGTTAACTCGCAACAAGGTGATGCTGTGTGTGTGGTGGGATTGGAAGGGCATTATTCATTATGAGCTGTTACCACCAGGCAGGACCATCGATTCTGAACTCTACTGCGAACAACTGATGAGATTAAAGCAAGAAGTTGAGAGAAAGCGGCCGGAATTAATCAACAGAAGGGGTGTGGTTTTTCATCATGATAATGCTAGACCTCACACATCTTTAGCCACTCAGCAAAAATTAAGAGAGTTTGGCTGGGAGGTGTTAATGCATCCGCCGTATAGTCCTGACCTTGCACCTTCAGATTTCCACCTGTTTCGGTCTCTTCAGAATTCTTTAGGCAGTGTCAGGTTAACATCACGAGAGGACTGCCAAAACCACTTGTCGCGGTATTTTGACCAGAAGTCCCAAAATTTCTATAGCAATGGGATCATGTCCCTACCTACAAGATGGCAAAAGGTTATCGAACAAAATGGTACCTACATACTTTAGTTAAATGTAAATAAACTATATTAAAAAATGTTTTGAATTTTCTTAAAAAATGCGAAGAAACTTTTTCCCCAACGTATTATAATTTACAAACAGTATTTTTCCTTTAAGAATGAGGTTACCGCCTTTGCGGATAAAAGTTTATTGCCATTCCTTGAACCTGCTTCAATAAATAAATATTTATATTTAGTCATTCAAATGATCATCTCATTAATGTAAATAATATACAAGCGTGTCGATCCTCAAACATTTCTTACCCACTGAATATGCAATAAGATTGGGATAAAAACAAAATAGTAGAATCATGAAATCTCATCACGGACTTGCTTTACTCGCGTACGGAGCTCGTGTATATTCTAATAAAATTGGCAGAATACACTACGAAAGTTATAAGCAATAACATCAACTTATGGATTCATTGAATAGAAACAAGTGTTCCGTACCTCATTTTGTTGTGATTTTCTTCCAGTTGTTTAACCCTTAATTGGGCGCGTGGGGTGTCGAACACCCCAAGCGTCTTTTTAGGCTCATAACTTTTTTAAATTTGAAAATTTAACTGGTCTTCTGGGTAGTTTTGTAAACAAATGGGACGTTTGCAACTCAGTCGCGAGTGGCTGTCTGGCTTTAAAATTTGGACTTAACGAGCGTTTTTGGGGTGTACAACACTCCAGGTGACCGTTTAATTTGAAACAAATTTCGGGCAAGTGATTAATGGGTAATGTTTTTATTAATGTTTTAACACATTGTTAATTGATAAATGATAAGTTTTAGTGATATTGAATAAGTGTGAAATACAATATTTGTGTATTTTTACCACTGTTTTATGTTAGCTGTATACCAAAAATAGCGCAATAGTACTTTTTCACCTCTTCAATACTATCGGTATCTATTCCTACGTAACATACAAAGTTTATATTGACTCTATATTCTGAAGGGCATTTCAGTTACAAAAGACTGTAAATTTAGACAAACGTCACAACATATTATCAAGAACCACCTCCCCCAGATCGCTGCAAAAACAACTAAAAAAGGCATCATAAAAGTCAGGACCAAAAATCTTTTTATGGAAAATGTGCATGAACTTAGAACAGAAATACACAAACTGAATAGTGTAAGTGATATAAATAATCATAGTTTGCCAAAACTGTCACGTAAAAAGCTGGTATTTTTAAAGGTACTGGTTTCTAGTTTAAAAAGGTCAATAATTTCAAAAAACAGGTTTAAAGGTTAATTAATACATAAATCTAAATATTCTCCTCAAAAAAACTAATGTTGCATTTCATTTGTATTTTATTTTATTAATTATAATTATTGGGTGCTAAACACCCAACGTGACCAAAATAACTTTTAGAGCCGCCCACCCAATGAAGGGTTAAATATAATAAAAATATATTTACGCTCATGCCAATTACACTGGGCTATAAACGAATCAGTTTTATTTTAGAACAGGCGAAAATTTCCTTAACATTTCCTAAAATAAAAACATAATTAAAGTTTATTTCATTATAAATAGTATATGAAGAGATATAACACTATAAAATTATATTTATAGGTACAAGTTTGACGCCGACTATAGCAGCAGCAGCTGGCGTAAAAACTACACGTTACGTTCCGTTATGTTTGTAAAACTACACGTTACGTTCCGTTATGTTTGTAAAGCTACACGTTACGTTCCGTTATGTTTGTAAAGCTACACGTTACGTTCCGTTGTGTTTGTAAAACTACTCTTTGATTGTACTACACTTTTCCATTAGATTGTCATTATCACAGATGGCTTACACCGACAAGTTGCAAATTAGTGATCAAGCAGCGTCTATTCGCTAACCTTTTTGGACAATTAGAGTGTATAACTAGCGAGCAAATTAAATGTCCATTGCTGTTTTATAGGACAAGGATTTAAAAAGCGTTAAAGTAAAGTAGATCAGTTAGCTTCGTGGATATCACTTTCGTCTGTCCATAAAGTTAATGAATAGGCCTGCAGAACTCGTCATGGATTTTTTGCATTCGAGCACGATAGCCACAACGGAAATTTCCTTAAATGGCCTTATTCTGATTGCCATAATACGTCATTAGCGTTGTCATTATAGCTATAACACAAATTTTGCGTTCTGAATAGTCCAGAGTGACGCGTTGTCAGCAGATTTTTCGCACAATTAACACTTTCCGACTGTGATATTACTACTCCATCTAATTGCTCATACATAATTATCTGATGCTTATATCTTGGATGATTCCATGTCTGTAGTAAGGGCAATCGATCCTCAGACATTACCAGTTTCAAACGAGCAGCTACCGTCATATAAACTTGATCATAAAACGACTATAAACAAAAGTACAAAATAAAACGTTTATTTAGACCTGATATATGTATACATAGACGGCAACCAGTTAAACAAATGTTGTAATAAAATGTGACCCATAGGTCTGAGAATGAGGGTCCTGTATTATCTTCATAATTTATATTCCAGTACGTATTAATGTTTACCTGCTAGTTTATTAAGGGTCCGCTGGATTGTCTGGTCTGCATTTACACCATCACGAACATGATCTCTGTGTAATTGTGATTCCTCACGTTATTCTTATATAATTTATAATGAAATGGAAAATTATTTTAAGTCAAAACGCGCACTGTATTAAACATGATGTAAGTGCTTACCTTTTATCAACCGACTTCAAAGAGGAGGAGGTTATCAATTAAGAAATAAAATTATTTTTAAATAAAAAAAAACCGCCTCTAAAACTAAATACTGAGAAATAAAAATTCTGTTTATAAAAATCTAAATGTTTTTTGAGGTCGGTGTCTTAGGGGTTAGGGACTTTTATAAATAGATTTTTTTTCTCCGTTTTAAGTTTTTTCTCGATCTTTCGATCGACTAGAAATAGTTTTTCTTTTGAATGCGACACGAAAGTTTAAAATATTATTTATAACGATTTTTTAACAACATCATAAATGTAATTGGTGTTATTTACTCAAACTTATGATATCCAAAGCAAGGACGACCATTGCACAACTGCGATCAACATGAAAGTATAGAAAAATTACGCCATGAGTAAAAAAATTACGCTATGACGTTAAAAATCGTTCAATTGAAAGTCAAAACTGTCGGGCTAATTCAAGTATGAACCGAAATTTAATGCGTAGCACATTGTTGGTGTATTACTGTGGGCGCTCTCTGAGATCATAAGCCTTAAGTTAAATAAGTCGCTCAAACCTGATCAATGAAATAAAATTTTCGATTTCGTACAAAACGGTTTCTATGTACCTATTATAATAAGGAAGTCCCCAGCGACCATGTATCCCTTTGTCTATTTATTCGACCGCGCTGATCTCGTGAGCCTCTGATCGGATTTGTATGCCCTTTTTACTGCCATAACAATGTGGTTACTATCTGTATTTTTCCAGAAGATTATATAACTGCTAAGATTATATAAATTAGACTTAGTTAAGAGTAAATTGAAGGGAGATTTGTTTCACTAACAATAACACATTTTCTCAAATAATAAATTGAGCTTAAACCACTTAAAAGCAATTGAATTTTATTTTCATACTATGTTTCTACTTAATTAAAAATTGTTATATGTCAGTGTCATGCGGCAGATTTTCTATCAAATAATATGAAATGGAATAACTTGCCATCTGCAATTGCCTTCATGATGACATTGAGACTTCCCTTCCTCTACGTAATGATGAGACATTTAAATTACCCGAAAGCTCCTCATTCATCCTGATCGCGAATCATGGACGGTTAACTCTGGGTATGATAAAGTAATCTACAAGCCTCCCATCATTTAAAACGAGACTCCTCTACTTCACCAGGTAGACAGATTGTTATTAGTCATAGATTAGTAAAGGTAATTCGGTGTAAATTGGGTTAGTTCGTCCTGTGTCGTTGTCACGTAACCGGTTGAATGCGGTCTCATAGGCTCGCAGTAATGGGGAATATTATCACCTCCGCGGGCGTGCTCAACCCTGCACTGCTGCGATGCGACGGTTCATTAACGACATTTTTGGTCCAATCTACCCTGTAAGTAATTTTAATTATGGTTTCAGGACTTGCTACATAATACCGAAACACACACGTATTACCACGCCCATAATGACGTGTTAAACAGAGCTTCAGATAACATTAGGTTACACATAAAGCCACATCTGGCAGTATGGGCCGCACAGTGCCTCAATATAGAGGTAGGTTGCCAGCCATTACAGCTGTAAGTATTGTTAAATATTCATAAAATACATTCGATGATGACGAACCTTAAAAAGGTATTTGAAAACTAAAGCTCCCATAGCCACAAGTAGTACCTACTTGACGCTACACATATTGACGCCGTCTTGGTGGAATGGTCAGTATAGCTGCCTACACATCAAGCGGTCCGGGTTCGAGTCCTGGTAGCGGCAAATGTTTGTGTGACGAACAGAATATTTGTTGACGAGTCATGGTTGTTTATATATTTATTTATAGAATTATTTAAAAAAATATTATATATATAAAATTGTCCGTTATCTAGTATCCATAACACAAGTTTATAATGATACTTAATTTGGGCTAGATGATTGGTGTGTGCGTGGGAAAAATATATATATACAAAATCTATGCAAAATTTCAGTACAATGGGTTGAGGATAACTGCTCTAAAATTCAGTTGCAAGATTTGACCCGAACATACAAACATTGCAAGTTAAATAAAAGCTTTTACAAAAAATCTGCAATTGGCGCCAGCTGCGTCACTGAACATAATAATTACAAGAACTGCGATTGGATTCTGTTTACTTGGCAGCATAGATTACCTCTAGGTAAGTAATACAATCAGTATCAAACAATTTAGTACCTTACCATAAAAATATTCAAAACAAAGGTGGCAACTATTCTGCACAAAAGTGCCCTACTTCTGATTCTTATTAAACATACAGTCAACAGCAGAATATGTGATCACATGAAAACAAAGCTTCTAAGTAGTCATTTGATACATTAGTTTAAATTTCTGTTATCCATAGTTTCCATTTAGGAGTCGTGCAGGGAAACGTTGGGTGTCAGGGCGTGCGATGCGCAGACAGGCTGCGGGGCTTTAGCGTTTTCTCCATTTATAGTCGGCGCTGTTCCTACCGCGTCTTCCGCAGCGGCTACTGGAGCTTTATTGCGTCCTGTTACTCTTGTTCGAATAACAACGGACAAACGTATGTATTAAGAAAACCAGCCGCCTCCCCCGCTGCGTCACACGTCGCGTTCTTCGCGGTGTCACACGTCACTTCATCCGCCACATACGACACTGTACAATTCAAACAAACGCGTGCAGAGACTCTTCTTGTTGAACACTTTATACCTACATAGCCGTATCATAGTTTATATAAACAAATAAGTTACATAAAAATTCAGTCGCAGCTAAAATAAGCACAATTTCAATATAGTTTTACTACTTGCCAGTGCCATCAATCGATTGTTTTAGGTACTACTATCTCACTACTCATAGTATGCGTAAAAGTTACAGCAAATAGCAGTCTAATGTTCGTATCACAGAATAAGTTTCAAGAATGAACGCCGACTTGAGCGTCCTACGTCTCTATCACTTTGTGCGTGATAGAAAGTGATAGACGATTCTCAAGAATTTGTTTGACTTCTGAGTGTCATTCTATTACAGAATGACGAGCCTTATAGTAAATAATGCAAGCGCTAAGGAAGATTGGGGTCAGGAAGGCGGTTGGCCATAGGAATCAAATGCCACAACCTAATAGCCGTATGTAACATACATATCATAAATAACTTGATGCAGTAAACAATATGGTAGACCAATCATATCTATTACGCCCCCGCTCAATTATCGGCTTGCGAAACGTATGCCCCAAACGAGGTATTTAGCATGACGTGGGTTTAAATCCGCTATTAATTACCGATATAATTAGCAGCTTCAGTACGCACGGTGTGGCATAAAGCTGGCCGTTATTTAAACTAATCGGCTATCGACATTGATTCGAATGAACACGTCCGAGTGTGTCAGTCTAAATGAGTATATGAGAACCTTTAGTTCAAATCTAAACCGACGGACACGAAACAATCCGAAACGGATTATCTGATTTTGATTTAGTTTTTGTTGTTGTCAATGTAAATTGATAGCCGGCTCAACCATTATAAATATGTATGGTTATATAAAGTAAAAAAAATATTTTCAATAATATCTGAGTTTAAAAAAAAGGTAAAATTATCGAAAATGTTCTTTTCTTATTTATTTGGCCTACAAAACTGGGTACAATCAAATCAACTAGCTTATACTTAAAAAACGAAAACACATCCCACAGTAATTATCCCTTCTAGGTGTAAAAGCATAGCATGCATAGCATACTAATGATATTATACTAATGATAAATGAATATTCTTAGCTGTGATTCAAGAATATTAGAAGATCATCAGATCCTCAATTGTAATTTTTAATTATTAATTGAAAATAAAATAAAAATAGTAATAATAATAAAGAATGTCCTTAATAAACACTGGTTTATAACAATACCACACCAGTAACAAAGGCGTAAAATTAAAAAATATGATGTAACATAAAAAAAAAACATTTAAATTAGTAGTTCATCGAAATTTAACAATAAAACCATTGAATAATGAAATCCATTGATGAAGGAAGCTGGTTTGTGCACATTTGGTTTGTCCGGCAACAATTCCACAACCAACAGCTTTTACAGTGAATGATTTGTTATGAAGTAAGATTAAAGAATTTCCTGAGAATTCTCTTATTTCGAGCCACCAATCCAATACGGAGAGCGTATTGGATTGGTGGCTCGAATAATAATCTACTCTTTATTAATACTCTCGTCATAATAAAGATAAAAGTTACCAACAAAATATGGGCAACAATGTAATAGTCTGCAATAAAAGTATTTTATTTTATTTTTATAAGTAACAGATTGCAAAATAATAAATTTCATTAAAAAAATATTTTTAAAAGCAAGCTTTTATGTTGCTTGAATGTTCAAGATGAAAATAAAAAAAACCATCAACTTATTGCATAACACAATTCAAATGATAGAATGGCTTGTGGCGACATTTACTTCGATCTTCGTTTATCTATTATATACAGAGTTATTGGTAAACACCGACAACCTTCAAACCTTGAAGACCTCATAACAACTGTTTCTAGGGAAGCAACTGTGAAATCGTAAAAAAATCAGCTGATTCATACATTTTGGTTCGTAAATTGCACTTTTGTATTCTAGTTACTTCGATAGTAAAAGTTTTTTGTGTTGATGAGATGTTCAAATGGCTTAAAGGTTTATTTTACCAATAATCTTGTGTAAATATTTATATTACTATCTTTTTGTCGACTCTATCGCTGGTTATCTACACAAGTAAATCTCAAGACTGGTTTTTATAATATTTAAATTGTGTAAAGTCGATGGGCCTGATTCAATTTGAAGTTTATTTTATTTTCTCACTTTTTTTAAATGTTTATTTAAACAAAAGTTTGTTGTTAAAAAAATATAGAATTTTAGTTTTTTAGTCAATTTATTCGTATTCTATTCTTCTCAGCAAAACCTTTCATTTGATACCCATATCACGGAAGTGCACAAAAATACTTCGGCCGCCCGCCATATTCGATTTGGAATGACGTCACTTACCTGCATACATTGTCATCCTGTATGCAAAATTTTATGACAATCGGTTGACGATAACTGCTTTAAAATTCAGTTGCAAGATTTGACCCGAACATACATGTACATACATTGCAAGTGAAATAAAAGCTTTTAATAATAATAGAAGAAAATTGAAAACGGAAGTGCATTTGTAAACTCACATTCACTTAAACTTCTTTACTAGGAATGTTTGCATTTTGCTCTAAGTTGTGCAGGTAACGAGGGAAGCAGAGCTGAAGGAATACCGGAAAGTTCGACTGCGTTTAATCTGAGTGACTCAGCTCCTATTGAATTCACTGAGGCGTGTATTATAGAACGTCATTTGGACGTCAACTGTTTTTGACTCTAATCTCCAAGTCAAACACAGGAATCACTATTCTCGTGAGTCGTGCATAAATCTACAATAGTTTGAATAGTATCAAGAATAAGCTTGAGTATTTTATACTACTGGTTTTACTATGGTATAAGATCCGAACTAAAGATGATCTTCTCCCATCTGTATCATAAATATTTATTTTGACACTGCACCCATCTGTTTAATATTAAATAAACGTTATTTTAAAATGCAGGTAATTATATTGCAAACGATGAAATTTGGTTATCTGCTGAAAATCTGGCATAAATTACGGTTGGCAAGCTTTAATACAAAATTTTGATCCCAGTAAATCATTTTATATCGAAAAATAGGTCAGAGCTAACTACCCGTGCAATGTTTCTATTTAGTTAGAAGAACATTTTTTTAAGAATATGTGTTATAAAATTAGTATAAAATCATCATGCTAAAGAACTAGTAAATCTTTTGCTAACCCAGTAGCGATATATTTAATTTTCTGCCTGACTATGGCAAAGTCAAAAGGAAGGGTTATTTCAGTTCCTACGTAGCGTCCAAACTATTCATCCGATTTTGATGAATAAGGTTTCACTCATTTATTTATTATGGTACAAAGGCTACATATTAATCGACCAATAGGAGAATTCGATTTTACCTTGTAAACCAGGTAGTTGCAAACCCTGATTTCGACCGATTTCATTCCCTTCTTTCTTTTCTTTGAAATAGTTTTCATTTGACTATGTGCATTAGAATATAATCAACATAAAGTGGCCTCGCTTAAGAATAGACCTGATAAGGAATACATTGTTTCGAAATTGAGTATGTGATTTTTTATTTTATTTTGCCTTATTCATACATTTGTATGACACCAATTTCTTAACAGTTGCATAAAAAGTAACAGACGACACAAGGCAGCCAAAGGCTTTAAGAATATATGGAACATTGTAACGCGCAGCTGAAAATCTATTTTTGCCAACAGACTTAGCTCCATCTTGAATCTAGATTATTCTAGACACAGGAGGCTATTCTTATGCCACACACGGAGCTATTCTAGAGAACGATAATAGGGGATATTACTATACATACGTGTCAGATCAAAAGAATGTGCCAAGAAAGAATCTGGGATTTAGTATATGGGAAAAATTGAGATAGTTTTCTCGCAGCACTTTCTGACGTGAGTTCGGGTGTTTTATTTGATATAAGAATATTGTAGATACCTATTCAGACTGTGAATATGGTGGAGTACAGTAATTTGAATGCGAATGGTATGCGAGTCTAATTGACTTTTGCATATTATTAAGTACGGTAAGTCAAAATATACGAATTTTATGCACGTCTGTAACTTAAAAGGATTAACATCCATTTTTACTTTCTCGTACGTAGTAAGTACGAGTATATAGGAAGTCTTGTAATCGTCAAAAAATTCGACCTCGAGATTTTGACGGATTTACACGTTTTGGATCTCCAAAAATATTTTTTTGGAATTATGTCTGTGTGTGTGTCTGTGCGTTAGCACGATAACTCGAGCATGCTTTAACTTATTGCAACCAAATTTAACATGCGTGTATGACATCAAAATATAAGGTTTCTATCAACTTTTGAGCTGTCGATCGCGAAAGTTAAGCAACCAAGTGCGCGGTCGGTACTCGAATGGATGACTAAAATTTAACATGCATGTATGACATCAAAATATAATGCTTCTATCAACTTTTGAGTCGTTTCCGATATACGAGAAAGTCAAGGGGAGACCACTCCCGATTTTTTTATCTTTGATGGGTAGTCTTTTAAGCAATATAAACTTGCGACGACTTATACCAATATGTTTTTTTGTGATGATCCAGCTCGGAGGTCTTCTTTGGTTGCTTTTAATGGACAAAAATATTCAGATTATTATAATAGGGGTTAGAGAATGAAATTGCCGATGTTTTCCTCATTATTCATTAGTGTATAATTCCTTTAATACAATAGCTATGTCAATTAATCTTTTTTATTTTAAACTTCATTACAAGGACTTATTTTTATGTATAAAATTTTATTCTTATTTTTATTTTTTTCACTAGAAATACATCTTCAAAAACAGCTCGTCCTAAGAGGTGCCCGTCTCCGTTATGAAAATATGAATATTTTTTTACAGATATCAATTCACAAAATTTTTCTCTATGTATCCTATAGCTTAATGTTGTCTAAATATATTCACAAAATTACACAAAATTTAGATTTGTGGTTCCTTAGAAAACCGCAAATATGTTTATATGGAAAAAGGAATTTTCGTTAAATTCTCCATACAAAACGGCAATTTCATACTTAAACCTCTAATATTTAAGTAGATAATCTAATAGCAGACTAGAATATATTTATAATATCAAGTGAACTAATTTATGACAATAGACTAATTGAATTGATTTAAAAAAAAAATATGTAGAGACTAGAAAATGTTATTTTCCTTTTAATTGTCCATTTTTTAATTTATTAAGTTTATCCGACTGGAAGTTTTATTCCGTAGTGGGGTTTGTAAAAATGCAAAACTTGCACTTATTGCACAGACTTCAGAGTGATTAAATTTAATACTTCATTAATTATTCATGGCTCGTTTATAAAAGCAAGTTAGAAGTTTTAGTAGACGGTTTTTATACAAGTCTGCCAGGATTGGTCACCTTGCCTTCCTTAACCTTCCAGCGGTCGTGCGGTCTGTGAGTCCACAGCGTGTTTTGTATCGTTATTATGTTGACTTCTAGTGTTAAACTATTACGTACAAATCAAAAACGGATTACCAATTAATGTTTTTTTTTATTTATTATTAATCAGCTAAAAGACTTTTTTATTATATTAATATACACAATATCATGAAATATTCAGTCGCCTCCTAAAGCCAAACGCAATTGCGAAAAATCCGGAATCACTGACCCCGCGAGAGCGCTTATGTTCGGTGCAAAGGTGCGACTACTGAAAGGGTAAATAAGATAAGACACCTTTACTTGTCCTTTGATGTTATAGAAAAAAGTGATTGTGAGAACCGACATGTTGGATTATTCAATGGCAAACACAGAGTCTGGGATTTGAAACCTATTAACTTTGAAAGCTAAATAAATACAGTCTTTGCAATACACATATTGAAAGCGTTCTACTTATCCAGGGTCTTAAGTATATTCCGCGATTCTAAATTCATTTCATACACGTTAACGTTAAATTGAAAAAATCCTTTTAACTCTATGGATTTATTTTGATAGCCTGTAAATCTTTCAAAAGAATTAATTCCTAATCTTTTAAGTCGCTTACTAGACCCCACTCAAAATACGCCTCTCGAATTTAAAATAAACTATCAATAATATAGGGAATTACTGGAATCATCATCATCATTGCAGCCGAGAGACGCCCACTGTTGGACAAAGGCCTCTCCTAAAGATATCCAATCAGGTCCTGCGCTGCCCATCCAGCGGCTTCCTATAACCTTTACCAGATTGTCAGTCCACTCTGTTGTGAATCCACATCCTAGCATAGCCCTCTCCATTGCCCTTTAGGTGACCTTGTGCCTTCTTATGAGTCCCACTGTAAGCGGCTACGTTTCGATTCCATAGGTCATCACAGGCAACACACACGAAATAAAGACTTTCGTCTTAAGACACTGCGGTAGATGGGTCGAGAATATGCCACGTAGCTTCCCGAAAGCTGTCCAGCCAAGTTGGATTCGCCAATTGACCTCTTTCTGGAAGTACCCAGTAGGACTGTTTATCCTGGGTAAACATGATGATCGACAACTTGGAAATCGACATGACTTTCGTCTTATCCATATTTATTTTAAGACCCACTGGACTTGTTGGGAGTCTCTGCAGAGATCGTTGTGCCCATGTCTGCCAAGGTCTCAGCCATAACCACGATATCATCTGCAAAGCGAGTCATATACTCATTATTTATGTTGATGCCAAGGCCTCTCCAGTCCAGAACCTTAATCGCGTCCTCCAACGCAGCTGTGGACAGTTTCGGCGAAATAACATCATCCTGTCTCACGCCTCGCTGGAACTGTAGGTATGGGTTTTGAGTTCGACACCTGAAGGCGGACTGACAGAGTGACGTTTTCGTACAATGACCCCAACACTTGGGTGTATCGATAGTCTATGTGGCACATATGGAGTGACTGGAGCACGGTAGGTCTCGAGTTGAAGGCTCTCTCATAGTCCACAATCGCTAAGCATAACAGATCGCTTTAGAAAAACTATATTAATAAGTATGTCGTAATTATTTTCATTGCACTGAGTTTCTAAATGAGATTTTTATTCGACTTGCCAGTTGGTCAATACGTACATCTATACGAGATACTTATATTTGTTACCGAAGGTTCCTTCAGCTTACCAGGTATTTGTTTATTATTTATTTATTTGCCTTATGGTATCTGGATATTGCGTCGTATTCTTATATAGGTAGTATAAATAACACTACCTACTAGTTAAGAACATTCACAAAGATCGAAACTCTGAGCTACTTTAACGGTACTCGTGCAGCACAAAAAGTATTTAATTAAAATAATGAAGTTTGTTTAAAGAATCCTATGTTATTTGCCATTCGTTCTAGAGATCCCTACAAGAGACAGTTTATTAAGCACAGCGCTTAAATATCAAAGAGAAAGTCCCCTTTAAAACATTCCAATCTGTCTTCCGAAGTGATGCCTGGAGTCACCCGCTCGGGAATGTCTACCGGGAACGCTCCTCAAAACGTATTCCGACTAATTTCCTAGCTTATACCTATTCTGACTCGATATGAGGAATTGTAAACGAATGTAATGAAAAAAAAATGTGCTTAAAATGAGTACCTATTAATACAGGTTGTTAAGTACATGGTACTCGTACAACAAGCGAGCCATGCTAACATATAAATAATCATATAAATAGTATAGTGTATCAAAAATTCAAAATCGTAATAAAGATTTAAATTACTCCATACATAGAGTTCAGTCAATAAAATATTATGTGTCGATGCTTGTGGTTCCATCTATCGACGATGACGAGGACAAATTCTAAATAAAAAAGTTTAAAGAACCCTGTGTTGTCAGCATTTGATTTTGTGACATAATGTCACATAAAGGCTGTTCTTATGGCAGGCCCTGAGGCAAGCCTTTTCCCTGTGACATACGCATGTAATAAATACGATATTAAGAAAATTACATAATGATGTGAATATAATAAATATGATATTATTATTAAGAAAATGCGTCGGTGGCGTAGTGCGTAAGAGCGTCGTCTCCCATTCGGGAGACACTGGTTCGATCCCCGCCACCTACCAATGTATTTTAAAATTTTGAATTCATATGTACGTTTAATCGACGCTTTTACGGTGAAGGAAAACATCGTGAGGCAACCTGCACAAACCTATTAAGAAATTCTTAGGTTATGTGTGAAGTCGACGAACCCGCACTTGGCCAGCGTGGTTGACTAAGGCCTAATCACCCCTAATGTGGAGTAGGCCGAGCCCCTCGGTGGGGGCATTATATGAGCTGTTGATGATGATGATGATTAAGAAAATGTACCTACACACAATAATAGTTAAACTAAAAGTCATAAAAAAATAAAAATGTTACTAAAGTATAAATGATGGCTGGAGGGCTACGATACCTTGTCTTTATTTGTTTGTGCTACTACAACCTCAGACTCAAGAAGCTTATATTTTAGTCTTAATCTATCGTCGTGCTCAGACTACAACCTTACATTGTTTTTTTTCATGACATATAACTTTCTGTACCTTCCTATTTAATGCAGCGTTCAACCAGTATAACTTTTGCTCATTTAAATTTTACTCTGCTTTGTGATGCTCCGAGTTTACCAAAGTTCTGATATAATCGACACTAAACTTAGTAATGTTGGCGTGACATTTTATAAGTACAACACTTTGTGTCATTCTCGCTTAAGAAGGCGGCTAGGAATGAACAGTGGTTACATTGAAAAAGTTAAGTGAACTTTATTTTCAAACCGATTTCAAATTTTGAATATTAAGCGTGCAAGATAAATATTTTGATACAACAAGAATTAATGGGGATATTTTGCCTTAGCTGATAAATAAAGCTTGTTGGTATAATAATTAAATACGGCGATGCTAAAAGGAAGGGTATTTATTTTAGCAGTCTATGTTTGTATTTACATATGCTCCACCTTTTTTTGTTGACGGGGAGGTCAAATGCATTCACGCATCGTCCCTGCGGGGTGGTGCCAACCGCAGGGAATATGTGGGACTCGAGGTAAAGGCGTTCCTACCATACCCACTAAACATCCTCCACGGCCTGACCTTCAGTGCGCTATTACGGGACGGATCTGCACACGTGAGCGCAACTACACCGAGACCGTCCCAACGCTGCCTGTCTAGGCACTCGGAGACGGCTGCTCGACCTGGCGCTTCCTCCTGACGAGCACACCGGGAGCAGCCATCGGACCCCACCCGGAACTAGAACCGTCCAGAACTAGCCGTGGTGGGAAAACAAAAACAAATCGACGATGGCATATGACTTCGAATGCCAAGGGGACACACTTGACATCAAAAGCCACCACGAGGAGGCTTCCGGACGTGGACACCAACAACACTATGGACCTGGCACCCTATTGTGAATCCACGTAATGTTAAGAGTCTTTATCTTTTCTTTCTAAAGTAACGTAACTCGTGCTTAATTTTATCAAGAAAGAAATGTATGGCTATAACAAAAGCGTTTAATTCTAGTGCAAAGTTGACGGGAAGTAGGTAGACATTTCAAAATAATATTTTTCACTAGAGTAGTTTTCGTTCACGTTGCGCGGTTGTTGGCAAACCCACTGAATTTGGCCTCTCTAGAGACCAACTAGCCGGCAATTAGTATGAAAGTACATAGTTACATTGCCGCGTGGAGCTTTTAAACCTTCTTGTGTTTGTCAATATAAACGAAAAACCCGGCACATCTCGTTTCTGGTCGCTCTTCGAATACTTATACGCTTCTATATTAAACAGCTATTTAAGTTCATACCATCTCATCATCATCAACATTTCAGCCGAGAGACGCACACGGTTAGACATAGGCCTCCTCCAAGGTTCTCCACAAGTTCGCTTACGGCAGCTTCCCTTGATATTTACCAGATCGTCAGTCCACCTACCAACCCTGCGTTTCCCAGTACGTTCTCGCCACTCAAGAATCTTTCCGCTGTATATCATACATCTATATATCATATCATAGACCTATATACCACCTCGATCATACATAATAGCGGATGAGAGACATGACATGAATTTGAAGAGGCCCGTGTCGTTGCAGCAATGTTCTTTCGAAGTATCGAATGCTTGTTGCCAATAGCAGTGTTCATTCGGGCTACTGACTTTTCGAATATGTGATTTTTCAAATTCAAATAAGATTAGCCAGGTCAAAAAGAGTGTTTGTCGAAATTGCGCATGAAACTAAAATAAAGCGTTAATATTTATTTTTTTCTATCAAAGCGATCGGTAATATAACTATCTCAAGTAAGACACGATTCGCATTGTAAATCAACTGTCGGACGTTTCGATATTGGCCACCTCGCCTCCAGGTGTAAGGGGAACATTCTGAAGAGGCAAATAAAAGTGGAAGTGGCAATTTCTCTACACTTCTGCGTCAAGCCGGTGCAGACTGTGTGCGATTCAGCGGGCAATCTAATGTCGTATTCCAGATTAAAGTACTTGCAGAGAAAAGTGAAACGAAGTAAAAACTCTTTATTATTTATTTGAGCCGTTTTACCTGGACTGCTGAATAGTTTAGAGTATAAAATCTTTTCTGGTTATTGGCTTTTGTCGGTTGGTTCACTGAAGTTTGTTTTAATGGGTTTGGTGTCCCTTTTATGTGGGCAAAATTATATATTATTATATTTTCACGCTCACACCAATTATCTAGGCCGAAGTAAGTATCATTAAGAACTTGTGTTACGGATTACTAGATAACGGACATTTTTTCTTTAATATACATAATAATTTTAGATATTTTTATAATTAAATACATGAACCACCATGACTCGCAAACAAACATTCGTGTTCGTCACACAAAGATTTGCCGCTACCAGGATTCGAACCCGGACCACTTGATGTGTAGCCAGCTATACTGACCACTCCACCACGACGGCGTCCTGTCATTTTAGGGTACCACAGGGTCCTGAGGCTTGTAACGAAATTTTCCGATTTTTCACATACCTAAGATATTAAAGGTAGCACAGATTAGTCGCTCGAATGTGGATCGCTCGAATCGTACACATAGTACAAAAAAAGTCTAGCATATTCTTTTTAATTTCATAGTACAAAGAGGTGATACGGTTACGTTTTCTTTACGAGTTGATAATTCTGCAACCTTAAACCACACATAACATTCAAACAGAGGGTTGGTGTCACCTTGGTTACATACTGTACCAACCCCAACTAAATTACGACCAGGGTAGGACGAAGAATACTATTCCCGAAAACTACTAGAGAAGAAATACCTATTCTGTACAATTCTGTACATTACACAATTATTAAAGAAACCAGCGGCCGTTGCTCGCTTCAATGTCGGTTATTGCGCCAAAATGTATCTGTAGTTTATTTCTAGGGTCTCAAACTATCTTCATACAAATTTCATATAAATCGGTTTAGTGGTTTAGTTGTGAAAGCGTAACAAACAAACTCACATTTATAATAAACTACTCAAAACAAAATATTTTATTTTTCCGCCTTAGTTTATAAATTATCAAATGTATACAATATTTATGAATAGACAGGAGTGAAGTAGACTTTAAGTAATAATGTCAATACAAAAAAAACATTATTACTGTTATTTTTTTTAAATTACACACAAAAACATGTTTCAGCGAAATAAATACAAAAACTACTTAGAGAGTGAGTGATTTACACAAGAGTGATTTTCCCTACAATATTAATTTGTTGATTGTCTTTCTATAGTCAAGGATATAAAAAACAAATTCGAACAAAACGTTAATAATACTCTCAAAGCCAACTGGATTCCAGATAATTATTTCTTGTCGACATTATTACAACCGACACTCCCCGGAATTAATAATGGCCAAGTTTTCTAATTTCACGATAAATTTTTGAGACGCGGCATTCCCATAAGTCATTATAATTAATGAGTGGGGACCGCTGATATGTCACTTGAGAAAATTAAGCAAATTATTTATAATGATGACACAATGAATTTTAACAGAAAGTCGATCTTAATGTCATTAAATAATGTACAGTACTGTTTACATATTACGTATTGTAGTTAAAACTGCACTGCATGTTTTTTTCGTGACACATGCGGTATGAAGAAAATTACACAAGCAACATAGGTATTTTTTGTCTTAGTTTTAATGTCACTTAATGGTATGCGAATGTATAACCAAAGGTGCAAGCGACCTACAACCGGAACCCTCAACCACTGAAGAGCTGACTGTACTATAGAGACGGAATTTTTTGATAAAGTTTAGTAGCTAACCAGGAACACAATAAAACTAAAACAGAGCCCTATAAGCATAAATTTTTACTCCCTTAGGGATATTTACCATTGCAATGCTTAAAGAGACTTGTACAATCCTGTGAGAAATGGGCTTATTACTATCTTCAAACGAGAAACTCCTTGCGCTGAGCAATTTGAAACTTCTGGAAGAATACTTATCCAGACAATAAGTTTAGACTTAAAGCATTACCTAGTGCAAAAGTGCGCCCATTGACGCAAATATTCTCGATTGCTCCCCGTGATTCACGTTATTTTTTGTATTGTTTGGACTTCAAATAGTTTATGACGTTAGCTCTGTCTACAAGATGTAAAAATGATGTTTGAAAATTATACGAAATGAATAGGTGCGTTAACGAACGCGCAAATGTTTCAAACTTTGAACTTTGCATTTCTAACGAACGAAACATTTGATGAAATAATGTTACCGTAAAAACTTAAGTACTAAGCACTGATTTCTGACGGCGAAAGCAATGTCCCAGTAGCGTAGTGGTTGACGCAGCCCGGATTGTGTGGATGCGGGGTTCGATTCCCGCCCTGGACAGTCGATTTTTTTCAGTGTATTTTTTAATTACATTCATATATTTTAAATCATAATAAATAAAAATAGAAACAAAATTAAATGTAAGAACAACTAAAAATGAAATGTATTATTACTTTTCATGTCTTATGCGTAAACGAAGAGAAAGCTGGCACAAATGTTGTTGATAAAATGAGAACCTATTGTTGATTTTAAGTATCCAACATAAGAGATTACGATTTTCCGCTGATTAAGACGGTATTCATTACGGTAGGCTTTGTTTATCTTTATTTCGTTTGATATTTTCCTTCAACGAAATAGCAATCTACTTTATCCCCATCGTAGTCCGTATCTTCACTTAAGATCAGGTGGGCGTGTAGACATCAATGCTTGCCTAATGCTATTTCGAAAATATCAGAAAATTTTAAATCGAAGGTACATGATAAAAAAGTACAACTTCTCACAATAAAATTTTATTGTACGTGACCATACTACAATGCTAATAGAATATTGGTGAACCACAAATTCCGTTCACGCCAACTAGCAAACGGAAAATCCTATCCATCTTTTGTCGCTGAGTTTACATCGCCAGTAGAACTTCTTGGACAGTAAATTTCTCTATATCGTTTTACCCCATTTATCTAACCGGGTCAACTAACTCTTGACAAAAAGTTCCTTGAAACTAGCAAATGTTGACAAAGCATTTGGAACTACAAGGGTGATCGATTTAGAGATAGGTCTACTGGTACCACGCTCGAGGTGGTACAGGGAACTCATAAACAAATTATAAGAGCTATAAATTGCGTAGTACCCGCCGCGTTTCAAAAACGAATAGCTTATCCTTATTAAAGTAATAATTCAATTCATTCGCCAAGTATTAAAGTTGTTATTTACGAGGTAATTCTCTTGAAGTACAGATTAAAATTTACTATACTACCCAAGTATTTAGTATTCAATAATTTCCTATAAGCATGATTATAGTATAAGAAAATCTTATAACTTTGAAAGCATTTTAAAGATTCCAAGCCTCGTTAAATATTGCCCTTCATTTCTGTGAAACACATCCAGTGATATACCTTTTTTCTTTTTACCAAAAGTAAATGATACAGGTAATTGCGAAAGCGTAAGGAATTCATTAATAACTAAAGTGTTAACAACAAAATTTGCCATAAGATATAAAAGGAACGTTTCATTACAAATACCTATTTTGTCTGACAAATTCTGCCAGATGTGGCTTTGTGTGTAAGAATGAAAAAGAATGTTACTTGAAGCTCTGCTCGACCCCTTTTGGCATTATGACCGTGATTATATGTAGGTATGTATGTTATTACAAAAAGCTCTAAAAAAAACCTTGAGAATATTTAAAACATATCAAACCATTTATTATAAAATTAATTATTGTTTTGTTTTTATATTTCGTTAGTACTCTTATATAATCTTAACTTATAACCAAAGGCCAGCAGGTTGAAGAGACGAGTCCGCCACAACACAGGGAATCCTAGTGTGGGGACTAGAGGAAATCATTTTTGTTACAATTTTGTAAATTGTTCTAATAAAGTTATTATTATTATTATTATTAAACCGAAAGTCAATAGACGTTCACGCCTGTATTAGATACCTGTGTGTTTTCAACCCAACACAAATTTTTTGGCAATCACTCTTATCATCTGTATCGTTAGGTTAAAACTCGTTTGGCAAAATAAGGCTGTAATTAATAGTTAATAAGCTGAAATCAACATAGTATCCCGCGAGAATATGTCAGATTTTTCTTGATGATTTTTTGTGTGGTGTCTTCTGTAATTGATTTGGATAAATAACGTATATTTGATACAAACTCGTTAATGCAAACAAACTAAATACCTAAATTTCCTTTCATAATAATCATTCATTAAAAAATTACATAGGTTTGTTTAAATTTATTCTTTAGCGAGTTAAGCTCAAGTCAGACTTAAATCACACATATTGAGTTGGAAGTATTATTAAGTTACACTCGTGTTTTCAAAGAATACTAACTTGTCCAAGTAATAACAATACTATGCGTAGTAAGGCATTTCTAAACAATACTCAAACCACCCTTGGATAAGCAAACGCAATGCGTTGAATAAAGATTTGTGATTGGTTCGTTTCTGTTGCGTAGTTCATTTCAAAATCAAAATTATATTTGTGATACACAGGTGTTGGCGACAGACACTGGCCACCGGCACCTCTTTTTTATATTTTATTTGTATTCCTTTTATGAGATTTTATATGACATATTTTATATTATATTGTTTTTACTTTAGTTGAAATATATATCTTGTACAGTGCGGTTTGTGTTATTCTTTACATTTTTGGTGTCAGAAGTTTTTATTTTCCGGTTTACTCACGTCTTTATTATTATTCTTTACATCAGCGGCTTGCCCTGGAGGCCAAGCATGCACGCAAGCTAGCTGATATAGCTCAGTGGAAAGTGCAAGAGCTCGAACGTGTACACGCACTTGAACGTGCAGCAATCGACGCGGTGTTTAATGCTAAACTTGCAGCTCTAAACGCACGTTCAAGCCGTAATAAAGCCGAAAAGCTCGCGAAGAGTCGCGCTGCGCATCATGCGGACAACTGGTTAGTTACTCATTCTCACACCACACCACCAAAAAATATCAACCCGCCATCTGTGTTGCAGATCGAAACCACGGCTCATACCTCGGCCAAAGGAGGGCACGTATCCTACCTTGCCGAGGACGCGTCACGTCCACCGGCACCGTTGTCATCCCAGCGCGGTGCCACTGCGGTGGGCAGTTCGTCGCAGCCTACGGGACCGGTTCCCGTTGAACCTGGCCCGTCAAAGGAATCGACTAACTCTGCACATGCACCGATAGGCACACAATACACAAATAGTTGTAACATTAATAAAGAATCGGAAATAACACAACACACTCAAGCCATCAGAAGCCTGATATCACCGATCGGAATAAGGGTAAGTGATTCACAGGAATTTACAGGCTCACCCTCTGAATGGCTCTATTTTTGCAAGATATACAACGGAATGAGCTGCGGTCTCGATGATATCGAGAACATTACCCGGCTGTCTACTGCACCCAAAGGGCCCGCGCGAGAGACAGTTTCCCCGCTGCTGGTCGCAATGGACGACCCCAAGAAGGTAATGTCAGCCTTAGAACAACAATTCGTAAGCACCGAATTGGCCGTTCCAGATTTTTTGGTGGAGATGAGAGCTTTGCCGGGGATTGTAAATAACAACTCTGGCAGAGATTTCTTCAGGTTCGCATGTAACTACGCAATTCAGTTGCTCCATCACACCGATTACTTAGTCAACCCAGAGTTGGTAAATGCAATCCGCGGCAAGCTCTCCCTTCTCATTAGGGACAAATGGGTCAGTTTTGCATTCATTATTGATTCAGTTTAAAAAGATTTAAATTTCCGCTTTTCTCCAATTTCTTATGTCACGAAGATCATATTAATTTAAATTTAAAGTTTATCATTATGACAGAATCTGTCGCTCGTGACAAAGGAAGACCAGAGAGAACCAATTTCATAGCGGCCAAAGAGAATGCAAAGTCGACTCATATTTCCGCCTCCTTAGACAAACCTTATCCCACGGTCATTATCTTTCCGTGTTGTTATTGTCGATGCCCAACCCATCACATTGAAAGATGTCAAAAATTCTTATCTTTATTTTTGAAAGATAGGCAAAGTTGGGTCAATATTATTAAGGTTTGTCGAAAATATTTAATTAAGTTACTCTCTAAATTGATGAGCGTCTACGATCTGCCAGTAGTTATGAGAGGACGCATGTTCTTTCAAGAAATTTGGTGGGCAGGCATCGGTTGGGATGATTTACTTCCTCGGGCCTTTATAAAAATATGGGAGAATTGGCTGACAGAGGTAAGGAAAGCTTTAAAAGCTACTGTTTCCCGGTGTCATTTGACCCGACCTGACCCGACGGAGACAGCTCCACGTTTTTCTGACGCAAGCGAACACATCCAATAGTAGCTTCGCGTTTCGGCGCTTTACGTATGACGACGGAACCATGGAGCTGTCTCTTAAATAGTCAGGTTGGCTACATTGGAATCGGTGTCAACGGCATACGACTTGAGCTTCAAGTCCCCTTATAGCGGTCCGTTCCGCCACAAACATCTTTGAAGCTCACAATCGTAAGCACATCAGCACCTCAGCCACAAAGTCTTGACGAGTTAAAACCTACCGTAGACTTCGTGGCTCTAATCATTAATCAGCCATCGCCATCGTCATATACATCAACCGCGTTAATGACTGGTCCCCTAGTTCCAGACTATTCGCGTTTTAGCAAATGGCTACGACTCGTACGTGCTACTGCATTCATTCGGGTTTGCGCGAACCGATTCTTGCACATCCTTAGGCACGACAACTATTTTAATTTGTAAACAGCTTCAATATTGTTACAGCTGAACGTGATTGTCGTGTCTCCGCCAGTCCGTACCCTTACCGAAACGAAGTAGACTGGCGAAATTGGTTGTCTTTATAGACGAAGAGGGTCTTCTTCGGTTGTCAAGCAGAATTTTAGCGGCAGTTGACGTCCCGACGTCAAGAGATTTACAGCCCATAGTATTGGATGGGCGTCACCCTATCGTACGTCTGCTTGTACACCACTTACACGAGAAATCTGCCCATGGGAATCAAGAACTAGTCGTCAATCAAATGCGGTTGCGGTATCACGTTCTCCAACTCCGGCCGACAGTGAAATACGTTTTCAATCGGTGCCAGACGTGTCGGAATCGAAAGTCGACCCCGCAGATCCCTCCGTTTGGGGACTTACCTGCCGGACGCTTAGCCCACCATGTCAGGCCCTTCTCACACGTCGGCTTGGACTATTTTGGGCCTATGAATGTAACTGCCGGGAGAAGACACCTCAAAAGATACGTCGCTCTCTTCACGTGCCTGACGGTTCGGGCCGTGCACTTGGAGTTAGTTGAAACTTTGACTACCGACTCCGCCCTGATGGCCCTGCGCCGCTTCATCGCTCGTCGAGGGTGCCCTTTAAATATATACTCTGACAACGGGACGGCATTCGTGGGAGCGGCTCGGAGGTTAGAAGAAATGTACGATTTCGCAGCCAATAATGGAATACAGTGGTCCTTCATAACACCAGCCGCACCGTTCATGGGAGGTTGTTGGGAGCGCCTCGTGCGAAGTGTGAAGACCGCGCTATCAGTGACACTCCATGAGAGAGCACCAAGGGAGGAAATATTACAGACGTTGTTGACTGAAGCCGAGGCCATTATCAACTCTAGACCGTTGACACATGTTCCCGTGGAGGCAGACGACGATGAGGCGTTGACCCCATTCCATTTTCTTCTCGGCGGGCCTTCGGGAGATCACCAATTGCGGGCTCTGGATGATGCAGATCTATGCCGTAGAGCAGATTATAAGAAAGGACTCCGACTTGCCGACCACTTCTGGCAACGCTGGACCAAAGAAGTTTTGCCTACCCTCGCAGCCAGAAGGTCGGGGACCAGCACGGATGTTAAACTGGGAGATGTTGTGCAAATAGTAGATGGATCGCTACCCCGCTCCTTCTGGCCTCGGGGCAGAGTCACGAAGGTCTACCCGGGTCGAGACGGAAGGGTACGGACGGTGGACATCTTAACGAAGGCGGGCACATTAAAAAGGGCCACCCGTCTTCTAGTGCCGTTGGTTAGTGCCTGTCCTAACGGTAATTAGTGCTGACACTGGGGGGGAGTGTTGGCGACAGACACTGGCCACCGGCACCTCTTTTTTATATTTTATTTGTATTCCTTTTATGAGATTTTATATGACATATTTTATATTATATTGTTTTTACTTTAGTTGAAATATATATCTTGTACAGTGCGGTTTGTGTTATTCTTTACAACAGGTAAAAATAAAGTATGAATTGAATTGTTGTCGTTAAATTGACATCTTATTAGAGTGCCACAAACTTATCTAATCTGGAGGCAAAACTTCGAACTACAATTTACCCGTAGATTTTGACATTTCTATAACACTATTTGTTCATGCTAACTGTTAGCCTTCAATTAAGATTTCAATATTACCCACATTTTTAGTTTATAAGAGTGATCGCTCAACACACCGCTGCATTCTATAGTCTACGAATTGACGGCAACTCGACCGGCTGCGTACTCGCTGATCCCGGTTTTTTCCCGCTTTCTGTAATCTTCACGACCTGGAAGGTTTCCACCGCTATTCTAAGGGTTTATGTGCTTTTTGAACCCACCGCTCGCGCTGTGAACTTATAGTGCATACTGTAGTGCTTCATAATATATACTGTTTGTGAAGTACCTATACGTTTTTACCAACCGCTGTTTTGGCTGATGCTCAGTCAAGGCTGGTCCTTCAAATATCGCTCCATGTTCGAGGGCTGTTGAAGAAGAGGAAGACTGCTCTGCCGTACATTATCCGGGTAATACTGGGTCGGTGTGGCTGCTAAAGGTTAGTTGCTGTTTTACTCTCGTTGATTGTAGAATGCAGTGATTCCTATAGGACATCTATCTCCTTTTCAACAGATGCTAATAACGAAATACCTCGACCTATGGTGATACCTAAATTTGTGTTGAGTAGAATATACAAACCTTATTGCTTGGTTTAGCGCTCACACTATTTCTTGTTTAATTATCCAAAAATACTGTCTTTATTTCATTGAACTCATAGGTACATTCTTAAGAACTGCATTCCTGCTATTCATCCTAACAGACAAAAGAACTGAAAATGACTAATGTTACGATGTCTGGCTACCAAGTTGCCAGTGCAGAAAAAATATTGTTTTCGTCCCTAGTGTTCTTGATTCTAAGTGGCTTCCCTAGTGAGTACGATCATTCCGAGGTAGGCGTACCGTTCGACGAGTACCGCCGCACTGGCGGTGCTTACCGGTGTGCTTTCGGCCGATCTCGTGGTAATCCTGGCTTGTGAAGGAAAGATTCAAGGATGTCAAACTCAGAATAACTGAGCCGGTCCAGGCCGAATGGCAGGGACGTTGTGACACGTCGGACAAAGGGAGGAAGCTTTATCGGATCTTCCCGGATGTGGTAGCTCGTCTCAAAGTGACTTGGGTCGAGCCGGACTATGAAACCTCACAGCTGCTGTCATGTCACGGTTGCTTCAGGCGTAGACTTTTCCGCATGAGATTCGCCGATGTGAGCTCATGCTACTGTGGGGGTAGCGACGTAGAGGACGTACACCGTGCTCTGTGGGAATGTGAACTCTACGAGAAAGCGTATAGGATTCTTCATGACGAGGTGAAGACGATTGAGGTGGGCCCGGTCTATTACCCGGACCCCGTGGGGACGAAGGCAAACTTCAGACAGCTACGGGACTTCGCGCGACGATGGCACAAGATTAGGAGTGGGCTAGAGAGAGAGAGGTGAAGAAGAGGCAGAAGACTGGGCAACGGTACCACTTCGGGTGGGCTCGGACGACCTGGAAGGCACCAAAGACATACGAGTGTTGTCCGCCCTAAAAAGGAGAGAAGGACCATAGGGATAAGGAGACAGATAAACAATAATTTGTAGATTAGATTAAAGGTGCGCTGTGAAACCAGAGCCTCCAGCAACTAGCAGCGCACTCTCCCGCGCTTCGGCCCGTATAACCGTAAGTTTGTGTTAGGTCATGGGAAGGTGGTGGGTTTGATCTTTTCGTAGGGTTCTTGACAATTTAAAAGTATGTACCTTTCTACAATCCTGAGTTCAATAAAGGCGTGAGCAAGCGCCAGACTGCATGAGTAATGCGGCGCTGTATCTTTCGTACTTTCTATATAGAGTCTACTTCTGCTGAACAGGGAGAATGGAGTCATTTGCTATATTTTTTTTATAAAAAAGTCCATTTAAATAAAGAACTGTTTGCTTATGATTTGGAAAGTTAAGATTATGGATAGATATAATGTGTGCTCAATCAAGGATTAATCTTCACAAAGCAACAAACTATTTCAGTCGGCCTTTTAATTCCCTCAATTTACAGATCGACCCAAGCCAGAAGTAGGAAAGAAACAAAGTTAAAAGTTGTATCAAACTTTTCTTAGTTGAGTAAATCAGTCCCTAAACTTTTAGGCTTCCGCGAAAAACCCTTATAATTATTATTATCTTACGTACTTTGTCAGACCCTCATGGATTGAGAATTTCACGGGGGATTCAATTTCAATTTTCACAGTGAAGCGCCAGTTAAGTGTTTGAGTTGTCTAACGTAAGTTTTTCAGAAAAAGAACTACAATATATCCAAAATTTATTTCTTATGACATAATTGTTACATCATTTATCATAACAGCCTTAATAAATCAACCCACACTACTGCTGAGACTGAGACATAGGTCTTTCCTTTTCATCGAAGGAGGTTTATGCAGTTGTTCACCACGCTTGCCCAATGCGGTTTGGTGGATGGAGTATAAGGTGATCAAGACCCCTTTGCTGATCCATTAGTCACCTTCTACGACACCCATTGGAGGATAAGGGGTCATGTTACTCGACTCTGCCGGCTTCAAGTGGCGATTGATGTTACATCGTTAAAATAATAATAACATATTTCCTTACACTCAGTTATCTAGCGCAAATAAATATTAAGAACTTAATATGGTAACGGTTTACCTACACTTCCCTCGCGTTAATAGCGATCGTAGAAAATAAAACAAAATTATTAACGTTCTCATTGACATTTGACGGCTTTCAAGCAAAATACATATAAACGTTTTGGATTTAGTTAATACGCAACAAGGCCCCTGGACATAACACCTAGAATATTTTAATAATTTCTACTTAACCTTTAATCCCTATTAATTAGCTATTGCAAAGCATAAACTGAAGTAAGTGAGATGGGTTACTAACGCGCTGAATGTATTGAGGCTTACATCAATACAGACGCAAATGAATCGCACAGAGTCCGAGTTTGAAAAACGCCATCATACGACGGACACATCACGACCACAAGCCCTAACGGATCCGTCAGAGCCTTAGTGCGTATACATAAAGAAAACTGGTTACTAGCGCCGATAACCAGCGCTTAGTAGTGCTAAAGGCCTAGATAAGTGGCAAACAATACAACGTTTATATCGAAGGAAATTACATTTTTTGACTACTACTCATACATTTGACACGACCGACGCCATAGAACTTATTTATGTATGTTATTACTATGGTTATTATTAATAATTACCAGTAATTATTAATACTTACCTCGCGATTCGGTAAATGTGATGATAACTGTGGTGCAGTGTGGTAGGTGCAAAAACACTACTCTCCTAAAAACATTGCACTCCGACTGGTCATAAAAAAATAACCCTTACCTACCCATCACTCAGCCACAGGGTTCGAAAGGATAAATCAAAAAAGTTTGATAATTATTAATAATAACTGGTAAAAGTAAACAATTAATTGCGTTTGCTTTCAATTTTGGTAATTATTAATAATTTTCAATTAATTACACGTACCGTAACATATATCACACATTAAGCCACATCTAAAAAAGCCTCGCGAGTAAACTTTAAATGCAAAGGGGATATACCATACCAGCATAATAAAATAAGAAAATGATTTTTTAGATCGTATATTTCATTTATACGTCAAATTTAATTACACTATTTCCAACTAGATTTTCCCTCTAGCAGTGAACAAAATTGTTTACGTCGCCACGTGATTTTACCATAAACGAAGACTTTCTTTCCCGTAATATTTTCCCCCATTAGTTGTCCTTTGGGTGAAATTTGGTTTCCTGTTGCGAGAATTGTTTCAGATTCAGACAAGTTGCTTTTTATTTAGCGTAATATTCGCTAACGTAATAGCTTGGATGATGTTATATTTGTAGCTTTAGTACTTTTAAAGGGATTTTGCAGTCCTCATGACAAGTTGAGTGAGAGTTGTGTTATTGGATTTAACTTTTTGACTGTTATATAATGAATTAGAAATTATTAATCCTGAAGTATGATGGGACATAATTCAGTAAATGAAATGACATACTTGCTGTCTTTGTCAAGTCATAAAAGTCAGTTTGATTGACAAGTCTATGGGTCGGAGTGACTCCCGTAAGCGCACTGAAGAGTTATGAAGCTCAACCGGGGCAGCCTGAGCGTGATAATTAGGTCTCTGACTGGCCACTGCAAGCTGAACAGACATCTCTATAACATAAGACTAAAATATTCCGTCTCTTGCAGATTCAGCGAACAAGAGCGTGAAACACCTATCTCTTGTGCTTTTGTGAACCTCTCATTCACAAAAGAAACCGACATTTGGGGTGACACATTCTCCACCCAGAAGATATCAAAACAATCCAAACTAGGAATACATCAGTTTTCAGGAATCAAGCAGTGCCCAGCTAAGGGAGTAAGGTGACAATGTAAGGGTAAATAGCCCCGAAACAATAAAATAATAATAATAAATGGGTCGCAGTTTCTCCAGAGTTGTTGTTGTAATAACACGTGTTGAGAGACTCCATTTTTAACTTAATTTACCGTACAAATTACTGTACTTTAGATATATTTTCACTTGAAATTTGGATCAGCAAAAGGGCATTGATCACCTTGTACTCCGTCCATCAATCCGCATTGGGCAAGCTTATAGACTACCCTAAACCTGGAGGAGAGACAAAGAGAGGTCTTGTGTCCCGGATTAAAATATTCTAGGAGGAGAGACAAAGAGAGGTCTTGTGGTCCGTAAGGGATTGAATTATAAAGGCTATTATGATGATGAAGAATAATTTTATTTTAAAATGAAGCGAATAGTAGTCGAAAAAAGGGAATAAAATGGAGTCTCCAGCTTTTATACGACGACCGCCGCTCCACTGCGCTCCCCGCTGCTAACCCTACCGCCAGACGGCGTTCAATCTCACCCTATGTAAAATGAGTATAAGATGAAACTCTTACCCCCAACCAAACCTAACCAAAAATACTCCCCTGGGAATCAAACCCGGGACACCTGGGTCTCTGGTGGGCTTACAACTAGACTTCAGAGGCGGTTAAAATTCTACTCTAAATGCTACAAGTAGTTCTAAAAATCCAAACTTATTTGTAGTTAATGTTTTATAGACAAAGTTAAGCAAACTTAAGCTATCTCAAAGTCATAAGTTATTATACAGTGCACTCCGGCCCGTGGGGATCTTTTCTGAGCGTGTGAGTCAAAAAATATTTCATAACTTATAATTTAAGATCTAAGTTTCTAGTACGTTTATCAGAGCAACTCTTCGTCTTCGAGCACATGTTTGAGTATCGAACTTATTGCCAGCGTTTTCTTTAGTAGGTACTGAGAATCCTGCGTATTTTTTATAAGCTTTTTGTACCTTAAGAAAGCAAACATAATTAGGTATAATTATATGTTTATAATTATGGTTCTCCTGAGGATAATATTGTCATCGTTATACCCGTACGCGGTGGGTGTTAGTTTGTGCTGTACCAGTAATTTTATCCTTATCGTAAACCTTTGCAACCACATTTTTACCCGACTACGGCGAAGCCAAAAGGAAGGGTTTTGATTTTTAGCAGTCTATGTATGTATGTTTGTATTTACGTATGTTCCTCCGTAGCGCCTAAACTATTCATCCGATTTGAATAAGGTGTCAATAGATTCGTTAGGAGTTGATTTTACATTCTAAACCTTGGTTTTAACTGATTTTATTCGTTCGTTTTTTCCGTAGTCGGGTTACACATTTTTAAACTTTGTGCTTGTTTAAATATCAATCACTTTTAAACAGAAAACTAATTTATTTTTACCCGCCCGTAAATACACATGATTACCATTAAATAAAAGTCTTTCTTTAAAATTAAAATTTTATAGCACCTATAAATATCCTTGTTCAGGCAACTCCAAAATATTTATATTTTAAAACTTTATTCACAAAAGCGAAATAAATAAATTCCGTTTCGAGTTTCACAATTCGCCTCATTCTTAGCTATAAAGAAGAATTGTAATTGTTATCGCTACTAAGACCCTCTGCAATTCGGCCATAATCTCCCGGTCCCAAGTTTGGAAAACATCCCGAGGGTGCGCCGTCCTGATAAATTATATCAGGCGCTGCTGCCGTCAAATGCGTACATAATTCGAATAAAGTAGGCAACTGCTTCGATTATTAAGAATATATTATTTTTCGTATATTATATTATTAAATGACGATAAGTTGCTTTTTCCAGAATAGCATCACCCCATATCTTCCAATGGGTGTCGTAGAAGGCGACTAATGGATCAGCGAATGGGTATTGATCACCTTATACTCCGTCCACCAAACCGCATTAGGCGTGGTGGACTACTGCCTAAACCACATTTGATGACAAGGAGAGGCCTTGTGATCCACTACGGTTGTTAAAAAGGCTGATATGATGAAGTTGCTTTCAGTGTTGCCACTGTATAACTCAAATCGATTTTCACTGGTGTTTTTGGGAAATTCCTAAAAAAGGGTAATCTGCATAATATCACTGTTTTATTATACTTTATACCCGCCATGACTAATGGAATTGAGTGATTGATTAATGAGCATGTATACAAATATTAAGCTTATAGATGGAAACTGCTCATTAAGTGAAAAAACCGCTCACAACGCGCTGTGGTCACTGTTAAACATCCACATCACCATAATTCGTGTTATGGCTATTATGAAATCCCTCACAATGCCTCGTGGCATACACAGAAATACCAAAAAACACGTCATGACTATTTTCCATTACTACAACGCATTGTAGTCTTACGAATTTCGTTATGTGGTCTTTCCGTTGAGCGCTATCTTAACAGCTAACATTTTGCTTGACCGTGACCACAAAACATTGTGTGCAATTTGTTCGTTCAATGAATTTGGCACCTTCTCTCCTTACGGTTAGGCAGCTAATCACTTCTTACCTCTTTGATCCTTACATATTTGTTTCACTTCTTCTAATCTTACTCGTTTCCTATAAAATATCTTCAATTTGATCGCACACATTCGCCTAAGTCGTCTCTGACCAATAATATTCCACCCATCGGACTCTTTTTATTGAAGCAAACTATCTGAGCATCCCTTTCTTAATTCTTGTCACTCTGTCTTAGTTCAAACCACACCTTTATCTTATCAAATATAACTTGTCACTCAATTTTACACCAGTCATGCTCCAGAACGCTTCTATTTATATCATAATTACTAAGGTTTCACGCCTCTTCATGCATGTAATAGACGCTTAAAATTACAAACAGTCGAGAATAGAGTGAATTTATTAACCATGACAATTGACTTCATGAATTTCTATAATAATTATACGAGAATACAATTATTTAGAAAGATAATTATTTTGTTTCTCTTTTTCACTACTAACATTTTATCTATACATAAAAATACAAAACTTACCAAAGTAAGAGATATGCCATTACTACATGTATTGTTTTTCAATGCAATTCAATAATTTTTCATTGCAAATTGGTAAAATATTGAGTCCACCAAACTATTCCCTCGCATCTGCTTTTGAGATCATCTTACACTTGTATTAAATAACAAAATAAACACCTAATATTGAAACATTGCTTCAAGTATAAATTTATTTGTCAGTGGATAAATTAAATATGTGTTATAGCGATGGCAAATACCAATAGCAACTTACTAATGAAGACCCATAAATCGAATTTTAAATATCCCCACGCAATTTCTCCAATTCATTCCCCTTTTAAATGTATCCAACAACCGTCTGGAAACTTTAATCTCTAAAATCTCATCTCTAAAATATTCAAGGATCACACCAAATAAAATCTCCTTAAACTCTAATTGAACTACTAAATCTCGAGTTCTTTTATCTCACTAAACACCCTAATGCGAGTTCTTTCTTTATTATTAGTGCGATCGTTAATAAAAGTGAGAAACTTGTTTAAACTTTCCCGTCCCGAGTGGGGCGACACACTCCGGCGACGTCGAAAGACAAAACTGACACTTATTGCCATTTCAAACTTCTCTGTGGAAGCGAGGCTCTGTTATTTGTACTATAACTAGATGTATACAATATCATCCGACACAATATTTGGTCTATCTTGTAAATCAAAGTGGGAATTTTAATTCATAGTACGTGTTGGCGACTGACTGAAGATCGCCGGCCTCTTTTATATTGTCTTTGTTACTTTTTGATACTAAGCATTTTAAGAGGCTTCGTAACCACCTCTAAGTAAACTTGTTAATCCTGAAGACGTGTTTCCATCATCACACACCAGAACCACGTACCTATACAGTCCACACCTCACTCACTATCTGTACGAAAACGATTGTAGCCACGTGATGCCGGCAGAGTAGAATAGCTTCACCCCATATCCTCCAATAGGTGTCGTGGAAGGCGACTAATGAATCAGAAAAGGGGTATTGATCACCTTATACTGCGTCCACCAATCCGCACTGGGTAAATCCGCATTAGGCAAGCTAAGACTACTGCCTAAACCTCCTTCGATGACAAGGAGAGGCCTTGTGTTCCAGCAGTGGGTCGAATTATAAAGGCTGTTATGATGAAAATGACTGATGTTCTATGTTTTTGGGGTCCTATACTATCTTATCAGAAACGACTGTTCAGTGAAGGCACGTGGATTAGGTAGGCATATGTGCCAAAATATATCCATATGTAGCAGTGTTCATATGTAAAAGTGATACATAGAGATCATTGGTGTTAATAAAGAAGCGATCACTTTTATTTTCGACAATGAGCTAAAATTCCCTTTCCAGATCTCTAAAGTACTTATGCCAATTTAATACAACGAGTCGTAAGAGCAAAGATACAAGCGAGAATGTCGTTTTGACCCACTCGTATATAAAAACAGAAATCAGCATAAAAAATCCCTTTCCAAAGCTCGAAGTGCAAAATATTCATACTTTAATCCAAATAAAATGTGGGTTAATCGTGGTGAATCCAGTGGAGCGTGGCCCCTACTAAGCACCGGCCGCTGCATACAAAGCCAGCCAATAATAATTGTACCCGGCAACTCTAAACTCACTAACTGCATTTCCACTAATGCCCTGTTCCGTTTTGCAGATTATTCTTTCCTCGGGTCTTGTGCCCCGGAACTTTATCTTGCTGGATATTGTGCAGTCCAGTTGGCTAGTGCTGGAATAAGTTTGGATTAGAATATTGTCGATGGTTAGTTTTTACATTGGTGTATTATAGTATTTTTCAATTATCCGAAACAACCAGAAGATTTATTACAAGACTATACGATGGGTAAGTAATCACTACCTTACAAAAAATTTTTGAGGACGATATGACGTGATCCTGAAAACCTTAATAATCGATAGATACATATCACTAGGTCTTCGCAGTGTTGTGTTCCTGTCAGTTTATATAAATTCATAAATACTGGTGATGTATAACAAAGCCAGTTAATGGAAACTCATAAGAAATAATCTGATTACTATTGTAAATGCGAAAGTTTTGAATGGATGTTTCTTGTAAGATGGAATAGCATATTTTTAACGAGTGTTTTATGTAACTCTTTTCTCTAATCTCATCTTCTCCTTTCCTTTCAAGGACAACACTTGCTGGTTTACGTTGTCACCAACAATTCCAATGTGAACTCAGAAAATTACCAAGTCATCATACATCGCACAATCAAGAAATGGAATTCTATCAAACCTGTTCTGAAACCTTCGTTAGTCCGTCGGTCAGCTAGTTCTGCGCTTCTTCTGCTTACCTTCTATTCTATTCTACTTTCGGTTGGAAAAGAGTTATTTGCTAGACCTATTTATAAAAAATATTTTCATCCTGGAAAAATAATACAATTCCCGTGGGATAGATTTGACAAATCAAAATTTCCACATGAACGAAATTGTTGTCCACAGGTAGTAGTGGAATAAAATTATATCTGTCTATAAAAATAAGTACCAACACCATGTTGAAGAACTGTGTAGACAGATCTAGTTACAAGAGTCCTTTAGCCAACGTTCCATTTGGTCTAACGATATTCCTTCCTTTCGATTACTGAACCATTAGATGTTTCGGACCGTTTAGCCCACATTAAGTGCTGTAGTTTGTAGCGGCGTATTGTTACAACCTATTTCATTATGAGGTTTCTGTTTTTTGTCCAATCTCTCTAATTCTATTTTGCCCTGAAACATGTTCAATGCTCTGAAGTTTTTGGCAGCAATATTCATTTAAATAAAAATGTTTCTGCACTTTTTTATTAATGTGTAGTTTTCGAGTTGGTTCAAGTTAAAAATAAATAAAAGCTCCCAACATAACAATATAGGTATGTATAAGAGTTACAAATGTTAATTGATAAATGAATATAGTTTAAGACAAATGTAAATTTCACTTAGGTTACGTCGTCCAAACTTGTTAGATTGTTATTATTATGGAGAATATGCAGTCTCAAAGAACAAAAGATTTTTTGACGTGATAATGTCTTATTTATTTTTATTTTATTTGGAAAACCAACAGCTTCTACTTATAATGTTAAACAGGAGTAAACAGGAGTAAATAAACACTTAGCCTAAGTAGTTTTCACTGATAAATCGATGAACGCTGGCTGCAAGAACGAAAAAGCATGACTCATTGTCACGTTCCGCCTGAGCCGAGCGTGCAAGCGAGAGCGCGGAACAAGCGATAGAGAGGCACGATCGGCCTAAGCGTTCGGCTTGTGTGTTGACGTTAACACGTAAAATTAACGTCCGCAAACACTCGGGTCTATCTATCGTATTTCAAAGTGCAATAACACAACAATTTTGTTAGCATTTTTATTATTATTTCGTTTTGTTACCATTTCATAGTATAGTGGTAGCTCTCAGCGTAATTGCTGACTAGTGGAGACTTGTGCAAATGAGCTTTTAAGTTTTAAATTTCGCAATAAAGTTTGGCTAAATTGGATTTCCGTCCCGACACTACAACCCGTAATTTCGCAGTTTTCTTAAATTCACGTTTCGGTTTTGTAAACACTTTTTCGGATTGAAAATGAAACGGGACCGGAGTTAATTTCGTTTGTCTATTTGTGAGAAAAGAGGTCAGCTTTCAGCAACGAGTTTGCGTTGGCCACAACAAATTCTCTATTAAGATTATTCAGGGCGATATAGAGTGAGAATTGTGTTTTAGACACGTTTTCAAATAAATCCTTATTTTTAACCGTCGACGTAAAAGAGGGGTGTTATATAAGTTTGACGTGTCTGTGTGTCTGTGTCTATCGTAGCGCTTAAACGAATCAACTGATTAAGATGCGTTTTTTACTTTCTCGTAAACGTAGTATAGAGGAAGTCAAATCCCGCAATGTTAAAACCGCACAATCAAAGAAAAAAATTATTGCAATGAAAAATCATCCTCTTGTTTTTTTACTTTCTCGTATACGTAGTATAATAGAGGAAGTATTATAATCGTCAAAAAATTCGTCCTCGAGATTTTGACGGATTTACACGTTTCCATCAACTTTTGAGTCGTCGATCACGAAAGTTAAGCAACCAAGTGCGCGGTCGGTACTCGGATGGGTGACCAAAATTTAACATGCATGTATGACATCAAAATACTTATAAGGTTTCTATCAACTTTTGAGTCGTTTTCGGTATACGAGAAATTCAAGGGGAGACCACTCCCGATTTTTTAGATTGAAAGCTGACGTGATCGTCCGAACTCATCCCAATACTTAGCTATAATTCATGAATATCTGTTCAGGCATTGAATGAGATAATGTGTATGTTTTTCATAATATTACTAGACTGTATTATAAAGGACATTATCTCCGTGTGCGTCAGGAGTTTATTATGGTTTACCGAATTACTGTTTGTCGTTGAACGCAGGTATCACCAGAAACTCAGTTTTTTTCTATTTGTTATAAACACTTCGCTTGGTCATGAATGATCCTTTATAAATTTTGTCTTCAGACCCCGTGCCTGTTCTTTTTTTGTAAAAGGTATAATTAATTATAAGGTTTTTATATCACTCGATCCGATCTGAAGGTAAGCAGAAGGCGAGTACAAATGCAATCGCTGAATGGAAGAAAGAGTAAGCATCAGTTTTAAACCACGACTAACATTCATCATAACTGGCTTTATAATTGGACCCACTGCTGGGACACAAGGCCTCTCCTTGTCACCGAAGGAGGTTTAGGCAGTAGTCCACCACGCTTGCCCGATGCGGATTGGTAGACGGAGTATAAGGTAGTCAATATCCCTTTGCTGATACATTAGTCGCCTTCTACAACACCAATTAGAGAATATGGGGTGGTGCTATTCTACTCTGCCGGCATCATATGGCGACTAACTTTAGTCCAACCTAATCTGTGATGGAAAAATATGCTCTTTAATACTTTAAAAAAAAGTATTTAAGTTTAAGTAATTTTATTCACCATTAGCTTTCCTTGTAGTCGGTATGGTAAAGTGTGATAATATTATAATTTTAATCACCATGTTATTCATTCTGCAGCTTTAGATTGAAATCAACAAACTCAACTAGCAAATGCCACTACGACCTCTTTTGTATAACCGAATGAAACAAAAGAAACCTAGACGGTTTCAATGCACATATCCACACAAACCTCATCAAGTTAGCTGGCTCTGCGAAAATATGCCCAATCACAACTAGATAAGGCTTAAGAGTTTGGCTTGTTTGTACAGAAGTATGTAGAAAAAAACGAGCACTGTAGCATAAATAAAAATAGCTTTAACTCGCGTTCCTGTTTTAAATAAGCGCGTACTCTTTCTAGAAGCGGTAGTTGGAAGAAGACAAGGAATACTGGAGAATTGCATGGTGCCAGAATTCAATAGCGAGTGTTTGCGATAGCGGGAAGTGGCTCGTAATTTTTAACATTGGATTTTTGGTTGTAAAGTAACAAGGCGTTTTGTTGCACTTTGAGTTTATGTGATGCTGTTTATAGTTTTTTATTTGATACAGACGAGGTCAACGAACCTTTTTCTAAAATTCTCAAAGTCCAGCAACCGCATTTTGGTATTCGGATGATTCACCAAAATCATTCATTTCGATTTCCAACTGCTGTCTGAAAATAGAAAATTACAAAAATATATATATTCACTAATAAAAGTTTGTAATATCATGATAATTATGCAACCAAAACCACTTTGCTATTGGGTTGCCACTCAGCTTTATGCAAGAGGATGTTAAAAACTTTGACGCTGGTTGAAATCCAAGTTATGTAAAATATTTTGCCTTATCCAAACACCATAATTATGGGTCCAAGAAATAAGACACCGATTACGTCACTAAATTGTCATTGATAATAAAAGGTGGTAATAAAAGGTAGGAAATACAAGACGCTCTTAAAATAATGTGAAAACTGAACACTTTACACACTGAAAATATTAACACACAAGTATAAAAAGGCTTATAAAAAGGTACTTAAAATTTTATTAGTTAGTGCCAGTACTGAAATAATTAAAGGTATTGTAATTGGTACTTTGTGTTATTTATAGCCCAAGCTATCGGTAGGTGTCCAGTTCTTGATAATTGTGTACAGAGTCCCACGGTCAGCAATAGAATTCGCTGGAAACTGAACCAAAATCTCAAAGATGATATTGAATTTAGAAATATTTACTTTTTAAAATATTGCCAGTAAAGTCAGACATGGAAAATAGGTGCTATATCATGACAGTGTTATAATACTACGTTACACACTTTTCATCTCCCGTAAATACAGATACTACGTATAAAAACTTCTTCATATGTTCAACACATCGCAACGGTAGAGAATTCTCGGTAAACTACTGTAAGTTACTCCTATATTTTGTAGTGACAAATATTTCTCTTTTATCCACCATGGCATTGAATTTTTCCCTCGGCTATACATTTTCGCGTCTAGTCGCATTTTCGTTCGCAATTTGCGATGTCGCGGTTGATTGAAAATCAATCTATGCCAGACACTGTCTTTGTTGGTGACTCCTTGAACTTTACCGCAGAATATTTTTAAATACAGTGCACAGTTTAATAAAAGTTGGTCTTGATTCAATCTACCTTTATGTAACTACTTTCGACTGTAGTATATTAAGTTATGTAAGAAGTAATGCTCTATTTTATTATAGACAATATCTAGTTCATTATTTTTTTATTTATTGAACAATAATAAATATACATTTATAACCAATTATATTATTTTTAAAAAGAGGTAAGTAGATAGGTTACCTTCATAATAATTCAAAGTCAAAAATGGTCCAAAATGTCATTGTGTATACCTACTTAATAGTTATAGGCACCTAAAGGCTACGATTTCATATTGCCGTATGTGGCGAGTTAACATGGCCGTATTGTAAGTTGTGAGTAAGACAACATGATATCTAGCAATAGAGTAAACGAGAAAGATATATGTTGTGCTATGCTCGGGTGTGCTAAGTAGCTTACTTTTAGGGTGCCACTTTTTGCAAGCAAGTAACTTATCTACCTCTTTTTAAATATAATATCATTGTTTATAACGGTTTCAATTACAATGCTTTAAGAAAACGACTAAGATTTGTCACAAAAAGCTATACAATATCGAGCAGATTCACATTATTTAAATAAATATCAATACAAATTTTATACATAAATACAATTAGGTTAAAAATATGACTAAAAAAATATAAATTATTGTTGGTTGATAATTGAGACTGTTTAACAGTAACGAAGCAGTATTTAATACTATTTGTATTTGTAGTAAGCAAAGTAAAAAAAAACAATGTTTATCGCTTTTTCCTGTAAATTGGATCTGCCCGCGTAGAATAAGGTCCTCGTGAAAAAAGTTTCTCTATGTCATAATGCTATTTTTTCGGCTTTATCTAGACTATGATATTAGAACGACAATGACAGTCTTAACAAATAACAAATTATTGTAATAATTATATTAATTTAAAGTCGATAATATCAAAAACGGCCACGATGACCGCTTTTTTCTACGTCTGACAGAACAATGGGCAGAGACCGACAAACTTCTCTACTACGCCGTGAAAGCCCAGTCTACCGTAGCGAAAAAATGGTCCTATCGAACTCTGGTCGTTCTCATATCGGTTTCGCCGGCGAATCGTATAATACCCTCTTTTACAAAACGGCGCGGCGCATTGTAGTATGTAAAAGTAATGACTGACAATAATTCCACTCCGATAAACAGACTAATATTGATAGAATCTACTACGAATTTATCAACAAACTATCTTCGTCTTCTTTTAAATGAATGGCGATCGCGACACATAAAGATTACGCATTGCGCCAATATCAAGTGGAAATTTATTAAAGTAACCGACAATTGTACGGTAAATTGAGTTTAAAATGGAATCACTCAACACGTGTTTTTGCAACAAGAACTCGGGGGAAACTCCAAAAAAACTATTTGGTTAACAATTCTCACACACTGTAATCTGCCGCGCCGTTTTGTAATACGGCGTGTTAACGGCTGCGTCATCGACACAGATTTAGGGATTAGACAAAGACAAGTTTCTTGATGCATTGCAGGCAAAGTTCATACACATAGTAGGTAGTGTCACTGACCACGACGCCGACGATGTTGTGAAAAATGTAATTCAAATGTTTGATGCGCCTTCACGGCGTTGAGTGACAGGACAGGCTATACAGCAACTTTAAAAACGGTTAAAACTTAGTTGATTATCAGAGATGTAAGAGCATCAGGTGTAAAAGATTAAGACGAATTTAAAAGCAATCCACATAAAGCTTTATAGTTATTAGAGTTCACAAAACTTGCGCACTTTATAACTCACTCACTAATGACCACAATAATCACTTTTAAAACAGTACGATATACGAATACAAAAAACCGTTAGATAAAAATTTCAGACATAACAAGTAACAATATATTGGCAGTCAACAACCGTTGCTAAGCAATGCGATTGTTCTCACAACGTATCTTCTGCCTACCAGTAACTTTAATGCGCCCTCCACACTCTCGCCGAGAACACCCGAGAAGCGTGAGCGTCGCCTGTTCTCCGCTCGGTGTCGGTTTTTTGGCCCGTTTCAAAGGGTTTCTCGGGCGAGAAAAGAGAACCGTATCACATTCTCGTTCACTGTAAATACCAAAGCCGCTGCACTGTCAAAGTCATCCATTTCGCATAACGGTCGAGAATGCAAGTGAGAAGTTTGCGTGAGTGTAGAAACCATCTCGTTTCTCAGGTCAAGTCTCGCCGAGACTTCTCGCGTGAGTCTGGAGGGCCAACAGTAACATGCTAAGAGAGATGTGCTAAGAGAATGCACACATGAGTTGAGCGTTTAATAAGAATGAGAAAAGGAGATATTATCGCCTTTATAACCTATTAGATATATCAAAGTTAGTAAAATCAGTCCTTATGGACCCGTGGATCGTAAATTATTACTAAATAAATTTATCGAAGATGAATCACCACTTTTATTAGACATCATTTCCCTTCAAACGCAGTTAATGTCGGCTCTGGTTCAAATGTAAGTTGTCTTTCCTAAGCAAATTGCATGCTACGCCCGATCGAGAATCAATCTAAGCTTGTCCTCGCTTTACCCGGTTTCATTAAAAAACCCTCGGTCGCTGGCTTTCATCTCGGCCCTTGAAAATATCCCTGGGAAATATTCTAAAGTAAATTTAAAAATATTAAGTTTGTAAATCTAGTCATTAGTAGTAAGGTTTGATGTCAAGGCTGGATTTAGGGCGAAGATTTCCGAGAGATGTAATGCCTAACATTTTGAGTCCTCAGCGAGTAATGACAGAATACGGAGCGAAGTCTCAGTCATAAGAAATTAAAGGTTTTTCATATTTATGAGATATTCTAGTTCTATGGAGAGTCAAATTAACAAAGTGAGGGCAAAAATTTTGACAATACTTGACATTTCAAATTTCACATTTCTCTTTCTAGAAATTGTCGTCATCTCTTTCTAAACACGACTACATAGAAACAAGATTTACCCAGTATTTCGCCATCTTTCTAAAACAAAAGTAGAAAAGTAGCTAAAAACTTAACATATTGTATTCAATTATCAGTATTTATTATCAATGAAAGAAATAAATATAATATATTGACTTTTAACGTTTAGGTTTGTATTTCAATCAACTGGTGTATCATTGTGTTTTTTCCATAACTTATGGGAAATTAAGGGATTTATATAATGACAGCTTTGTCTTCATACGTCAATCACGTTGATATCCCGAAATCTCAACCTGACATATTGATAGGTATCGACTCGCGATTTTGGTACAGCTTTTTACATTTTAATAACTATAAATAGTGCAAAATGGTGCATCGCTGTATAGTTCGTGGTTGCAGAAGTGAGTGGTATCCAGGATGCAGTGTGAAATTTCACTTGTAAGTGTTATAATTGCATATTATTGTTCACCTAAGTAAAATTGGTTTTTCACATGTAATTCCATATGATTATCGTTATTGGGCGAAACTCCATAGGGGAAAGTAATTTCTGATACTCGGCTTTCATACTATCTGAATTTAATTAATTTTCATACATAAATTACTTATTCAAATATGTGTAAACAAATTGACTAGGGTGACTAGGATTTTTATAAAATAATAACCTTTTTCCGACCGATTTAAGTCTTTGAAATAGCTGTTATATAGATATATATATAGATTATTTATATAGTTTATAGATTATGTATATATATAATACATAAATCGTTCTACCCATTTTTGGTTGGGAACGTTTATTTACAAACAAAACATGTAATTTGTGTAATGTACATTATTTTAATTGAGAAACATATTCAAAATGATTGATTGTATTTTACCAGTGTAATAGTGTATTTTATCTTTCACATTTGCATCCACTAACATGTAACGCAGAGTGCAATATGCACAGTGACCTCAAACTTCACTCGAATTTGGGTTAGTAAATTTGACACAGCATTAATAAAATTGTAACTGTGCTATTCAAGCCTATCAAATGATAGTTTTTAATATGCTAATTACAAGTTAAAAGTGCCTGTATACATAAAATTTTCTTTTCTTTTTAGATTTCCGAAAGAAATGTGGTTGTCTAATGTGCCTTTAAAAACAATATTTTATTTACTCTTTATTGCACTTAAAATAACAAAATAACAAAATTACGGTAATACAGTTTGCAAGGGCGAACTTATCTCTATCAGAGATCTCTTCCAGCCAACCCAAAACGTCAGTGAGGTATTATGTCAGTAGGTGGGAGACAAGAAAGTGCATTATAAGATAAGATAAAAATAATAAGTAGTAGCCAAAAACATAGAAAAGTTATTAAATTAAATACAAATACACTATAATACAATAAAAATACGCAAATATAATACATACACATAAATACATACATACATATAAAAATATAATAGACTACATTACAGATTGCGACAAGGTGAGTGAGACTTAAAAGTGAATATAAAAAAGACACTAAGATGAATGCAACTGAAAGTGTTTTTTTAATTTAAACTTAAAAGCATTAGCTGAAGGACACTCTTGGATATCAAAAGGAAGCCGATTCCAAAGTTGAGCAGCGCGGACAGAGAAGGAGTGAGAGAAGAATTTCGTGTTACTAGAAGGTAGCTGGAGGGTTTTTGTAACACATGACCGTTGAGGTGGGGAGCGAGCTGGTAAAGGTTGGAAACGGGATCGGAGATAGGAAGGGGAATTGGGATATTTTAGGATTTTGTGTAAAGTAGATAGGATGTGCACATTACGACGGTCTCGAATAGGTAGCCATTTCAACTGTGTGCGGAAATTGGAGACGTGATCATATTTTCGCAGTCCAAAAATAAACCGAATAGCTAAATTTTGAAGACGTTCCAATTTATTCAGTAGCTCCTCAGTTAGATCCAAGTAACAAACGTCAGCGTAATCAAGAATGGGGAGAAGAAGAGCTTGCGCAAGCATAATCTTGGTCTTAAATGGGAGAAAATATTGAAGTCGCTTGAGAGAGTGAAATGAATAATGCATACGTCGACTTACTTCATTGATGTGCGGAGGCCACGACATATGGCAGTCCATGATTAGGCCCAGATTTTTAGCCTTGTCTGTGTACGCAATAGTTGTTCCGCTATAAGTAACTGCAGGAATCATGCCCCAGTCCAGTTTACACCTCAGTCTAGGACTACCCACAATAATTGCTTGGGATTTCGCCGGGTTAACAACAAGACCAAATGTTTTGGCCCAAGTTTCAATTGATAATAAGTCACCGTTAAGCAGGTTGATGGCTTCACTGACTTCAGATAGTTTGAAGTGCCTATAGATCTGAAGGTCATCGGCATATAGGTGAAATGAAGAAGAAATAGAGGAAGAAATGTGGTTAATAAAAATAGAAAAAAGTAATGGTGACTACACACTACCTTGTGGCACACCAGCCGACAGACATGACCAATTTGAACTGATATCTTCCCATTTCACGCACTGCCGGCGACCTAACAGGTACGACCTAAACCACTCTAAAACAGGGAGAGAGATATTTATCGCGCGAAGAGTTTCAAGGAGAAGGTCATAATTAACAGAATTGAATGCACTACTGAAGTCCAGCAAAACAAGCGCAGTGAGCTTGGTATTATCCATAGCCCAGCGAATGTCTTCGGTCACGTTCAAGAGTGCAGTAGTAGTACTATGGGATTGACGAAAACCGGACTGGTAAGGAGATAAAATACAGTTGTCGACAAAAAAAGAATGCATTTGTTTATGAACGGTGGACTCCAGTACTTTGGATAAGATAGGAAGTATGGAAATGGGACGGTACTCAGAAAAGGAAGAAGGATTAGTGGTTTTAGGGAGAGGTATGACATGAGCCTTCTTCCATGAAGTTGGGGAGACATTGTGTGTCAAAGAAAAATTAACAATGTGTGTAATAATTGACACAATATCATCCAACACGGGCAAGATCATGTCAAGGCTAAGACCGTCACTACCAACAGCCTTGGAGGAAATGGAGAGGATACTCTTCTTCACGGCATCATCTGAAACTGTAGAGAAAGAAAAAAAAGGGCTATCGTGTGGGACAAGATTTGACAAGAGGGAAAGAGCAGCTGATTTAGAAGAATCATCTAAAACAGTAGGAGAAGAAGAGAAGTGATCATTTAAAACGTTGAGATCCACAGCAATATGGTCTATTGCTGAGGACTTGCCCACGCCTAAAGTCCGTAAAAACTTCCAAATGTGGTTAGGATGTGTATTGTTAATTTTATTGTGCACATAGCTACGCTTGGCATCTCTACAAGTTCTACTGCAACGATTCCGATTTTTTTTAAACTGTGCAAAATGAAGGTCGCTGCCAGACTGCTTGTACCGCCTTTTAGCTTTGTCCCGTTTCGCCATAAGGTTACGAATCTCCGGAGTCAGCCAGGGCGCCGGAAGATGCTTGAGTCGCACAGGACGCAGCGGAGCATGAGTATCATACACTCTAATAAGCTTGCTAGTAAAGTCTTCGACCATGATGTCTACATTATCAGCAGAACGAGTGGTTGACCAATCTATACTCAAAACATCCTCTCTCAAACGATCTAAATTAATATGCTTGAAGTTACGCAGAAAAATTACTTTGGACTTGGCCTTAACAGGACGCACTTTAAAAGTGAGGAGCAATAAGTCGTGGTGGGAGAAAGGAGCAGTCAATTGTCCGTGCTGGACGACAAGGTTGGGGTTAGATACAATCATGAGGTCAATCAGAGAAGGTTTACAGTTAGGGAAAAAATGTGTGGGAGAAGATAGTGGGAGAATCTGTAAATTGAGAGATGATATTAAATTAGAGAGCTTGCAGGTTCTGTGGTCGTTCTTTAAGAGGCAAGTATTAAGATTTCCCATGAGAATCACTTCATCAAATTGCAGGAGGAGACTCTCAAGTGAATGTTCCAAGGACTCAAAATAGTCAACTTTGTCGTTAGGACTATACAGAGCACCCAAGAGTATCCTTTTGAACTGAATATATATCTCTAGGAAAATGTATTCAAGGGAACCAGAGGATTGAGAGGAAGAAAACTTAACAACACTGGCAGGAATATGGCCACGGACATAAATGCCCACACCACCTCCGCCTAAACCAGTGCGATCATTTCGGAATAGTTTGTAGCCTGGAAGGGAGCATCCCGTAGAGGGCAAGGAAGGTTTTAGCCAAGTCTCAGAAATGAGGATACAGTCAACTACGCCGTCGCTGAAACTGGAAACTAAATCGTTATAATGAGCTGAAATGCTCTGAGCGTTAATGTGCACTAGGGAAAGGAATTTTGACTTGTTTACAAATATTTTAGACAACTTGACGTCCAAGGATTCAGAATCAGGTATCGAGAGTAAACTACTATCAGCGCTTTCAAAGTCGTCAGAAGTACAAGAGAAGTATTCATCATCTATAATATTCATATGCTAAAAATAAAATATTAAATAAATAAAATACTTATACTTATGTACTATATAAATATAAACTGAAAACATAAAACAACAACAAAAAAAACTCTAACAACTACTAATTCCAAAAAAGACAATAATTAACCATACGCTTGCGTTGACTGAAAAAATAACAAATTAATACACACTTACAAGTAATATAAAAAATCAAAATTATAATATAACAAGGTTGTAAACATTTTAAAAATTAAGTAATAAAAATTACCAACCATGTTGAAAGAAAAAAAAAAGTAAGTTCAACGGCTGTATGCTACACAGACATGATTCAATTGAGTACAAATGTTCCTTGGGTGTGGTGAACTTGACATCACGTTACTCTAATTAGTCTGTGGTACCATTGGTGACATTTACATTACGTTACTCTAACTAGTCTGTGGTACCGTAGTTAAAATAGTTACAAAATAAAAATTTATGGAGGTTAGAATTAAAAAGTTATTATTCTTTTCACAACATTGTAAAACATATTAAGAAAACTGAGAAACTATTGCGTCATGATAAAGAAACTACCTACAATCAGGAAAAAGAAGCAACCCTTATATACATAACAAAGAAAAAAAAGATCATGAATTAACCTTTCTACTGGTGATATCCGACGAGTTTGAAGGAAACTTATCAACTAACATCCGCAGTTCAGTTAAAGAGAAGATCTTCTTCCGGGTCTTGTCAGGAAGGATAACATTAATCGTCCCCTCCGCCGACCAACACTTCTTCATCCCAAAGTGGGCGCGGGCCGCCGACAAGATTTCCTGGCGTGATTTCGTGAGAAATTCAGTCACCGTAATCCTGGACCCCTTCAATGCAGTTTTCGAGTTCCACACTAACCTTCGATGTCGCAGCTCAGCAAAACGCACCAGTATAGGACGAGATGTCTCCTTGCCTAGCCCCAAACGGTGACAGGACTCCACCATACTAGCTGTTGCATTAGGAAGTTTCATCTGGCCAGAAATAACTCCAAGTGCCTTCTCAATGACTACCTCATTCTTGTCCTCCTTGACACCATGAAATAATAGGACTTTTCTACGAGAATGAGTGTCAAGTCTGTCCAATCCCAGCATCAACAACTCCGTTTGAGATTTGAGAATACTAAGAGTCTTCCAAACAAATGTTTTAAAGGAGGCATACTCAGCTGCCAATGACTTTACTGTTGATGCTGACTCCTTGATGCTGGGCTGCTGCAAATTTTTCTCAAATTCAGCCATCCTACTGCTGAACATAGATGAAAGTTCATCCATATTTTTGAGGAGCTGGTCTGCTGTCATATCCATGTTTCCAGTTGGTAAGAGTGTGTGTGAGATTAAAGTGAAAGTCAACTAAGACCCTGGTGATAGTTTATTTAAAACATATAAACATTTACTATTTTTAAAATAAATAAATTGGCAGAGCAATGACTTATATGAAAGTTCAAAAATATGTAGCCAGCACTTTCAAGGCACTGATTACATAGGCAACTGCTTACGTCAAACTGCATGCCCTTTTTTCAAAAACACGGACACTCCTGAAATGGTTAGTAAAATTTTTGCTTGATAATATATTTCACTAGCCTCAGCCCGCAACTTTATCCTCGTTTCCTTCAAAATTGCAACAGAGAGGAATTAAAATTCGTCTAAAGACAGTATTTAAATTCAGGTTTTGAAATACCTGAATGCCAACATTCATCTAAACTCGTTCTGCTGTTTTTGGGCGTTTGGACAAATTTCCCGAAGTACATACAATCTTTCGTATTCATATTAGTATGAAAAATATTTGGTATAAGGAATAATCTTTTATATTGTATGTATCTAACTAAATTGAATTGATAATTATTTATTGACTTGTATTGATGTTTTGAAATCATTACAAAATTGTAAGCTGTGGAGTTCTTCGCCGGAGTCTTTCGCCATTTCTGCTCCATCTCAGCATAATAATTATTATTTCATCCCGAAATGGTGGAAGGGCTTTTGACGATTTAAAAGTACTTAGCAAAGTCCATTTAAATAAAGAGCTTTTTCATTTTCATATTTCGCCAATGTTAAGTGTAAATTTACTTATAGTAACAGACAGTTGTACGGAAGATTGAGTTAAAATTGGAGTCTCTCAACACGTGTTTTTACAACAAGACCTCGGGAGAAACTGAAAAAAAAGGATAAAATAATATTTATGAGTTGTCATGACATGAGATAAGCTACAGCATACTAAACTATAAAAATGCCTCTTAAAACCTAGAGTCATAGAAGCGATAAATTCCCGAAATTCGGCTGCTAATTTTTTTCCTGGGAGGCTAAAATAGATAACATTACCGTGCTAAAGGGCACCCAGGAAAAAAAAGTTTAAAGTAATTATTATGAATGTTAATTCTTTGTCATGGTAAACTCAAAATTATTTTAAACTTTGAGTACTAATTAATTTTATTAACTTAACGAAGTCCAAGATTGTCCGTGATTAATTTATGCTATAGGCACCCTACTAGAAAGAGACAGAGCCTCTCTAGAAATGTCAAGAAATGTCAAGGGTTGTCAAAATTTTTGCCCTCACTTTTTACATTTGACTAATGACTCCATTCTTAATTCTATCTTCATGTGTAAAATAAATACTACCCAAGTTTTTTCAGAATAACAAGTGAACCTCAAAAATTTTGAGGTAAGTCTATTTTGCTTGTGGTCAACAACAATTACACTTGGTGGTAAAAAACTGGGACTCCTGGAGGTAATATTTTGGTTGGCATTTTTCTTAATTATCTTAGAAACTATTATATTTGCAAATAACAAAGTAATATTGCTAGATAGCTAATAAAAATATATTTCTACAAATAACAATTAACATATGAATTCAAAATTTTAAAACACATTGGTACGTGGCGGGGATCGAACCAGTGTCTCCCGGGTGGGAGACGACGTTCTTACACACTGCGCCACTGACGCTTATTTTTCCTTATCTCCTAACAAGCCCCTTATAGGATTATGACCGTGATTATATGTATGTACCTACGTAATGCCACCTTTCGTATCTCTCTCAAGCTTGGGTAAACACGAATTTGCTGTCTGTCGTGTCTTATTACATCACAAGCTGACTTATTAATACCGTATTCGTAATAGGTGTATATGTCGCAGACGGATCGTATACCACGCCGTCGTACTAAACGGCACAGCGCATTGTAGTTTGTGAGAGTGATGAGTGACAATAATTTCACTCCACTTGGTCACAAAAAAAATAACCTTAATCTACCGATAATAAGCGATCTCCATTGGATTATACAAACTAATGTTTATAGAATCTACTACGGATTTATCAACAAACGGTTTTATTTCTCAGAGACCAAAATCAGCCGCGCCTTTTTGTAATAAGCCGTGTATACCCGACTGCGACTTAATATACCAGACAACTGCGAACTTATGCAAATTTAAAATATTGTGATGTATGGTTATAACTAAGTCGCAAACATTAATATGTGCAATCACTCGTCTAGTCAATTATTCGTATGCCATATTCTGTGTTATGAAATACTAAAAAAACAGTCTAATCAAATGAGTACAAACGTTTAATATTTACATTTGAAATTGGAATAGTTTGGATTATTTCCACAAAGCCTACTTCAAATCGAATGAAATATAGATTTTTAATGGATTAAAATCGAATGGAGGCTTTACCAGTCCAATAAAATTGTAGTGTCGTAGAGATTAGTCGTGCGAATAAAATGCATGATCGCGCTTAATGGGCGCGACCTTTCACCGAAAAAGGTGAAAGTTTGTTCGAATAATATTCAGACAATAGTACAAAATGTAAGTTTTGGTTAGCATGTGGTAGGTTAACCGCTGACATTACGATTGTAAGAGTAAAATGACGTTCATCATCATCATCAACAGCTCATATCTATAACTCTAACTCCCCACCGAGGGGCTCGGACCTACCCCACATTAGGGATTAGGCCTTAGTCAACCACGCTGGCCAAGTGCGGGTGGGTCGACTTCACACACGACCTAAGAATTTCTTCATAGGTGTGTGCAGGTTTCCTCACGATGTTTTCCTTCACCGTAAAATCGTCGAATAAACATACATATGAATTCAAAATTTAAAAACATATTGGTACGCATGGCGGGTTTGAACCTGTTAAAACATAATATTCTCAAGAAATAATATTCAACGTAAAAACTGTGTTATTTATTTTAAAGACATAGAAAGACAAATAGACAGAGAATACATCAAAAATATTCAAAAGTTTCTTTTGTGTCCAGTAACCAAAGAGTTTACTATCCACACTTCAACACTGCCCCTTACTCTAACATGTATATAACCAAAATAAGAAAAAAAAGTATTACATGGAAGAGTAAAAACATTAAAACAAATAAATTAATCTAACCCTAAGCACTTTACAAAATTTTCATGTTTTATCCTAGGCAAAGCTTTAGTTAAGAGATCTGCCTCTAATTCTGTGCTTGGTTTATATTTTAAATATACTACTTTTCGTTCAACACATTCACGAATGAAGTGGTGTTGAACATCAATATGTTTTGTTCTCCTAAAACATTCATTTTCAACCATAGTTAAGGTACTTCGGTTATCGTTATATATTAGGATAGGTTCCAATACCGACTCTGACTGTGACTGTTTCCTACAACTTAGCTCTAACAAAAAATTTCTAAGAAATTTAGCTTCCTTTACAGAATTACCAAGAGCATAGTACTCGGCTTCAGTACTGGAACATGCAACGTTTTGTTGTTTATGGCTGTGCCAATTTACAATATTATGACCATATCTAGTGATAAAACCAGAATAAGATTTTCGGTCAGTTGTATCCCCCGCCCAATCTGCGTCGGATGAAATTTCAACACTTTGACTACCTCTTCTAAAATTAAGTCCGTAGCTTATTGTTCCTGACAGATACCGTAAAACACGCTTCGCTGCAATCCAATGCCTCTCGTCATAACATGTGTTATATTGACTAAGCTTACTGCAGGCAAATGCGATATCAGGACGGGTGCACACTGCAAGATACATCAAACTTCCAATAAGTTCCTGATATGGGAATTTTGAGTCAACATTGTCCGCCTTTGGCAAATTAAAACCAACTTCCATAGGAGTTGCAACTTTGTGACATTCTTCCATACCAAATTTTATTAAAACATTTCTAATATATTCGCTTTGCGACAACTTTAAAGTCCCTTGCTCTTTATTCCTTTCCACTTTCATGCCTAAAGCCTGTTTGACGGGTCCAAGTAATTTAATTTTAAAATTGGAACTGAGCAAATTATACAGACTTTTCTTTTCAATATTATTGGAACTAAAAATGAAAAAATCATCCACATATAAAGCAATAATAACATTATCCTTAAAGTAAACACATTTCTCACTCATTACTTGTTTATAGCCACTATTAACCAAAACTTTGTGAACTTTCTCATTCCATTTTCTACTAGCTTGTTTAAGTCCATATAAACTTTTCTTAAGTAAACAAACTTTATTCTGCCCCTCAATCATAAATCCAGGCGGCTGTTCCATATATATGCGTTCATTAAGGTCTCCATTTAAGAAAGCTGTATTAACATCAACATGTTCAATGTCCATATCATTTTCAACTCCAATCGCGAATAATAAACGTAAAGTGCTATGTCTGACAACTGGAGCAAACGTCTCTTGATAGTCAATGCCATACTTTTGCGTAAAGCCTTTTGCGACTAAACGGGCTTTGTATTTTTCTAAATTGCCACTGGGCCCATAACCAATGTTAAAACATAATAATCTCAAGAAATAGTATTCAACAAGACTCTGAAGCAGATCACTATACGCCATTCTGTTGAGGTGTGTAAGGCACAGTTGTTTCGTGAACTATACCACACTGCTTAAAATAATTCGCAAAACTTTTATTACAGTATTCTGTGCCGTTATCACTCCTAACACGCTTAATATTAAGATTAGTTTGATTTTCGACTAAAGTTTTAAACTCTATAAATTTATTCAAAACTGTCATTTGATCTTTACGATCAAGAAAATAAATAAATGTTTTTCTAGTGAAATCATCAGTAAACGTTATAAAGTAACGACAACCACTCCAACTATCTACTGATATAGGTCCACAAATATCTGTGTGGATTAAATCTAATTTAGTAACACTTCTATGTGCTTGACCACGGGGAAAAGATTTGCTCTTTTGTTTTCCTTCGATGCATGGGGTACAAGGATTTAAATCTCCATTTGAAAAAGTAATTCCACGCGCTAAGTTATCTCGAAGAAGTAACATACCTTTTAAACTAAGGTGTCCAAGACGTCGATGCCATAAATTTAATGAATCAGTCTTGGTTAATAAAGAGTTACATCCATTACCGGTACTATGTCCTTGGTTTTTCATAATTCCCATTTTTTGATCAAGTTTGTAAATACCATTCACATTAGTAGCTGTAAATTCACAGGAACCAGTCACGCGTACATCATTGTTCCTATAAACATGACACTTTTCAGAATCAAATACTAAAATATAGCCTTTTGCAGTCGCTTTGCTCACAGATAAAAGGTTAGCAGCTACTTTAGGTACATATAAAGCATTATTAATAACTTTAACAATATTATTATTTAGTGTTACATTTACATTACCTACACCTTCACTAAAAATCTTATCATTATTAGCAGTAGTAATCTCAGAAGTTATATTAGGAGAATAATTAATTAACCAATCTTTACGATTTGTCATATGACTAGTGCAACCTGAATCTATGATCCAGCTATCATTATCACAAGAACTGTTACTAACTAAGGCAGTTTCTGTAAAAAATAATGAAGAGTTTTCACTTCCCTTATTAGATGATGACGCTTCTTGAACAGCATTACAATTATTCTTATTAAAGTTTTTCTTCAATTTCGGACATTTAGGTCTAATGTGTCCTTTTTGCTTACAATTGTGACACGTTGGCACAAATTTAGTTTTAGTTGCAAGCAATTTCTCATTGTTATTCAAAGAAGTCGTCGCGTCTCTCTTAAATTCACCTTGTATAAGTTGACATTTGACAAAATCAGAAGAAAGTTTAGAATTAGCGGCCTCAATTGCCATAATAAGTGGATCGAATTCAGCAGGTAAACCAATGAGCATCAATTCTGCTAATTCCTCATCATCAATTGAGCAACCAATATCAGATAACTCTTGAGTTACAGAAATAATATTTCCTAAATAGTGATCCATACTCTTGTGATCTATATAACGTATTTGAGCCAATTTTCTTTTTAAAAGTAATCTACGACTTATACCAGCATTTTCATAAGCAGTTTTTAAATTATGCCATGCTTGAGCTGCAGTCTTAGCATTTTTAACATGCGGATAACAAATAGGCTGTACATTAAGACAAATTTTAGCATAAGCCTTTTGATCTCGGGCGTCATCAGGTAACACAGTATCTGACTTACATACAACATCCCAAAGTCCATGGTCTATAAGTAGCAGCTTCATTTGAAATTTCCACGTTCCATAATTACAAACGCCTTCGAGCTTTTCAATTTGTACACTCGAACTAGTACTTACGACAAATTGTCCCATATTCATAATATTTGAAGTACCTGACGTAGGTGGCTCGAACATTTTTCAAAAAATATATTGATCACATTTACTCACAATATTACAATTAGAAGAAAATATTTTCGAGATTAAATTAATGGCCCATAACCAATGTTAAAACATAATATTCTCAAGAAATAATATTCAACGTAAAAACTGTGTTATTTATTTTAAAGACATAGAAAGACAAATAGACAGAGAATACATCAAAAATATTCAAAAGTTTCTTTTGTGTCCAGTAACCAAAGAGTTTACTATCCACACTTCAACAGAACCGGTGCCTCCCGGGTGGGAGACAACGCATTTACGCACTACGCCACCGACGCTCCTTAAAATAACGTTGTCTGTCATCAAATAGATGATTTTTATTCAATATTATTCAAAACGAAAAACGTTTTCTTATAAGAATTAGGGGTAAGAAAACGTTTTCTCCATTTGTGTTATTTTGTATGAAGACAGTGTTCGCCCTATTATCCTCTTAAGAGCAATATCTAAATTTGTCCACTTAAAAGATTTAGTGCTAAAGATCGTGTCGCGAACTGGAACGGACAAAAAACCAGTGGTCTATAGGCCTAAGTGTAGGTATATGTTATGTTTATGACTGTAATTTGTCGACAACAGGTTAGATCACCAACTTACCGTGCCTTTCGGATTACAGAGGAACGTCAAGTTACGCTTTTAAAAAAACAGAGCAAGCTTATTTCAAACTTCAATAAAATCCATTAAGTGCCATGTGATGCCAGCAGAGTAGAATAGCATCACCCCCATATCCTACAATGGGTGTCTTAGAACGCGACTAATGGATCACCAAAAGGGGTATTGATCACCTTATACTCCGTCCACTTACCCGCATTGGGCTAGAGTGGTGAACTACTGCCTAAACCACCTTCGACGACAAGCAGAGGCCTTGTAGCCCAGCAAGTGAGTCAAAATATAAAGGCTGTTATTGGAGTATCGGCGTTTAGTTACACGCACTTAAGTTTTTGGACAATCTGTATAATCGAAACATTGGTCACCCATCCGAATTCAAACCACACACTTAGTTGCCTAACTTTTACGATCGTTACGAAAATCGAATGACCGCGCACCAAAAACCTTCTCAGGCATATAATAAAAAGTGAACTTAAACTTTAATAGAAAACATACTTCGATCAAAAAACGAAACTTAAGAATAGTATTTGATTTCGTAATATGATTATGAGTTTCAATAAAACAAAAAGTTGGCATCCACGTATGAAGAAAATATATGATGTCATATATTACAGATGTCCCATGCGATTTTTCATAGGATACGTTTATGATAGAAAATAGCTTTGATAAGAAATGAAAAGGGAATATATTCCAGAGATATAAATCTTGTAAAATAAAATTCGGCATTGCGAGGTGAAACGAATGTTTCAGTTTTAACCGACTTCAAAAAAATGAGGTTATGAATTCGACCCGTATGTATGTAATGTTGTCAGAAATTCACAGTTTTTATATAAGTTAGTCTTTACCAGCTTCTTAACACGGGTGCCTGAGTTTGTATGTTTGTCCACACATATCTCAAAAACTATAAGTCGGATCGCAAAAAATATTTTTTGTTCTGTAGTTTTTGAGATAGAGAGTTAAGTATCTCAGTGACTATGAAAACGTATCGTTGGATTTACAACGTAAGTGCTACACGTTAAAGAGAAAAAAAATATTGGGTGATAGAAAAGTTCTATGTTTAAAAAAAAAAAAAAAGTAAACGTCTTCTATTTTAACAAGCGTTTATTTAAATTGCATTCGTATCTATGTAAATATGTAAGTTGTCTGTCAAAATTTCCTAACCATTTTTCGACCACTTTTTGGTATTCGATTGAGCTGAAATTTTGCATACGCGTTTAGTTTGGATGACAATGCATGCTTAGTTATATTACGTCATTCTAAATCCAATATGGTGGACGGCCCAAGATGGTGGACTAGTTATTTTTTGTGCACTCGCATGATATGGCTATCAAATGAAAAGGTTTGCTGAACAGAATATAAATAAACTAAAAATTTCTATAAAAAGAAATAATATTTCAAATATTGAGGTTGGAACCTCAAAAAATAGTTGTCGTTTTTACCTTTAGATTTTTACTTTTAGACATCAAACTTCTTCTTATTTTATCTATTCAGTTTCTCCATTTTTGTTTTGGTCGGTTTAATTTTATTAAATTATACATATATTTTTACTAACCTATATTATCCCAATGGGTCGTTAGCCATCATATTTGTTTAAAAAAAATCTATAGCTATTGTCATTCTCTTAAGGTTACCAGGAAGAGATTGTCTTTAAGCAATAAGGCCGCTTCTTTTGTACCGTTAATGTTTATTTCCTTCTTTTGTATTCTGCAACAATGTCTGCTATAAAGTTAATTATTATTATAATGTTTTAATACTAAAAGTTTCTCAGGTGTTATCCTGGTAGAAAACTAAAGAGTCACTACCATTATTATTATTGTTATGGGGGCAGATATAACTTGGTAAAGGTTAGCTGGTGTGGTAAATGGCCATTTTAGTCCATAAACTTAATCTGGATCTGAACCCACAAAATGGGGTACAATGAACTTGGTGGACTACAATACCAAGAAAACATAATTGTACGCATATGCGTCAAAAACTTCGCCATTCTTTCCTTTCCCTCACATATCGTTGCTCTCCTGCTCAGCCTGGTACAGCCTCGTATTAAAAGACTTGCAGAAGGCGTTGCCGTATAATTGCTGTGACCTGCTAGTACAAACCAAATTCTGCTCATAATAGACCTTGAGTTTAATCCACTCGACGAAGCATTAACCGATGATAAGTTGGCTACCAAATCCGGTGGTAAAGGCTCGCAATATAGAATCACCCACGGGGGTGCAGTTGTGACGTTTATACTAAACCCTAATAAATAAAAAGTCCTTTTGTTCCAAGCCCTTTGGACGGACCAATTACAAGGGGCACAAAGGAATCTGTGACATTATCGTAAATCCCCCAACAGAAGAGAATTTCACTCTCTAATTTGTCATTGTATTGACTTATTGTGCCTTTCACTGGATCTTTATTAACTTGAGCGTATTGCGTTGAAGTTCAAAGTCGTCGTATTTTTCTGCTTAATTCAAACTATTTAATTAAATGAACATGTATACTGCTAACTACTAAGTTTAATTCAAGTTATTCGTATTATATAAGAACGGATTTTTAACAGAGTCCAAATGTCTTTGTAGAAATAGTGATAAAAATAATCTAATAAAAGTGAAAATAATAGTAAAGAATGAAATACTATAATGCTTTTTTTATAAAAAAAATAATGATATATGAGTCTATGTCATATTAAATTCTTTTACGTTTCAACGCGCTTTGTGCAGTTCTGCTTATTTTTTATATAGCTGAATTAAAATGATGTTAAAAATAAGATTTCGTTATCATAAATCCCACAGGCATCGTCCGCAATATTACACAGCAGGCATTTCTACTTTTCGACAATGTAAATAAAAATGTTTGTTTCATTTCAAGTCTAACATTTTACAATGTAATTGGAACTCCTCTTTTAAGTATAATACTTTTTTTTAAGAAAGAGGTCAGGCATATGACTCAATTCCACCTGATGGTAAGCAGAAGTGGAGTCCAAATGCGAAGATTCGCCTTGCCGACATGCAAGGTTCCCTTCTTCACTTCACTTCACTCCTCTTTTGAATGACCCGGGATTGTAGGAAGGTGGGAACACATGTGTTAGCAGTGAATTTCTTGATTGGGCGACAAAGAAACGAGTTGCCAAAATTCTTAGATCGTGTTGGAATGTTAACCACCGTAAACTGGCACGCGTAGTCCTTAAAAGGAAGGGAGGTGGTGGGATTTGTAATACGACGCCCGCTCTTTCGAATGACTCTTGTAAAAATGACTTTATGGTATAACATATTAGGTTGGGGAAAAAGTATTTTCGCATTATAGTATGTTAAACTTGTAATAAAATTTCTTTGGCTATACTATTGGTATCTGGCTGGTTTTGGTATCATTGAAAGTTTAAATTTTAAAGAACATAATTCCAAATTCAAATTAGGAAAATGTGTGATTTTCATTTGTTTTTCGTACCGCCAAGATGAGTGAATCTAATGAAGAAATTCGATACATTTTAAAATTTTACTACAAAAAAGGTAAAAATGCAACGCAAGCCGCGAAAAAAATTTGCGATGTTTATGGACCTAGTGCAGTGTCTGTGAGAGTAGCACAAATTTGGTTTAAGCGTTTTCAATCCGGAAATTTTGATGTCAAAGATGCACGTCGCTCTGGTCGCCCTATTACAGATAAAATGGATGCCATTTTTGAAAAAGTGGAGCAATATCGGCATGTCAGTAGTTACGACGTAGCTGAAGAACTGGGAATTGACCACAAAACAGTTTTGGCGCATTTGAAAAAAACTGGGTACACAAAAAAGCTCGACATTTGGGTACCTCACGAGCTCACTGAAAGAAACCTAATGAACCGTGTACTCATTTGTGATTCTTTATTACGACGCAAGGAAACCGAACCATTTTTAAAGAAGCTGATAACTGGAAAAGTGGATCACGTACAAGAACGTGCGAAAAAGGTCGTGGTCAAAGGCCGGTCAGGCTTCACAGACTGTGGCGAAACCCGGGTTAACTCGCAACAAGGTGATGCTGTGTGTGTGGTGGGATTGGAAGGGCATTATTCATTATGAGCTGTTACCACCAGGCAGGACCATCGATTCTGAACTCTACTACGAACAACTGATGAGATTAAAGCAAGAAGTTGAGAGAAAGCGGCCGGAATCAATCAACAGAAGGGGTGTGGTTTTTCATCATGATAACGCTAGACCTCACACATCTTTAGCCACTCAGCAAAAATTAAGAGAGTTTGGCTGGGAGGTGTTAATGCATCCGCCGTATAGTCCTGACCTTGCACCTTCAGATTTCCACCTGTTTCGGTCTCTTCAGAATTCTTTAGGCAGTGTCAGGTTAACATCACGAGAGGACTGCCAAAACCACTTGTCGCGGTATTTTGACCAGAAGTCCCAAAATTTCTATAGCAATGGGATCATGTCCCTACCTACAAGATGGCAAAACGTTATCGAACAAAATGGTACCTACATACTTTAGTTAAATGTAAATAAACTATATTAAAAAATGTTTTGAATTTTCTTAAAAAATGCGAAGAAACTTTTTCCCCGACCTATTATATTGTTTCTAACTGCGAACACGAGTACATGTGCTCGCAGGTTTCTAAGTTACATAGTTACATTACAAAAAACTTGAATGTATTGTGTAGAATGTTGATTTACGTCTCGGATTTATACTTAGATACACGTTTTATCAATCTTCTATGGATTGATATGACATAGTTTAGGTGAACATGTCCCTAATAGCATAGATGTCCTATCGTGTATACTACATAATAGCTAATGGTATTTGTGGCCTAATGCGTGTAATCCACATGTAAGCAAGAAACATCAGGTAAAGCTCTTTACGACCGTTACCTAAGCTTAGTGATTAAGTCCGATTACAAACTATTTCTTGTATCTAACTATTCAAAGGTCTTAGTAAAAGTCAATAATAAACCTAAGGTACGTATTAAAATTCTTAAATTGCCAATAAAATGTGTCTACAAAAAGATATAATATTCGAAAAGATTTTGCAGACTTTTAATTTAGGGTAAAAGGAATGTAGATTCTCGCCTATTTGACTTAAGTCCAATCACGTTCGTATTAAATTAAACTTTATAAATCACGATTAGCATCTACTCAGACGTGCATTAGAATGCTATTAGAAAAAAATCTACTGCTACTTGAATAAACTCTTTATATTTCACAATCAGAAGAGTTAGAATTCAGGATTATTATCATGTGGTTTTGAGCTCCAGACGTTTTGGCACAGTTGCAAACACGACGGGGGAAACTAGCAGGAATAAATATTTATTGTTTTACTTGGCAAATGGCAGACAAGCATGCTGCCTGCGAGTTGTGTAGTATTACAACGAATGTAGTATGATTCGCCGTTAATGAAATCCATGACGATAAAATAAGCGTACTCCGCAAAAGCCATTTCTATTCAATACGAAATAAAACAGCAGCATCTGGAATATCGGAGAGAATGAACCCCAAAACTAATAAGTTTAAATTTTATTTGAAATGAAAGTTTTATCTTTTCGACTCATATTTATAAAGATTAAAATGTTTTTTTATTAGTAGTACTACTACTTCTGGCGTCCACGTCCGGAAGTTTCCTCGAGGCGGATCCTGGTAACTTGGTGGGTAAACTTTCTCGGCGGGATGTCAAGTGTGGACCCTTGCCATTCGAAGTCACATGCCATCGTCGAGTTGTTTTTGTTTTCCCACCACGGCTAGTTTCGGACGGCCTTTTTAGGGCCACGACCGCGCCCTCTGTCCCCCGAGTGGGGTCCGATGGCTGCTTCCGGTGTCCTCGGCAGGAGGACGCGCCAGGTCGAGCAGCCGTCGGTGGAGGAGTGGCTGCTGGCCACCAATTGGTGCAAGGAGTGCCTAGACGGGCAGCGTTGGGACGGTCTCGGTGTAGTTGCGCTCACGTGCGCAGATCCCGAACCGTCCCGTAATAGGGCACTGAAGGTCAGGCCGGGGAGGATGTTTAGTGGGTATGGAGGGAACACCTTTACCTCGAGTCCCACATATCCCCTGCGGTTGGCACCATGCATGCATTTGACTTCCCCGTCAACAAAAAAGGACTAGAAGAATGTTCTAAGAATTTCATATCGCAATGTGTTACCTGCGATACTGAACAAATGAAAACAGACCAACTAATAAGAGACATAATTATTATATATGATATTTCTGTTTGTCTGTTGTATTGTCTCAATAAATGTTTCTTTCTTTCTAATATGGTGCTACGTCACGTGAAGATAAATGTGAATTTCTGTTACGTACAATGAGCATCAGAAGTAATTTAAGCCTTTAGTGCCATGACGTAGCAACACGAACGCTTGTGCAGTAAGAATTACCATCCTATTATATGAGTCGGTCATCCATCCTAATCACGCGCTTGGTAGCTTAATTTTTGTGATCAGTACGAAGGACAAACGACCGCGGCGTCACCTCCTGTAACCAAAAATCAAAATCATAACGTGGAACATACGCTACTGAACTTCTTATATGTATTTACATATCTTATATATTTTCTTATTTTATTTTCTTTATTGAGGGAAACACAGCAATACAATTACGCGATTAAAACGGATTAAACAGAGTAAACATTACAGATTGCCAACAAAGTTTCCACTAATAAGGTTTTACATAATAAGTAAAACCTAAAAGCGATAATCAATCATTAATAGGATTAAAGCCATGTTGTTAAAAAATTAAAAAGAAGGAAAATCAAGTAACCCAAAAGAAAAAACAATCAACTTATAACTACTAGACAGACACAAAATCATCATCATCGTCAACAGCTCATATAATTATGGAATAATTTTATTTTTGCGTTTACAAATGCGTAAATATAATACTAGAAAAATGCACTGAAAAAAATCGACTTGCCTCAGGCGGGACTCGAACCCGCACCTTCCACAATCCGCGTGGACGCGTTGACCAATTTTGCCACCGAGGCACTGCTTTTCGCTGTCGAAATTTGTCAGTGCTTGGTGCTTATGTTTTTATGGTAAACATCGTTTCATCAAATCTTTGAAATTTGCACTTCCAAGACCCGAACGAAATATTTTTGCAAATATTTGACGCCCAGCTAAGATGAAACTACCTTACATTATGGAATAATTTTATTTTTGCGTTTACAAACGCGTAAATATAATACTAGAAAAATGCACTGAAAAAAATCGACTTGCCTCAGGCGGGACTCGAACCCGCAAAAATGCAGGCGTCAAATATTTGCAAAAATATTTCGTTCGGGTCTTGGAAGTGCAAATTTCAAAGATTTGATGAAACGATGTTTACCATAAAAACATAAGCACCAAGCACTGACAAATTTCGACAGCGAAAAGCAGTGCCTCGGTGGCGAAATTGGTCAACGCGTCCACCCGGATTGTGGAAGGTGCGGGTTCGAGTCCCGCCTGAGGCAAGTCGATTTTTTTTCAGTGCATTTTCTAGCTCATATAATGTCCCCACCGAGGGGCTCGAGCCTACCCCATATATTAGGGGCGATTAGGCCTTATTCAACCACGCTGGCCAAGTGCGGGTTGGTCGACTTCACACACAACCTAAGAATTTCTTTATAGGTGTGTGCAGGTTTCCTCACGATGTTTTCCTTCACCGTAAAAGCGTCGATTAAACGTACATATGAATTCAAAATTTAAAAACACATTGGTACGTGGCGGGGATCGAACCAGTGCCTCCCGGGTGGGAGACGACGCTCTTACGCACTACGCCACCGACGTTTTTGATTAGACACAAAATACCTTAATTAAACATCTTCTGCTTGATTGCCGAGACAAAACCTTTGGAATTTTGGTGGAATATATCGATATCGAGGTATTTATTATTATAAGTTGAAAGAGTAATATATGTACTAGTATGTGTGTACGGTATAAGAAAACTTTATAATTGTGATTGACTTGCAAACTTTCCCAAACGATAGCTGTCGGCTCTTGGCCCGTCCTTAACCATTACACGTACCAATATTTTTCATGAAAAACCTTTTTATTCGGGCCTTTCGAGAACTTTATTCTGCGCATTTATTATCTATAGCGGACTAATGGGTTTTTTGTGTTTTAACCTCCCTTTTATAGTTGGGTTGCTACTATATTTGATTGTAAAATATGCGAATCCAACGCTTTATTTGTCTATGGAAACAAGGGTTTAAGATATTATAAATAATATAAAATTATCTCCAAATGGCAATAATCTCCAAGAGGCATTATTAGATATAAACGAATTTTTATAGTATAATTCTCATTATTTACATCATGCATGATGCTGAATATAAAAACACAACAGATACACCAGCGAGTAATTAGAAGTAACTTACTAGAAAAATGCACTGAAAAAAATCACCCACTACACCGAGACCGTCCCAACGCTGCCCGTCTAGGCACTCCTTGCACCAATTGGTGTCCAGTAGCCACTCCTTCACCGACGGCTGCTCGACCTGGCGCGTCCTCCTGACGAGGCCATCGGGAGCAGCCATCGGACCGCACCCTGTGGCCCTGAAAAGGGCCGTCGGGAACTAGCCGTGGTGGGAAAACAAAAACAACTGGACGATGGCATCTGACTTTAATGCCAAGCGGACACACTTGACATCAAAAGCCACACACCCGCCGAGAAAGTTTCCCCGCACTATGTTACGGGGGTCCGCCACGAGGAGGCTTCCGGACGTGGACCCCATCTTATGTCATATACCTAAGTGTCATGCAATATGCTCTAACATAGTAATAAAGAAGCAAAGTATGAGAAAATGTTAAAACAGGTTGAATGGTGGACAAAGTCGAAACTCCCTTTGATTACAAAGTTATAACCACAGCTTGATCCCCAAACTTTCGAGTTCCTCATAAAACTAATATAGAACAAATAACAACACACCGGTAAATATTACTTCAAACACGCAGCTTGTTTTGTAACTTTAAAATGTATACAATTATTGTTCAAGTAGGACAACTGGGTTTAACACCCAGATGAGGCAAAATATATTTATGTTTAAATAAGCCCAGATCTTGTGGCGCGGAACGCTGAGCAACTGCGATTATATACGTATTTATATTTTGAGCTGAGATGCATGGTAAGACGTACGATCATTGCTCCGGAATAAAATGATATATTTCACACAGAGTCCATAATAATAAAATGTACTTATCTCTAAATTTATAAAATGAAGAGTGAAATTATATAAGGACAAACTTTAAAAATTTGTTCTGATACAGTTCTGATTGACTAATGATTTGATGAACAATGACCCTTAAAGTTATTTTGAAATTTATTCTCGTTTAATCAAAGATTCCCAAAGCTTCATGGGGTAAGAGATAGTGAAAAAGTAAGCAAAATGTATGCAATCTTGAATAGGCTACGGACACCGATTTATCATTGAAAATATTTTGCAACTGGTTAAAATTTCGAACAAACCGAGCAATGAAACTGGAAAGCCAGCATTGTCTTGACTGTTCAACTGGGTTTAATTTGGAATCTCTTCTGTTATTGGAACTAAGGTTCTGCTTAGATTTTGCAGAGTTAAGATGTCAAGGGATATCTTAGGCTAGTAGAATTGGTGTTCTATCGCATGCTCCAGACTCCAAATACATATGATGTTTCAGTTTATACGAAAACCAATTAAAAACAGAGTACTGTCTAACGACAAATGATATTTAATTAAATATTGATCGCACAATCCGTCTTTTTTAATAATTCTAAATAACATTTGAATAAGCGACATTAGGAATTTGGCAGAAGTTTTGGTGGCTCTCGGCTGATATGATGGTGATGATGAAGTGAAATAGTCAACAACATTGCCGCTATCTGCACAAACTGGATTAGCTAATATTTGTGCCATTATGGTGCCCGAATGTTTTCGCCGTAATGCTGTCTGCTAAAATATAACTCAGCATATATAAATGGATATGCCTCTTTCTGCATATCTGCTTTCAAGCTGTTCATAAAATGCAACACATCTGGCCGTCGGGCATGCGGAGTGGTTTTAGCGAATGAAATATTTACATGATTTCTACCTGACTAGTGCAGGGGTGCTCAATTCTAATATTTAATAAACTCTCAGAATGACTGTATAGTTATATTGCGTAATATTTTGTTGGTGTAATTGCTGTTTGGCTTCCTCAAACAAACTTTATGTCTATGACATAATTATTTTTATTCTGTTTTCCTTCTCCTTTGTTTTTTCTCCTTGTCAGTTTCTCTTTATTACATATTAATTTTAAATAATACTTTCCAGTGTTTCCTTTCATACAAAATATATTAAAATAATATTAACTTAAACATGGTGCCGAAAATATTCAGTTATATCGCTTATTCTTCCAAAAATAGAGCATTTACAAGCAAATAAATTCTACAAAATTTTCATCATTCAAGAAAATCATTTTTCATCTGTCTTCAGTATGTCACAAGCAATATATTCGGTTCTGTCATCAGTGAAAATTTTTCAATGTGAAAATTATTTTCATATTTAAATTATTATTTCTTATCGATTTACTGTATAATATGAGAATAGCAGTGCGTTTTAATTTCGTACAGCGACTCTACCAGTAATCGAGTTGTGATTTATGTTGAAATTGATAAACACAGAAAATATAGATATGGCAGAGCTAGACGTAAAGAAAACTATTTCAGCTAAAGGTCAGTGTAAAGCTACTATAACAAGGCTAGAAAAGTTCTTTGCGGATCATGATAAGAAATTTACTGCGGAAGACATATTGGTAAGAAAACAAACTTTAATAAAAAACTATGAAAGATTTGAAGAATTATCTTTGAACCAGCAAACTATGGGTGAAACAGCCGATGATGAGGAGGAAACTGAGGAGCGCTATTATAATTTAATGGCCATCATGGAGCGTCATCTGAAGTCCCCTCTTCAAGGAGATCACTCAAATGTTCATTCATCATACAATATAGCAAAGTTACCTACATTGGACATTCCGATCTTCGACGGTAAGGAAATATCAGGTTACAAGCCATTTATGGAGATGTTCCAAACTGTTGTTCATGAGGATACAAGGATTTCATCCATTCAAAAGCTTTGCTTCCTTAAGAAATATCTCAAAGGAGAACCGTTACAGATTATTGATACTCGTAATTTGCCGATTATCGGTGAGTCATATGAATCTGCATTAAAACTGTTACAGAAACGTTATGATAATCCAGCGTTATTAATTAATAGTCACGTGACCAGTTTGCTGGAGCTACCGAGTATACAGCGAGGCACAGCGCAGCATCTACGCGACTTGGTAGTAAAAGTCCGACAGCACGTGATTGCGTTACAAAACCTTAAGCAACCAGTGGATCAGTGGGATGCGATTCTGTCCTGTGTTATTATGCGTAAACTTGACTCATTTACAGTTAGGTTATTTCACGCTGAGAGGGACGCCACTGCTATTGTCGCTGTTGAAGAGTTGCTTAATTATTTAGATAAGCGAGCTGCTTCGTTAGAGGCTAGTCCTAGCATCGTTGTGAAATATCACGGTAAAACAAAATCTTATGTTACTTTTGCTACATCAAGTAAGGTTGTTACAAGCAAGGTTATATGTACATTATGTTCCCAAGATCACAGATTGTATAAGTGCCCTAAGTTTATTTCGCTAAGTCCCGAAGGACGTATATTGTATGTAAATAAGAATAATTTGTGTAAGATCTGTATGAATTCTCATTCTCAAAAATGTAAATATAAATTTATTTGTACTATATGTAATTCCAGGTCTCATAACACGTTGTTACATGTAAGCGAGGGGTCGGCAAATAAAGAAGGTGAATGTGATAATCTGGTGAACATGCACATAATACAACCACTAAGCAAAAGCGTGTTGCTTCCTACGGCTAAAGTATTAGTTCACGGAGCAGGTAATAAGCAGTTTATTGTTAGGGCTCTTTTAGACTGTGGCAGCCAGACCTCATTCTGCACCGCTGCATTGGCTCAACAGCTAGGACTGCCATATTTTAATTTACACAAAAATATTAGTACCTTAGGTGATAAATGTAGTAGCAATTCTTATAAAGCTATCAATTTACACTTAGAGTCTATAGTTTGTGATTATAAATTGTCTATAACTTGTTCAATTATTGACAAGATTACTTCGAAGTTGCCACAAAAGGCCATCGACTTATCGATTTTTAATATACCAAAAAACATTATGCTAGCTGATAATGAATTTCATATGCCAGGCGAAATATCTTTATTGCTTGCGTGTGATGTCTTTTTCAAAATTATTAAGGACGGTAAAATTCAAGGAGGACCAGCGGATCCTATATTGCTTAATACTTATCTGGGATACATCGTTTCGTCCAACAGCTTGCCGTTCGTAAAGGAGACTCTCGCTATGCATGCCATGGATTCTGAGCTCGATATTGACTCCTGTATTCGTCGATTTTGGGAAGCAGAGAAGGTTCCAGAAATATATCAGGAATCTCTCCCTGAACTCGAATATAGTGAGCGAGTTTTTAATGAATCCGTTTCGTTGCAAAATAACACATTTGAAGTGAAAATTCCTCTGAAGGTTGATTTGAGTGAAATCAATCCTTCAAATTCTTATGCTATTGCACTTCAACGATTATACACTATTGAACGTAGATTTAAAAAAGATACTATTTATTTCGATTTACACAAAAAATTTATTCATGAATATTTAGATTTGAACCACGCTAAAATCATAGACACTGAAAAGTGTGACAAAAGGGACAAACCGTTATTTTTCTTGCCTCACCATGCCGTGCTTCGCCCAGAGCGGCAAACTAACAAGCTCAGGGTTGTTTTCGATGGGAGCGCGAGAACTAAAAATGGCTCAAGCTTAAATGATTTTATGTGCAACGGACCTGTTGTCCAGCGATTGCTATTTGATATTTTGTTATTATTTCGAACCTATAAATATGTGATTCAGTGTGATATACGTCACATGTATAGAATGATTAAAATACATCCAGATCATAGGTGCCTTCAAAACATTCTGTGGCGCGAGGATGGAGTTATGAGTGTCATCCAATTACAAACAGTAACGTATGGTCTAAAAAGTTCTGCTTATTTAGCTACAAGATGTCTCATCGAACTGGCGAATATCTATAAGGATCAGTATCCGTTGGCAAGCACTGCTATAAAAAATAATTCGTACGTTGACGATATCCAATCCGGCAGTAGCTCGCTAGACGGCGCTATTAAGTTAAAAAAAGAGCTCATTGACATTTCTAAACTTGCCAACTTTAAGCTTCATAAGTGGATATCTAATTGTCCCGAGCTACTTAAAGACTTACCACAAGAAAGTTTAGGCATGAGTTGTAAAATTTTAGACCCAGACTCGTCGATTTTTAAAATATTAGGTCTCTGTTATGACACAAAAAGCGATGCATTTCAGATAAGTGGGCATGTGCTATCTCCAAAACCTGAGTTGGCAACTAAAAGAAGTGTTCTGTCGTCAATTAGCAGGCTATTTGATCCAATGGGGTTTGTTGGGCCTGTCATAACTAAGGCTAAGCTAATCTTGCAGGAGTTATGGCGACATAATCTAGACTGGGATACACCTTTGCCAAGTGAATTGATGCACATTTGGGAGAATTTTTATATTAATATCACTAGGATGCCTACTATTCAAATTCCGCGATACTTGCATTTAGCCGAAGCAACAGATATTCAACTCATAGGTTATTGTGACGCTTCTGCCACTGCTTATGGTTGTTGTCTGTACCTTAAGGTCAAGTGCAAAGATCAGGTACACGTTCATCTTCTTTGTTCTAAGTCGCGCATTAACACTTTGAATTCGAAACTTACTATACCAAAATTAGAATTAAATGGTGCTTTGTTATTAAGTAAGGTTGTAAATAATGTAGCTAGTACTCTTAATGTAACTAAGATTAATTTGTTTTCCGACTCCAAAATTGTTTTGGGCTGGCTCAATTTATCTTCTATTAAAGTTCCCCCATACATAGGAAATCGTGTCAGGGAAATTAAGAAACTCACAGAAGGTATGTTATGGTATTTTACACCTGGGCTTTTCAATCCTGCCGATATACTCTCCAGGGGAGCAGATCCAAAGGATATAGATAGCAATTTGATGTGGAAATATGGGCCTGATTACTTGGTAAGCATTGATAACTATAACTTTTACATGTCTGAGATAGAGTTGCCTTTATGTGAGTCAGTTAAAGAAGTTGTTTTTTCTGTTGTTGACAAGGAAGATATCGATCCTTTATTTGAAAAATATTCTAGCTTATATAAAACTACATGTGTTATGGTGTACGTTCTGCGATTTGTAGGAAAATGTAAACGGCAATTAGTTTCTTCTGCTGAGATTTCTGTTACGGAATTGAAAGAAGCTTTGACTGCAATCATTAGAGGAGTTCAAAGATATTATTTTCATGACGAACTTCATTGTTTAAGTAACAACAAAAGCATAAAAGGTTCTTTGAATTCACTGCACCCGTTTATAGATTCTAAGGGCATTCTTCGTGTAGGTGGTAGGTTGCGTAACGCTGATGTTGATTATTCATGTAAATATCCTATTATTCTGCCAAAGTCTTGTCATGTGACTAGACTTGTCATAAGGCAGGAACATTTGGTTTTGCTGCATGGTGGTCTTAAAATTGTGATAAGCCACATTATTCAAAAATATTACATAATTAATGCTGTTAGAGAGATCAAAAGTGTTTTACATAAATGTGTAGTTTGTTGCAGGCAGAAGGCAGAAACTGCTAAACAGCTTATGGGATCTCTACCCAAAGATAGAGTTAACCCTTCCAGGGTCTTTGAAAAGGTGGGATTGGATTTTTGCGGACCATTTGATATTAAACAGTCTTCTAAACGCAACAGTATAATTACAAAGGGGTATGTTGCCTTATTTGTTTGCTTCGTTTCCAAGGCCCTACACCTGGAAGTGGTGTCCGATATGTCAACAGACACATTTATATCCTCTCTAAAAAGATTTGTTGCACGTAGAGGCGTTCCTACAGATATATATTGCGGTAATGCAACAACATTTCGAAGTGCTAATCGTCAACTGAAAGAGTTATTTAAGTTGCACGATAGCAAAGAGTTTAAAGATGTTGTTCAAAATTTTATGCTTATAAAGCAAATTCAATTTCATTTTATACCAGCTTATAGCCCAAATCATGGAGGCCTCTGGGAAGCTGGTGTAAAATCAGTTAAATTTCATTTGAAAAGAGTTTCTTCTTTCAAGGTATTCACATATGAACAATTTAGTATTATTATAACTGAAATAGAATTTATTTTAAATTCACGCCCTTTAATGTCAATCATTCTGTTTTCCTTCTCCTTTGTTTTTTCTCCTTGTCAGTTTCTCTTTATTACATATTAATTTTAAATAATACTTTCCAGTGTTTCCTTTCATACAAAATATATTAAAATAATATTAACTTAAACATGATTTATGTCTATGACATAATTATTTTTATTCTGTTTTCCTTCTCCTTTGTTTTTTCTCCTTGTCAGTTTCTCTTTATTACATATTAATTTTAAATAATACTTTCCAGTGTTTCCTTTCATACAAAATATATTAAAATAATATTAACTTAAACATGATTTATGTCTATGACATAATTATTTTTATTCTGTTTTCCTTCTCCTTTGTTTTTTCTCCTTGTCAGTTTCTCTTTATTACATATTAATTTTAAATAATACTTTCCAGTGTTTCCTTTCATACAAAATATATTAAAATAATATTAACTTAAACACGTTACGACCCGTGGAAAATTTTGTTTTGTTGCTTCAATCGCGGAATAGTTTAATTCCGAGGACAAAGTTAATTTTAACAGAAACGAAGTTGTTTTATGAAAATTCTTATAACTTACTATATTATACTTTAAAATATTGTTTCCGTTATTCATAAAGACAAGTTTCCTGTTCCTGGGAAATTTAAGAAAAACAATGATATAAGAGTGTTTATTTAAAAGAATTTATATTAAATGAGGGACTAATTTTAAGAGAAGTAGGGCAGAGATGCTTATGCTCTAGATTGGAGCACCTCTCCTGGCTAAGTACAATTCACCTTAAGGAAAATGCAGTCAGATACTTAGTAGTATTGCTTCGGACTAGGGACAAACCCACCACCATCCCATGGCCTGACGCAACCTTACGCTTATACAGGCCGAATCACGGGTGAGTGCGCTGCTAGTTGCCGGAGGCTCTGGTTTCACAGCACACCTTAATCTCTCCTACAAGTTATTCTCTGTCTGTCTTTCTTGTCCCTATGGTCCTTCTCCCCTTTCTGGGGCGGACATCACTCGTACGACTTCGGCGCCTTCCAGGTCGTTCGAGCCTACCCGAAGTGGTACCGCTTGCTCCCACTGCCCAGTCTTCTGCCTCTTCTGCGGCGTCTTCGCTCTTTACCTCTCTCTCTCTCTAGCCCACTCCTAATCTTGTGCCATCGTCGCGCGAAGTCCCGTAGCTGTCTGAAGTTCGCCTCTGTCCCCACGAGGTCCGGGTAATAGACCGGGCCATTGCTTCGGACTGTGTGTTGTTGTCGGTAAGTAAGGGCTTTATCACACTGGCGATTTGAGAGCGAGTTCAAAGCGAAGCTAGTGCGCCACGAGTTCGCCACGAATGCGCAAAAAGCTCACTGCAAAGACACCGCGGGCTCACAGCGAACTCACGGCGTACATTCTGCGTTATGGAAATATAGGGACAAAATGGAATAGCTTTTTTACTTTGAAGACGTTTGAAACGAAAACGAAATCAAATACAACGGCTAATATGGGGTCAAATACAAAATGGTGTTGACTGCGCTAATGGAGGCGAACTCACTGCGCGCAGAGGGTTCTTTGTGGCATGCTTGCCGCGCACACACTGGGAATTTGCAGCGCATTATCTTCGTTCGCAATGTGCCATTGTCATAAGACTCTTAGGTTTACAAAGATGCTGAGGTAGAAAATGAGGTCAAGGTTGGCGGCACACTACTTTTTTTGTTAGGGTTTTTGGCTTGGTATCTAAGACCTTTGAGCCATATCTTCATTTAATTATGTCTTCTTTCTTGATGTTTGCATTAAAATATGGGCGTCACACATTTTAATGCATCTAGGGAGTGCTTGGAAAGAAATACCTGGCAACAGACCTCATGATTGTGACTGATGAGAATTGTATAGTGGGATCCACTTTCACTGCACAAAATCCACTCCGAAGCAATTTTGAATTATCGAAATAAACATCGACATCCAGACGCCATGGTTTCCCGACAAACACTCCGCAGCACACTACTATCACCTCGGTGTTACAAGCCGATTTCCATCAGGCGACTGTATGTTGCCACCCTCGTTAATGTTGAAAGAAATAGCCACTGATCAAGAAGAAACTAATGCATACGCCTACTCCAAATAAAATTCAGATCGGCTTGTCACTGTAGTATGATATGATACACGTGCATATCGGAAACGTAATTAGGTCATGTCGCAATTAGGAATTGTAATAATAAGTAAATAGCTGAGTTGCAAATTCTACTAAATTAATATTAATATATTATATTTTTGGCATTCAATAAATGGACTTCACAATGAAACATCGTCTTACTTGATCACCCAAGCACATAATATTATATGGCGACCCTGCCATTGGCCAACATGAGGACTTGAAGAAAGAAGAAAACCAGAGTCGAAGAAAGATGAAAACAATATTCGAAGAAAGAAGAATACAAGATTTGAAGAAAGAAGAACCCAAGGTTTAAAAAAAAAAGGAAGAGAACAAGATCTGAAGAAAGAAGAAAGCAAATTTTTACAGAAGAAAAGCAAAAATAGACCATACAAGAAATGGGAAAATCCGCTTCCAAAGAACAACACAACGCAACGACAACACAAAACCACAATGAGAAGCTGGCTATTGTAACCTAACCAGCGCAGTTTAAGAAGAAAGAAGGTTAAAAAAGAGGAGTCCAGGGTATAGCCCGGCCCACTAGTTCCAGCTATCCAGAATCTGCAGCCTGTGCCGTAAGCAGCATGCCATCGCGATACCAGAGAAAAGTCCGTACCACCCGCCGACCTATCCAGACGGTTTGCTCCCCATCGCATCATAGAATCATGTTTCCCGTATTCGTATAATTTTCGTGAACGTATGTAAGTCCCTTTTTTTTAATAAATATTAATAGGCAAATGTAAAAGTTTATTTTACAGTAATGTCAGTTTATTATGTCTAGTGTAATATTACAGTTGCATGACCTTCATAAAAAATTAAGTTACATTAAAGATTATTTAGTAAAATTAGGCCCAGAAAGAAGGCAACAAGACCTTGGCTTAAAAAAAGCTAACGAGGCAAAACTTTTATATTTCCAATTAGAGAGTATTTTGGCTCAGTTACACTTGCAAATAGACCGAGAAGAGATAAGCTCAAGAGATATCACTGATATACACAAAGTTATTAGTGAAATCCATAATTTCTATAACAAAATAATTTCTTTAACCGAACAAAAAATTAGACAGTTCGAAATGGCTACTAATGATTTTGATTTAAAAACTGCCATTGCCTTGCTACCGGTAATGACTGGTCAAGAATCTGTCACTAATTCCTTAATTAATAGCATTGAATTGTACAGTCAAATGATTTCTGATTCATCTAAAAATCTATTAATTGAATTTATACTTAAAACCAGACTTTCGCAAAGTGCACAGCTACGATTGAAATCATCTTACAGTACAGTCGATGACCTTGTGTCAGATATGAAAAAACATCTTTTACAGCAAAAATCGGATGTTGCTATACAGTGGAAATTAAACCAATGCAGACAAGGTAATCGTTCAATCGAATCTTTTGGTTCTGAGTTAGAAAATCTATTTGTTTCTTTAACAATCGCTCAATCTAATGGTAATTCTAGCACTTATGATATTTTAAAGCCAATAAACGAAAAAATCGCTATTAAACGATTTGCTGACGGCTTAACGGACCGTAGATTAAGCACAATCATATCAGCTAGACAGTTTGAGTCCTTGCCGAACGCTATTAGGACAGCTATAGATGAGCAATCCTTGTCCTCCGCGTTCGAGGTGATGAATATTCGGCGTCATAATAATTACAATCGCGGACGCAATAGCTACGCCCATAATAATTGTTTTTGCGGTAATAATAGCTATACGACGAGACCACGTAGTTATTATTCAAATAACTATAGTCGTAATTCGAGACCATCGTTTGAGGCCCATCGCGGTCAATATAATTCGCATGGTTCATCTCGTGGTACAAGTTATCACCATAGAGGCAGTAGCCGTGGGGCGTATAGTTCAAGGTCACGAAGACCCGCAGCTCCAATACGCCATACTACCCAGGAAACACCGACTGTTAATAACGAGTCGCACCCGGGTACTATGAATCAAAATAATAATTATCACGCTTCAAGCGAGTTTTTTCGTTAGTTCGGAAAATTTTATTCTTAATTTTAATAATAGCAGTACCGTTACATTTTTAGTTGATAATTATTTTATTAATCTTTTAATAGATAGTGGAGCGAGCCTTTGTGTTTTGAGGTACGAATGGCTTACTAATTATCCACAGTTACTACGTCAATTATGTTACGATAGAATAACCATAAAGGGTGTTACAGGAAGGTTAGAATCAGAAGGTTATATTTTCTTAAATTTAGTTTATAATGACGTAATATTTAGAGAAAAGTTTTATGTTTTTAAGAACATGTCGTGCACGGCAAATGGTATTTTAGGTGATAATTTTCTTAAACGATATCTTGCAATTATTAATTATAAGGATAGTAAGTTACAATTATCTAAAAATAACATAAGCGTTTCTATAGAAATTAATTATAATGCTAGATATAGACATTTGATTCCGCCTCGATGCGAGATAATTAGGTTCATACCTACGACATCGAGTTGCGATTGTGTAGTCTTATCTAAAGAAATTGAGAAAGGTGTCTTTGTCGCAGGAATAATTGCGAAACCAACTAATGGTCGCATTCCCTTGCGAATATTAAATACTACAGATAGTGAAATAGAATACGATTTCCAAAATTTTGCTATATATGATATAAATTATTTTGACCTTTGTAGTCTCTCAGATGTAAATAATAGCGTGAGTAGAGTAAAAACTTTATTCGAATTATTGAATTTATCTAATATGAACCGAGAGGAAAGATGTAGTATCGAACACATTTGTGCAAAATATGCTGATATTTTTCATCTCCCTGGTGATAAATTATCGACTACCAATATCATGACTCATACTATATCTTTAAAAGATGACGCTTTACCTAGTTATGTGAAGCCTTATAGGATACCTCATTCTCTGAAGAAAGAGGTACAACGCCAGATAGATGACATGTTAGCTAATGATATCATAGAAGAGACCACCTCGGAGTGGTCCAGCCCAGTGTTGTTAGTTCCTAAAAAATCAGATAGATCTAACGAAAGGAAATGGAGATTAGTTATCGATTATAGACAACTTAATAACAGAATTAAAGATGATAAGTTTCCGTTACCAAATATTACAGACATATTAGATTCCCTTTCAGGTAGTATTTATTTCTCTAAATTAGATCTTTCGCAAAGTTACTACCAATTGTCCTTAGATAAAAATTCTAGAAAATATACCGCATTCAGTGTAGATAAGATGTATCAGCTTCAGTTAGACCCAGAATCGCGCAAATATACAGCTTTTACAACTGATAAAATGTATCAGATGAAGCGTTCTCCTATGGGATTAAAAACTTCTCCTAGTGTATTTTCAAGGTTAATGACGATAGCTATGTCAGGCATTAACTATAACCAAGCTTTCATTTATTTGGACGACTGCGTCGTCATCGGAAAAACTATGGAAAACCACAATAAAAATCTTATTAGTGTTTTTGAACGTTTACGAAAAGTAAATTTGAAACTAAATCCTATGAAATGTGAATTTTTACGAACTGAAATTGTTTATTTAGGTCACAAAATAACATCGCAAGGTATTCTTCCAGACGACAGCAAAATCGAAACGTTGCGAAATTATCCGGTGCCATTGAATGCAGACGATGTAAAACGATACATAGCCTTCGCTAATTACTACAGGCGATTTATACCTAACTTTGCAAATATTACGTATCCATTAAATAAGCTTTGTAAAAAAAACTCTAAATTTGAATGGACATCTGAATGCGAACAGTCTTTTCAGCGTTTAAAATCTTCTTTAATGTCTCCGCCTGTGTTACAGTATCCCGATTTTTCGGAGAGCAATATATTTGAGTTACGAACTGACGCTTGCAAGACAGGATTAGGAGCGGTTTTGTCAAATAGAAATGGTCGCGTTGTTGCTTACGCAAGTCGTAACTTATCACCCGCGGAAAGTAGATATCCAATAATAGATTTAGAACTATTAGCAATAGTTTGGGCCGTAAGGCATTTTAGACCATATCTTTACGGCAGAAGGTTTAAAATATTTACGGATCACAAACCATTAGTTTATCTTTTCAGTTTAAAAGACCCATCGAGCCGATTGACTAAGTTTAGGCTTTATCTCGAGGAATATGACTTTGAGATTGTGTACATCGAAGGTCGAAATAATGCAGCTGCAGACGCATTAAGTCGACTACCGATGTCCATGACGTGTGATGACTTAAAGTCAATAGGACAACAAGTAGTTTCTGTGTTAACGCGAGCACAAACTAAAAAGTTACTGTCTCCACCTTTTTGTAGAAGTAACAATAATAATTCGATAGATGAGTCTTCTACCAGTAGCAGGCCTGATCAACCTGATATTGTAGATATTCTTAAAAAACCTAATGACGTCATAGAATTAGTTTTTCGTAGGGATAAGAAGTTACCTAATTTACCTTGTAGTTATTAAAATAAGCATTTCTGTACGTATATACCCTCGCTTTATACCATATACCTAAATACTCGATCGTTATCTACCCCGTCGGAGTTAGCGAGAGATTTAGTGTTATTGTGTGAAAAAGAGAATATAAATGAAATATTGATAACAAAAAATAAAGAAAATGCTACGTATATAAAAATACTTGCAAGTCATATAAAAAAGCTACAAATAAAGGTACCAAAAATATTAATTACGAGGGATGTAACGAGAATAAGTAGCCATGAAGATAAAAGAATTATCTTAAATGATTTTCATTTGTTACCTACTAGCGGTCATGCAGGGGTTAACAGAATGATTAATAATTTGAAAAAATATTATTTCTGGTCAGGAATGACAAATGATGTCATAGATTACGTCAAAAAATGTCCTCAGTGTCAATACAATAAATTTTCTAACCATAAAGTTCGAGAACCAATGGTAATTACAAATACTGCTAGCTCTGCTTTCGAAAGAATATCGTTAGATATTATGGGTCCATTGACAGTTGATAGCTATAATAATAAATACGTATTAACACTGCAATGCGATTTAACAAAATTCGTAGAAGCTTATCCTTTGCATAGTAAAGAATCCGAGTCAGTAGCACGAGTTTTCGTAAATAATTTTATCTTGAGATATGGAGTTCCCAAAGAAATTATAACCGATAAAGGTACAGAGTTTATGTCCAATATCATGTCAGACGTTTGTAAAATATTAAAAATTAATAAGTTAAATTCAACCGCTTATCACCACGAAACAATTGGCTCATTAGAAAACAGTCATAAGTCTCTAGGAGCATACCTTAGGATTCAGTGTGACAGAAATACCATTGATTGGAGTGATTGGTTACCATTTTGGACATTTTCTTATAACACAACAGTGCACACTGAAACAAAATACTCTCCATTTGAATTAGTTTTCGGAAAAATTTGTAAATTGCCTTCTGACTTCGGGTTATCTGTTGATCCATTATATAACTATAGTGACTATCCTAGAGAGATGAAATATCGTTTACAAAGAGCACAGTATGAAGCGAAAAATAATCTGTTAAATAGTAAGTTAAAAAGAAAAATATTGTATGACGAAAAAAGTCATCCTGTAACTTATAAGAAAGGTGACTTGATTTTAATAAAAAATCAAACAGGAGACAAGCTTAGCAATATTTATAATGGTCCCTTTGTAGTGCTCGAGGAAGTCACACCTAACGTTAAAATTTTAAAAGATAATAAAGAATATGTTATACATAAAAATCATACTAAAATGTTTTTCAATTGAAATTTTATTATATTTTTCATTAAGAGATATGATAAATAAAATATATATTATTATGTTGTTTTATTATATAAACAATTAAGAAACATTGTAATGTGACATGACTTAATTTTTTTTCCTTTTCCTTCAGAAGGGGAGGGTGATCCCAGGACTTTTTGAGGGGAGTTGTAGTATGATATGATACACGTGCATATCGGAAACGTAATTAGGTCATGTCGCAATTAGGAATTGTAATAATAAGTAAATAGCTGAGTTGCAAATTCTACTAAATTAATATTAATATATTATATTTTTGGCATTCAATAAATGGACTTCACAATGAAACATCGTCTTACTTGATCACCCAAGCACATAATATTATATCACTTTGACGTTGCGTAGAGATGTGGCATCACTCTGCAACTTCTATTGCTTGTATCACGGTGAGTGTTCTGAGGAGTTGTTAGGACTTATGCCAGTCGCTGCATTCCGCCATCGTACCTCGCGACGTCAAATCCACTCTCGCAGTTTGGATGCCTGGTTGACCACAAATGTGCGTTTTTCGCGCAATTGTCTGCCGTGAATCACAAGACTGTGGAACCAACTGTCACCAGCAGCAGTGATCACCTACCATCATTGCAGAGGAGGCAAAACGATAATAGTAATGATAATTTCTTAATTTTTGGTATCTACTCCTTTCTTTTTGGCTCTGGCACTGGAACCTTCATTCATCTCAAACTTGTTATATTCTTAAAAGTGATGATTGTCAAAAATAGTGTAGCAAATATCAATGCAATTTACAGTAAACAAACTTTGAAATGTTTGTTTGAATCAAGTGAACCCAAATAACTGTCAGAGTGAAGCGTTCTATTTCAGCTAATCGTGTGGTTTTTGCAGCGGACGACAAAGGTGTAGACACAAAATAAACTAAGCACAGAAGAGCAGGCATAATTCGATGAATAATAGATGACATTTCTGTCATTAAGATCGACATTTGCATAGATGACGGCAGATCATGCGACCACAAACTTACAAATTTATTTATTAGACCTTGAAATGATCGTGGAATTTGGATTAAATACATAATTCGGAAATTGTGCAGCCTTAAGTAGCTTGATCTCCTCTCCTAATCTGTGTATTTTTGTGTGCAATACAGTTTTGACACTTCGAAATCAACGATAACCCAACAAAGAAAACTTCTGAAGCATGACACGGTTCTGAGTTCCGCTGTGCCTAAACCTCAGTATCCAAGTAAGTCTTGAGTCGACCGCCATGACTCTAGGCAATACAAGGCTTGCATGTACCAAAGGAGGTAACCGCGTTTGGCCCACGGCACGTGTTGTTGGGACGCCTGTGTGTGTGTGATCGATATGAGATAAACATTTTATTATACCTTAAAAGGTTTCTTATATTTTATGAAATCCAACCTTACCACGGTATTTGCAGAACGGCGTATGAACTTTTCGCAAACCTTTAGGCGCTATACACACATCTGCGTATCAGCGGGCTATCCGAGTTCCGAGTCGTCCGTTTCAGTGTTCCCGATAAGGACGTGCACACATATCCAGGAAATCGGTGTCAGTGTCATCTGTTTCCTAAGTAATCGCCTTCGTTCGAAAAATAATTTTATTAATGCATATTAACTAACTAACTATAAACTTTGCAATCTATACGCATTATTACGCATCTTCAAAGTTATATCTTCGCAGATGTGTCAACATTATCCTAAAAACCGGCCAACTCTAGATAAAAATCGGAAAGCACTAACAGAGCGTACATGCATCCGAGTCACTCACGACTCGGATCCCCCTGATACGGAGATGTGTGAACGAGTTCGTACAAATCCTATGTAACCGATTATTTCATCGTCCCTGCCGTGTTCCGTCACTGACGAGAACTCGGATATGTGTGGGCAGTGCTTAAATCGTCCTACAGTGCTTTTGTGAAACGCCGCTCAGTTTCATCTGCGAGCTAAGAAACTCAGCGCTGAGTAATACTGGTTTACTTAGGGCTGTTTCAATGGCCATACGCAGCTTGAAAGGTACCTCTGGTCTCTACCAATTACCTAAGATCGTAGCAATTTATGCAGCACTGAACCCGCCCAATAGAAAATGAAAATTCTAATATGAGCTTAAGCACGTACACAGAAGATACATTATACATTGTTAGAAGTGAGGGAGCTTGCTGCTATCTAGCCAATGTAAAGTGTATCCACAGCAACATAGCTTCAAATCCCATATTTGCATGCTCATTCTGCTGTATGCGCTACTACTATCCTTTCCCTTAAATTACCTTCTGTATCATCTTTACTTTGTGGTACAGGTATATAATTTATGGGGGATTTATGTAAATTGGGTACTTAGTGTTACCCGCGCCAAATCGGATTGGATGGCTTTATCTAAAAGATAATAATTTACAATTACTTAGCTCTTAGTGCGATAACTGACGACTTGAACTGTCTACTTAACCTACTGTGAATGCAATAATATTTTTAATTGAAAAACCAAGATGGAACCTTATTTTAAAATGACTGCACACCAGATTATGAGAATCTGTCATAATACTAAAATATAATTCTCTAAAAAAATAATACAACGCCCAAAGGGCGTAGAAAAGTGCGCATTATATTAGAGGAAGCCTAATATTTTTCCAAAAATATATCACAAATACTAACCCTCAACAGTTAGATCAATCAGGGCTGGATTTATGGGAACGCAGACGGGGTTAATGTCCTGGGACACCACAAGAGAGAGGCCCGTACAAAAGAGATAAAAAAAATATCTAAAATTCGACGGGTCAGCAACTTTCATATTTTTCTACCAAACTGTATTTTCAAAATTAACTACGCACATATTTGTAACACTAATTAGTGTCCCTCAACGTCTTCGTTGTCCCAGGGCCACGAGACCTCCAAATACGGCCCTGGATCAATACATTCTATACCTAGGTGACTTTTATATTTCCAAATCCATCAAAACTTCTTGCTAACTTTCCCTCCAACTAATCATATCTCGGTTTACCAATACAGGACGTCTCAATGTCTGTCTAATTCGGATTCTGTGTGGCCCGCTATGCGGCGGACGGCGTGGCGTGAAGCAGGCGTGTTTGGCGCGACGCCAGCCACGCGCTCCGGTCAATAATCGGCTTTGGTTTGGCGGTAAGACCAACTTTAGGGATACTTTACACGTCAATTTAACTGCTTTGCGGCTTACTGTAGTAAAGGAAAACGGGACTTAAGTTGAGAGATATTTTGGCTCATAAGTTGTAAGTTAGCTGTTGTTATTTTGTTATGCAAGTTTTGTGTGGCTTGCGGTCTAGTAACACGTGACCAGGTATATTAAATAATATGTTAGCTGGCATGAAACTACATAAAACATTGAACATATGTGGTTGCAGTGCGTGTAACAAAATATCAATATCTACATTTGATGAAAATGATCATAATAAAAAATTAGATTAAAAGAGCTTAAAATTATGCTATAATTTTTTGAAACCGTCATGTTGTAAGGTATTATCAAGAAATGTATAGGTAAACCTGGAAGCCACGCTACCAATTAAAAAGCGAAGACAACTTTTTTGACCCCAAGTAGCCTTTGAATGTTTCCGTTACCTACCTGTCTCTTTCTAACTCTCCGCACAAGTAATATGATGACGTTACGTACGTATGACGCACAAGACGGTCACGTGACCGTCTAATACGTGTGCTCTATAGGTTAGAAAGGGACAAGTAGGAAGTAAGCGGTTTCAAAGACATAAGTGTTTTAACATTATAATGTATGGTTATATGGTAAGTTTATTATAGGACTGGCATGTACATATGTTTAAAAGCCCCTTAATAAAGAGAAAAAGAAGTTTTTTCTAGTAGAAAAAAGCAGTTTCAAAGACAATTTTTATCTTCACTTTTTTGTTTGTAGTGTGGCTTCCTAAAAAATTTACCTACTTATAAATTTCTTGTGTATCAACCAGTTGGGAATAAATAATTACTTTAGTTACATTTTCACTTGACATTGGCAAAATTCGTACGCTTAATGCGACGCGACGCCATTAATTAAGAATAGAATAGAATAATCACGATCAAGTACTGAGACGGGACTTTAACAACGATAGCAAAAGGTTGCAGGTATCAAGGTATCATGACAGTATTTTTCTTCGTCTTAGAGTCCAAATATAAAGAAAGCTATTGCGAGAGATAAAGCCCTGCACTTGCCTTGCTGACCTGAAAGGTGCTTCTTCACGCCTCTTTTTAATGATCAAGGATAGTATGAAGGGGTGAACGCTTGTGCTGGCAGCAAATTCCATTTCTTGATCGTGCAACACAGAAATGAGTTGCCAAATTTCATGGTTCGCGTTGGAATAGTAGCCACAGTTTGTCGGTAACACCTTAAGCCAGCACGCGTTTAAAAGGAAGGGAATTGGTAGGATTATACTAGGTGGTAGACCCATATGTAGGGTCTTCTGGGTAGGTACCACCACCTTTCTTATTTCTGCCGTGAAGCAGTTCGCTGTGTTTCGGATTGAAGAGAAGGGTAGTGTAATTACTGGGCATATCATCTTAGTCCCCAGAATGCCAACGCACTTGCAATGTTAAGTGATTTACCCTTAATACTGCAAGTGTCTATAGGCGACGGTAATCACTTAACACCAGGTGGGCCGCAAGCTTGTTTGCCATCTCGTAGTGATAAGCGAAAAAAGCTCCTCAGAGCACTCGCCGTGGTAAAGACGGTAGAATGCGCTCAATGACGCAATATGGCGACGTAATTGGAGAGGCTCAAGACTGGTTGCGCGAAGCTATAAACTATTCAAAGCATCGACGAAGGATTGCGTCTTTATAGCAAGCACAGTTGATCCGGCGTGAAAAAACATTTTTAGTTTTCTATTTAACCGAAGTTTAGTAGAATTTTCCAAATAAAATTATAAACAAGTCCACATACAAAAATCCCTAATGGAATAGCCCTAATCTGCCAAGGATGTGAACAAAACCGCGTCGTCACGTGTCAAGCTCACTTTAATAACTCGGGACGCCGTGCTCCAGTCAACACGTCACCGCCTGCATCACTATTTATTCATTAATCCCGTTGAAACTTCGCCGACAATGCTTTGGACTGTTATGATTTGTTCATGCCAAATTTAGAAGCCTTGCCTCTCATATTGGAGGAATAAACTATTACGGAACAATCATAAAAAATGCAGGGTTGTGAATCTATTTCATATTTAATAACAATGTATAAAGCTCTTCACGTCTGTCTGTTTGTTAGTTAGTTTATTCTTAGTTACCTACTTAATGGATTTCGTTTAATTTTCTACACCAAATAGAACATCGTACCTACTAATAGGTACTTACGACTAATTTGAAAATCAAATAAAGAAAAATGTTGAATTCTTGGGTAACTTATCTATGTGAAGCAAACCAATTTACAAAGATTTTTTTCAGTAGAAATAACTTTATAGATGTCCCATTTTCTTAATCTTCGCATTTGGACTGCACTTCTGCTGACCCTCAGGTGGAATGGGGTCATTTGCTTGACCCTCTTATTAAAAAAAATGCATAACAGGCAGTTTTATTCGTGATCGGCTTACTGAACTCCTGAAGGCAAATACCTCCTGAATGCGATCAATATTATTTTTACTAATACGCCATCCGGAATTTTCCTATCGCACAAACACATTTTCTCCGTGAATTGTTTACGACAAAGTTTGACTAAGTGTTATCTAAGTGGCACACTTTAGTTTCTTAAACAAACTGATTACTATTTTAGTTTCTTTTAAGATCGCTACTGATTTGAATCTGGGTCATCTGCTATGGTAATTACATTCCGCCCGCGTTCGTATCCACACGCAGTAAAAGGTTTAAACCGCTTTTCTATGAAAAATTGCTAGCACTTTGAGGAATATGCCTTATTCCTTGACAGTGCATTTTCCCGTGATATATTGCTGGAAATTTAAAAGGAACGGAACCGAGGAGTCTCTTGCAAGGAATGTTGTGGTGTTCTTGATTTGGTTCTTACTGCATTCGGTTAATGTTTGCTGAGCGACTGTGATTTTTAACTGCATTATAAATAAGGACTAAAGGACCTTATTGCGTTACGTGCTCTAATTTCGATGATAATGTCCACTGCCCTTGCAAAACCACCTTCGTGCGCCAAATTTGAATAAGCGGATGGGAAACAATTTAGAAAAGGGAAACTGGAAGGATTGGTATTGGTATATGATGTTTAAACACCCACTAAAAACTGACGTGTTCCTCTAGGTTAGGTTTCTACGGCCGGCCGCCTACCACCAACCCTCTTTTGGAACTCTACCTCTTTAGGTATAAAAATATGTATCATATTTCTTTATAGAGAGACTGGACTATTAACTACAGAAGCGCGACCAAAATTTACTATTTCATACATAAAAGTAACTCTGACAGTGAGGCCATGAAGCTTATCTTCACGAATGTCTATGAGAACTTAGGGTGCGGGACACGAGTTTCTTATTAAGTTATCGTTAGGGGATCACGTACGTAATTAGCTATGTTACTTAATTAGTGATGTAATATAATAATATACAGGACAGCTGTTTTATTAATGTCTGTCAGTAATACTCGTTTTTCGTCGTATCGCCTTTCTATTAGTCATTCTAAAGGTCGTTTTAATAAACCTCACAAGTACGCGAGCCATCTTGACAGTGGACAGAGTATGGCAGATTAAGGTTGGTGAAAGTGGATTGAAGATAATCGAGTACACGTCGCTGAGATGAAAACGCTATGATAGACGTCTGGAGTAACAATAACGGATCAAGAGACGAATGAGTTCATTAGAGGAAGTTTGAAAGCACTAGCGTCAAAAAGGTTGAGAGGTACCAGATTGGCATGGTATGGGCATTAATGATATATTGAGAGTTACAAACAAAGTGATGCGTCGGTGGCGTACTGCGTAAGAGCGTCGTCCCCCACCCGGGAGGCACTGGTTAGATCCCCGCTACGTACCAATGTGTTTTCCAATTTTGAATTCATATGTACGTTTAATCGACGCTTTTACGGTGAAGGAAAACATCGTGAGGAAACCTGCATACACCTATGAAGAAATTCTTAGGTTGTGTGTGAAGTCGACAAACCCGCACTTGGTCAGCGTGGTTGACTAAGGCCTAATCGCCGCTAATGTGGGGTAGGCTCGAGCCCCTCGGTGGGGACATTATGTGAGCTGTTGAGAGAAGAAAGTGATACGAATGAATGACGGATATAGGGAAGAATCAGAAAAAATTTACGGACTGTGTGAATAGTGATATGAAAAAGAAGGGTGTTAGTGAACTGGTGCTCAGAAAAAATGGCAGAAGAACACATATTACTACGACCCCAAAAAACACTGAGAACAAGGCTGGTAGGTAAATGGAGATAATGCAATATACAACATCCTATTTATATACGTTTTTACTAACAGAGGCCTAGCAAATGACCCCATTTGACTTGATGGTAATCAAGAGTGGAGTCAAAATGCGAAGATAGCTGGTGCGAGGGACAAAGCGCTACACTCTTTTGAAAAGATTCTAATTCAGTGGATTCCACACTTACGTGCAATAAAATCGACCTACCTCGTAGGTTTCGATTCGAAATATATGCGTATATAAAAAGAAGATTAGATAAACAAAACCTGTAAATATAATTTGAATGTACATTTCATAAGCTAGCATATTTCATTAATTTATTAAATGTACTCTAAACATCGATAATACGAAGTGACAGTAGGTACACTCATTTCTTCGGAAGCCCTGGTTTCTCATTTTTAAGTCATACGCCATTTCTGTTACTATGCAGAGTGTAAAAATTTAATCGAATAATTGTACTGTTCTAATGTAAGCTTAGGTTCTTGTTTAACACACAGCGTTAAAAGTTTTTATTGAATAATTGTAAATTTTGATTTATCGAGACTGAACGAAAGCGGTGGGTCGATTTCATTGCACGTAAGTGTATTTCTTGATTATACCTTAAATAAATATGATCTGCCTTAAATAAAGATCCACTGATAGCGATGCATCAAAAGGTTTTGACACCAAATGTTTTATACTGAACAGCTCCTAAAATTTTAGACACAAATTGCCAGGTGTCAAGTTGAAAATGAAACACGTATTACACAAAGTGGCGTATACATAAATAATAAGTTAGCGAGTTGTCAGCAGTTAAAGGGATAAGTTGAGTGCACGCCCGATTCCCGCCAACTGTTCCTCGACGTTATTATTTATAACTGCGAGCGTTGAGACATTTACTTATTTATTCTATTAAGCTGGATACAGAACTGTTGGATCTCTGTCAAATACGGTTCATTGGTAATTATTATTATATTAATTTGTTTTAAAAGTTTTCTTTACATTTAAAGTTTCGCCTTACCTAAACAAAAGCAACCTGATGAACATGGAGGCTAGGAGGAGTTTACATTTTGCTTGTCATTTTGCAAATTACCATTTTCTCAACGTGAAATTAGGATAGCACCACGTTTAGCTTTCCCGAGACATGGTACAGCAGTAAAAAATACTTAAGCCTTCAGAACCATAACAAAAGCTGACAACTAAGACGTGTTACACTCTATTGGCGGGTTTCAATAACTTAGCTAACTAATAACTACCGACATTTTTCATGGCAACGGTAGAATTTTGACATATTTCGTATAGGATATCTGTCAAAATCTTATCCCTTTTTTTCTTTTTTTTTTGTCCGGGGAGGACAAAAATGCATTTACGCATCGTCCCTGCGGGGTGGTGCCAACCGCAGGGCATATGTGGGCCGTTCGGAACTAGCCGTGGTGGGAAAACAAAAACAAATCGACGATGACATGTGACTTCAAATGCCAAGGGACACTTGACATCAAAAGCCACATGGCCCACACCACGTTATCAGGGTCCGTCACGAGGAGGCTTCCGGACGTGGACCCCGTCAAAATCTTATTAAGGAAAAGTGTAGATAGATATATATTTAAACCGGCCATAAGACGCTATGCTGACAGAGCAACTTTAGTTGAAGAAACTGTGGCGACCTCTTCCAGTCGGGCCTCTTTGACTACTTCATTATGCGCTCTGCACGCGCAAGAGAAGTTGACACACAGACTTCATCTTGAGTTGCTACGCGATACGTGTCTTGTGTTTCCTAATCTATAATATTTGTTTTGTAATTATTGTTTCATATATATTATTATTCTATATTCTCCATTTTATTTACTGCGCTCCGTCGACCTTCTGATACTGTAAATGTGGGATTGAGTCCCCCACAAAACTATGAACTTAATTGAAGTTGGAGCAACAACAAAGACCAGTTTACTTGGATAATTATGTAGGGACTAAACGTTCGCAATATTAACATAGTAATGGAAATACTATGTACCTTGACTCGACGTTTCGGCTGTCTTGTAACGGCCGTGGTCACGAGCGTGGTGCCTTGCGCCGTCGTCTGCCAGAAGAGCCGGTGTTATTCTCTTCTACCCTCGCACTTTGATCATTGTTCTCACTCCTACCGTCGCTTCGACACACAACACTGAAACAGTCAGGGTGGTCACTAGACTTAAGAAAACGCGGTTTGCATTTGGTTATCATGGGATTCCATGATAGTGACAATATTAAACCACCATCCTGGTTAACTGCAACGCGAAAGTTTAAAATGTTATTTAACAAACCGATACCTACGGGTCGAAAATTGTTACGAAAGTCTAAATTACGCGATTTTCAGCAAACTTTTCAAATTCTTAGTCAATATTCAGTGTCAGGCGCTGAGGGAGTGAAATCAATCGAATTGTTACGATTGCCGATTGGGGAAACCAGCAACTTGGCACAACTAGTACAAATTTGACAGTTGCCAATTGCGTCAATTTGAAACCAATTCTGCCCTCGAGTGCAGCAACTTAATACTGATTACGATAATCAAAGAGTTGCTATGTCTGCGCAGTTTATTTAAGTTATATGTAAACAGCTAATTGCGAGTTGCCTGTTGCTACAATACGGAGATCAAAGTTGCTCTGTCAGCAAAGCACCTAAAACAACTCAGCAGTCCGGGCATCCTCTAGCCAAAAGACCATTAGTCCAAAAACCCTGAGAACCCCAATTTGTGAAAAGCACATCTCATTACATATCAATTTGCAAACATTGTAAAAGTTGTTTAGCGATCGTTCGTGTCTTTAAAGCATAAGCACTCAACTTAGTTGTAAATCATGGCGAAAGTAAACAAAGTAGCGGCAAACGACGTAATTTAATATTTAACTTACCACGCCCCGTCTACATCTGTATCAAGTTCTTCCTAATAATACAAATTTTGTAATGAATAAATTACACATTGTTTCCAACTGCCGCACCGTAGTCAGAATTTAAATCGTAGCCCATTATGACAAAGTTGAGTTTACTTTAAAATTCGAATCGTGTACTGAATCGCAAATAGTGTTTGAACATCTCAAACGTCTGCTAGGAAGGACTCTTTGGAGGACGCCGCGAGATTTATGAATATATTCATTCTTTAAGCTGCTCGAGTCCTCGGCGGACTAACGGCAAGTTTATCCTTAAACTATAGAAGTACCGTAAAATATCGTGTCTTATCTTTACGCTGCAATAAATCCCCAGCGACAGTGAATATTGAACTTTATTCGCTTGTAATAAAAGCGCTTGTGATTTTATGGCACAATACTCTCAATGTTTGCCAACATTTTCGACTTCTATTCATACTAGTTCAATATTATTACGTTTTATTACGAGTAAGAGATCGTCTTACCAACCAAGGAACAAGAAAAATTAAATAATTATATGGACCAGGAGACGACCAATGATTTAAATATTAATTAATAATGTGTGTAAAATGTTTATATTTTTTGGCGTACTATGAAGTATTTCCACTATTTCTGTGAAAAATATATATCACAATGAGAAGGGATTGTTATCCCTGCTTCAAACTCAACCTTTTCTAGGTGTGTAAATTTTGAGCTATTTTGAGCTGAGATGAACTATTTTTCAAATAAACACCTATTCAGTGTTAAAACTGGCGTCACACCGCGGATGGGACGGGACGTTCACACTACGCAGTCCCGCTCGACGGGACGTCGCGGTAAATACAACGCTCACGAAAATCTTTAAAGTCGTCACAATAAAAATAAGTTTGAGAAAACCCTGCACCAATTGAAACTTACTTTGAACCTGTGAAACAGACCCTAAGCTTTATATACATATACAAATGCACACTACCATGCTCACGTCAATTCAACAGCCTGTCTCCGTCCACTGCTGGACGTAAGCCTCCGTCATGTCTTCTTCGTCTTCGTACGGACAGTTTCCGCAACTCAACGGCTGGTGCGCCTATTTTGCGTCGGAGGGTATGGGCCGGATCACTCCAGCCATCCCAGCTCTACCAGGAAGTCGCCTAGCGTCTTGAGGTTGCCAAGCAACTCCTGGCCACTCCTCGGCGACCCGAGGAAGCCAGCCCGGTGTTCTGCCACTCCTCTGCACCCCGTGATGTCATGCTATCGTTTTATATCCTGAGCTTCTCGCATCAGCCGCTGCCAGCAGTCCTTCTAAAGCTGACGCCACACCGCGGACCTCGACGGAACGTTGGCGTGACGCTGAATGTCTTACGTACCGCGAAGTCCCGTCGAGCAGGATGTCGCGGTGTGACTTCTACGAAATTTCAGTAGAATACAGTTTGTGAATTATTATTTTTGATTTTTGTAACTTGTTAACATGTCAGTATGTCTTTTAAAAATTTAATTAATAATGCTTTTTTGCATTATTAAATAAATTTTGCCTGCTTGTCATATGCATTATTGCGTTTTGATGTCCTTGTTAAAGCATTAGTTTGCGTAATGAAACATTGACAAACGTTGTTCGTGAAATGGTAATTTGCTAATGAATTGTGTGTGAGGTATTACAGAACCCTGCCAACCATTTGACATTTAATAAAACAAAAGATAACACCCAGGGAAGATAATTATTACTCTCTAAGGCCCGTATTACATAATGACACTCAGAAGTCAAACATGTCTTGAGAATCGTTTGTCACTTTCTATGAATCACAAAGTGATAGAGACGTATGACGCTCAAGTCGGCGTTGATTCTTGAGACTCATTCTGTAATACGTGCCTAAAACAACTCAGCAGTCCAGGTCTTTGGTATAGAAGAAGAACAAAAGTCATTATGATTTTAAATCCGTATACCATGTTCCAAGTATAGACTTAATTAGTGTGATATTTCGAGCGTCGATGCAAGTTGAGATCGCGTCCTCGTGTGAATAATTAATAAGTAAGGTAATTTCGCAACGCGGGAACTACAAGCTTGTTTTATTTATAAGCTACCAACTTGGATAATTAAGTTATACGACAAGTTGAAATTCAATTTTTGCTTTGCGACAATGATTAACAAAACAAAAAGAAATTATGTATTGCTAGCTTTCACCCGCGACTGCTTACGCGTGGAATAGTTACTTTGGGCAGCTTTTGAGCTTTTTTGGGTACTAACTTAATTTTTTACTAATAAATTATTTGAAGATTTGGATAAATTAGCGTTTGGACATTAGTTTTTATTCCATGCGAGTTCAGACTCATTTAAGACTTTGAAACAGATTGGATATATTATTATTTAAAATTAAATTTTACTTCAAATTCATTAATTTATAGCAAAGATATTCAGGGCATATTATGTAGGTAAGTCATTTTTGAAAACTGTAGCAGATGATGCGAGTGATACACCTATGTAAAGAGTGCAGCAATTGGAAAGTAGTGATCTCTTTTCAAATAGGTACTATTTTCGTTACTCATATAGGTACAATTGGATAACATATTGTATTGCCAATATTCTGCAATGACCGCATATCCGCGTTTTTTACGAGTTGGAACATCTATAGTTTGGCAATCCATTTGCTTGTTGCACTTTTCGTTTAAAACAGTGCCTTTTCAATGAACAACTCACAAAGCCGATGGTTATAGAGCCTGGTAACAAACTTAATAGCATTTTCCGTCCAAATAATCTAAAATAGTACGCTTCGACAAGCTCAAATGAATACTGCGAATAAATATTGCACTGCGAACACATTGCTCGCAGATATTGTACAACTTAGCCCACATTTTATCCGCTCATATGTTAAATAAATTAAATTATTCCCACAGAAAACTGCATAATGCCGTAACTGTGAACTGTTTTAATCATTTGCAATTTGCATTGTTCGTTTCTACTTTATTAACACATATAGTTAGTTGGTTATAACTGGGTCACTGCAACGTTAAGCGTTCATGAAATGGCAGTCCCTTTAAATTTGTGCCGATAAACAAAATTAAATCCCAAATAAAATTGCGACTGTCTTTTTATTGCACTGTAAAAATGCCCCGGGCTGTCACAGAGTAAGTGAAACAGTGTGATTACGTCTGCGTAGTCCGCATTTTTCTCTATAGAGGTATAGAGGTATAGAGGTGAGCAAAACACGGTTTAATTTTTTTTATTTACTAGATGGCAAACAAGCTTACTGCCCACCTGGTGTTATGTGGTTACCATCGCCTATAGACATTGCAATATTAAGGGTATATCATATAACACTGACAATGCAAGTGCGTTGCCATCCTGAGTAAGTGAGTAAGATACGTAATTACACTAGATACCTTTCCCTTCAATCCGAAACACAGCGCACTGCTTCACGGCAGAAATAAGAAAGGCGGTGGTACCTACCCAGAGGACCCTACATATGGGTCTACCACCTACCTACCTAGTGACCTAGTTTCATTTTGATGGAATTGATTTTATAAAAATATGAGTAAGCGGTTACTGTTAAGGTAGACTGTAGAACGTGCGTTCTGTTTGCCCAACGACTACAAAAGAGAAGGTACTGTTAGGCGATCCGCAAATGATAGGGAGGGCCTATATTTTTTCAGCGACGGCAAATGCCCGTCATGACTGGGAATGCCCGCGACCATGATGCTTAGGTATTGGACGAACTGAATCATATATATTTTTAACAATATTCGTTGTCATTTATTTAATCCAGAATTTATTAAATCCAGACAGGAAAGACTAGGGAGAATGACTGTGTTTGAAAACTAGAAGAGATTTTCTATTTCGTTTCAATATTACATGCGGTTAATGTTCGGCACTCATGCAAGAAGGCATTTCTTTCGTTAATTATAATTAAATTAAATAATCAATTTAAGAAATGCCTTCTTGCATTTAGTACTGAACAGTGCGAATCATTTGATATCTGAAACTTGTAAATAGGGTTTGCAAAGCTATAACACTGTGACCATGTTACTCTGTGCCATCACGAGCTTCTACTTGCCTGAAACTATAGACGCACAGCTTTTATCGCTGGCTCTTTGGATATTTCCTGAAGCTTGATGGCCGTTGTGATGTTTAGTAACAGGTTTGAACGTAATAAACTTGAAATAATAAAATTATATAGTCAACTTAACGCTATGACTTTCAACAGCTGATGACGTATGCTAACTATGTTTAAGTAATATTTTATTAATGATAGAACTAAGTTGAGTGTAATATTTGCAACTTCGCCAGGGAAGATTGTTGTTTATAACATAATTTAAAACATAATATACAGGATAGTTTACAGAAAGCATCTTATATGTAAAAATGTCGTGACACGGTGGTTGTACACGCACTCCTCCGAAACGGCTCAACTTATTTTTATGATTTTTTGTGTATATTTGTTAGATTAAAGAATAGGTCGTAAAGTATATTTCATATCGTTAAAAGAAAAAATATGTATGACAGAACAACGTTTGCTGGGTCAGCTATATTTAATAACATGGTAAATTAGGATCTAAATACCCCAAAAGTCGGTGTTTTAGATGTAAATAAAAAAACACTACTTTAAGAGCTAATCCATCAAATATACGCAGAGCAAAGCATGGCAAGATTTTGCTGTGCCCGACAGCGTCCATGATGTACTAACATTAAATAATATTAAGAAGAAACTTAATAAGCATAGCGGAAAAGCAATAAAAGCTTAGAATTTATTTTAATTGAAAGAGAACTGTCGCTCGAATTTCGCCCGTTTAAATGGCAGCTACACATTCCAGAAGGTCTTAGCCAAATATAACTACACTTGCTTCCGCCCGCGACTTCGCCTGCGTGGACATTTTACCCCCTTGGGGGTAGAATTAATCAAAATTCTTTCTTAGCGGATGCCTACGTCAGATCTACCTGCATGCCAAATTTCAGCACGATCCACACATCCGGCAGTATGGGTCATCCGATGCCTCAAAATAGTAACAAGTTGCTAGCTTGTCGCTTAGAATTTAGGTACTATTTATTATATTAGACTTTAGGTGCTATATTCTCACACAGTATTATAAATTAACCTTCGTAGTTTAGTTTATAATATGATGTGACAGTGTCGTTATGCTATACGAAAATAATGAATGTTAATCTCTGCAACTTAATCCCTGGCTGTATAAAGCACATTTAGAAGAACTCCTTTCTGTATACCAGTTTACAAAGATTACGGTTTAAGTAAAGTGTAATAAGAAGATCAGCTTAAACATCAGCCAAAGATAGACACTAATACCTATGGGTGGGGAGATGAGCTGCTCTGACGGGGCGACGACCGGCGGAGCTAGCCGACTAGTGATTCAGCAAACCACATTAGCGGCGTTAGGGTTGTCAAATGCAGAATTGGTTATTGGTCGTAAATAAAACCATGTTTTCTTTTACTTTGAATTTGACTTTCAATGTTTAACCTGAACTCAATATACTGACAGGGAGTTTCTCCCAAGTTCTTGTTGTAATAACAGGAGTTGAGCGACTCCATTTTTCTCAACTCAATCTACCGTATTTATTCTATTCTATTCTAATTAATGGTGTCGCTTCGCATTAAACGTACGCATTTTGCCAATGTCAAGTGAAAATGTAACTAAAGTAATAAAAATTGTACGGTTGATATCGGTTAAAAATGGAGTATCTCAATGTGTGTTTTTATAACAAGAACTCGGGAGAAACTCTACAATTTATTATTACTTAGTTATATTTTCACTTGACATTAGCAAAATGCGTAATCTTTAAATATCGCGAATGGCATTAATTAGCGATTTAATATACAGACCGCTGGTGGCAATATAGGAATCAAACAAATTGTTTTTTTTTTACAACATTATCTTCTACCCCTATTGAATTTACGAGAGCTATTGTCATTTCAATGACAGAATATGGAGCGTAGTCGCAGGGATAAAATATGTTTTATAGTTTCTTTATATTTTCATGAAATTAATATTCCTTACGTTTCTTGAGTACCTACTTCAAAAATAAAGGTGGCAACTATTACTGCGCAAGCAGCACATGCGCGGGCCTGACAAGGTACTAAAGTATTCTACTCCTGATAGTGAGCATAAGAAGTACCCACTAATCCGTGCGAATGTTATGACCCAAACCTCCTTATGTGTCTGAAGCTTTATGAAAGTCTGCTTGGTTCCGCATAAATATTATGATAAACGATTCTACACCTGCTATTACTGTTTATGTATGAATTAGTTTATGTCCCCCAATATTTTTTTATGTTAATAAAAATGAGAATAACAGACAAGAGGCAGCCCTACGCCCTTAGTGTACCTAGCGTACCTACACGCCTCTAGTTGCCAATCTCAAACGACGTGAAGCGAAGATTTATGTTCCACTTAGAAAATCTTGTATTATCGGTATAATGGATCAAATAGATTTTGATATAACGTGGAAGATGAAAAGATCGGCCCGAATCATTTCTTATAAACATGCAGGTTGTTTTGTTGTATTTTGGCTTTGTTAGAGAGGCGTTAGGCTTTCAAGCTATTCAACACGGTATAGTATTATTCTCATAGAAGCGGGTAAGCCATTGATTATGTGTAGAAATAGATGCACACCGTCTCTTATTATGTGCGTCAATGCGTTCACTGAGCGCTCCCAACACTGACGGACACAGAGACATTTAGGTTTTTTTGGATTATATCTGTACCTACTACATCTTAGTAACTTTTACTAACACAAGTAGAAACGGGAATTAACGCTTTTAAATTACCTTTTAAATGCCTGACATTTCAGCCGGGTAGTAACAGGCCGATTGAGTAAGTGACGAGGACCACGGTCGGCGTAACCCTGTGTAAACCGGTAATTTAATCACGTTAATTCCCATTTTTACTTGTGTTATTCATGCAACGCGAAAGTTTAAAAGTGATTCAATTTTACTAAATTACACCGACAGCGCCATTTTCTTTCAAGCTCTTCTTTAATTCTGTCCATCCTAAGTTTACCTGGACGGAATTGCTCTTGGCGATAAGATCAGCCTTTGTGTAATTAATTTTAAAGATAAAATTGTCTACCTTTATGAATTGGTAGATGTATGAACCTACTGGTATAATAAATTCATATTTTATTCTAATCTATTATAGCTATCTATTGGCTGCATGATTAGAATAGCATCACCCCATACCTATCCTCCAACGGGTGTCGTAGAAGGCGACTAATGGGTCAGCAAAGGGGTATTGATCACCTTATACTCCGTCCACCAATCCGCATTGGGCAAGCGTGGTGCTATATCTCCTTTGTTGAAGAGGAGAGGCCTTGTGTCCCAGCAGTGGGTCGAATTGTAAAGGCTGTGATGATGACGATAGCCATCTACGGACTATTATATGTAACAATATGTGGTGTTATTATTTGAACAGCTAAGATGAAAGATTATCGCAAATCGCAACTGGAGCGTGCAACACACCACGCCACTGGGCAGACAGAACAATACCTACATCTAAGCACGCCTGCAGCTGTCATCTTACATGGCACGTAAATCACCGCTGCTGGCCACGATTGTTCAGTCCGGTTTGTACAGCTGTTCCGAGTCTTAAGCCTCAGCGCTTATTTCACTTACCGAATAATTTTGCCACTCCAACTTAAGGCCAAGGTGCACAACTAGCGCCGCCAATTGAAATATTTTTTTCTACTAAATGAGATCATTTTGATGTGGCTAAGCGAGCGAAAAAAAATTCCAACTCATTTCTATGTCACACAATTAAAAATTACCCAGGTTATAAGGAGGGATCCTTACAACCTGGGTCATTCAAAAGAAGAAGCACCTTGCATTTGACTGTGGCTCCCATTTCAAGGTGAACGAAAGCCAGCTTATTTCTATGTAGCATAATTAAGAATTACCCAGGTTATAAGGAGGGATCCTTACAACCTGGGTCATTCAAAAGAAGAAGCACCTTGCATTTGACTGTGGCTCCCATTTCAAGGTGAACGAAAAAGTTTGCCAACTTATTTCTATGTAGCACAACTAAGAATTACCTAGGTTATAAAGAGGGATCCTTACAACCTTTTTTTTCGACAGAAAACGTTTTATACGTACCCTAGCCATAAATAGGTTCCACGCCAGGGTTATGTGGGAGTCCCACCTCTAACGGCTGGTATACCCACTAAAAACTGTCGGATCCCTTCACTACGCATATCGACGGCTGCGCAGGAGCGTATAGTCATCCGCAGTGTCATTCAAAAGAAGAAGCACCTTGCTGTGGCTCCCATTCCAAGGTGAACGAAAAAGTTTGCCAACGCATTTCTATGAATTACCCAGGTTATAAGGAGGGATCCTTACAACCTGGGTCATTCAAAAGAAGAAGCATCTTGCATTTGACTATGGCTCCCATTCCAAGGTGAACGAAAAAGTTTACAGTTCACAATTAATAATTACCCAGGTTATAAGGAGGGATACTTACAATCTGGGTCATTCAAAAGAATAAGCACCTTGAAGGCAGCAAGGCGAGGGTAGCTAGTCCAACGCTACATTATCTCTCGCACTAGCTATCTTTGCATTTAGACTCCACTTCTGCTTTACCATTAGATGGAAAAGGTCATTGGCTAGAACTTTTCTTTAAAAAAACAATAATTAGTCAACGATATCGGGTAGAAAAACACCTAAGTATAAAATTTACTCAATTGTACAATGTAGTGTTACTACTGCCAAAAGCGGAGACTTCCTTAGGCGGGTTTTGTTAGTAAACTACACAACTAAAAGTAAGTAGTACAAATTTTGGAATGTTCTCATACTAGTTAGTTGCGCCATAGTTTCACGCGTATATTTTTCCAAAATTTACGCTCTTATTGTTAACGCGTAATGATCCTAAATTTTCATTTTACTGCATATCACCCCCTTAAGCGTTTATTGTCATTCCAATAGCGTTGCTATTCTGAATCTAAATGGACTGCCATTCTTCGGAACTTAAGCTTTCCATGCATAAGATTTTGCTATTAAATTATATGTAAAGAAGGGGAAAGGATAATTTATACGAAAACGAGGAAAGCGGATTAGCTACTCCAATCATGACTGACCTCTTACGGAAGACCGTGGTTTAATGATACATTTTCGAAGAATTTTCTTTTTTTCGAGTAATTTAGAGTGTAACCTTATCATAAAACATGGACTAAAGTTAGTCATGGCTTAAAACTGATACTGTTACTTTTATTTGCTGAATGAAAGACAGAGTTAGCAACATTTTTAAAACACAACTATCTTTTGTCCCCGTTTCGTAATAAGGTGGTTTATGTCCTGGTTGTTGTTGGTTCACTGAAGATTTAGTTGCTTTTGGGTTCGATGCCCCTTTTGTGTAACTAACAGGTTGGATGAACAACTTGACACTAATTTAGGGTACTGTATAGCCCATACTAACAGATGTGGTTTTATGTGGTTAAATGTTACAAGCTCCGTTTTACTCCCTTTGGCATTATGAGCATTATTATATGTAAATATGGAAATGATGTATATAAGTTACGATAAGTGTGATTAATTGGAAATTATTAATATTTACCAAAATTGACGGCAAAAGTAATTAGTTATTTACTTTTACCGGTTATTAATAATAATTATCAAACTGTTATTGATAATTATTATTTCGAACTGCTTTCTTTTCGGCTGAGTGGTGGGTAGGTTAGGGTTATTTTTTTATGACCAGGCGGAGTGCAATATATGCAATGGAGTGTTTTAGAGTAGTATTTTATGCACCTATATTTTTTTACAGTTTTCATCACATTTACCAAATCACGAGGTAAGTATTCATAATTACTGGTTATTATTAATAATAACAATAGTAATCACATTTAATGTAATTTATACAAATACGACGTAGATAATGGCACTAGCGCGTCAAAAGTGATGCGTTATAATTCGGGCAATTGGTGTAATTTCTTTCCATGTCATACATTATTTATGACGATATTTATGGATATGCGCCATCTTTAAAACATCATTGTATGTATGTATGTTTATAGTTGATAAACGAACTCAAAAAATGTAAGAACTTCTTCATATTCTGCTTCTAAGTTATTTAGGATTGGTGCAATATGCTACCAGACTTTTATACATTTTAGCATAATTTTATGGATTGCCGCCGTCGAGTTGCGAATGAATCCAAAATAATTAATTTGAGATTATATCGTCGGTAGACAAGACACGGAATGCCTGGTTCCGCTAGGTGGCACCGTAGCATATAGACGCTCGTAATACTGATATACAGTGTGAGTCTTCATAAAGTGCACATATTGATATTAGGGATACTATGCTTAATATTATCGACGGGAAAAATAATAAAAAAAAAATAAAAAAAGTAAAAAAAGTGTTAGTAGTATTTAAAAATTACTGTGAAAATTTATGAGAAAAAAAACGACTTTCTAAAAAAAATAACTGCTAAACTGTCAATTGAGGGCATTTTGTCCTCAACTTTCATTTATGAGAATGCCCTGTTATTTCCAATTACTAATAAGGTTATTTTATCGTGATTGATCGTTTAGTTTAAAAGTTATACCGATTTGTTTACAAGAAGGACACCATCTTTAAAAATTGTATAAAAAATTAAAGTATTTTTTTTTTTACTATTTTTTCCGTCGGTAAAATTAAGCATATTGTCCCCAAAATCAATATGTGCACTTTATGAAGACTCACACTGTATTAGACGCGTGCTGCCAAGCCTACTCCATCTCCTACAACGTGCAACGCAGGCAATCATACACAGCGCTACAAAAATCTATTCATGAAGGGATCGTCCCTGATATCTGGAAACAGGCAATGATTACTCCTATTCCTAAGGGCTCTGTCAGTCAGGATATTGAGAAATACCGCCCGATCTCAAAATTGTGTCAATTTGAGAAAGTTTTAGAAAAAATAGTAACTAAACAAATTTTTGATGCTGTCTATCGATTTATCATTCCTGAACAACACGGATTTTTTAAGGGCCGTAGTGTTGAAACCAATTTGATTAGTTTCACTGAGGTATTGCTGGATGCCCTGGATGACGACAGTCAAGTTGACGTAGTATACACTGATTTTGCCAAGGCTTTTGACAAAATTTGTCATTATACTTTGATACAGAAGCTTTGGCGACTCGGTATTCATGGCGATCTGCTGCGCTGGATTAAGTCGTATATCGTAAATAGGAGCCAGGCCGTGGTTCACAGTGGTTATATATCAGGTTATAAAAATATAACTTCCGGAATTCCTCAGGGTTCGCATCTTGGGCCGTTGCTTTTCATCCTTTATATCAACGATATCACTAAATTCATATCCTACTCTGAATCACTCTTATATGCTGATGATACAAAAATTTTCAAGATAGTTCGTAATGTTCAAGATTGCGTTCAATTGCAATCCGATCTGGCTAAATTTGAGGAATTCTGTAATTTAAACAATCTTTTCTTAAATACTGATAAGTGTCATATTATATCCTTTTGTAGAAAGCAAAACCCTATAAAATTTGATTATAAGCTATGTGGTGGACCTCTGTCAAGAGTCACACAAATCCGTGATTTAGGTATTACCATGGATTCAAAACTCACTTTTGTTCCGCACATAGATAATATACTTACGAAGTCATTCAAGCAGCTTGGATTCATTTTACGAATGGGTAAACCATTTAAGAACCTTTTCACTTACAAACTTCTCTTTAACAGCTTTGTCCGTAGCCGTTTGGAATTTGCCTGCAGTGTTTGGCATCCTTTTTTCAATATTCATATCGACAGAATCGAGAAAGTGCAAAGGAAATTTATTAAGGCTCTTGATTACAGGTTAGGTCACGATCACATTGATTACGAGCAGTCAATCGGCAGATACAAAATAGAATCGCTTAAAAATCGTCGTGATTATATAGATGCTGTCAATTTATTTAAAATAATAAACAATATTACAGATTGTGCAACCTTATTAAGTAGAATTAATCTGAGGGTACCTCGAAAAAATTTAAGGAGTTGTGTTGAAAAAAATCTCTTTTCTATTAAGAATTATAGTAAACGTTACGTTGGCAATAGTTTCATTAGGCGTTCGTGTAAGGCTTACAACAGCAAATTCATGGATTTGGATATTTTTTATAACTCATTGCAAGAATTTAAAAGTAGCCTCAAATTTATGTTATTTTAATTTCCCTTGTGATGATAATTTGTTATAGAATAAATTTATGTTGAATTAAGGAAACTAAAGGTCTAGATACATGTTATTTTGTATGTATTTAAAAATTTATTGTATATTGACTGTTTGTTTCTGAAATAAATAAATAAATAAATAAAAGTATAATATTACTACTATATTGTCTGTGGTATTACTAGCAGTAATTTCATGCTACTGTCTTATAACATTGAATTTGCAGTAAAAAAAGAGAACTACTTATCAAGATAAAAAATATCCTATCTCTCAATTTGGAACAAAACACATTTAAAAAAGTTAAAATCGGATTGGTAGTTTCGCAATTCATCCCGGACAAACATCGTGATACGGGTATTATATATAAGATTTGACTGTAGTCTTCTATATGTCGCTCTAAATTATGACTGGTCCACTATGCTACCTTTCATCGTTATCTTAGCGTTTTTGACAAATGTTAAGGCAAAGTTTTGACATAAGATCTTGGAATATTAATACACCACGCGTGGCCATATTAATTTTCTAAGTAAGTAACTACGTAAGTCTTAATAGTAATATTACTCGTGGGAGTCTGGTGCCTTATTAAAGTGTGTAGACGGGTAGTTAGTTTTTACGGTAAATAACAAAAGGTTCTCATTAAACAATAATGTTAGTAACAAAAAAAATTTCCGTCTTACTTGCTTTATAAAATTGAGTAAGTATCTAAGAATGTAAGAAACTTTTCTTTTTCTTTCATTCTTTTTTTTCTCCTCTGACTTCCTTAAGGGGAATAGGAATGTCATTTGTATAAGTAGAATACAAAAGTGGAGAGAGTACAGACCCCTTCGGCACGGCTTGCAACTTGTGGGGTATTGAAAAAGTACCTTCGTTTTACGTTACGTTCGTGTTTGAAACGAAAGGAACGATCGCGCAGATACGCTTTTATTATGCGCACTGTCCGGTGGGGCATGCCTAACTTATAGAGTTTGTAAATTAGGCCGTCGTCGTGCCAGACCTTTTCAAAAGCCTTGGCAACGTCACAGAAGACTGCGACAGTTTATAATTTACGAGGAGTGAAACCGCTGAGTGCGTATTCATCTATACGATGGGCTTGCTGAGAGCAAGAGTATTTAGGCCTAAAGCCGAATTGATGGGGTATGAGGATATTTCTTTGGAATAGATGCTCTTCAATTGTAGTTTCTGTAGATTCAAAAAAATCATAACTCTTTAATAAATTCCATTATCACTAATATTACTCGTTTATTTATTTAGTAAATAAGTTTTATTTTCAAGATCACCAACATAGCGTGCCTCCCTAAGATATGGGGGAAAATCGAGTTCAAACATCTGAGTACCAACCAACCTTAGTTGTTTGACTTCGCCAATATTTATGAAAAAATATTATACGATACAGTCAACAGTTATTGCAAATTTTAGAAGTTTTAACAATTAAGTTTCCGATTAAGGTACATGAGCCTTGCTGAATTCTCGAAGAATATTTTTTTTATGAAAAATGGAATTTTACCTTCCCGTTTCTTTTCAGTCGAAATCTGTCGACGAAAAGTCACCAACCACAAATTAAAATAGAGCAGGTATTAATAAACTTTTGATAAGGGTCCGCAACCGTAAATTAACGCCACACGCCTTCAAACCGGTCCTTTTTTAAGCTAATTAACATATAAGCCCGATCGCAGCACTTGTCTTTAAATCGACTAATATTTTATTGGCGTCAAAGCTTGGATGATCTCCAAAAAAGTGGAATAGAGGGTTCATGAAACGGTTCACGTTTCGACAATTTGCAAATGGCGACGGCTCGCTGACCCTACCGCTATTTATTATCCACCGGCGCCGGGGCTGGGATATGTCGATATTTTCAGATATAACGGCGTAGTGATGTAACCTGCGCATTATAGATTTATCGATAGTGAATATCGTAATATTAAATATTGTAATGCATCCCAGATAGATAGATAGACTTTTTATTGTAGACCAGTAAAATGTATACAAATAGATTAATAACGAAGATAAGAGAAGAATAAAAAAGATCGCACTCAGCGACAAGACCGCCCATTACAATAAATAAAGAACCTTTAGGGGGATATGTTTGTCTTTTAAACTCTAATATCCATAAATAAATGTTCATTTGGTGGACTTAACAGCTAACGTCTTTCTCCACCCGTCGACCACTAAGCAGAGACAGTTCAAGTGGCGGCACCATGTTCATTTAAATAAATAAATAATTTATGATACATACAATATTATATAGGTACATGGAAATATGTACCTATATAACAAATATATTCTTGCAATAACTAATAGTAACTACATGAATACTACAAATTGAAAAAGTAATGTGATGATGATGATGAGATAAAATTCAAAGAAAAACATTATGCTCAATGGTACGTCTTAAATGTTCGCGAACCTTCGTCTTAAAAATATCTTTAGTGGTGGCACATCTAATATCTACTGATAAAGAGTTCCAGATTTTGAATTGCTTGAATGATGCAGGAGTCACACATAAAGTCTGTGCGATATGAGTGCATGCAGAGAGTAAGGTACCCAGAAGAATAGGGTAGAGGGAATTGCTTCTGTTATAAAAAAATATATTAAATATTTGTCCGTTATCTAGTGTCCATAACACAAATTGTCAATGATTCTTCATTCGATCTAGATAAGTGAGCGAGGAAATATATTTTAACATACACTAAATGTCATGCTCGTAATCCCAAAAGTATTTAGCAGAACTTTAATCAAATGAAAAAAAATTGGTTGTCTGTAAAGTCGGTTTACTGACGATAGTTGAACGTGACAACGTCTTAAGAAAATACTGATGGAATGGTAGCATTTTTCAAAAGAAAAATTTAATTTCATTTGTTTTGCCGGCCTTACATGGAACGAGGTAACGCCGCATGCGTCATGTTTTTTCGTGCGTGCAGCCGGCTCTATCGAATTATAAGACGTTGTCACGTCAAAAGCTCTTTATTAAATGGACTTTGCTAAGTACTCTTAAATCGTCAAAAGCTAGGACTTTTGACGATTAGTGGTAGGACCTAAATTGGTAGAACCACCATCTAAGTAACGCACATAAAGCCACTTCTAGGCTACCCAATGCCTGAACAAAGTGACAAATCGTGTGTCAAGGTGACAAGGTAAGATACCTAACCTTCAGTAACCCGACACACGAAAACTGACAACAGTACCGAGGGTCTAGCCAAGTGACCAGTCGACTGCGTTGAACGTCTAACGAAAATAATAATAAAGTATGAAACTGACGTTTTAGTGAGAAAGCTATATGGCGACCGTCGTCAAAACTTAGCCTCCCATCCACTAGCGCTTATTTCGTATGACTTGTCCTCATAAATGAACTGTGGAGAAACATCGTAGGGATAAATAAAACCGTTGAGGCCACTAACTAAATAACATCTCTACATGTTTTGGTGCGACTTTATCATTCCTCGCCAGTCTGTGTAACTGATACTAGTGGATGGGGGGCTATTATCATTTCGTTCGATAGAACTGTTGTATCGCTTGACACTTGTCTAGGTCCCCAGATGTTACATTCAATCATCTCAGCAGTCCGAATATATATAAGTTTCTTTATAAAATATCTTTAATATAAAATTTACTGTTATCTAGCACCTGTCTGTAATGCAAGTTCTTAATTTGGGCTGTATAATTGGTGTGAACGGAGAAAGTAATATACATAATATTATTGTGGTATGAAGAAAATCTTTGACCACTACCAACCGTATATTCATCGTTCGTATTTTCCCATCACTAGTCCACCAATGGTCTTGTCAGTAAAATGGATATCGGGAGTTAATTTACGTCCGACAAACTTACTTTACAAAGCATTCTTATTCTAAACGTAAGCTTTGGTACGATAATGTCCCCATTTGTGTAATAAGCTTTTTGGATTATCACGTTCATTGGTTTATTATCAAAATAGCTAGAAAATTCTTTTTTTCTTGGTAAACTAACACCGTGGAAAGCGACCACCGTCGTATAAATTATGCTAGACCATATGACAGTCTATAAAGTGCAAACGCTTCAGACAACACTAAACTTCCATCAATTTTAACTAGCTGTATAGATATACACATACAAAATTTATTAAACGTTGACAGATTGTTGCGCAAGCAACTATACAATGCACAACCCTGGCGTGATGAACCGGGTGTAATAAATGACGAGTTTTTCAAAAGGAAGGGAGCCTTAGAACCTTATTTTATATTACACCGACGAAAAATAAAATAAAATATTTATTTAAGATTATTTAACAATGATATTTAATTTTTTATGAATATTTGTCCGTGACTATATGATTCTTAATTTGGGCTAAATAATCAGTGTGAGCCTGGACCGGGAACCTGGAACGCGCGGAATTAGATTTGCAGGAACAAGACTCTTAACATTCCGAAAATTGCGGCGGTCCATAGCGTAACAGAGAGTGTAAGAGCAATGAGCAGAGAGCAGTGCCTTGTGATCCAAGAATTAGGGGCTCATTTTTCTTCTTCGTACAGGATGTTTTCAGCAACTCGACGACTAGGCGCCTCTGTTTTGCGTCGGAGGGTTAGAGGCTAGTTCACTCCAGCCAGCCCAACTCTTCCAGGATGACTCCCGGCGCCTTGGCGTCTCTGAAGATATCCTGGAGTCCACTCAGATTGCCCAGGTAGCGAGGGTTGTAACGGACAAGCCTCTATGAGTAGTTATAATCATATTAATAATAGGTATAATCAAATTAATCAATTAGACAATACTGTATGCATATAAAAATCATAATATTAAGTAAATTAACAAGTATAAGGAAAATAATATTTTAAATTCATTTCGATAGTGTAGTAGGCTACAGAATAATATCTGGAAGATTCCACAAAAAAAAACGGACAATAGAATAGATCGCAGTTTATGGCTCTGTTCCCATGGAATTCAGTCTCAGGCCAGATTAAATAGAAATGAACCTTAAATTGTTGAACGTAAGGAACGAATGTGCAATGGTTAATATTTTTTTGGGAAAAACCCCGCGTGGTAATTTTTTGTGTGTTTGTTTGAGGTAAGTAGGAATGTGATTAGCAAATTTCTCTCGTTTTAACAAGCATTAAGGTTTATAATTGTAGATCATGATGTATGCATACGCTCATAAATGAGGCAAGGGGTGAGGGGGGTTAGGACGATGTGAAAGCGAGAGCCGCGTGCGCTGGGACAGTCTTGGAAGAAATTTTGAGTGTAGTGGTCGGTGTCAAGGTAGCGGCCAGCATCGGTAAGTCATTTTTTACTTTTCACTTTTCTGTTTGTTTCTTGCATAAATTATTAAATGTGTTTTTATTTTGCGGAGAATTAAATATCTTGGTTTCTTTAGTATATTTTAATGTTGAGTAAAATTTCTTGCAATTAATGATTAACTTAAATTTTAATTTATTTAAATAGTTCATTAGAAAATTTAGAGAATTACTTTAATTTGATACAAACTCGGTTTTTTAAAATTATAGTTTTCATTGAATTAAAATATACTTTTATAAATTCTTTTCAGTTAAATAATATATCTCGTTTAAATAATTTATTACAAATTTTAGAGGATTATTTTAAAGGTTTTATTTGCACATCAGTAACTTTTTTTAAAAATAGTTTTCTTCAAATTTAAATATTCTTTTATTAATTCTTTTTCAATTAAATATTTTTATATATTTTTTTTTATTTTTTTTTGTTTGTTTTTTTTTAAATATTTGCTTGTTAGTGACTGATCTATTTTCAATTTGGTTACGAAATTCAACTAAATTTGAAATGGATCAATTATTGACATTTTATTTCAATTTTTCTTTCTTTTCTTGTATTTGTTGTTTATTGTGTTTTATGTTCTGTGTTATTCCAAATATAATACTCATTTATCATTGGGCTTAGATTTAAGGGTAGTGGTATATTTGTTCAGTCCGCGAAATTACTTTGCCTATTCTTTTATTTCAAAGCCACCACGGTTCAAATCTCGTGGAAATTAATATTATTTTGTTTTGTTAGGTTTTTATTAGCAAGTCATTTGACATAAATTAGTTTATTGTAATTATTTTTACTTAAATTGTGTAAGAGTAGTGGATTGAACTACGTATATTTTATAGATATTAAGGCTAGGTATAAATTAATGATTTATTACTCAAAAGGAGGATAACGTAAATCATTACACCAAGGAAAGAACCCATTAGTTATAGTTAATTAGATATTAAGTTATATTATATATATATTGGGGTATATAACACATACATGACACTGTAAATTTTGTAGCATTTGGATTTATTCAATAGTTCCGAGATGAAATTGTAGAGTAATCTCAAGATTTTAGTTTTAAGTGTTAGGAGAATCTATCCAAATAGCTGAGGTTTTAACCTCTTAGTCACCTTTGCAAAACACATAGGCAACACATTAGTATTAAGATAAAAATGAGTATTATATTGGAAATAAGTTAGTTAAAATTGGGAACACTCAAAAATTAGGTGCTGTACTTTGAAGCGTAGTTTAATTTAAAAATATATATATATTAAATAGTAATAATAATAAAACTGTAAAAAAAAAACATTGCAAGTTACAAAAATGTAACTATGGGCTAACAGAGACAGGATTATAAATTTATAAAATAATACTATCTCTGCAAGAAAGATGGCACTTCTTAAATGTTAAGGCTGTTTTTTGTGTTGGAAGCCTATTTTAGTATTTATTTCATTTTATTAAACTTTTCTCTGAAAAGTACAGTTCGCGACTTGCCATTTTGGTTTATTTCGATTTTAAAGTTTTGCTCGAAACTATTAAAACACATTTAATGAAGGCTACTTTAGTATAGCGAAAGGCAAAACTCAAGGGGAATTGAGGGATAGTCTATTTTAAAATATATATGTATATACCGTCAAGTAGCGGCTAAGTAGTCCTTTATTTATTTGTGTGAATTAAAAATGGTATGGACAAAAAAAGATAAATCAATTGTGGTTGGGGTAGCGTCCCGGTGAGATTGGTGTAATTTTAAGCACTAAAAAAAAAACTAATTTTATTTTCTTTCAGCTCTACGTGTAATTTTAAGTATTAACTTAGGTTAAGGAAAATTTACTAATTAGAAGCACCAATCACTTGTGATCCGGTAACCCTTAATACCACTTCATACCATTTCGCGATTAGACTTAGTTATAAGTAAATTATTCGTATACGTTAGGAATGGTGGTGGGAAATAATTATGCTTCTTACAGATTCAAGGAATTGTTCCCGATGATCCAGATAGATCTGGGGTCTCCATGCTTGTGGGTTATTAGGTAGTTAAATTGGGGGGGTGTATTTATCTAGCTATTTTCTTTCAGACATAGCTGGAGACCCAAGATCGAGAAGACTACGTAGGTTTGTGCCTTTTATTTAGACTAGTTTGGTCTGAAACATTGCAGTTCTATTATTTCATAATTATATTGACTATTATGATTGTCATTTGAAAATATACAGTAATATAAAATATATATTCGGAACCAAGCAAGTCAGGTCATTTCAAAATTGAGTGATTTTGAGTTTTATTTTATGACATAGTAAATATATAATTACTCAATTTAAAATGACTATTTAATTTATTTTCTTTTACTTTCATTTTGTATTGACGTCTTCTGTTGGATGTATAATGTGTTTCTTTTTTTTGTCTTTTTATTCCGGATTATTCGATAAATTTCGTAATATGTGATGTTTTGTAGTTTTATGGGCGTATGTGTACCGTCGTGATAAACCAACAAAAAGTTATTCGGTTCAGTTGGTTCACGTTTTGAGTTTAATTCATACCGAACTTTAATATCAATATTTTATTCGGTTTAGGGTGTAGGAAGATAGTATCGTTACGCGTAAAAAGACAATATGGTTAGGATAAATCTAAACGACATAAAATATAATTGAATATTAATTGTGATTACATTAACCCTGTAACAAAATAAACTAGAACTTATTAACTTGAATTTCTTTACCAAAACTTTTATTGAATCTATACTATTATAATATTGAAATAATCTAAACTATAATTTTAACCCTATATTTAAACCTTTAAAACCCAATTTACCTACTGTGCATTCCAGATTATTCTAAAAACTATACTTAAACCTTTAAAACCCAAATTACCTACTGTGCATTCCAGATTATTCTAAAAACTATACTTAGGCCTTTATAACTCAATTTACGTACTATGAATTTCAGATCATTCGAGAATTTGTTTTATGATTGTGCTTCATGATATTTAGTTATAAATTCTTTACTATTCTTATGAAGAACACCATTTAAATAAACTCACATTACAAGAAATTATAACTATATTTAAACTTTGTAATTTTATATTTTCTTTAATAACATTGTAAGTATGGGGACAGTTTGGAGACATTTCGTTATGGATATACACCTGGTTTTAGTTTGGGCATAGGTTAAATAAGTCAGTTTAAATGAACGACTTTGCGTACCAAAATAAAACCAATACTCTACACGCAGCTGAGACTATGACTAAATACACTCCACATGCTCCAAAATTAAGCGAGTGATTATTTTGTGCGAGTTCTCTGAACGATACATTACGGTGATCGCGACACGATCAGAATGGATCTAATTCTAACAAAAAAACGGAACTATTTAGATTAAGGAAGGGATGTATTGCAACACAAACAATACATTGCGAATAGCGCTGACTGAATTCACAACTCAGTTCCTTTTCAGAATTTAAATATTCTTGGTTGGAATAATTTTCATTCAAACTTAGGATGTCAGAAGTTTGGTGAACTCAATCTTAATCAATTGCAACCTTACATTTTGGTTTAAAATCACACCACATTCACAATCCATGGCAAAGTGTTGGCAAGCGTTTCTATATTTATAATTTAGGTTTTCTTAATGAGGAACTTCCTGTGGTTTTGGAAGGGGGGAGTGGATTGACATTGGCCTTGTCACTCACCGATTGAAGCGAGGATGGAGCTTCAACTTCCTTATTTATTTTTTTATGCAATTACTAAAGAACGTTATTAAATTTCGACGTTATAAGTTCTCTTATGCTGTCCATATTTCATTCTCTATATTCTAAAAGAATCTTGGTTACTACTTCACAACATGGGTACTAGACGATATTGGCCTTAAGAAATTCTTAATTCCTGAAAACAAATTACTTATATTCTGTCTTGTATAATTTATATCTTGTTTGAAAGGGGGGTTCAGTTACAGGGTATGTGTTATAATGCATCATAAGGGGCCCCCCCTTATGATGCATTATAACACATGCCTCCACGATCCTGGCGTATCTCTCTGCTCAGCCTGTACTAATCCAAAAATTATTAGTTTTCGCTTTTTTTATTTCAGCCTGAAGTTCTCTCTTCAGAGTTTGTGGTCACGAGAAGCCTAACTTTTAATTTTGCGTAGAATAACATAATGATTTGCGCTACACGTCGCCGACCCTACGTGTGTCTTGGTTTATAAGTTATATTTTTTCTTATATATGTTAGTTTTAAGGTATTTATCTATGGTCCCTTTATTTATTTTGAATTCTATGTAAGCATTGTTTCCTGTAATAAATAAATTATTATTACTATTACCTACTTAAGGTTACATTTGTTTTTGTAATTAAAATTAAACGGTAGTAACACGAGCAATATTTTATTGCTTTTCTAACAACTTTCAACTACAGTAGTAAGACTGGTAAACACTTTACCGGTGTTACTACTGGTAGTAAGAATGGTAGTAACACGGGCAATAAACGCATTATTCTACGCAAAATTCAAAACTACGTTCACATTTATATTATTTGATTTAAACCATTACAATAACTGTACCATTTTTTCTGCAGATTAGTTATATTTAATAAAAAATGAACCATATATTTTATGATGCCCTCCTAACTAATGACACGTATTTCCAAGATTTATGTATAAGTAGACCTTCTTCAGAGTTCTTCGATGAGTTATCGATATTAGAAACTTGTCTACTTAGACAGGCAATTTACTAAAAGTTAGAATTAATCTAAACTTTACAGGACAGGCTTGATTGAATGGTTCTCGTGAATGTTATTGGTTGAAGCGACGGGACTGTCAACTTAGTCTTGCTTAAAGTATAACTTAAATTACAATTATTTATTGTCACTCCGAAATCTTAGAAATAAGTAAAAGATATTATATTTTGATTAAGGATCTTATCGCAAGTGCTAAGATCTGAAGGACTAGTATTCCTTCAGATCTTAGCACTTGCGATAAGATTTATAATTATTGTTAACATAAAATGTTTTTGTTTTATAGTTTAAAGCATAATAAAAATAAATTTATGGTCATACCGCACTTATCAGTTCGCCTTTTTAACCGACTTCAAAAAGGAGGAGATTATCAAATCGACTGTATGTTTTTTTACCTCATAACTATTTACTGGATGTACCGATTTTGAAGATTCTTTTTATTTCGATCTTTGGAAGCTGGTGCTAGTCATGTGGTCCTATTTAAATTTGATTGACAGCTTTTGCGTTATCCCTTATAATTCCTATTTAATTGACATCGATGATATCGTAATCTTATCACTTGTGTGTCTAAAAGATCACGAGATAGTTTCCCGAAAATTTATATACTTCAAACACTAAAAAGAAAACAAATAATTATTTTTAAGTAAAAACACCGCCTTCAAAACTAAAAGCAGAAAATTAAAAATTCTATTAATAAAAATCGAAATGTTTTTTTGAGGTTGGTGCCGTTGCCAACCTCGATATTTGGAATAAACGTTGTTACTTGTATTTGGGGCTGACCTCAAAAAAATATTTAGTTTTTTATAAACAATTTTTTTTTTCTCCGTTTGCGGTTTTTTTTTGCTATAAAAAAGACGATGCGCTACGTTTCATAGCCGATCCGTAGCGTTATAGTAAAAAAAGGCGTTTCCTTTCAAAATTGATAAATGCTCCCGCTTTTAAATGGTCTCACTAAAGCTAGGGTTGGCGGGAAGAGATCTCTGTTAGAGATAAGCTCACCTTTGTACATGTCTTTCTTACTGCTTTACAATTGTTATTTTATGTGTGCAATGAAGGATTCATTAAATGTGCTACCAACTTTAGGTAGTTAAAAATAATTAAATAATACAAAGCTCAAAACCTTATTCCAAGGAGGTTTGGTGTCATTCAGGCGGACGGTGGTAAGAATCAAATGCCAAATCCTATATCCATATCGATAACAAAACATACTGTACCGACTCCAAATAAATGGGGATCAGGGTAGGAGATGAAAACGTACAAGAATTAGGAATAATTATATTCTTAATCAAATCCCCAAGTTTATCCTATTAAACCGAATAACCGCCATCTGCCTCCCTGGTCTAGTGGTTTGTGCACCATAGAGGTCACGGGTTCAATTTCCAGGGGAAAATATTTTTGTGCTCAACTTGGTTTATGGTAGAACTTGTTTTAAGTCCGCCTGCCTAGCCGCCACCATCTAATGGAATTCTATAAGATTGTTTTTATGTTATTATTTTATGTTACGTTTAATATGACTTCACACTAAGGTTACAGGTAGACTGACAATCTTATTAAAATATAAAGATACCTACAATTTTACACTATTGTTCGGTAATAAAAATTACGTTAGCCGAAAAAGTTTGTCAGTTTCTGATTACGTATTATAATGTTTTACGAAAATATTCTCTAAACATTTTACTTTCCTTGAATTTACTTTACATTGTCACTAACAAGATAATAATATGGGTTATGCCTGTAATAAATAAATTTTATTTCATTTTACATAAAGACGATCGTGTCACGAAGATAATTTTCAGTGTGGCGAACAAACATATCATTGCTTACAAACATTTTTAGCACACATTTTAAAAATTCACTTCGAAAACATAATTTTTAAACCCGTTCAATTGCTACGGCGCGTCGTAGACTATCGTCTACGAGCTACGTCGTAGTACCGTAGAATTTTCTGTAGCAGAAGTTACATCGATTTTTATTATTATTATGTCTATATGAAAACTTTTATAGAGACTCTTTCACCTCTGAATAAAATAAATGTTGAGGTTGGTATCCATCAATAGAACGAATTTTCTTGTGTCAATATATAATGTAAGATAACATTTCAGCCAACCAGCAGACAAGATTGTAGTTTTTTGCTAACCTCTTTATAAGAAAATGGAATATTACATAACAGACTAACATATATATGTCTTATCTGCTAGCTGAATTAGATTTAAGCGATATTAAAAAGTAATCTTTATTAATAGTAACCAAATTAGTACTCGAAATTGAATGAATGAAAAATCGGGAGTGGTCTCCCTTTGACATTCTCGACTACCGAAAACGACTCAAAAGTTGAAAGAAACCTTATATTTTAATGCCATACATGCATGTTAAATTTTGGTCACCCATCCGAGTACCGACCGCGCACTTGGTTGCTTAACTTTCGTGATCGACGACTCCAAAGTTGATAGAAATCTTATATTTTGATGTCATACATGCATGTTGAATTTGGTTGCAATAAGTTAAAGCATACTCGATTTATAGTGCTAACGGACAGACACACATACACACACACCGACATAATTCCAAAAAAAAAATATTTTTGGACTCAGGGAGGTCCCAAACGTGTAAATCCGTGAAAATCTCGAGGTCGAATTTTTTTACGACTACATGACTTCCTCTATGCTACGTATACGAGAAAGAAAAAATGTGATAAGATAAATATATCAAGCCAAAGAAATATGCAAGGATTGAATCAAGTAGAAAGAAATGACCTCTGCCTACCGTTATTGCCCTATGGGTGAAAAACGTGACTGTATTTACGTATGTATTAGTAGCGATAGGATGAAAAATTTTTTTCTAAATACATTCAATTTTCATTGCTATTTCGTCTTTGTTTACGGACTGTGTCCAATGTATTTTGCCTTAATTTCGTCTACATAAATAAAAGTATAAAACTCTGCTCGAAAAGTGAATAACACTTAATCGCGTAAACTTTTGAAAGACTATAAAATGCTATTAAGGTCGCTTCACATGGCTCATTAACGTCACATCAGTGATTGACGCAGTGAACATTATCAACTCCGTACGTAGCTCGGGGGTGTAATGCGGTTAACACAGCACATGCAATGAACAATCGGCCTTATTCTACATAGGTACATAAGCGAAATTCGCTTATGATCCCTGAATGAAATCTCCACCTGACTTCCATATCAGCGCCGTGAATGAACCGTTGCATTTTAAAGATAAAGCTTATTATGATGACATGTTTACTGTAACGAAACTAACATAACGTTACTATAGTATTTATTGCTTATAACACAAGGTCAAAATTAAGAAAAATATATTTAAGTTCTTGTAATTCTGAGGTGGGGTTGCTAGACTCCTAACTTGAGGTATACCGATAACATTTTCGATAGAGCACGCTTTTGAAGTTAGATTACTATTTCCCGGGACACATTGTATAGGTACTATAAATAAATGCATTTGAACTGCAACACAATATTTGAACCAACGAGAACAAAAATAAATTGCGAAATTTCACTTTCTCTTGAATTTACGAGCACAGCTAGAAGGTATGAATATATATTTCTACGCTCACACCAATTATCTAGCCCAAATAAAGTATCGTTAAGAACTTGTGTTATGGATACTAGATAACGGACAAATTTAATATACATAATAGTATAGATATTTTTATAAATAAACTTAAATAAATACATAAACAACCATGACTCGTGAACAAATGTTCGTGTTTATCACACAAACATTTGCCCCTACCAGGACTCGAATCCGGACCGCTTGATGTGTAGGCAGCGTTACTGACCACTCCACCACGACGGCGACTAAATAAACTTCGTCAAATCACAAAATAATTCATATTTACAAACACATGTACATTGTAAACAAATATTCCCTATCACTGCGCGTCAATACGGACGGTTTGTGCATCAAAATAACTTAACACTAACAATTTTGAAAAATTCTCCCGACGCAATTCTTTCTGCGCCAAAACACCCCCAAATACTACTTTTATCTAATCTATATAAAAGAGAAACTATACTATGAAATGTGTGTGTGTGTGTAAATGTGAGTGTGTGTGAGTGTGGTGTGTGTACCTTGTGTGTCTGTGTGCAAGTATTGTAATGTATCCTTGATTCTGTAAAACATTATATAAGTAACCTTTGAACATACAGTCCTCTTTTATTTAACGTCCCGTAGCGAAAAATCTAACACTAGCCTTATATAATGTTTTGACAGTAATGATTTACTTTCACACAATTTAATGCGAAGCTTACGACTCTTTGGGGAAAGAAAACAACATTTCCCTGCGAGTTCAAACCTACATCTATTTTCGTAACTTGAAAAGGCGGTTATTGCTCTCGCCGACGAGACTAGTACGATTTGGCCTCTCAAAATAAATGGTTGTGTGTACAGAGATCAACTTTTACCTCATAATTAATTTACTGTAGACAAAAAACCAGGCGACAGGCTGGCAACCTATCATTATTTTGGGGTACACTGTATGGCCAATCTATACATAGTATAAAACAAAGTCGCTATCCACCGTCTGTGTGTCCCTATGTATGCTTAGATCTTTAAAACTATGCAACGGATTTTGATGCGGTTTTTTTAATAGATAGAGTGATTCTTAAGGAAGGTTTATGTGTATAATACATGCATATCTACATAAGCATTGCACCCGTGCGAAGCCTCGGCGGGTCGTTAGTACCACATAAAGAGAAAAAAACTAAGTCTGTACGTTTTCCCTTTATTTTTCAAAATTTGACATACCTGTATTCACAGTATTATTTAAATATTAGAATTTTGAAAGGAGAGAGATTTTAGAGAGAAGACATAGTTTTTACTATGTTAAAAACCTTTATAACCCATTCTATTTATTTCATAAGCATCGGATATGAAAAAGGGGTAGTAAAAAGTTTTCTCAGTACGCAAGCTATCGTCTTAAGAAAATCACTCTCGTGAATTCCTATTGATAATTTGTTTCACAGTTGTGCAGTAAAGATTTGCCAAAAATCCTTAGAGAATAGTCGATCAACGGTTTTAGCGATACAGGATCACAAGGATATAAGCCAGCAAGAAGGAAAGTATAAAGAGACGTTAATAATAAGGATGTTGAGGTTTGTGAAGGATTTTGCATAGTAAATATAAATCCTTTTATTCGCTCATCCGTCAAGGCCTTTTTATTAAATACAGCGCATCTGTCCCACCATTTCCGCAGTACTTAATTCTGGTGTCGGAACAGACGAGAGGTTATGGGAGCCACTTTAATTTTGTCCCTATTTCTGAGACATAGTCAAAGTTGTCGATATCAATCGATAAACATATCATTATTTTTTATCGATTAGATACGTATGTCAAATTTTACCCTCATATTTTATCGACAGTTTAGTGCTGCACTGCGTGCGTGTTTGATAAAGAATTTTATCTAAAAGTAAATTCCGTTCGAAGAAACCTTTCAGACGCCTTGAATAACTGGCTATTTATCCTGCCCTTTATTGGCCATTTTCATAAACAATTCAGTAAACGTAGCCAAGAAAATTTACCACCTACGACCTACGTGTGTGACTTGGATAACGCCTAGACCTAGTAAACGGATCCACAATTGTATCTATTGCCTATTCACCAGACATCTCAGGTACCTTATTTTATATAACTCTAAAATATAAAAGAAATACTGCCAATACCAAATACAAATGCTTTGGCTGTCATTGTTAAAAGATGTATTATATTACCTTACAGTAAGCCTGAATTTTTCATAAAAGTCATGTGATACCGGCAGAGTAGAATATTATCACCCCGATATCCGCCATTTGCTTGTCGGACGTTGAAGACTTAGGTCGGTTGAAGTGGTGATCGATGTGATTTGCAGTGAGTCATTTATTTCATCCTTATTATTCGGTTATTGTGTAAAGAGTTGTTTTCTGTGCAGTTACTTGTTATTTGTTGTGAAAATCTAATTGAAAGTAAAATTGTTTTAAGTTACGATAATAATTATTTATTGTTATTTTATTCCATTCCTGATTCCTAAAAATATTCTTTAATTTTTATGAATATTTGTAGTTTAAACCAGAACCTTAATATCATGACAAATAAACACCTATATTTTTATTTTATGTAAATGTAGACAATGTAGTTATTTATTCTTAGATGGATAATTGTATGACACATGCAATTAATAGGATTATTTTGTTTGTACTAATGTATTAGGTATTGGATTTATATTTTGGTATGCCACACATTGTATTCTCATAGGTATATTTATTAACCAGAGGATCATAAATGTATGATAAGCACCTAAATTTAAAGGAATCTATCTAGCATTAACACAAAATGGTGGTAGGTATCAAAGGTTAAATTAATTAGTTCATTAATGTGATTAATTGAATTATATAGAAAAGCTTTTACAAGATAAATTATTATTATAAATGAGCCAAACGCGTGAGAGTAATAATCTCTTTCTGTGTTCTGTGGTAATAACTGCCCAAAATTTACGCATGTAAAACTGTAATTTTATTTATATTGTTATTATCTATTGACATGTAATGATGTTTACAATAATTACAATTCATAAATAACTCTAATTAGAATTAGAGTTATTTATGAATTGTAAAAACATTGATATTTTTTGTATCACTGAACACTGGTTGAAAAGTCATCAGCTTATGTTCAATTTTAATAATCACCAGGTTGTTAGCTCATTCAGCAGGACAAACTTGAGGCATGGTGGTTCTTTAATTGTAACTAGGAATAATATTAAATCCAAAGAAAGAATTGACCTTGTGAGCTTGTCTGTTGAGCGAGTTACGGAAATAGCATGTATCGAGTTTGAGCATTTCATTGTTATGAGTGTATACAAACCTCCATGTGCGCCCTATGAGTCATTCCAAAAAATTATGGAGGATGCCCTTTTTAAAATCAGTGGTAGTCATAAAACAATTGTTATCTGTGGTGATTTTAATATTAATATTTTAGAAAAAAGTGCCTTGACGAGTAACTTTTTAAATTTATTTAAGTCCTATGACTTACATAATTGTTTTAACGAGCCCACGAGAATTACTGCCACAAGTGCTACCTGCATTGACAACATTTTTTCTAACATTAAGCCTAATCAGAAATCCATAATTAATTTGTTACACTCTGATCATTGCGGTCAGTTAATCTCATTTTATAGGAAAAAACCTACCTCTCAAAGAACCAAGGTTAATTTTGTTCCTGTGACTATTAGTAGACTAGAAAAGTTTAAAAATAATTTGATTCAGAAACTACCAAGGATGCCTTTTCAGAACTGTACTGAGTACTTGTATACTGCTTTGTTCAAACTTATTAGTGAGGAATTCAGTAAAAACTTTACAACAAAAACAATAACAATCGGCAACCGTCCATCCTTCAGTGAGTGGGCCACTGCTGGTATATATAAAAGCCGAAACAAATTATATGAATTGTACGGTGAAAAATCGTACAATTTTAACCCCACGTTTATTAATTATGTAAAAAATTACTCTATTACTTTTAGACGAGCCTGTGCCACTGCTAAGTCCATTTATTTGAAAAATAAAATAACCAGAGCTCAAAATAAAATTAAGGAAACGTGGAATATTATTAATAGCGAAACTGGTAGAGCTCCCAGACGCGTTCGTGATTTCAATTTAAATGTAAACAATGTAAATATCAAAGATGATTTAAAGATTGCATCTGAGTTTGAAAAATTTTTCACAGAAATCCCTTTCTTAACAACTAAAACACTAAGTTCATCTTCGACAACAGCTGAAACACTACTTATGGAAAGTGTATGTAAATGCGATGCTAATTTTGAATTCACATCTGTCAACTACAAAGATATTATAAAGATATTTAAATCCATCGATATAAAGAAAACTATGGACCTTTGGGGACTTTCTGTTAAAACTGTTTCAAGTATAATAGATATAATTGCCCCTTACTTGGCTATCGTGTATAATAGCAGTATAGCTTCGGGTGTATTTCCTGACTTGATGAAACATAGCAAAGTCGTACCTTTATTTAAGTCTGGAGATGCTTCGGACCCCACGAATTTTCGACCAATCTCTATATTACCAACACTTAGTAAAATCTTTGAAAAGTTAATGCTTAATCAACTCCTCAATCATTTCGTAAAATACAGTTTGCTACATAAAAACCAATTCGGCTTTACGAGGGGTCGGTCAACTATTGATGCAGGAGTTGAATTATTGAAAAACATATATTCAGCTTGGGAGGATTCACAGGATGCTTTGGGAGTATTCTGTGATTTATCCAAGGCTTTCGACTGTGTAAATCATGATACTCTTGTCAGGAAATTACATCACTATGGCGTTAGAAATAGGGCTCTCGACCTTTTGACATCTTACTTGAGTAATAGAATTCAAAGGGTCGATATAAATGGTCAAAGATCTTCTGGAGCTGCGGTTACAATAGGAGTTCCACAGGGTTCAATTCTTGGTCCTTTTCTGTTCTTGATATATATTAATGATCTACCTTACTGTGTAAATAAAAGTCATGATATAGTGTTGTTTGCAGATGATACATCTCTGATATTTAAAATAAACAGACGAATGACTAATTATGACGAAGTAAACAACGCACTATCTAAAGTAGTAGATTGGTTTAACATTAACAATTTGCTTTTAAACGAAAATAAAACCAAATTAGTTAAGTTTTGCACACCCAATGTGAAACGGGTTGAAACAAATATACAAATAAATGGTATAGGATTAGAACCTGTTGAATCGACTATTTTCTTGGGCATAATGTTAGATGCTAAATTGCAATGGGGTCCACATATTGAACGAATGTCTGGTAAACTTAGTTCAGCTGCGTATGCAGTTAAAACTATCAGACGACTTACTGATGTAGACACAGCCAGAATTGTATACTTTAGTTATTTCCATAGCATTATGTCATATGGAATTCTTCTCTGGGGGAATGCTGCGGACATTAACACCATATTTGTCTTACAAAAACGAGCAGTAAGAGCTATTTATCAATTAGGACCTCGGGTTTCACTCAGGGAAAAGTTTAAAGAAATAAATATTCTAACAGTGGCATCACAATACATATTTGAAAATCTAATTTACGTAAGGAAAAACATAAAAAACTTTTCTGAAAAGTGTGACACTCATAATATTAATACTAGAAAAAAACATAATCTAGTGGTACATGCTACTCGTCTCCACAGAATAAGCAATTCTTTTATGGGGCAATGTATACGCTTTTATAACAAACTCCCAAATAATATTCGAGATCTACCTGTTAATAAGTTCAAAACTGCTATTAAATCTAAACTGTATAATAAAGCTTACTATAAAATAACTGATTACATAAATGATTCTAACGCTTGGGGGTGAATTTGTTCATGATCTATGCATCCAAAATATAATATATTAATTACACAGATTATCAACCTTGTGTCTTATAGTTAACTAAGAAACATAATTTAAATTTGTTCTAGATTATAATCAAGAAGCATGTGTATGTCATTCTCACTAAAAAGGTCTTGTGGCGGTGTCGTCTTGCGTCGGGTCGTTACGTTCCCTAAAATATGGTTGAGCGAAGCGATGGCTGATTCCTGCGTCATGCCTGTGAACAGGTGCCGCCAATGAGACCTGGTCATCTCATGTTTTCTTGAACTTTTTATTTTTATTTGATGTAAATGTTAGACAATGTAGTTGTTTATTCTTAGATGGATAATTGTATGACACATGCCATTAATAGGATAATTTTGTTTGTGTTATGATATTGTTTATATAACTAATGTATTAGGTATTGTTTTTTTTTTTATTTTGGTATGCACACATTGTATTCTTATAGATATATTTATTAACCAAAGGATCATAAATGTATGCTTAGCACCTAAATTGAGCAAAATCTATCTAACAATAACAAAAAATGGTGGTGGGTATAAGACTTAAATTAATTAGTTCATTAATGTGATTAGTTGAATTGTATAGAAAAGCTTTTACAACATAAATTATTATTATAAATGAACCAAATGCGTGGGAGTAATAACTGCCCAAAATTTACGCATGTAAAACTGTAATTTTAATTATATTATTATTATCTATTGACCTGTAATGATGTTTTGAAATCATTACCAAATTGTAAGCTGTGGAGTTTCTTTCGCCATTTCTTCTCCATCTCAGCATAATAATATTATCGTCCCGAAATGGTGGTAGGGTTTTGACGATTTAAAAGTACTTAGCAAAGTCCATTTAAATAAAGAGCTTTTCATTTCATTTCATTTCATTTTCATTTCATTTCATTTTGAAATCATTACCAAATTATAAGCTGTGGAGTTTCTTTCGCCATTTCTTCTCCATCTCAGCATAATAATTATTTTGTCGCGAAATGGTGGTAGGGTTTTAACGATTTAAAAGTACTTAGCAAATTCTATTCAAATTAAGAACTTTTTCATTTTCATTCATATATTAATCTCTCTTAATTTGGATTGTTATGCTGCGCGAAAATAAAATTAAAATATCCCTGGTCACCTTATGAACGTAGTATGAGGAAGCAATTTTCATGAGTACACACGTCTCAAATCAAACGCGACAGGAATAACCTTTCGTAGCTTTCTCATCAGCATTCATTTCACAACCGAAGTCGCAGAATGTTTCACGTGAGTCCTACTAATTGGGGAATTTAGGCAAGTGAGGGCACCATGAAATGTGATGGTTACAGATGACTTTTTACCGTAGCAAAGTCGGGTTCTTTCTATTTTTAATGTCATTTGTAGTAAAAGTGTTAATTTACGGTTCGAGCTGTGCGAACTTTTTACTATGGAATGCCATAGTATTTATATTTGATAGGAAGGTCCGCTGGTTACTGAACACTACACATAGATCTGCCACATAGATTTATTAACTGACGTTTATAGATTGGCAATGAGTTGACTAGGGTGAGACCAAAAAAATACACCGATGTATGCGTAATGCGCATGTGTGCATGAGAAATAGTACTGCAGTCTGCCAGTTGCTGTCTTTGCTACGTGACTGACAGGCCTCCTTAGGCCGCCTGCGTGTACGTGAAATGGTCTCGTCTATCTCTCTCGCTCTAATATACGCGTTAGTATGCTCTTCCTTTTTTACATTGCCGATCTACAGTTTCCTATATCTATGATCTGCCACCTTTATGTTTCGACTGATAAAGTACATTTAAATCTATTTATTACAGACTTATTTGTCAACTGGCGACTATGAGTCACCTCCAGTCCTGTAGTCATTTAGTTAAATTGGATATTGACGATCTTTTTCTAAACAAAATTTTCTTTTGTGTGGTTATAAAAAATAACTTTAAATTTACACCCACCAATGTACGCATAAGTAGGTACCTATATTCAATTTATTGTAACGTTTGTGTAGCTCGCTGTACGTTAACGTCAGATTTTCAAGACCAAGCGTGTTGATGACAAAAAAACTCAACAAAAATAACCGCCTTCAAAACTAAAGACGGAGACATAAAAATTTGGTTTAGAAAAATGAGATTTTTTTTGAGGTCGGCCCCAAATACAAGTGACAACGTTTATTCCAAATATTGAAGTACGCACCGACCTCAAAAAACATTTAGATTTTTCAAAATTTTTATTTCTCTGTTTTTAGTTTGGAAGGCGTTTTTTTATTTAAAAACAATGAATTTTTTGCTTAATATTAATGTTTTAGATATAGACATTTTCAGGAAACTATCTCCAGATCTTTTAGATACACCTGTGATTATATTACTAAATCATTGATGACAATTAAATAGGCTTATATCTTATTAGGGATAAGTCAAAAAGTGCTCGTCAGATTTCGATCAAATTAAAATAGGACCACATGACAAGCACCAGCTTCCAAAGGTGGAAAGAATCTTCAAAATTGGTACACCCAGTAAAGAGTTGTGAGGTAACAAACATAAAAAACGAGCGAGGTTCACAGTCGCCAGTTGACGAAAGAGCCGCTATTACAGAAATTTTGTGGCGTTTTTCTACTATAATTTGCATGCTCATCATTATAACAGCCTTTATATTTGGACCCACTGCTGGGACACAAGGGCTCTCCGTATCATCGAAGGAAGCTTAGGCTGTAGTCCACCACTCTTGCCCAATGCGGATTGGTGGACGGAGTATAAGGTGATCAATACCCTTTACTGATCCCTTAGTCGCCTTCTACGACACTCATTAGAGGATGGGGTGATGCTATTCTACTCGGCCGACATCACATGGCAAAACCGGATTGGAATCTGTTGCGTAGCTTAAGGTTACAACCTTACAAAAAGAACGACTTTATTTTATACTATGTATATATTTATTTGTAGGTTTATAAAAGTACCTAGATATACATGTGTGTATCTGTGTTATGTCTTTACCTTCGTATTGTTAGATTTTGAGTCACTGCATCGCTATCTTTATTCTATGTTACACGTATTGTATCAAATTCTATTCATCCTAAGGTTGTCTAGAAGAGATTGCTTTTAGCTACAAATCCCATTTGTACATTTTATTGTTAATAACTTTGTATGTAATCTTTTATTTGGTGTAGATTTGCAATAAATTTTTTTTCGGTCCTATTCTAAAAATAATTAAATGTTACGGGACACGAACCCGTGAGATTTCGGTGGCTGTGCTATTGTTTGTTAAACAGCTACACAGGACAATATTGATGCGCTGTTTCTTTGCTTGTTAAGCAACATCCTTTACTTATATGATCTGAGGCAACATCTATTTGTAAAATAACGTTCGCAAAGAAATCCACTTTAATAATAAAGAACTACTTTCTTCAATAAAATTTGTATTCAGCGGAACTCAGCGCTATAATATTATCGATACTTCACTTTTATTCTTGAATATTGACAAAAGACGCAATTCTTTCACATTATCCGTAACAGATATTACAATATTATCAATAAATATGTGAACTCGATAAGTAATAACATTTGCTTCGGTAAAGACCGGAGATAAAAAACGTCTCCTACACACACTGAGGATAAATATCATTTAAATTTGTTTTGTTTCGTAAAAAATAAAATAATGCCTCGCTTCCATTGCTACAATAAACACGCGTCCTTTCATATGTGTGGTGTATTTGTATGTACATGTAAGTATTTGTTAAATGACATAAAAATCAAACACACAAAATGCAATCACGCCAGTAAAACTAAAAGGGGTTCAGCAGACCCTCAGGTATCATTTGGTTAGACAGATAGCCATGCCTGGCATTATGAGCCATATAGTCATTAACCATATAATCTTCTTTCAAACAATCCAAGCTAAGTGTAAGGCCTCAATAGGACTTACTTAGAGGCTAGTTTACAAGGTGGTAGACCCATATATAGGGTCATCTAGGTAGGTACCATCGCCTTTCTCATTTCTGCCGTGAAGCAGTTCGCTGTGTTCCGGATTGAAGGGAAAGGTAACCAGTATAATTACTGGGCATGAAAGACATATCATGTTAGTCCCCAGGATGGCAACGCACTTGCAGTGATAAGTGATTTACCCTTAATATTGCAAGTGTCTATCGGTGACAATAACGACTTAACCTGGTGTTAAGTGGTTACCGTCGCAGCTTGTTTGTCATGTCGTAGTATTAAAAAAAACAGGTCGCAGTGACGCAAAAAGCCAGAAAGCATTGTCGAAATAATAATAGCAAATTCATATCTTTTAGTTATTTATGCTGCAAGTAATAACCCCAAAGTTCATTGAATAAGCATGATAATAATTAGTGACGCGGTGTGTCTTTGATGCTTTGACGATAATGTTTCTTGATGTTAAAAGAATCAGGAAAAAAGTTGGGGCTATAACTGTCTATCGAGTACAGTACGAAAAACTGATTACAATATTGTTGAAAAAAATGTCCCAACTGACGACCTATCCAATTTGCCATTAAGACTTATAAAATCTCAATTTGCGAATTCCGAATCGTTATTATCAATTGACGAGTTTTAAAAGTACCTAACTTACATTACTTTATTATTTCAAGGGAAATAAATTATTAATACAATATTCGGGAGGACGAAATCAGGCCGAGGGTGAATTAAAAATTTCATTTGATTCCAGAGAAGTTCCAGGGCGTAATTGATTCAGTCCCGGAATCCCTGGCAATCGCTCAGAGACAAGTGAGATATTACAAATAATTATTTTCCAAGTCAACATAAATTACTAATATTTTATTCTTAGCATCCCGAAAAGCTTCGGGAATAATTGGTTTTTATAAGAGAATATAAGAAATTAAAATGTGAACATTTCTTTATTAAACTTAGATATCAATCTCAGCAATAAAATAATTTATTCATTGTTTCACGTTTATCTAATTAAATAAGGATGTAATTTCACTTTGATCTCGGTCTTATCCTTACGCTCCCGTCCTGAAAAAGTTAGGGCATATGGTAAATATTTGTAGGGGCAAGGGTTTACCATCACGCGGGCTTTGGGAGTTTTTGTCATCGGTATTTAAATCAATAATACAACACTACACAACGGAAAATAGTTCACATAATTTTGTTTTAAATCGACTGCGATTTGATCATAGATATAGAAAACTGTACATCGACAATGCGAAAGAGCATACCAACGCGTATTAGAGATAAGTAGACGATACCATTTCACGTACACGCATGTGGCCTTTTTTTTATGACGGGTCGGTCAAAAGCATTTATGCATCGTCCCTGCGGGGTGGTGCCAACCGCAGGGGAAATGTGGGACTCGAGGTAAAGACGTTCCCTCCATACCCACTAAACATCTTCCCCGGCCTGACCTCCAGTGCGCTATTGCGGGACGGCTCGGGATCTGCGCACGTGAGCGCAACTACACCGAGACTGTCCCAACGTTGCCCGTCTAGTCCCGTCACTCCTTGTGCACCAATTGGTAGCCAGCAGCCCACAGGGGCTACCGACTAACGCCAGCCCCTGTGGGCCGCTGGCCGACGCCGGCCTTATAGGCCGCCTCCTGGCGCGTCCTCCAGACGAGGACACCGGGAGCAGCCATCGGACCGCATCTAGAGGACTTCGGGCGCGGTTGTGGCCCTGGAAAGGGCCGTTCGTAACTAGCCGTGGTGAGAAAACAACTCGACGATGGCATGTGACTTCGAATGCCAAGCGGCCACACTTGACAGCAAAAGCCACACAACCGCCATAAAAGTTTCACCACCACGTTACCAGGGTCCGCCACGAGGAGGCTTCCGGAAGTGGACCCCACACGCATGTGCAAAAGGAGGCCTGTCAGTCGCGTAGAAAAGACAGCATTTTTTTTTACAATAACTTCATCATTTCAGCCGATAGATGCCTACTGTTGGACATAGGCCTCCCCCAAGGATCTCTAAACTGGTCAGTCCTGCGCAGCCCGCATCCAGCGGCTTCCCGCGATCTTTACCAGAGCGTTAGTCCTACTTGTGGGGGGCCTAACAACGCTGCGTCTGCAGGTACGTGGTCGCCACTCGAGGACCTTTCCGCCACAACGGCCGTCAGTCCTTCTCGTAATGTGCCTTGCCCACTGTCACTTAAGGTTCGCAATTCTTTGGGCTATATCGGTGACCTTGGTTCTCCTCATGTTTTACACGATATGCTTTAAAATTAAACATAATTAGATATTCAGAATCATATCGTATTTCAAGTGGAACGATAAATGCGTAGTACATTACGGCATGGTATAAATATTTTATGACACCATAAATTTTCAAGTCTCCTTTCACAGATATAAAACAAGATAGTCATACATAAATCTCATAAATATTTAGTAGCTACTGATTTCAAAGACATGATTCATGCGTCCAGTTTATATGTAATTTGCAATAAGGAAAGCGCCGTTAAAATAAAATGTTAATGTGTTTGCTAGATCTCATAAATCTTCTGCGGAGTAGCATTTAGGGAATTGACAAATACATTTAAAGAAAGACCCTGCCATCGTGAGGTTCTTCAAAAATTTTGTAAGGGAAGTAACTGATTGACCATTTTTATTATCCTCTTTGTTGCACTTGAAAATATATATAAACAATTTACATAGAATTACATAGTTTGCAAGGGCGGACTTATCCCTTCTAATCTAATTTGAAACGGAATGCTCGTCCGGTTGTTGTGTAGGTATATTGATTTTGCCAAGACAACGTGCAAATGAGGCTTACTCGACAGTCATGGGTGACAATGGACGGCTGAGGAAAAAAATGTTTTCTTAATACTTATCCCTATTTTTTACTCACTATGAGCAACATAAGATAAGACTACACTACTTTTGCCGATTCAAAGATCCATGCTATTGTTACCAAAGTAATAAGTGAAACTAAAAATATATTAACCCAAATTTCCTCTCAAATGAACTAACAAGTTATGAAAATGCAATTTTACTTTGTTTGTGGGAAAAGCTATTTTATTTCTAACAAATGTCCGATATTAACAATAGACCATACCGGTTTCGCGTAAAAGTAGGACTTTAAAGAGGAAATTCTAAAAGGTTCCACAAATCTTCGTAAACAGCAATTTTCCTCGAAGTGAAGAATATCTCTCAGATTCTAAGAAAAATGGAACGCTATTTGTTCTGTCGTAGAGTTTGATCGGCTCTAATCGCCGGGACGCCGGAGAAGGGCACTCTAGTAAGGAAAAACTTGATTTGGCTCCAAATGCTGTTGACAGAGCCCTAAGCGTGCCTACTGGCTGGCGGTGGTGCGAGAGATAGGATGTAAGCGGAACATACTACATACTATGTAAGTATCTAGTATGTTCCACTATGACGAGTATGTTCATAATCCCACGAGGGTTTGAGCAGAGCCTAACATTCTGGCTGTGTGGCCCATGTAGTTCCTCCAAATAGTGACCCGCCTGTCTCCTACATAAAAGGAGCAGAAAACCCAAAAAGTAACAACCCTTAGCAAACAATCTATCGCAAAATCAACTACCAGGACAGATGTCACAATCATCTCAGCAGTCAGGGTAAGCGGAATGATCAATGGATATGATGATCGCATTTATTTTTTCACCGTTTGGGACATCTAGATAATAGGATCCCATATCCTCCAATGGGTATCGTAGAAGGCGACTAATGGATCAGCAGAGGGGTATTTCTGCGTGGTGGACTGCTGCCTAAGCCTTCTTCGATAACAAGGAGAGGCCTTGTGTCTCAGCAGACGGTCGAATTAAAAAAGCTGTTATGATGATGATGGGATTCATTAATCTTAGAGAAAAAATAAAAAAAAATACTTTGTTGTACTATCATTGACGGTTACTGTTTTAACTTTTATGTGTTCGTCGTTCTATGTATTTCTAGTTAGTACTAAAGTTAGTATTAATGATTTAGTGTAAAATTCATTAAATGTTTTTAAAAGCAAATTATCGTTTCAATGTTAAGAAGTGATTATAATTATTTTTTGTTAATCTACCAAAATTATTATGTTAAAAAAAATCGGGAGTGGTCTCCCCTTGACTTTCTCGTATACCGGAAACGACTCAAAAGTTGATAGATTCCTTATATTTTGATGTCATACATGTATAATTTTGGTCACCCATCCGAGTACTAACCGCGCACTTGGTTGCTTAACTTTCGTGATCAATGACTCAAAAGTTGTTAGAAACCTTATATTTTGATGGGATATATGCATGTCAAATTTGGTTGCAATAAGTTATTTTTTTTTTATTTTTATATTTATTGCTTTAACATGTGGTTTACATCATAGTTGTTACAAATGAAGATTATAGTCCAACACATGAACCCTGCAAGGGTAAAGTTAAGGCATACTCGAGTTATCGTGCTAACCACATGCTAACCCATAGACACACACGCAGACACACACGCAGACATAATTCCAAAAACGGTATTTTTGGACTCAGGGAGGTCCAAAACGAGTAAATCCGTCAAAATCTCGAGTTCGAAGTTTTTGACGATTACAAGACTTCCTCTATACTACGTATACGAGAAAGTAAAAATAAGAGAAAAAGGAAGAATCTTCAAGATATAAAATACACCCTTAGTCGTAAATAATGTCCTCGCTAAAGCTCGTTGCTTACGCCTCAATCATTTATCTTATTTAGCTCTTTCATCACACAAAGGGAACTGAAATATAACAAAAGAAATTAGAATGTGTCGCATGATCACACAAAGAAGCTCTTAAAATTCAACCTCTATGAAAAGCTCGCAATTACGAAACTTAATTCCAGCATGAATTGTTCTGAAAATATTTCCTCAAAGAAATTTATTATGTATGTGTCTCTCTTATTTACAAGTTAATTTATTTTTACAGCTTCAAAAAGATATTGGATTTTAAACTATTGCGCAAGAACGTGAAGGCATTCACATTTTTTTAAAAGCAGTCCGTCAATCAATTAATCATATTATTTATTTGTATCCGTAAGTTTTTTCAAGCCACTCGCAATAGAAGTGCAATCTCAATTCAAGTGAAGGCTAATCTTTACATCTTTCTAAAGCAGTCTGTCAGTCAATCAAATTATTTATTTGTATTAGTATGTTTTTATTTCAAGCCACTCGCATTTTTCAAATTAAGCTTATTAGACATTCGTCTGAATTGCTTTATTATGAAATAGATATATTTGCGACTAGTATAAGTTTATTTAAGAGAGCAGTGTACAATAAGTTAAGCGAAATTGACAATAGTTCAAATTAACCAATGAAACTTTTACAATAGTACCTACTTAAATAACTAAAAATGTTATCTGTGGTTAACGATGTTGGTTTCACAATTAGTAAGATTGTCATATGACTTATAATGTACTTTTAAGATTTATTGTGTAACTGTTTGTTTGACCCCAATAAATGAAAAAAAAAATTAAATATAAATATTTATAATATTATTTATTTTTTGGGAAATAGTAGGTAACCAATAATTATGGGGTAGTACCCGAGAAGCTACTGGATACGGGCAGCGCAGGACCGACCGGTTTGGAGATCTTTGGGGTAGAAATGACGGTACTGAATATGCAATACCATAATTTCATCTCCTAAGAAATAAATTAGTAACTATTCTCAGGAACACCAGATTTCAAATAACATTTATCAACATATGAATAATAATAAAATGTTAGGTACCAATCCGCGTAGAAATTAATTTAACCTCAGTAATTATAGAAATAATTATATTTTCCCGCCCTCTCACCAATTAGCTAGCCGAAATTGAACTTCTATTTTTAGTACTGGAGAACTAATTTCATAACATACAACATTAATTAAATATTATAAATTATTATAACAGCCTTTATAATTCGACCCACTGCTGAGACACAAGGCCTCTCCTTGTCATTGAAGGAGATTTAGGCAGTAGTCCACCACGCTTGCCTAATGCGGATTGGTGGACGGAGTATAAGGTGATCAATACCCCTTTGCTGATCAATTAGTCGGCTTCTACGACACCCATCGGAGGATATGGGATGATGCTATTCTACTCTGCTGGCATCACATAGCTAAAATATAATAAATCAACAACATTAAAAGAAAACTATCATATGATTGGTGTTTATTATCTTAAACATTAAAAGTAAAATCAGTGCAATTAGTAAAATTAAAAGTATTTTTTTACAATTATGCTTGCGTTTGTAAAAAGATTCAAGGTGAAGCATTGTCTCCCAGCAGTGAGTCGAATTATAAAGGCTATGATAGGATAGGATATGATGTTGAAGCTGTATTTTCACCTAGCATTTTCCTCGCTGCAGTGAGGTGAAGTGTATTTCGCTCGACAGCTCCTCTCGCTTGCTCAGTTTCCAATACAAGCACTCGCACCAAAAGTGATTTAGCAGCCTAGCATAACAAATATAATTTTCTGCTTATTTCACATTAATAGTGTTTAATTCTCGTTAGCTTTTAGGTGTATGAGAAAATAACAAGTCAGTTCTAAGTCGTATAAATTCTGTGAAATCGCATGTAACATCCTTACATGCAAGGAAATACTAGGATAGACCCCTGGGGCTTATGTACGTTTACTCGGGACACTTACTCAACGTAAAACCATTACAGGCCACATGCGACATGAGGGAATAGCTCGTAATGTTACATCTACTTTATGTGCGAGATGTTTTTTTAAGCTCTTCTTAGTTATAACTGAGTGACTTTCAAAAAAGGAAAAGCTTAAATGCATATTTGGCATATTTAAATTACTTATATATGTGACCGGTAATCTTTGGAATACGCTATTCTATAACAATACCTAGGCAATGTATAGAATACCTTAAACGTGTAAGTGATGTATGAAATATTATTTATTTTATACTTGGCCTAGGCAGTGTGTGTCAAAGCCGATTAGCATAATAAAATAAGGAGAATTAAAAAAACAACATGATATATAACGGATGTAAAAGACATGAACTGTCAAACGAAAACCATGTATTCTGCCCACCATCATAAAATTTTTCTTCCTTTAGACTATACCTGGGAAATTGATAGTTACGATTTTATTGATTTTATTGAAAGTCAAAACTTTTTGTTTCATATTTTTATGAAAACATATTCTAAACATTATTTCTTAATTATTGTCCAAAGAAACATTATCATTTTTTTTAGTATTTCATAACAAAATATGGCTTCAAAATGTAAGCGTTCAATGTAGCTCACTCGATGTGCACGGACACAAACGAACAGGGCCGCTGTCTGGCAAATATATTACGGTTTTGCGAGTTGCGTGCGAGTTGAGCGCTTTACGTTGCGCAGTACAATTTGCAATATTTTTTTACACCAAAAAATAAAAATCATTTCCTATGTATTATTTTTTGAAACGTGTCTTATTTTGATGTATAGAATACATGGGTCTCGTTTGGCTGTTCATGTCTTTTACATCCTGTATATATAATCCACCAGTTTGTCCAATTTACATTTTTTTTTAATAGTTAAATTTACAACACCGTCGTGGTGGAGTGGTCAGTATATCTGCCTACACATCAAGAAGTCTGGGTTCGAATCCTGGTAGCGGCAAACATTTGTGTGAGGAACACGAGTATTTGTTGACGAGTCATGGTTGTTTATATTATATTTATTTAAGTTTATTTTTAAAATATCTATAATTATTAGAGATGATACGGATAGTTGTTTGGCCGGATACTGGATAACCGGCGAGCTGCGAGGCCGGATGGCCGGATATTCGGCCCATTGTCTCGTTGCATGTCGTGACGAGTTTAACGCCACAAATGCAATCAGATCAATTCGGGCGGTGTCGCTAAGTTTTTACTACAAAACAAATGCTTTACATATTTACTTTTTATATAAAATTATGGGGTTTTAAAAAGCTTTCTTGTAACTTTTACGACTTTAAATAAAAGTCGTCATAATTATTAGGCATTTTAATGATATTTACCACACAAAGATTAATGTATTGCATTTTACTATAGGAAATTGTCGTAGTAATTAATATGAGGTTTCCGGCCGGATATTGAGGAACTATTCGGTATCCGGTCGGATAGTAAATACAGAGGATAGGCCGAATACCGGATAGTTACCGGATATCCGTTTCATCTTTAATAATTGTTATGTACCTACATTAAAAATGTCCGTTATCTAGTATCCATAACAATTCTTAATGATATACTTTGGGCTAGATAATTGGTGTGTGCGTGGAAATGTATTATTATTATTATATTATAATTATTTTTTATTAGACATTAAGGGCCCTCGCAACAAATTAATATTCACGTACCTACCTAGAATTTCACTGTAATTATTTTAGTCGCCGTCAAATTGAGTAGCAATCTGCTAATTGGGCTCACCCTTAATTAGGACTCTCATTACATTTGAAACAAGTAGCTTTCCTATTAGCGTTAAATTTAACAAAAATCGGGAGTGGTCTCCCCTTGACTTTCTCGTATACCAGAAACGACTCAAAAGTTGAAAGAAACTTTATATTTTGATGCCATACATGCATGTTCAATTTGGTTGCAATAAGTTAAAGCATACTCGAGTTATCGTGCTAACGCACAGACTCACAGACACACACACAGACATAATTGCAAAAACGGTATTTTTGTACTCAGGGTGGTCCAAACGTGTAAATCCGTCAAAATCTCGAGGTCGAATGTTTTGACGATTACAAGTCTTCCTCTATAATACGTATTATACGAGAAAGTAAAAATGTAGCAAGCGTGTAGCAAGACTTTTGAAAGTACTTCTTTTGAAAGTGTCTTGGCAATCGAAAGTACTTCGTTTGAAAGTGTCTTGGCAATGGGCAAGGATTACATAGAGTTATGGCATTCGTTCACTATTATTGTTATAGTTAAGTAAGACATAAATAATATAGAGGAGGTCGATGGCGCCGTGATAGAGCGTTTTTCGTGACGATCACGAAAGGTAAGCTACCAAGTGTGAGGTAGGCACTCGGATGGGTGACCGAAATTTTTTCACGTCGATTTTCCTCCGTGCTTCGGAAGGCACGTTAAGCTGACGGTCCCGGGTGCTGTGGGAAGATAGCAGTCGTTCCAAGGAGGGCTGGTATCAGGAAGGCGTCGTCGGCCATAAAAATCGAATACCATAACCCAGAGCGGTGTTGTCGTAATCAAGACATAATATACTAACCTCAATAAATCTTATAGCAGAGTAGGAGAAATAAGGAAAGAAAGAAAAATAATAATAATAAAAAATCAAGTCATCATCTTTCTAAAAGACAATGTAATCAAACCAGTATACTGCTGATGGTAAATGGTCACCAGATCTTATAGAAACATGCAAACCAGAATGTCACAGCTTAGAAATAGGATCAGGTTTGATGGCGCGTGTAACCTGGTGTCTAGAAACCTAACTCACCTCCAGAAACAGAATACTACGAAAGAAAACACTGTAATCTTACGACTATCACAAATTCGTAAGGTTGGTTTGATCAATGTGTTTTACTTAAACATGCCAGAACCAGTAACGTCAGTAATTATATATCTATGGCCAAGATCAAAACAGATCTGTATGAAATAGAGGACTTCATTTTTTCAAACAAAATCGTTGCTATAGCCCCAATGAAACTCCCCATACTAAGAACTATAATATATGTAAAATTTTAATTGCCATAGAAATTAAAAAACTATTTGAGATTTTGTAATTTAGGCCAAAAACTACCAAGACTACCTCACCACAGGTTTTTCAAGCAATTATTATTTAAGATCAGTATTGAAAATGTAAGATTTCACATTCATAAGAACTTAAAGATTTAGATAATTCCTTGAAGTCTAATCACAATGAGTATGTCTACTTAGAAATTACAGGCATTCGTAGACGTAATTACTTTTTCAATGTTATAAAACCAGCCAACCGAGGATCAAATGAGATTCCTTCCCTCAGCACCGTACATTACTCACGACTAGCACTACCAAGTCGGGTAAAAAGGATTTTTTTTTGTACTTTCCGCGAACGCACGTGACCCAAGTACGGATCCTTGCGAAGAGGCGCATTAGTAGAAAACATATGAGCTACCAATTTGAAGTGAGACGCGGCGTTAATTTAAGTAGACAGAAGCATTCAGCTAGAGCATACTCACACGCGCTCTTTTACGGATACAGTCTTATGGATGCATCACTCCAATAACTCCTTATTACAGAACACCAGAGCTGAAGTCTGAGCCCTTAGAAGCACAATCAATTCTGATTTTTTTAATTGGAACCTTGTAGTCTCCAGACGAAAGTGACACTCCTGTCGACTACGAAATCCTCCTTAATTAAACCAGGCTGGACCATATAATAAAGTCACCGTCTTCTTAAAAATTCTCCGTTGACGCTGTAAATGTCGTCTGAGGCCTTCAGAAATGGTGAATAAAAAATGCCCTTGCTAGACGAAATGCTTCTAATTTAATTCTTCATATCAAGTATCACGGATATTCTGTGTCAATGGGGCTGGATGTTTTTACTTTTGGGTGTATGTGTATAAATTATCCATTACTTGAGTCGCCCGATAATATTTTTATAACAAAATTAGACGTACTTTGTATTCACATATCAAATTGAACTACCTATCACACAAAGTAAAATTACTAACTTTATTACAAAATATTTTTTGCGGTGGCTAAAACTATTATTAACACCTTAGTATTAGGTATATTATCTGTGCTGAAACAGAAAACTGTATCGTGTTGTCACGAAGTACCGCAGCAGCCACGTACGTGTCGCACTTCCGTGTGTCCACTCCCCTCAAACAAGAAAGCACTCTTTCCGATGGGCACTCGGGAAGGCCGTACTTTTGTTCGGAAGGCAAAAGCGCGAGCCGATCGCATTCATGTTCGGTTAAGTAAGCGATTCATTTGAGAACGTGAAAGGAAATATCACTCCGAGTGGGGTGACCCGACCCTATTGGGTATGTGAAAAGATTTTCCTGCGTTAAAGGATTAAATGGTAGGTACTCATCGTTGATGGAAAAATTGATTTCCATGGTCTTCATTCCATGAAGCTTTTCGGTATGCTTTTATCATTCTTGTTTATGTTATTTATTTACGAAGCTCCATGTGAAAGCTGAAAGGGTAGGTCTATCAACGAGTTTCGTGAAAGACTATAACTCTTAATTTTACTTATAATATTAAAGGGGGTTGTTGGCGCCGCGGTCGAATGTTCTTCCTAACGATCACGAAAGCCAAGCTACCAAGGGCGCGGTCGGTACTCGGATGGGTGATCGAATTTTTTTTCATCAACCCATTTTTTCCATGTTTCGGAAAGCACGATAAGCCCAAGGAGGGTTGGGGTCAGGCAGACGGGCTGGTTATAGAATAGAATAGAATAAATTGAGAGTAGGGTAGGAGGAACAAAAACACTTAATTATGTTTTTGTAACTTCGCCATACAAACTTTCATCTCTAATTTCAACCCCTTCATCGATCGATCCCATGGCGTGAAAGCGTAAAGAGTTACTTTCTCATTTCTAATATTAAGAGGGATAGTACCACAAGCTATGAGATAATAATGGTCACAGACACACCTTAATTTTTAAGTTCACTTGTGGATAGACGTGTAAATAGTCTTATCCAGGCGGGATCGTAATCGAGAATAAAATTTGGTGGGGAAAATGGTCTCCGTATCTTGTATGACGAATACCCAAATAAACGAAGCTAAAACACTCACTAACCTGGAGATATCTGCAAGGGCCTTCCTTAACTCGTATAAACGTTCCAGCAATCAGGTGGAGATCAGCTTGAAGATTATATTTTAATAAAATACATGAGAACAGCAAAAATCACAGCTCACGTCACAAGGTACACCGGCAAGTAGTATATGGAGACCGATACATCTCATTGGCGGCATTAATAATAAATTGCAATCGGAAAATTTTGCGACTTCTAGCGCCATCGTTCGGTACAGCGAGTGAATACCTACGCATAATTGCGATTTGCTACAACATTACAGGAGACGAAAAACATTCAAAGCCCTGTGTTTTTAATTGCTTAAACATTTATTAAATAAGATGAAATAAAGTAAATATTGCAGTGAAGCTGCTTAACCAACTTGTGACATACCTTCTAAATGATTTTTCTTGTCGAGAAATTAATACGCACAATAGCCTTGTTTGTACCAGTCGTACCTATCAAGGTCCTAAAAACTTCCAAATTATAACTTAAAAGCCGTTTTGAATATTCTATGCCGCTCCTGGCAAATCTCGAAAAATATCTAAATTCGAGAATATCATAATATCAATTTAGCTTTAATTTCGCTAAAGGGTATTTAATTTTATGAATTGTTTTAACGAGGTTCATTTCCACAAACGCAAGGATTCATTTGTAGAATACATTAATTCGGTATTGCCTTTTGTATAGTCTAGTGAACATTCAAAGTGGGTTATATTTCGTTATAATCAGATGCAGATCAGAGTTTACCTCCATTTGACTTTGGATTCTATTGCTTTGACATAAGAATCTAAGAAGCTTGCCTGTATTTGCTTTCATGTTTAATTGAATAAGTAAATTCTGGTTGATAAAGATCTTACTACATTTCAGGAACAAATGATATTGCCATATTTGTTTCACGTATTTTGAAAAGCACGCAAAATTATAACTACTATTTATTTATGGCTGTGTTGTGAGTCGTGACAAATAAATAAGTTACTACTGGTTGTAACGCAAAGACGAAAACTTGTGCTTTTCAGACACGGAGGCAAAGACACCGCACTGCGGCTCCCCCGCCCCTCATGTGCGATCATGCGTTAGCAGTACTTATACCTTTGTTCTATGAATCGCGGCAAAATTGCCCAGCCCAGTCATCTGCCAAGTGCCGGAATCCATGGTTTCATCGTGTGGGTGCGGGCCCGTAGTATTGCCGAGAGGGGAGCCAGAAGCAGGCCTGGGACTTATGACCGCTGAGGTGTATTATTATCCCCTTGTGTGTCGCGCGGCCTCCTGGAGGTCGCTGTCAAAAATGCCTGTGTGTCGGCCGACCTCCTGGAGGTCGATCCCCCCTCCACAGTTTTCCGATGATGAAAATGATGATTATTATTTTTATTATTTGAAAATATAACTGTACTAATTATATTCTGTTAGCTTATTTTATAATGATTTTAGTGACAAAACCTCACATTTATAAATTTTTTACAAACAAAATATTATTATTTTTTTACACCCGGAAAATTCGCGACGGAAAGTCCGGTAGTAACTGACACATGCGCGAAATTTTACAAAATGGCGGCGACACAATAGGGGTTATTGTACAATAATAATAAATAAAACTATATAACTGTCATATGTCACGTCCAAAAAGCTTTTTCGGGAGTGCTAATTTTGAAAATATTACTTATTTGGAGATCCCGGGAGTGATTTATTCATGTCATTCCACACATCTCAGGACTCTTATCTCCGCTGCATTTCTAAAATAATCCAAAGAAATCAATATCAAAAAGACTACAGATTACAAAGAGTGGTCTGAGCAAATCTTAAATTGAATGAATTCAACAATCCCATGGGGACCAAATCACGTATTTGTACACCCGTGACCTCTAGATCCAATTCGGATGCCTGAACCAATAAAATACATTAAAAAGATAAATTTATAATATCAATAACTAAATTGAAAACTTTAAAAGTTCGCTCCAAACAAATTATCACTTTGATTTGTAATTTCCAACCACATTATACGCACCAGTTTTAATATTCAAAAGCCTCTTTGATGTAGAAACGAGCACCGGAGGGTTAAACTCCAATCGTTAAAAACTAAAAAAAAAATCTCAATACGTTTAATTGTGCAGCTTAAGCAAAGCCTAGGTCAGTGCAATTAGCCTCTAATTACTGCAGCTCAAAGGAGCGAGCAAAAAGGACCAATCCAAGCCAGGCGCCATATTTCTTGAACCTTTGTAGGGGTTAAAATAATGATTATTGCTTTCAAAATGGCTGTAAGTTCGATAATTTCGATATCGAATGTGTCTTTTGTGATTGGAAATCGAATAATATAACGTATTTTTGTTGAATTTATTAATGTCACTGCTTTAAATTTAATGGTCCTCGGTTAGAATCCGGCTTGAAGGACCATAATGAGCCGGCGCTACATCGCCACTAATAAATTAAAATCCACTATTCTCAGCGCATATTCATAATTCATTTATTCATTCATAAGCATGGGTATTACATTGGTTTTCCGTTAATATTAGAAAATATCATATTCTTAGTTTTGAATATTAGAAAATATCATATTCATCATATTCTTGGGTAAACAAAAAATACCTAAGTAATTTACCATACAAAAATACTATCGTGTTACGTACAATCGTCATTCATCTAGGAAAATAGAAGGACAAGACTAATGAACCGACCCCAAACATTTTGGAAGCAGGAGACGAAAAAGGAAAAGACATTTTGAAACGACTCGATGTTAGAAAAGCCTTTTTGAATAAAGGATTTTTAGATTCCAATTTTGCCGTCGCGCGTGTTGACTTTATATTGTCGGCCATAGCTACCCCTACATAAGTACCGTTACAAATTGGCTGGTGTTAATACAAACACGTTTGACTGCCACTCTCGCCGAGTGAATCGAACCGGTTTTGTCGACGGCAAACTTGTTACTTTGCAAACTTTCACGCCTGTCAATGTAAATTGACTAGTTACAGACTTGTAAGCAGCAGGAGCTCTGTACACAAACAAATAAATATGTGTGCGTTCAACTCGACTGAGCGTTATCTTAAACTAGCATCTGCCCTCGGCTTCACTTGCGTAAAAGTTTCGTTTTCGAAAAAGTCCGACGTCAAGAGTCGGCCGCGCGCGTCTATTGCGACCACAGATATATCAATGTAAGGAGATCGGTCAAAAATAGGAACACCAAGTGTCGCGATCAGAGGCCGTACTACATAACATGGCTCTAGTTGAGCATGCCGTAATATATGCTATTGATTGCGAGCCTATTATGGATTGCGAAGCAATGCAGCAAAGGAGTTTGATTAAATCGCTGAGTTTATAAGAAGAACGAGTGTCGCGATCAGCAGCCGTACTACATAACTTGGTTCTAGATGAGCATGTCATTATATACCTACACTATTGATTGCGCCCGTATTAAGGACTGCGAAGCAATGAAAGTTAAGCACAGTCGCAATGTAATACAATTTGTAAGATGGTAACACAGAATTTTAAGCGGTTATGTTTTTATGAATAAAAATCGGATTATTTGTTTATACATTGTTTTTTAAGTATTAATCTAAGTTTTTCGGTTCTTTCTTGTGAAAAATTATCCCATTACTTGCTAAATTACTGATTCACTGCGATGATGGTATGTTAAAATTGAACAGGGCGGCATTTTGAAAAAAACATACAGAAATTTCTTTCTGATAGACGTTCGACTATAACGGACGGCGAAATGGCGGCGATGTATGCCCCGGGGCTTACACTCGTCACAAGTTAAACGCCGGCTTGGCCTATCTCCTTGTATTATTAAATCTGTAATTGCGACCCTCGGAAGCAGCACCGTAGATTTTCATAGTACGCTCGTCAACCGCATGCGAATAAATTCTCGTGGCTGTGATCAACCGCGATGCACGGAAGTCAACCTAACCTTCAACAAACACAAGACGATCACAAGCACAGGTGTTGTACCGCTGCACTTAGATTAAGAACATAACCGCTGCATCACTGCGGCGCACGCTGGTCACGTTCTCCACGCCCACGTTATTTTATTAGTAGTGACAAAGTCAACCCACGGCTGTCACGCAGCTAAACGTGGGCGCGGAAATCGTGCACAGCGTGCGCCACAATGGAGCAGCGGTATTACACTCATGAAAATATCAACAATCCAGGCATTCGCTATCATGGTAGTTCAAGTTTTTTTAAGGGAAACGGGACAAATGAGCAGACAGTTCACCCGATGGTAAGTGATTACCGCCGCCCATGAGCATTTGCAACACTAGAGGAAACGCAAATGCGTTGCCTTTACAAAATAAATACGCTCTTTGATGATCCTCTTCATTACACATTTGTTCTTATAAACTTGTTGGTAACGAACAACACTTTTACACTTAGAAGGTAACTTTAAATAACTATTTTACACTGCAGGACACGTCCGCTCTAGACGGCGGCTCCGAACCGAATGCCCCTTACCGTGCCTTCCGCACTTTAAATATCGAACGCTATGGCGGGAAAACCGAGCTCTCTGATTGGCTCACGAAATCAGGTGATATTGCTGTCGTCGCCCAATCGTTGAGTCACGCATTTTTCCCGCCATATCGTTTAGCCAATTAGAAACATTTCAGTGCTGCCATCTTCACATTATGATTTCAATTATGTCATTGCAATATAAATAAAAATATATTTGAATATAACGTAACAATGACTTAAAAAATAACGAAACCTAACAGTATCGGTTCGGGAACGTTCGCTATCCTTAACAAAATGATTAGTTATACCACAGATAATATAATACTATCATCATCATGATCATCATTTCAGCCGAGAGACGCTCACTGTTGGACATAGGCCTCCACCAACGCAAGGATCTCCAAACTTGTCGGTTCTGCGCTGCCCGCATCCAGCGGCTTCCCGCGACCTTTACCAGATCGTCAGTCCACCTTGTGGGGGGCCTACCAACGCTGCCCTTCCCGGTACTAATAATGTTAATACTATACTAATACTTAATTTGGGATGAATAATTGGCGTGCGTCTCGAAATATAATAATACAGTAAAAAAAATGTTACACGCGATAGGAAGCCAAACAATACTTACACAAATGGAGGAAAAAATACATCCATCTCCTAAAATGGAATAACAATTATCGCCCAAAGCTATTCAATAAAGACTACTCATTTTAATTGAAATAAAATCTGCCGAAGCAAGAAAGACGTTTAGAAATATCTACATAGAATTACGTAAAAGTTAATCTCCAATTGGTATTAAGCGTCACTTTTCCCTCTGTAATCCCGGAGGCGCTCTCAAATTAAGCGGCCCGAGCGAGCGATATAAAGTGCCCGCCGGCGAGCTATGATCGATTCCCCGAAACTGTCTGCTAACGCTATCAGTACTAGCACTGCGAATAAAACCACATGGTTTCCGAATGGCATTGTTTTAGATGTTTTCTATGAAATTGCCTATTTTTCCTTACATTTAGTTGTTCATATTCTTTATATAAATAGCTGGCAGCAAACGACGATATTCCGCCCGAGTCCCTAGACAAGTTTAGTGTTCAATTGATTGCATCGAACACTTTACGAAAATGATAATATAATGTTGGTATAAAACTGACGTACTTACTAAGAAAGCATCATCGCGACAGTGTCCTGTCAAATGTTAGATAGTTATTCGCAGAAACCCTTTGGAGCGTCTGCTACTCGTCTAGACAATCTTATGTAAGTGAGCAGAAATGGAATTCAAATGCAAAGGCAGCTAGTGCGGGAGAGAATGTACGCGGCGTTAGCCACCCTCGGCTTGCCGACCTGCAAGGTGCTTCCTTGCGCCTCTTTTGAATATATTTTGCTGAATTTTGGCTAGCTAAAGCCGCCTTATCAAAGGCTATCTCTCTCTCTCTCTCTAACAGTGATAAGTATCAGCATTTTGTACTAACTAAAGTCTGCTCAAAATTTGTAATCCTTGGGTTTCCAATTAGGGACCTCTTCCAATGATTCAACTAACGGAATTAGATAATTCCGTTAGTTGAAGCATGAAGGCGGTCAGGTGCCTAGAATTACTATTAATTTTAATCGTAAAAGAGTTTCATTCAACTGATTTGAACATGTTGAGACGTTGAAATTTAGCGACTTGGACATTTTGCTACCTCTGGACATTTTGCGTTTTAGGCATTTTGGAACTACAGCGTCTATTCTTGTCAGTTTAAGCTTATTACCAAATGACTCCAAAAGTTCTACAAAAATCTTCCCGTAACCATAATAGAGCATGTTGATTGCCGCTTAGTAGTAAATACCAACTAAGAATAGAAAAAGATCACAACAACGCTCACGTATCACGACTCCAAATACCCTCTTCAAAAGATCCAAAATGAATCCAATTATAAAGTACAGACATTTGCTGGAAATATACCCGTATTTACATTCACTAAAACAGCTCTCGAGCCCGCAGCTCCACCTCACGTCTTCAAAACGTTTACCTTAACTGATAAAAATCACCGCCTCCCTAATATCACGGACGATCTCGGCGTGAGTCAGACGCTGATATGGTTATCATTAGTCCGATGGTACGTACGAGACGACATATAGGGCAACACAATGATCTAGTTGTACTGGATGGGACAGAATTTCTTCACTGTGGTGTCCTCCGGAGTGTCCGGAGAGGGTTGTGCTATAACACTAAGTCACTCTATGATTCACTGTACACTGTGGTGGCAAACGTCCGCTCGGTCCGGCGGTCGGAACACGACTGACTCAACCGAGCCGTCACCGCCATTACGGCATATACCTTTATTGTCTATTCCACAACTACCCACATATTTAGTTAGACATCACATCTCTTCCTTTTTTTATAATTTGATGTATTTGTTACATCCACTTAATAGTAGGAAAATATTCAATGTCTCATTTTATTTCATATGACATGAATATTAAATATGTCAACGAATAATTATTGTAGTTACTAGAATACCAGCATTGCAGGTGTTGTGCATGCTGCAACATAATGCTGAGTGGCGGCCTTTTTGGTTTAAATTATTCTTATGTGTATATTTTTTTTGTTTTGTCGTTTTTTTTTTAACAAGGAATATGTATTAATTGTCTGTTGAAACCAAATAAATTTTTTTTGATTTGATTTGATTTAATTCATAACTTTGTGATCTCATTGGATACAATATTAAAATAAGCAATAATTAACTAATTTACTTATTTAAGTCTTTTTAATGATAACTTTCTGTGACTCTGGATCAACAGGTCACAGGTCTTACCGATATCCCCCTTTTTTCATATATATATATTTTTTTTTTAGATAAAATCTATAACAACTTGCAACTTTCAACTTATGACAAAAGTCACACTTAGGTAAGAATTAGGTAAGCATATACATGATGTTTTTCAATGATCTTTCTTTGCAAGATCAACAAGTGAGTCACTTGCTAATAGTCCATATTATTATTACTTACAACTATTTAAGTAACAAAACATATTAGGACAACAAAAAAATAAATAAATATTGGGTTATGGTAATTACTAAAATTATGCCATACTATTTTTTTTTTTTTTTAATTCTAACTTCCAAAACACTTGTGATTTGAAAATCCGATGAAACAAACAGCGATACTTACCAATAGTATTTTGATGCATAGAGATTGCTATTCAACATTTTGACAACCAATAATCATCTGTTGCTTCCACGGAGATATAGCAAAATATGAGCTTCTTGGGAGCTTCCGAAATCACCCTTGCCACTTTTTAGAAGCTTCACCCCTGCCGTGTGCGAATTTGCACACACACACAAATTTAAAGACTCTTTCGTGAGCATAAAGTAATTCCTAAACGCAGCAGCGTTCTATTGTTTGATTGTTTAGGCAGCGTCATAACTGCCTCCTTCCATTATTTAATACGAATGATATACCTATTCACAAGCAAGTACCGTTCCACTTAACTTCCTCGCCTAGAAGCTCCTAACGACACGGCTTCCTTGTAGCCTTGTACTTTTGTTGATAATTACTTTTACAAAAAAAAACCCGCTTAGGATGCTGGACAACATAGTCATATAATTTACACAATGAGTGTTAATAAAAGTTAGCTCCTTTTATCTGGTCTATTTGTGTCATTCCCGCATCACTAGGTATGCTAAATCATAGATAAATTACAATAATAATAATTGTAAAATGAGAAAATAATCTGCAATTTTCTCACATTTTCTATTATATCTAACGTGATGGGGTTACTTGCGCTTTACACGTTAGTACGTGATAGTACCTTAGCTACTACAGCTTACCTAGTTAAGGAATCTCTAATCTTCAATATATTAATATATAACCTGGAGGAGTTATATTAACCTCTCATTCACGGGAATTCATCGATTAAAACGTGATATTAAAATCTGATTCCTAAGCCTGCGAAATCAGAATGTTTTGGATTCATGACCATAAAATATGTACTTATACGGTTGTTGCAAATTAGGTACATACACTAGCAGTAGGTAATACTTGATTCATTAATGCCTATAGTCATCTTTAAAATATTTCCGCTAAGTAAATATCTTTATCAGTCTCCATTTACTAATTATATCTTTTGAAGAGTTATATAATTGTGGTTCATTGGAATATAAAGCTATAACCAGCCTCTTGAACCAATTCTCTGTATTTGTCTGTATTGTCGTCCGATATTTGGTTTGACTATATCGTAATAACACCTAAATTAGTCAAATATTCGTGAGGAACAATAATATGGTAACAGTATGTCACCAGGATAGGAACAAATGATTTAAATGAATAGGTAAATATTCAAGTTATTAAAAAATAGGTACATAGGTACTCACAAATATACATAAAGATAGGTGACAATATTCTGTCACTATTGGAGGCACTGCATGGTCCACACCGCCGAATACGGCTTCATGTGCAACCATGCGTCACCCAAAGCTCCGCTCAACCTCTTTTGGGACAACGAGCATGTATATATGTATGTAAACAAAATTAAATGAGTGTTACCGTTGCTAGTCCTTGTTGGTAACTTTCACTAGGTACTCTACTACTCGGTAGGTACACGAGCCCAGTTTTATGAAGTAGGCTAATAGGTACGTACCTTAATGAGTAATTGGTGTTAGTGTGGGAATCGCTTTATATATTGTACTAAAGGAAGGAATCCGTTAATTCCTGTTCTTATTTGTTTAATCATAACTATACTGCATTACTACTGTACAATGTACCATAACATTGGCATATTGCAGTTGTTGTCTCTTTTGCCAGCACCTTGATTTCGCGTGGAGATAACTTTAATTTTGTTACATGGTTAATCCTTTGGTGCTATTCCTACCAGTGAAGTCAATTTACTATGACATAGGTTAGCACACCCAATTTTCAGCACTGCACCTTTCAGCGCTTTTTTTTTTCGCGGTATATTTGTGCCAACTCAACCATAGGACATTTGAACCCATTCAACCGCGGTACATTTGTACCAACTCAACCATGGGACATTCAACCACGGTACATTTGTACCAACTTAACAACTCAAGGCATGTATGTATGTATCACATTATCATAGATTTTACTTATGTGGCTAGGTATTGTTATAAGTTAATTTAATCTTTATTACTATATAAAGCTATAAGAAATCGTTACGAATTTTATTATAGTTGATTATTAACTTTCGGCAATTAAGACGTTAAACCACCATAATACCAGATTCCGATTGACAAGTCACAGCTTGCCTCGTTTAGCATTTTGGATATTGGTCAATACTAATATATTGTCTAGTTCCAATCACAATCCAATTGTGTTTGCCTCGAGGTTTGATTACCTTGAAATTCAGCGTCTTAGCCACCTGACGACTGTCGTGAGAGAGTTTGCTTCCATTATAATATGTACTAGTACAGTCCAGTTTACTACTATTGAATACGATAATTGACTTTGCTAGTACCAACTGACACACTCGGTTTACTACTAAGTATATATTTGTATGTATATAGGTATATTTTCTACTAGTACCAACTGACGATGTCAATTTACTCCTATATTATGAACATAAATTCACATTAAACTTTTTATGTTTCTTAGTACCAATTGACGTTGTCAATTTACTACTATGTATGTACATAAATTCATATCATATATTATATTTTTCTAGCACCGATTGACGTTGTCAATTTGCTACTATATTATGAACATAAATTCATATTAAACTTTTTATATTTTCTTAGTACCAATTGACGTTGTCAACTTACTACTATGTATGTACATAAATACGCATCATATTTTACATTTCTCTAGCACCATTGACGTTGTCAATTTGCTACTATATTATGAACATAAATTCATAATAAACTTTATATATTTTCTTAGTACCAATTGACGTCGTCAATTTACTACTTACTACATTTATGTAACTACATAAAATCGCATATACATTTAAATTTTCTAGTATTATGTATATAATATACAATTTTTTCAAGAATATGTGATTTCATACATATTTGGCATTATGGGTTGAATCCATGTGTTCTGTGTTGTAAAAAAGTAATTTTGTTCATTACTTCTGGTCATTAATTTAAGCAAAGCCGCCCATATATGTTAACAAATTTACGACCTTATATTGGGCCATGTTACTACCCAATTGCATAAACAAACATTTCAAAGGTGCTAGTACCTCACACGTTCAAAATGCCCATCCATGTAGGTAACCTTGATGAGTTTTCACTCATTCGCCTATTGTACGGTATACTTTTACTCGGTCGGGTCAAAACACCCCCCCCGATTTGACTAATATATACAGGCCATTGATACAGGCACAGTATATTGTTGTATAGATAGTCAGAAATTAGCAGATTTAGCTAGGTACTAGATTTATTAATTTGTGTACACTTACTCTCTATATCATGCATAGGTAAGGTAGGTAAACAACATTGCTGCTTGCTACATATAATTCCACCCTCTTACCTAATTTTGAGCTCCAAGCCAAGTGTGATGTTCAATTTACATAATGACAAAATTATAATTTTCATTTGTAATGAAATTTTTTTTTTTCATGATAAACATGTACTTATAGTGTCTTGTTTTATTTTCACCTATAACCTGGCCAATAACTGGCCACTAACAATGTAACGGTTTAATATGTATATATTAATGCGATTGCGACTACGTCTTGGTTACCTTTCGTTATCAGTATGAACGGATGTTACAGGCTACATGAGAATATGACGCCTTTAAAAGAAAAATCATATCGTCCAAATTAGGTTTTTTTTTTTTTTAAGTAGGTCACCATTGAAATTATAATCGATCACCAAGAATATTGATATAATATAATAATAGTTAAACATGGAATGTTCTCTTAGATTTACCACGTGGAACTAATTACTTACATGCAAATTTAAATCGTAAAAGTTGTTTTATTTACAAAGGCAGGCGTGTTTCATCTACACTTATTCCACCTTCTTTTGTAAAATTGAGATTTTTATGCTAACTAAAATACGACAATGTAAATTTCAACTTTTCTGATGATTCCAGGTAACATTGTAGGTAGTCGTACGAAACAATTTTTTTTAAATTTATTTCACTTTTTGTGTGCAAGTATTTCACTCACTTTTTATCCTCGTCGCCATTTGTGGTGTCCTCCGGAGTGTCCGGAGAGGGTTGTGCTATAACACTAAGTCACTCTATGATTCACTGTACACTGTGGTGGCAAACGTCCGCTCGGTCCGGCGGTCGGAACACGACTGACTCAACCGAGCCGTCACCGCCATTACGGCATATACCTTTATTGTCTATTCCACAACTACCCACATATTTAGTTAGACATCACATTCACCAAGACAAATGGCTTTAGTAGTTTGCTCACAGTAATTAGATTCAGTGTTCCAGCTCCCAAAGGAGACATGTGGTCGGTTTGGTTAGTGGTAGAACTTGTTTTAAGTCCACCTGGATAGCTACTAACAAATCTGTCTTCATAGCAAAAGTGTTAATAGCATTATTATGTTCCGACAATCAGTCGCGATTGCTACTGTAGAAAGGAGCAATCTTTCCCATCGAAGGTTGGTTTCAGGCAGGCACACGGCTGTAAAAATCTAATGCCAACCAATAGCAGTTTTGTCGATATCAACAGCACCGACCACAAATAAATTGTGAGCAGGGTAGAAGTAAAAATTTGTCGTGATTAGAAATCCTCAGTGGTTTGGAGTTTAGGATGAAGCTCGCTTCCATCTTTGGGTTTATCATCAATTGCCATCGGCAAGTTAACAGCAATGCGACTTATGAAGCGTTTAAAGCCGGTCTGCTTGTCTTATGCTTGTCTTCACGTCATGACACACCTGAGCCAAGATCCGAGCCTTTAGAGGCACTTTTAGATCTGCCGCTCTCTTTTGACCCGGACCCTGTAGAAACTATGGGAGACAGTGACAATCGTCCTCGCGGGAGATACCTGTCGACTACAAACGCTTTACGAGAAGCTCACCCTACAGGTTAAAACACTCATCAAGGTCCTCACCTTCTTAAACATCTCCGGAAACGCTGTAAAGGCCGCCTGCTATCAAGAACTAATGCTCAATTTATAAAAAGCCCTATGCTTGATTGCCACCGATAGATGTGCATAAAAACTATTGATCGTCCACAAAAAGATACTCTCATATTCTTCGGAAAACAATTCCCGGAGCATGTTAATTCCAATTTCACGCGGACAAATTCGACGTAAAAAGACGTAAAAAAGAATGAAATTCACATAAACATGTTGCAGAACTGGCGTGTGTAGGCAACAAAGCAATTGTAAAACAGTCACGAATTTAATGTCGCAGATTGGCAACTTCCGCGCTCCCCCACTGTCGAATACGTAATTTCCTACTTGAGTCTTGACAAGAGACTCTTTGTGCTTGTTTTTGAGAAATAATTTGTACTTAATTTGAGTACGAAACAGGCGTTAGAGTGCTGCAGAAAATTGATTGCTTCAATTTCGTGCTCGTTACCCGCCATATTGCTAAAGCCTCAGACAAAACTACGAGTATATCTTGGATTCCAGCGTGTGGTTCGCCTCTTAATAGACAGTGTCAGCTTGTAGTGATGTGATTTTGTTGCGTTTGTAAGTAAAATTAAGGGATAAATTGTATATCAACGAATTAATTAATTGACGCCGTCGTGGTGGAGTGGTCAGTATAGCTGGCTTCACATCAAGCGGTCCGGGTTCGAAGCCTGGTAGCGGCCAATGTTTGTGTGACGAACACGAATGTTTGTTTGCGAGTCATGGTTGTTTATATATTTATTTAAGTTTATTTATAAAAATATCTAAAATTATTACGTATATTAAAAAAAAAAAAAAAATGTCCGTTATCTAGTATCCGTAACACAAGTTCTTAATGACACTTACTTCGGGCTAGATAATTGGTGTGAGCGTGGAAATATATTATTATATTATTATTAATATGGTGCTTCATTAAATACAGCAGTTTTGTCTAAATATTTTTTTATCCTTTGTGAGGGAATACTAGCTTTATCAAGCCAGTAATCAGTTATTATAAAACACGAATGAGCATTCTAAACCGCGTACAGACGATTTCACCAACGGATTACTCACGCAGTAGCGAGTGAACTACATAACAGCATTTCTAAAGAGGGTCGGTGCCAGGTAGGCAGCCGATCGTAAAAAAAATAATGCCAAGTCCTATTGCAGTATTGTCATTATCAAGAATGTTGCACCAACCCCAAATAAATTAAGAAGCAAAAGAAGACTTATGGAAGTCCAAAGGGAAGTACTTCCAGCGGGCAAGGTCTTCTATGCCCGAAGACCGCGGTCCGACTGTGTATAGTCGGAACGTAGATATATCTTTAGCACCTTCGGAAACTTCGTAGGTGCGATTCAGGATTCCTCACAGGATTCCATACTAACTGTTGCGTTTGTATGAGCGTTGTCATTTAGCGCCATCTGTGAGTAGGCAGCAGAGTTACGTGGCCGCCACATCTTCGCCATTACATTGTATCACGTCTGTGGTTTAGCGATTCGCACTTTTTCTGATATCCATCGGTGATTCGATTCACGGGCGGGATACAAATTTGGGCTCAGCTTGGCTCCTGGTAAAGTGCAATGATTTATGATAAATTTGAAGTGTAAACCAGATAATAACGACAACTTGCATGAGCATAAATACGACCAATAATACAGATACATTTTCCGCAGCGTCGTTGCCATATTTCACTTTCGTACGACTGCGCTCAGATGGGCTAACTGGCTTAGTTCCACGGTGCCACATTTAAGTCGCAACTAACCTATCTACCTCCTTTCATTATATTATCATTATTAACGTTTGTTTTGTACCCGTCCGCTTAGCGACCAACACTTATGAAAGATAACAGTTAAAGGATGAAGCTCGTTCCCACTCGGCCTTATCGTTGTTTTAGTGATATAATTGACAAACATTTTTTTATTCCTTATCAACCGGGTCAATTACTTCAAGCTCGCGACCATTAATACAAGTCTCTTCTCGTCTTTTTCAAGTTTCTTTGACTAATTAATAGGAGGGGACTTCAGTGCTCTGTACAGCAACAATAAGCACTTCTAGAACTTCACTAACAGCGATGGTAGATCGTATCTGACGTAGCCTTCTGGGGTTTAAAGGAATTCGCATTCGCTCAAACTACGGCACAAATCGTGATTATCCAAATGTACCCAATTACTACGGCATTTGTGTGCCCGCCTACTTAATTTAACTAATTACATGTTCTGTTCATAATCTCGGTGAAATTTTACCTTAACTAAACATGTAAATAACTAGCTTCTGCCCGCGACTTCGTCTGCGCAGTCATAACAGTCTTGGTCATTCGACCCAGTGCCAAGACACAAGGCCTCTCCTTATCATCGAAGAAGGTATAGGCAATAGTCCACCAATGCGGATTGGTGGACGGAGTATAGGTTGATCAATATCCCTTCGCTGATCCATTAGTCGCTTTCTACGACACCCGTTGGAGGATATGGGGTGATGCTATTCTACACTACCGGCATCACATGACATCGTCTGGGCAGGATTAGTATAAATTATAGCCTATATATGTTATTCTGATCTATGAGCTATACATACTGTAACAAATTTTGTTACCTCCGGTTAGTTCAGGGCATCGCACAAGACTCAATCTATTAATTTACTTTTTACCCAGGGCGCCTTTATTTTTAATTAGATTCAGTATTCTAGGGATGTCTAAAGAAAACTACTTATGACACACTATATAGTAGATATTTTATTCAATTAACAAAGAAACCTTAAAAATCTAACACTTGATGTTAATCTATGTAAAGTACTAAAGTTAAGATACACTGTTTGAATACCAATCTATAAAACTTTTATTTGAATGATAAACACTATAATTACTGATACGAATTTCATCTACTGTTTTATACATTAGTTTGCTTCTTCAAGGTTACATTCAGATCATTTATATCTTAGTAAACATTTGTTATTAAGGAGTAACATTAATAAAGATACATTCTCTAGACTTTGTATTGTCTTTTTAAAAGTTTTATTAAGAAATGTTATAATTCTCAATTCAAATTCTAACAAAAAGTATTTAGGGAATGCAATGAGTAAGCAGGGGCATAAATTTATGGGAGGATTACTTAACTTCAAGACTTGGTAGCAGAAAGTCTCCCTTGCTATCTTTTGTCCTGGTGACCTCGGAAGTTTTCCTTCTGACTTTCCTTATTGATTCCTCAAGATCAGAATGGATGATAGTTCAGGATGTCATCACATTCAATCATACTCCCCTAGCTTCTCAGTCTTACAACAGGTATATAAATATTGTCTAGTGAAGAACCGACAACAATGGGACCACAGTCCAAGGAACCCTAGAAATGCAATACATAACCTAAGAATTTGTAAACTTTACACAACATCTATACCTATCCAACTGATTAAAATCTACTTTACTTACCCTTTTAAAGCAGGGGAACTCACTTTTTATTACTTTTTATTTTAACAACTTAAAATATTTTTTCAAGAAATACATCAATACCTAGATGGTATTCAAGAAGTCAAGTACACAAATGCATGCTCTCCACGCCTCAAGTACTGATATTTATAGGCTCCCTCCCTACTTCTAAGCTTGCGATTCGAACTCCAAATCACTACCATATTTGGTAATAAATTTGCTAACGGAAGTTTTAATTATTACTTACACTTTAGGAATATTCTAGAACAAGAAATAAAGCGACAAAACAATTGGGTGGTGAGTAGCCAAACTAATTGAATCGAACACTTCTATATTACTAGCGACCTCTATCCTACTTCCATGAATCTTCATTATTTATGTCACCCGTGCTATGCTACAATAAGCAATATCTATTTAGCAACAACCATCCTACTTGGTGTGACATATTAACGATAGATGGCTCCACCCCTCTATTATCAAACTTATAGATGATAATTTTGATTTATTTTGACTACAAAAAAAATGATGTTACACAACACCCCCCTTAAGTCAAAAAATTTTTGTTACCTAGAACAAAACATTTTTTTATTTTAATTTCACAAGTATCCCTATCAATTTGATATCTAACGATTTCCTAATTACTCTCTCTTTTACCTAAACTAGTATACACTAAGTTATCCTAAACAATAAAAAATATGAAACAAAGTTATTCTCAGTGCAATCTTACGGATATGAAGCTTACTTATCTATATGTTATAAAGATATAAAAGTTTAAAACAAAGTTATTTTACATGATGTATTTAATTTTAACTTAACGTAAAATTTTCTAAACTAAAACAATATTGAAAGTTAAATGTTTTCAAATATATACACTACTTGTATCCAAATTACAACATGTAAATACCTTGTTTGGATTCAATGTCCATTGGTATCACATTGTTTACCCTAACAGGGTAGCAAAAGTTAAAAGTTATGATAACTTCACTATCGGCGGATATAAGTTAAAACAAAGTGCAAACACATCACTTACCAAATACTAAGTGTCAATTGTTATTTAGTAAGTAAATACTGACACACAAAATCAAGTTAAAAATTAAGTTTAATTTAAGTAGAAAATACTATCTAAGTATTACTTAAGTGATCAAGTTAAGTGCTTTAATCAAGTCAATATGAAAATTGTTGATTAAAGAAATTATTTTTAATCAATAAACCGATCTTTATTGTTTAACTAAATGTATACCAACACCTATCTATGCATATCTCTTTCATACTTCGTACACTATCATACTTGTGTGTTAAAAATAGTTACGCGCGTTGAATTTAAAAAATACCTTTCATACCACTCGTACATACCTTACATTCGTCCACGCATACCAGTGAGTATGGCACATTAGTTATCCAAGTTCAAGTATTGTTATGGTTTATTAGTTTTTAATTTTAATTAATATATTTAAGAATATCCTTAATATGATAATTACCAAGACATTTACCACTAAGATCTGACAAAGTATAAACCAGTGGTGATAATTTAGCTGTAACCACACATTTAAGAAATTTAGGTGCTAATTTAGCAGAGAAGTTTTTTGATTTGTTTGATAAATAGAAAGTACGTTTGTACACTATCTGTCCTATTTTTAATTCAATGTGTCTTTTTCTAAGATTATATTGTTTTTCATTCCGTTGGTGAGCAACTATTAAATGTTTCCTCACCTTTTGGAAAACAGCATGAAGTTCTTGCAATTTTTTACCATATTCTTGTGTATTTTCGGACGTTAATTGATCTAATGAACATGGAGGCATTGAACTATTATAAACAGCACCATCGCCAATGTATTCTCTACCATGGACTAAAAAATATGGCGAAAATTTAGTTGCTTCATTTGTAGCACTGTTAAGAGCACATTGTATTTCTATTAAGTGTTCATCCCACCTTTTATGTTCAGATTTTACATAACAGGCAATAGCGTGTACTATGTTTCTATTCGCCCTTTCTGCCTGATTAGTTTGGGGATGATATCTAGGATTGTAGTATACATTAGGCACATTATATTTCGTTAACAATTGTCTAAAATGGTTACTAACATATTGCGGACCGTTATCTATAAAAATGGTTTTACAAACACCATGAACTAGGAATATGTGTTTTTCTATGTAATTAGCCACAGAAATGCCTGTTGCTGACCTTATAGGATGCAACATAACATATTTACTGAAGTAATCCGAAACAACAATTAAGTATGTATTCCTATTTCTAGAATTTGGGAAAGGTCCCAACAAATCACAGCTAATGGCTTCAAAAGGTTTAGATACTTTTTTAGGACTTCCCATAAGACCTGGGCGAGCGGTGTTGACTGGTTTGTATGCCTTACATGTCTCACAATCACTCACATACTTTTTCACATCTTCATATAGGTAAGGCCAATAATAGTGTAGGGCTATTCTTTTGTGAGTTTTCATTACACCTGTATGTGCACTAGTGGGATCATCATGGTATTTTTTTAGAATTGCTAATCTATCCTCTTTAGGCACTACCAATTTCCAATCAAATTCACTAGTAAGGTTATACTTATTTTTTGAATATCTGTATAATTTATCGTCTTTTTCCATGAAGTTTGGATAATGACGTGGATTATTTTTAACTGAGTTAAACATATGCATGTACCAACTATCAGTTGACATGTCAAAATCTATATTTTCAATCCTAATTCGTGACAAGGTATCTGGGAGAACGTGTTCCTTACCCTTTCGATGTTCTATTTTAAAATTAAATTGACTAAGTCGCATACTCCATCGTGCTAAACGACCTGTGGGATTTTTTAACTTATGAAACCACAATAAGGAAGCATGGTCTGTGACCACTGTACATTCCTGTCCCTCAACATATTGTCGAAACTGCTCAAGTGCAAATATGACAGCTAATAATTCTCTCTCCGTTGTACTGTAATTAACCTCATTTTTATTAAGGGTACGACTACAATAGGCAATTGGATGTTCTACATTTTCATATGTTTGTGTAAGCACAGCAGCTACTGAGTAAGCGGACGCGTCTGTTAAAATACGAAACGGGCGTGAATAGTCTGGCATTTTTAGGATAGGAGCTGAAACAAGTGCAGTTTTAAGTAAGTTAAATGATTCCTGTGCCTCAGAGTTCCATACAAAATCACTATTTTTTCGGGTAAGTTTACACAATGGCTTACTAATTTTAGAGAAATTTTCTACAAATCTTCTATACCATCCGGCCATGCCAAGAAATCTTTTTACTTCCTTGGTAGTAGTGGGTGTTGGATAATTAAGAATCACATCCACTTTGCCAGGGTCAGTTCTTAAACCGTGTTTATCGATATAATATCCTAAGTATTTAAGTTCCTTACGACAGAATTTTGACTTTTTCATATTAATTGTCAAACCTGCCTCTTTAAGACGTTGATATACTCTTTCCAAGAGTTCAATATGTTCTTTAAAACTACTACTAATACAAATCATATCATCTTGAAAAGCAAACACTTTATTCTCAAATTCTGGTCCAAATAATCTATCCATTAAACGTTGCATAGTAGCGGACGCTCCTACTAAGCCAAAGCTCATTACATTAAATTGAAATAAACCTCTACGCGGAACAGTGAAAGCAGTTTTTTCAGCGGACTCAGGTGAGTCATACGGAATTTGCCAGTAGGCAGCACTGAGATCAATTGAGGATAGATATCTTGCATTATTAAGTTGATTTAAAATTTGGTTAATGTATGGTAAAGGATATGCATCCGGCTTAGAGATATGATTAAGTTTACGAGAGTCTAAACATAGTCTGATGTCACCATTCGGTTTCTCAACCAATACTACCGGTGAATTCCAAGCTGATTGTGATGGAGAAACAACACCTAATGCTAACATTCTATCTAATTCTTTCTCCAAAACCAATTGTTTACTAGGCGATAAAGGATAATACCTTTGTTTGATGGGATTATGATTGCCAGTGTCAATTTTATGGTGTTCTAATGTAGTTCTGCCAAGACCTATCTTCTCAGTATTTGGGTGAATTTCAACAGGTCCCAAAAAATTCTCATTTCCGTGGACTTTTTTATCTTAAAGTTTTTTTAAAAACTAAATAGCGGGTTTTGAAGTTTTTGATAATGTATGTATTTTTGCTTAATATCTAGCAGATAACATAAAAAACAAACGAGATATACAAGATTAAAAATTTCGTGCCACGGCGATGAAACATGCGTGCTTGGCAATGAAACAGGCGTCCACGGCAATGAAACAAGCGTCCACGGCAATGAAAGAACTGAGCCACGGGAATGAACGTATCCACAGAAATAAAAATCTATATTCAACATAAAATCCCTACTAATATTATAAATGCGAAAGTAACTCTGTCTGTCTGTCTGTTAAGCTTTTGCATCTAAACCACTGAACCGATTTTGATGAAATTTGTTACACATATAGACGAGAGCTCGGGGAAGGACATGGGCTACTTTTTTTTTGCAAAAAAAAAGGCTTGAAGGGGTTGAAACAGGGATGAAAGTTTGTATGGCAGTTCGTCATTTTTGAAGATAGAACCATAACACTTTGAATTTAGGCACTTCTTATGAAAAAAAATAATATTTGATCAAACATTTATGAAATTTTGACCTGTTTGGGGGTGAAATGGGGGATGAGAGTTTGTATGGAGTTCGTCATTGTTAAAGACGAAACCATGAAACTTTGCATTTAGGCACTTGATAGGAAATAAATAAATATTTGTTGTAGCGTTTTTGATATATTTACCCATGTGGGGATGAAATAGGGGATGAAAGTTCGTAAGGAAATCCAAACAAAGTCACACATTTACGTCTAGCACACCACACACTAAACATTGTCAATATAGGTATCGGTTTCGTGGTTATTGTGGGTCCCGATTACGAATAAAACATCTATTTCGAGATCTAAAATGGCGGTTGCGACTTTTTAATATAAGATCGATATGGGTATCATTTTTATGGTTTTTGGGGGTCTCGATTCCCAATACAACACCCATTTGAGATCGAAGATTGCGGACACGACTTTTAAACATAATGTCAATATTGGTATCGTTTTCGTAGTTTCTGTGGGTCCGGATTACGAATAAAACATCTATTTCGAGATCTAAGATGGCGGACGCGGCTTTTTGACAAAATGTCAATATGGGTATTATTTTAGTGGTTTTCGGGGGACCCGATTTCGAATACGAAATCTATTTCGAGATCCAAGATGGCGGTTGCGACTTTTTAATATAAGATCGATATAGGTATCATTTTTATGGTATTCGGGGGTCCTGATTCCCAATACAACATCCATTTTGAGGCCCAAGATGGCGGACGCGACTTTTAACATAATGTCAATATTGGTATCGTTTTCGTAGTTTTTGTGGGACTGGTTTACGAATAAAACATCTACTTCGAGATCCAAGATGGCGGACACGACTTTTTGACAAAATGTCAATATGGGTATCATTTTCGTGGTTTTCGGGGGTTCCGATTCCGAATACGAAATCTATTTTGAGAACCAAGATGGCAGTTGCGACTTTTTAATATAAAATCGATATTGGTATTATTTTTATGGTTTTCATTTCGGGGGTCCCGATTCCCAATACAACATCCATTTTGAGTTCCAAGATGACGGACGCGACTTTTTAACATAATATCAATATTGGTATCGTTTTCGTGGTTTTTGTGGGTTCGGATTACGAATACAACATCCATTTTGAGATCCAAGAGCGAACGCGACTTTTTTTATTTTTTTTATTTTTACTTTATTGGTTCACCACCAACTTATACACTACTACAATTTTGATTACTAAACTATTTAAAACTAAAACTAAGTGCACAGTCACTTACAGGCAAACACCACATGCATGGAAAAGAGTGTCGAGACATTGAAATTAAAAACATTGAAATATGTGAGTATGTAATTAATAATTATCGTAATTGAGTAGGTATAAATATATAGAAAAAAATCGTTTAAATTTAGAGTGGCCTTATAAAGTTGACAAACTGTTAATATGTATCGTTTTTGTGGTTTTTGGGGGTACGGATTACGAATGAAACATCTATTTTGAGAACCAAGATGGCGGTTGCGACTTTTTGTATAAAATCGATATGGGTATTATTTTCATGGTTTTTGGGGGTCCTGATTATCCCAATACAACATCCATTTTGAGATCCAAGATGGCGGACGCGTCTTTTTAACATAATGTCAATATTGGTATCGTTTTCGTGGGTCCGGTTTACGAATAAAACATCTATTTCGAGATATAAGATGGCGGACGCGACTTTTTGACAAAATGTAAATATGGGTATCATTTTCGTGGTTTTCGGGGGACACGATTCCGAATACGAAAACTATTGCGAGATCCAAGATGGCGGTTGCGACTTTTTAATATAAAATCGATATGGGTAGCATTTTCCTGGTTTTCGGGGTCCTGATTCTCAATACAACATCCATTCTGAGAACTAGGATGGCGGACGCGACTTTTTAATTTAATATCAATATGGGTATCATTTTGGTGGTTGTTAGGGGTTCTGACTCCGAATACAACATTATTTTGAGATCCAAGATGGCGGACGTGACTTTTTACTTAATAGCAATATGGATATAATATTTGAGGTTTTCGGCGGGCTTTATTCCGAATACAACTTTTATTTCGAGATCCAAGATGGCGGATACACCTTTTGGATATAAAATCAATATGGGTATCACTTTCTTAGTTTTTGGGGGTCCCGATTCCGAATTCAACATCAATTTTTAGATCCAAGATGGCGGACTGTACTTTTTAACTTAATATCAATATGGGTATCATTTTCATGGTTTACAGAGGTTGGATTATTCATTTTCAGATCCAAGATAGCGGACGCATTTTTATAACTTGATATGAATATGGGTATTATATTTGTAGGGGTCCTGATTCCGAACACAACATCCATTTTGAGATCCAAGATGGTGGAAGCGACTTATTAACTTAATCACTTTATTCTGATGAAATTTGGTACAAAAATAGACTAAACCTCGAAATCGAATAAAAGCTACTTTTTTGTAAAAATGGGAATGAAGGGGTTAAAATAAGAGATGAAATTTTTTTATAAGATTCCTCATTACCAAAGATAAGACCATGAAATTTTAAATAGCACGCAAAAAGTATACAGATATTTGTTTTAGCGTTTTTGAAATATTGACCCATGTGGGGATGAAATAGGGGATGGAAGGTCTCATGAAAATTAGCAAAGGATGGAAAAACAAAAAGTTAGCTTGTAAAAATTTATTGAAATAATCTATTTACAGTAATGCACAGCAGTTTGTATGTGTATCTTTTGCAAAATAAGTACCCAAAAAATAAAAATGCTATACCCAAAGTAACTATTCCACGCGGACGAAATCGCGGGCAAAAGCTAGTTTTATATATGTACTTACCTGAGTATTATCACCATCATTGTTAAAGTAACTCTTTCTATCTGTCTGTTATGCTTTCACGCTTAAATCACCGAACCTATTTTGATAAAATTTGGAATATACATTGATTAGACTTTAAGACTTTAAGAAATTAAGAAATATAGGTTATCCCTTACACCGACCCACGAAAGCGCAGCTGCAGGAGAAAAGCCAGCATTCGGTATTTAGTTTCATTATCAAAAAAATCTTTAATGCCATTATAACTTTTTGTAATTAAAAACTGTTTTAGTGATTCTCAAAACTGATTAATTTTTCAATATTTTTAATTTTTTTTTTGGGATATGGTTATATATTTTTATGAACTGTATACTATGTATATTTTATGAAACGTATGTGGGGCAGAGACGTATCATTTCAATTTAGAAAACGGTATTTTGAGTTTATTTTCATATATGTATATTGTTGCAGTCAATACTCGGCACTACCTGTATTACAGGTAAAGATGTACATATTTTTTGCCTTATCTTATCATGGCAATAAAAACATAAGTCACGGAAATGAAACACCTGGCCACGGAAATGAAACACCTGGCCACGGAAATGAAATACCTGGCCACGGCAATGAAACTAAATTATGTTACAAGGCATGGCAATGAAATTTTTTTCATTTCCGTGTCTTTTTTTTCATTGCCATAGCAAATTTTGGCCACGGAAACCACAGAAATGAAAGCATGGCGATGAAAATCAAGGCAAAAATATAAAATAACAAAAAAACTATTAGTTATTCGAGGTAATAAACACTTCACAAATAAACATACTAGAAATGGCATTCTATTGAAAACTCAATCATGAGGACAAACTTATTCATATAGAAGTTATACCTATCCACGGCAATGAAAGAAAAAATGACCATCACATAAAAAATGGAATACTTTTATTTATACCGCAAAAACGCATGCACTAGTGTAAGTCCTTCCACGTCGAGTACTTAGGCGACACTAATATGCAACGCTTAGCACACAAAGAGGGGGCCGCAGGTTGTTAGATAAAACAATATTCTTATACATGTTTAGGACATGGCGATGAAAGTTTGTTCTGGGACAAATGCATTTAGGATAACCATTCGTTGTATTGTTTAATAATTTGAATAAATGTATTCCGTAACAATACTTTAACTATTCACGCATCAAATAAAACTAAGTTTCAATATAAATAATCAATAGATTTTTAGCAATGAGGTATAATATACATCAAGGTGACGTGTGGACAAACACGGCAATGAAAGATTTCGAGGTTTAATAATTTTTTTTGAAGTGCCTATTATTCCTATTATTAAAATATTTAGTGCCCCACATAGATAACTATTTCATGTATCTAGAAAAAAAATAAGAACATTATAGCTTTATTTTTTAATACTGATTTCATCGATGCCGCGCAATTTTTGGTCCCGGGAAATTCACCCATTTATCAAATCAAATTTTTTAATTAAATTATCTATTATTACTTTCTGTTCAAGTGCTAAGTTTTCATAGTCTTCTAATCCATTTTTTACAATTAAAGAATTAACTGAGTATTCTGAGTTCACAGAATCACCTTTAAAATGTGATGATATTAAATTTTTTGTCAATCCAAACAAATGCCAAAAGTCTATGCCTAATATGATGGATGTTGTTATCTCAGGTACAACATAAAATGTAACTACTTTAAATATTGATTTATATTCAATTGGCAATGACATATAACCTATACAGGATAGTTCTGTACTATTCGCTGTGTTAACTTTACATTCTTTATTAAAAGTATTGATTTTAAAGCCTAATTCCTCAAACTTTGTATGTGAATTCATTCCTAGTATTGAGCATGATGCTCCAGAGTCAGCAAGTCCAAGTACATTTAAGTGTAATACTTTAAATTGCAAATAAGGTCTATTATCAAAAAAACTTTTTTTTTTAAAGAGAACTTCACACTTATCTAAGTTTGAATGTGACCTTTTCTTTTTAACTTTAAAAGTGGAGTTCTCAAAAATTAGTTTTTTGAAAAATTAAATGAATTACATTGTGGGCATTCAGGTCTTCTTACGCCTTTTTTACCACACTTAAAACAGATTATTTCTCTCGAATTTCTACACTCTCGAGTGTAATGCTCATCACTATTACATCTCATACACTTTGTGTTACTCATAAAATTATTAGAGGACGTAACAGTTGAGACATGTTTAATTGAGTTCTTAAAATTTTTAATACTACGTGACTGAAGGTCATTAGATACTTGTAACTTATGTAAGTTTGGTTCTACAAATTTTTCAGAACGTACTTGAGCTAACTCTAATCGTTTTCCTAATAACTTTAACATCTCAATGGAGTCAACATTATGGAGAGCTAATTCTTTCATGTACTCCGGTCTAATATTATGCATTAAAATTTCTAACTGCTCATCTACTGACATTTTGGTAGATAGTCTAGCAAACATTCCTTGCATGGTAGAAATATAACTTACTATGGTCTCTTGTTTAGCTTGTGTACGCTGTCTAATTTCATTCTTAAGGCGATAGTCTAAGTCTGGTATATCAAAGTCCTCTCTCAGACGAATTAATAAATCTGAGTAGGAATTAAAACTAGTTTTATTACATCTAAACCACGCTAATGCTGAGTCATCCAAGAGGTCTGAAAAAGCATTTAGCATACGGGATTTAGGAATCTCGCGTGCCAATCGAAGTTCTTCTAATCTTTCAATAAAACTTCTAACACAAGTTGATCCATTATATTTTAAATTAAGCGAGTTTAGGTTAAGGGGTTTTTCTCTAATTACTACCACTTCCTCTCTTTCTTCTTTTTTTAAAATAGTCATTCCACTTTCATCACTCTCCTGCGCATTCTCTTCCATGACATTCGTTCTCTTATACATAGGAGTTGCCTCTTTCTCAACTAATTCCTCAGAACTACCATCATCTTCAGGTTCTACCTGAGCTAAAATTCGGATGAGTCTGTGGCGTAAATCCACTAGAGAAGAATTCTCAACACCCAAACGAGCTAGTCTATCGATAAGATAATTTGCCCTACTCGCTATTCGTAAGAACAAATTTTTCTCCCTAACGACTTCACCTGAGTTAAGTAATTCCTCCAGCTCGGTCACCTTTGGCGTGCAAATCGCAATCTCGTTTGCCGGGCGTGCAGACAGTACCGGTGCGCTCTTTATGCTACCACGTCTCGATAACTTGAAGACCTGCCGCAACTGCTTCCTTAATGCATCCACCGATGTTTCAGGAGCTGTGGAAATGCCAAGAATATCCAGTTCATATCTGATCTCATCCTTTCTTAAGTAGTTTACATATTTTTGTATAGAGGCCATTTTTAAACAAAATTAAAACAAAACTAAGTTAAAGTATCAAATTATTAAATGATATAGTTACCCTATTAGGTAAATATTAATTATTTTATCAAACTAAATTACTCAAAAGTTAAGACTATTAATAAAAATTTATAAATAAAGTGAGGGTACTTTTATCTTAAACAGTTTTTACTTACTATTTACTTTAAATTGAATAAAAGATCTTATCAAAGTTTTAATTCTAGTGTGTCTTTCAGATTAGTTGGGGAATTAAACCTTACGGTTACCACCAAACTACTTTTTCATCATGTGGACACACCAGAAAATCCCACGAATACTGAATACTTAAAATTTTTTTTTTGTCGAGCCCCACGTTGGGCGCCAATTTGTAACAAATTTTGTTACCTCCGGTTAGTTCAGGGCATCGCACAAGACTCAATCTATTAATTTACTTTTTACCCAGGGCGCCTTTATTTTTAATTAGATTCAGTATTCTAGGGATGTCTAAAGAAAACTACTTATGACACACTATATACTAGATATTTTATTCAATTAACAAAGAAACCTTAAAAATCTAACACTTGATGTTAATCTATGTAAAGTACTAAAGTTAAGATACACTGTTTGAATACCAATCTATAAAACTTTTATTTGAATGATAAACACTATAATTACTGATACGAATTTCATCTACTGTTTTATACATTAGTTTGCTTCTTCAAGGTTACATTCAGATCATTTATATCTTAGTAAACATTTGTTATTAAGGAGTAACATTAATAAAGATACATTCTCTAGACTTTGTATTGTCTTTTTAAAAGTTTTATTAAGAAATGTTATAATTCTCAATTCAAATTCTAACAAAAAGTATTTAGGGAATGCAATGAGTAAGCAGGGGCATAAATTTATGGGAGGATTACTTAACTTCAAGACTTGGTAGCAGAAAGTCTCCCTTGCTATCTTTTGTCCTGGTGACCTCGGAAGTTTTCCTTCTGACTTTCCTTATTGATTCCTCAAGATCAGAATGGATGATAGTTCAGGATGTCATCACATTCAATCATACTCCCCTAGCTTCTCAGTCTTACAACAGGTATATAAATATTGTCTAGTGAAGAACCGACAACAATGGGACCACAGTCCAAGGAACCCTAGAAATGCAATACATAATCTAAGAATTTGTAAACTTTACACAACATCTATACCTATCCAACTGATTAAAATCTACTTTACTTACCCTTTTAAAGCAGGGGAACTCACTTTTTATTACTTTTTATTTTAACAACTTAAAATATTTTTTCAAGAAATACATCAATACCTAGATGGTATTCAAGAAGTCAAGTACACAAATGCATGCTCTCCACGCCTCAAGTACTGATATTTATAGGCTCCCTCCCTACTTCTAAGCTTGCGATTCGAACTCCAAATCACTACCATATTTGGTAATAAATTTGCTAACGGAAGTTTTAATTATTACTTACACTTTAGGAATATTCTAGAACAAGAAATAAAGCGACAAAACAATTGGGTGGTGAGTAGCCAAACTAATTGAATCGAACACTTCTATATTACTAGCGACCTCTATCCTACTTCCATGAATCTTCATTATTTATGTCACCCGTGCTATGCTACAATAAGCAATATCTATTTAGCAACAACCATCCTACTTGGTGTGACATATTAACGATAGATGGCTCCACCCCTCTATTATCAAACTTATAGATGATAATTTTGATTTATTTTGACTACAAAAAAAATGATGTTACAATACATCCAGACATCCATACAAACTTTCGCGTTTATAATATTAGTAGGATAATTATCCATCTGATTAAAAAATTCGATACATCTATTTTAATTATATAATTCCCGTGTCACGATGTTTGTCCGGGATGAACTCCGAAATTAACAATCCGATTTTAACTATTTTTTAAAATGTGTGTTTTGTTTCCACTTGAGAGAATAGTTTTTAAATTGTATTCCTAATTTTTTTTACTGCTGTAGGAAGTCTAAAGGGAAGTACTTCCTCCGGGCAAGGTGTTGTATGCCCGGGGACCGCGGTCCAACCGAGTGTAGTTGGAATTTCTATATTGGAAACTTCGTTTGCGCGATTCAGGTTTCCATACTAATTATCGCGCTTGTATGAGTACTGTTGTACAGCGCCATCTATGTAATCTATGAGGAGGCGGCATTGGCCGCCACACTGCTAATTCAATGTTACAGGACAGTAGTATGAAATTACCACAACAACTCTTGGCCGGGACAGCTACTATAATTATTATTTTTTTCTCTTTTGAAACAAACGTTCTAGATTCTCGTGTCGTGTCTAAGAATATCTCCCACCGTCAAGAGTCTGGTCACCTCATCATGAATAACACGACACAAGCAAGTAATTACTTGTAATTACTGTCCTCACTTTTCTGGAATCATTCTGAACAGAATTGTGGTAAGAGCACCTTATTTGTAAAATTATAAATATTATGCCTGCAAATACAATAAAATTGTACATTTAACTAAAGTAACTAAGTAAATGCCTTTGCGTTGTAATCAATAACAAATAGATTAAAATTCCTTGTTTGGGGAAGGTGCTGGGCTAATAAATAAGTTAGGTCAAGTATAAGGTCTAGGTACGTTACCACTTCGCTGATTCACTTCCTGGGTCTCATAGGTCACTAGGCAGGCACATCTGATGGCACTAGGTCAGATACTGACGGGAAACGGATCGCGAGCGTAACGTGGCGCACTTCACGGGTACCTTTATCGGTCTGTCAAGCGTCGGCAGTCAGGGTCGGGAAGCTACTATTTAAATGGTGGGAGGTGACAATTAAGAGCGGGTCAGGTAGCTATTATATATATGAAATGAAATGAAATGAAATGAAATGAAATGAAATGAAAAAGCTCTTTATTTAAATGGACTTTGCTAAGTACTTTTAAATCGTCAAAACCCTACCACCATTTCGGGACGAATAATTATTATTATGCTGATATGGAGAAGAAATGGCGAAAGAAACTCCACAGCTTACAATTTCGTAATGATTTCAAAACATCAATACAAGTCAATAAATAATTATCAATATAATTTAAGTTACATTTTAACATGCGTAAAGTTTGGGTAGTCATTACTCCCACGCATTTGGATTATTATCTTGTGAAAAGCTTTTCTATATAATTTAATTAATCATAATTATTATTGAACTAAGCAATTTAAATTTTGATACCCACCACCATTTTATGTTATTGTTAGTTAGGTACTTACAGATATTCCTTTCAATATAAGTGGTAAGCATACATTTAAGACCCGGTTAACAATGTTATAAGAATACAATGTCCACACATTGTACAAAAAAAAAAACAATTATTACATATTATTATTGCATGTGTCATACAATTGTCCATCTAAAGATAACAACTAATTATAAGACCTACGTTTACATCAATCAAGAAAACATGAGATGACCAGGCCCCGCTGGCGGCACCTATATATATATATAATATAGGTATGTAAGTATCGTACGTGCAAAGGGACTTTTCTAAACATTCCTTATTCAGTTGTTACCCACTTGTTTAAAAGCTATGAATTTAAAAAAAAATGGGCTGCAAAAACATTTTATTCTTCAAGGTTGCGCCAAGCAATCGAATTTTAGAGTTCAACTAATAGCTTGTCATACAATCCAAAGTATATAAACAATTCCTTATAACTATAGCAAATAAGGTCGATGATTGCATACCTGTTTCCAACGAGATGACATGAATTACCTTTCGAAAGTTTACATCTGTCTAGAACTGAGCTGTACGATTCATAACGAGAATTTGTGATTAGTCCTTAAATCCACCATCTTTAGTCTCAATTCGGATTAGCGTGTGATATGTTAAAGTTGTCGCTCTCAGTACTTAGTGGAACTTAGTCCTGGCTAGACTAAGTGTGCTCAGCGAACAAACTTTGGTTTAATTCCGTTTATTGGAATAGACAGTTTCTTTATGTTAGCTAATCTAATAGTAACTGTTTTCAACAAAGAGCCGAAAGTTCATAGCATTCTTATCACTCTGCGGGTGCGGATCCAGTGTTGCAGGCCCCCAGGAACAGTGCCTGGGACTTGTGTCCCAATCCAAGTGTAGGTTTTCTTTAATGAACATGACATACATAATTGTCAATAAAATAGTTTGCAAAGGCGAACTGATCATAAATGAATATGTTTTAAATAATGTTGATTAGGTAGGCGATATAAGTGCAATATTTGAAAAACAAATAAATGTTCATCAAATATAAAGCTTACGATTATAACCAACAGTTTTAGTCTGTGCCATTTTCAAACAAATTAAATTTATAAATAAATAAATATAGTATGCGAGTAGTTTAACTTTTAATGACCCTATACAAAATATACCTCTGGCTTGAGTCGATGTCTTAAGTCAAGTGTGTGCCGAGTAGCTGTCAAGAGAAGATCATAATTTACGACTACCGTCACTTTGCACGTAGTTTGCGTTTAACACGTGGTAAATACGGACGTAAGCTAAGACCACAGGCAAGAATTATTTTCAATTAATATTTAGTATTCTACGTTAAGGCAAAGCTTTATAGTTTTATAATGAAAAGAAGAATACAAGTATAAATAAATTTTAATGGGAAAAAAGCTCTGGTATAAATTCTACAACTTTGATAAGGAGTTGTGAATGAGCACCATTTTCATCTTACTCGTGAGGCGAGTTACTCGCTCGAAAAACTCCAATGTCAAAAGGTAAAAAGAAACACTACAATAAAGTGACGTTTTGTTACTTCACTATAGTTTCAAGGGGGGGTGATGTTTGACTGAGGGATAGACCTTTCTTTTCTGTCTCTCTTATTTTATTATTCACATTATTTCTCCAAGATTTTTTTCTGTTTTGCCAAAGAAATGAAATGAAATGAAAAAGCTCTTTATTTAAATGGACTTTGCTAAGTACTTTTAAATTGTCAAAAGCCCTACCACCATTTCGACGAAATAAATATTTTACTTAAATAATTATTATAATGCTGACATGGAGAAGAAATGGCAAAAGAAACTCCACAGCTTACAATTTCGTAATGAATTCAAAACATCATTACTGTCAATAGATATATCAATGAATAAATTACAATTTTAAATGCGTAAATTTTGGGCAGATTTTACTCCCACGTATTTGGATCATTTAAATAATCATTTATCTTGTAATATGCTTTTTTATATAATTTAGATTTAACAATTTTTTAAATTTGTGAATAGGCAAATCTCTAATATTCATCGGAAGTTTATTGTAAAAACGTATACATTGGCCCACAAAGAATAATAGAATTGATCATTTGGGGTTACCTGTGACGCACTTAGAACGAACGACTGCGGTGCTGTATACCTCGTCATATTTATACTACACATAAACATCACTCTGGTGTAACGAATACAAAGTGATATCGGGCAGACAGTTGGATCGTATACTATATGTAAATTTCGATACAAGCCCACAAAGTGGCAGGCTATCAACAACAATAAAAAGGGTCACGGGATCGAACTGCAGACCTCAAGCATGACCTACTGAATATAACGCTTGGTGCAAGTTGGTGTAACTTGCGATAAAAAAATTAAAGTATAAAGGTTTCCGTAGTTCTTTTTGCCGCATCTTGAAATCTACTGTATAGATATGATTATCCATTGTTATAGAGAAATGTAATATTCCGGGTTAACTTACCAATACCAGCCACTTAAGGATATCAGCTATAATAATACAACATTTTTATAGCTGTGTCATTAACAGTGATCTCAACAAGACAGTAAATGTAAAACACATAAATTCTGCTTACTTCCCCTGTTTTTGACTTAAGTTACACCACGAACACTAACTACTGGAATTAATTTATCTCATACCTGTCGCTTACTTATTACTAATTAGGTCTACCTTTTGGTATGTCCATGAACGAACTTTGGTGATACATCTTAGTCAAGGAACTTAATAAAATTATTAATCAGTATAGTATTCTTGTTATCACGTAAATTAATATTTAAAGTGATTTATTACACATTAATAAAATATTTTCAATATACAGAAACCGTTTTGGTCTCGTATAAAATTAATCTGCCATAAGTTGTAATGTACAACAGCAGATTAAGCCACCCAAATACGTCAAATTTCTTTAACTAATTATCAACTTATCCACAGTCATAAAGTTTAAAGTCTATTGCGGAAATTTCACATTTTGTATGATCTACCTCCGTCTGTAATAAAAATATACATATAATCTCTCCGTCTATAATAAAAAATGAGTAAGTAGGTATATTTAGATTTACGATTTAAGCCGCTATCTCTTACTCCTTGGGCCAACATTTGACAAATCGGACGGAGTCTCCGTACCGGATTCAGGCCGAGATCGTCGTGGGGAATGGGGAGGTGGCCGAGGGTCGACGGCATAAATCAAATAAGACGTGCTAGTTTAGCTCGAGGATACCGGTCGTGTTACGTTGTTATTAGTCCCAGCGCCCGCAACACGCCGCAATACATCCTCGAGAACAACATTGCGGACATAGACGACAAACGCTGCTCGTTTTATAAAACTTGCTTTAGTGAAAAAAATAACGTGACATCACATTATAACTAGTTTAATGGTGGCTAGACGTGTTTTCCTGACTTAATGCTGGTGGTTACAGATGGGTTTCCAGTGTCAATCGAATTTAAAGAGGCAATGACCTTTTTTATTCTTGACAAGGAAACTCTTGAAGTAGAAGTAGAATTGAGCTACACCTGGAACCCTTAACCACAACGGGAATGACTATTTTATCATTATATCGAATGGATTGACACCTTATTCATCAAAATCAGACGAATAGTTTAGGCGCTACAGAGAAACAAACATACAGGTAAATACAAACATCCATACATACATAGACTGCTATAATGCTCCTTCCTTTTGGCTTCGCAAAAAAATAAGCTTGTCTAAATTTCGAGTAAGCAATATATAGCACAAATATGAACCAAATGAGACTTTGTCCTAATCAACCATCACATATATGAGTTTTAGCTCAAACGTATATTCGTCGTAAGGAGGACTAGAAAAATCAAGAACTTAGCAAAGTCCATTATAAAAAGAACTTTTTATTTCAAAATTGTGTCAATAAATAAGTAACCTTATAATTATTACTTTAGAGGTTATTGCTTATCCGCTATTGGCGGTAGGCTCCACGTTTTTATTGCGAGCATTAGCTACGTTTCCCGTCCTATAAAATTTGAGCGTGCAATATCGAAGAAATTACGAACTGCCGGACGAACGTGACAAAATTATGAACAGTGTCGGACTACGGACTTTTATATAGGTGGCTTTTATAGCGTATTTTGAGGGGACTGAATTACACTATTGAACTAAGTAAATACCTATACCAGTCGGACATGACCACGTTAAAAGTGTATTTATTGTATAGGTACCTGGACAATTATGTAACGGGTGTAATAAGATCTACGACAAAGCCGAAGTCTACGTATTCTATACATCAAAACAAGAAACACATAAAAAAATATTGCTGGGAAACGATTTTGAATGTTTGGTGTTAAAAAAAAACCTCTAAAAATACCGCGCAATGTATACAGCGCGAAAGTCACGCGGTCCTTAGCAACTTGGAGACGTGCGCGACGACGCGACGTTCGGTCCGCTGAGTTGAATGACCCTGATATCGAGTGGTTATTATAAATCTATTTTTTGGTATGAAATACTTAATTTGATAATGTTTCTTTGGACAAAAGTTGTACAGAAATAATGCTTTCAATTTGTATTCATAAAAATCTTTAAAAAAAAATCTAAGTATCGGGCCGATCGTTGATCTGGACCAGTCGAGATCTACCTGTACTGTAGTCGGCCGATCGTACAATTGGCCAGATCATGAAATGTCTGGGCATATAAATATTGTAGATATAATTTTTACTAAAAGTCTTCTTTCAGTAAAATTTTCTATCTACAATAATTTAAGATGCGGTCCCTTCATGTGGCATTGCCGTGCGACGTGGTGTATATTCGAACATGTCTCATTTTATGTGATAAACACGCTATTGATTGTCCATTAGTCATAATTATTTTTACATACTGAATAAAAAGGTTTTTATAAAAGATTATACATACATACTTACATATAATCACGCTCGTAATCTCAAAAGAGTTGAGCAGAGCTTTGGGTAACACTTAAAGCCACATTTGGCAGTATGGGCTATGCAGAGTGCCTCCAATAGTGACAGGTGACAGGTTGCTCGCCTACACAAAAGATTATTTATGAAAAATATCTAAATTATTTTAAATAATATTCATTCGTTATTTAGTATCGATAACACAACTATAGATGAGCGCGGAAATATGTTTTTTTCTTATGAGTAAATCTAATGAATTAACGTAACACACAATATAATTAATTTTATTTAAAGGTTTTCCTTACGAAACCCCGAGAACTCAATCTAAAGATTACATCACAGTCGGAGTTATCTCAAGAAACAGCTCAACGTCGTATGCTTTTGCAAATAAAAATAAAGACGCAACAGAAAATCCTCCTGGATGAATAATACACCAAATTAAGTAACTTGATATCTCGAACATAATACGTATAAATGAATTGTCTAATAAAAGAAATAAGCAAACCATTTTTCACGTCGAGTGAACAATGCGCGATAGTCCCGGCAAACGGTACCGAGTATTACTAAAATGGAATCCCGATTATCTCATCCAGAAAGACGTCCCTAAACACGAGAAAAATCCCAATGTTTTCTTCGCTTTGCACGCGAATAAATGGAGTTGAAAGTTTCGAATAGGAAATGTTCCGCGACAGAACGATTCGAAAATTCAAATTTTAGACGTGTTGTGACGTCGAAGATATTTATTGGGATTTGTGACGTTCGTGTGAACGAGTTTTTTATTCAAAAACGATCCACATGAGGCATTGAATATGTTTATGAGTTTGGGATCAGAACAACACGATTCATGCCTTTTTGTGGAGCAGTTTATACTTATATGGTACTGATCGATGCGCTGTGAGTGTGTGACTGCTTCATCGTCAAATTTGACAATATGTCATCATAAATAAAACGTATGTATTAGCGTGAAAACATAGCGGGGGCAATGAGAGCAGCGGCCGTGGGCGGTTTTGAGTACATTGGTCAGTTTGTTTCATAACTATTCAGAATGCTCTATTTTCAACCAGTAATGTATTGGAAAGCACCACAATGATGTTCTGTTATAAATTAGGACAGATCTGTTAGCAGTTCAAATGTAATTTTATTTAAAAATAAAAATTAAAGACTGCATTTTATAGTAAGTAATTGCATATTAATAATCACTATTGAAACCGCGAAAATACGAACTTAATATTTAACTTTTTAAAATGAAACCTATTATGAAACTTAAAAGCTTACAGATATGCAAATTATATTTCTTACAGTATTTTAAGACAGTATTTTTTTTTCCACTCTCGCACATATCATCTTGCCCAGATTAAGTAGTCATTAAGAAGTTATGGATACTAGAATAACGGAAAATATACGAAATAATTAATATATTTATATGATTAAACTTCAATAAATATATAAACAACACCCAAACATTTACCAAACATTTATTCGAACCCAGACAGCTTGGTGTGTAGCCACCGTTGATGACCACTCCACCGCATTGGCGTCATAAAACCAAAATAACTTATCTTTGTCAACGAAATTCGGGCATTATTCTTTATGCTTCTCAAATGTTTCCCTTGCCTTTCATTCCCTTGCAAATGTCAAATATGCATCGTAGCCAGCCATACATGAAGGGATTGCACATTTCACGAAGTCATATCATTGGGTAGGTACATAATGCGACCAGCCACCGACTTTATCAAAGTTAATCATACAATTCATCATATTATCTAGTGTTAAGGACCGTAGCAGGCTCCCCTGGCGCGATGCGGACCGCGGGCCGGTGACGTGCACGCTGACGTCAAGGCGGACATCGCTCGCATTCATTCGCTATATATCTCTCGACTCGAGCACTCATTCCCATATAATTTATTGTAACGATTTTTTTAAACGAAAATTAAATACGTTAAACGAAGGAAAATAAAGGTCTTCATTTCGACTACCACCCCAGCTGATGTAATCCCCAACATTTTGGACCTTCGGCGCGGATAATCTGGACACCAGCGCAGGCGCAGATCTTCGAGACACCAACGGAAATTCGTCGCATCAGTCAGTGGTTAACGGTCAGATCTTCTTTCCTGCCCTTTCCCGATCATAATTTGTTGTTAATACTGTGTGTTTTTGTGCTATAGTTCCGAGCTGTGAAAGCTACAACATCGCGTAGACGGAGATAATTTCACGTGAGTACCCACACCTTTCTTATACGACCGTTAAAATGAGTGAGGAGTCTAATTTAAAAGTACCTTGTCCTAAAAGCCCTAGGAAAATATTGCAAACTAGTGATAATGATTTAATTACGCAGTTAAATAAACAAAGAGGTCAGTTAAGATGTAGATTAACGCATTTCAGAAAATATGTAGATTCATTTCAAGGTGTAGAATTATCTAAGCTTCAAATAGGAGAATTAAAATTACGTAAGCAGTCTGCGACTGACATATTTCAACAATTTATCGAGTTGCAAAACAAAATTAATGACATATCTCCAGAATCCGAAATAAGTAATAACCTCGAGTACATGGAATCATTCGAATCATTACACTTCAGCACTATGGCTATTGCGAATTGTTTGTTAGAAAATTCCGTAGAAATCGAACCAAATTCAAATACGAATATTATACGTCTACCCGAAATTAAGATTCCAATTTTTGATGGGTCATATGATAGTTGGTTGGAGTTTAAAAACTCATATCTAACAATGATTCATAACCGTTCAGATTTAAATGCGATACATAAGTTTCATTATTTAAAATCGTCCCTAGTCGGCAACGCACTGCAGGTAATAAGCGCATTAGAATTCACATCCGATAATTACATTCATGCTTGGGAATTACTTGAGAATCGCTATCATAACCCGCGTCTTTTGGTGCATAATCATTTAAAATCTTTATTTTCAATGCCCACTATTAAACATGAAGCACCTTTAGAAATTAGGAAATTAGTGGATATTGTGTTGCGTAATTTAAGAGCACTTAAAACGTTGGGCGAGTCGACAGATTCTTGGGACACGATAATTATTTACTTGGTCGTCTCTAAACTCGATTCATCCACCGAGCATGAATGGGAGAATCATATAGGATCTATTATTACGACTAGCACTAGAAAAGTATGTTTGGAGGATTTGCTTTCTTTTCTTCGGAACAGAGCTGATATGCTAGAGATGATTAATCGAAATCGTAATAATAAACCGTCACAATACAATATAAACGACAAGAAAATATCGAGTAACTTTAGTAATTTTAATAAAAATAGTAAGCAAATATATGCGGGTAGTTATGTTTCAACCAGCAATCACTCAACGATAAAGGGCAAATCATCCAACGACAATAAACGGTCACAATATAATAGTCGTAATTGCATATTGTGTTCTAAAAATCATTCTTTGTACATGTGCGTAAACTTTTTAAATTTTAGTATTCCAGAAAGAATTAAATTCGTAGACGAACATAAATTGTGCCGAAATTGTATGCGAGCCGGGCATTCGCCTAATGATTGCATATTTAGTGCGTGTCAGAAATGCCAACGAAAACATAATACTTTGTTACATTTAGACGGTAATTCTCAAGTAATTCGCCTCAACACGGCGGGTAACTCGTCAGACGGGGCATGCGATACTTATACTCACACTAACTCGTCCACCGTGTTGCATATTGCTGATGATTCACCGAACGACTGTGTACCTATGTCTCAGCAAGTTTTACTCTCAACGGCATTACTCGAAATAGTAGATAATGATAATCGGTTTCATACGGTACGTGCGCTACTCGACAGCGGTAGCCAGCACTGTTTTATTACGCAAAAATTAGTTAAACGATTGAATACGACTAAGATACAGTCCGCTACTCGTATAACTGGTGTCGGCCAAACCGTCACACAGTTAAATCATTCGTGTCAAATTTTTATACGATCAAAAACATGCGATTATAATAAACGTTTAAATTGTTTTGTCTTGCCGCAAATTACGTCTAATTTGCCTTCGACAGACATAGATTTAAGTCTTATACGTATCCCGAATAATATACGACTTGCAGATCCCAATTTTAATATTTCTACCGAGATAGATTTATTGATTGGTGCTGATGTATTCTGGGAACTTTTAAACGAAGATAGGATACGATTACGCAATGGACCATATCTGCAAAATACGAAGCTAGGATGGTTAATATCGGGTCCTATACACGGTAGCCACTTGTCTATTAACCAAGTGCAATGTAACTATGCGCAGTCCCTCGATATGCAGCTCCGTAAGTTTTGGGAGCTAGAGGACTTAAAACAAAATACGAAACCGGTTTTAACGCACGATAAACGAAAGTGTGAGGAATTAATTTTTAATAACTAAACGCACGATGCTATCTATTATTTAACCGATTTACGACCCGTTAGGACTTTTAGCCCCTACCACTATAATGATAAAGGCGTTATTACAGACATTATGGTTAAGTAAAGTCGATTGGGATACTCCCGTTCCTAAAGAAATCGAGGTAAAATGGGGTCAAATCATTCATGCGTTACAATGTTTGGACGAGCTACGAGTTGTGCGTCACGTAAGGGGCGTACACACGCGGTACACAGAGTTACATATTTTTACCGACGCATCACAAATTGCTTACGGTGCGTGTGCCTATGTACGGACGTATGATGACGATTCACCTGTCACGGTCAGGTTATTGTGTGCGAAAAGTAAGGTTGCACCTATTAAAACGGTTTCTATACCTAGGTTAGAATTATGCGGTGCGATGATAGGCGCTCGACTATACAAAAGAATTGTTGATTCTTTGCGGCTATCATTTTCAAAGGTTTATTTTTGGACAGATTCCACAATAGTTATGGGTTGGATACGAATGTCACCCCACTTGCTAAAAACCTTTGTTCAGAACCGAGTATCTGAAATAAACGATTTGACAGGCGACTCAATATGGTTACACGTAAAAGGAGAAAATAACCCAGCCGATTTATTGTCTAGAGGCGTTACCTTAGATAAATTAAAAGATAATAATTTATGGTGGTTCGGACCGTCGTATTTGCATAGTAATAATTCGAATTTTATAATTGATAATAATTTTAATAATGATATGAGAATTGATAATTTACCAGAAATACGCTGCGTAACTACAAACCTGGTTATTTCGATAAATACTAGTTTATTTGATTTCGATCGTTATTCGTCCTTTAATAGATTATTGCGAGTCGGCGCGTATGTACTACGCTTTATAACAAATATGCGCTCGAGACGCGGCAGTGGCGGGGATCGCAAAACCGGTTCACTATCAGTTGACGAGCTCAGCGCTTCACAAATAATGTTAGTTAAATTAGTGCAAAACCAGTCGTTCGCTGAGATTTATAATTGTTTGATGAATAATGAGTGTATTAAAGGATGTGTACAATCAAATCGCGTATTAGGCTTAAACGTGTTTTTAGATAATGATACATTAATTCGGGTTGGTGGCAGACTATGAAATTCGTCTGATTTCGATTATAATAAGAAGCATCCAATCCTGCTGTGTAGTAAACATCGCTTCACGTATCTATTGTTTAAAGGTGAACATATACGATTATTACATGCGGGTCCACAACTTTTATTGGCTAACGTGCGTGAAAATTGGTGGCCTTTGAGTGCAAGGAACCTAGCAAAGAAGGTAATACGCGAATGTGTTACATGTACTCGTATTAAGGGTAAGACTTTGACGCCTATTATGGGTAGTTTACCATCTGAACGTTTAGAGCCGGGGTATCCTTTTCTTACTACCGGTGTAGACTACGCGGGACCTATATTTATTTTGAATAAGAAAGGCAGAGGGGCTATTTCGACAAAGGCCTATATTTGTTTGTTTATTTGTTTTGTAACTCGTGCGATTCACTTGGAGCTCGTCACTAGTCTTACTGCAGACGATTATATTCTTGCAATTAAACGTTTTATAAGTCGTAGGGGTAAGCCTAAGTGCATATTCTCTGATAATGCGAAGAATTTTATAGGGGCTGAAAAGGAATTCATGTTATCATTAAAAAATAATTCCCAGAAAATATTCGACTTTGCTGCCAGTGATGGTATTAGATTTAAATTTATCCCCCCTTGTTCTCCTCATTTTGGTGGTCTGTGGGAAGGCGGGGTACGATCGTGTAAGTATCACCTGAGACGAATAGTTGGTAACGCTAAGCTAACATACGAGGAGTTGAGCACGGTATTGACGCAAATCGAGGCTGTCCTCAATTCCCGTCCCTTGTCCCCTATGTCCGCAGATCCTTCCGACCTCAACCCTTTGACACCTGGTCATTTCCTCATCGGTCGACCGTTAATTGCGACTGCCTGCAAAGACCTGACTGCACAACCCGCTACACGACTGACTCGCTACGGGCGGTTGGAGCAGATACGACAACATTTCTGGCAGCGCTGGTCCAAGGAGTACGTGGGAGAACTCCAACAGAGGATGAGGTGGAAGGTGAAGACCGAGGACATCACTGTGGACAGTCTGGTCCTTATAAAAGAAGACAATCTTCCTCCCCTTAAATGGAGATTGGGGCGAGTCATACGGGTGATTCCAGGGAAGGACGGCGTCAACCGAGTAGCAGATATACGCACAGCTTCTGGGATCATCCGGCGATCTTTCTCTAAAGTCTGCCCGCTACTGCAGTGACCTGACGAACAAGACGAGAAGGAGCATGGTTTGGAACCTGGTGCTTCCAAGGCCGGGGGCATGTTAAGGACCGTAGCAGGCTCCCCTGGCGCGATGCGGACCGCGGGCCGGTGACGTGCACGCTGACGTCAAGGCGGACATCGCTCGCATTCATTCGCTATATATCTCTCGACTCGAGCACTCATTCCCATATAATTTATTGTAACGATTTTTTTAAACGAAAATTAAATACGTTAAACGAAGGAAAATAAAGGTCTTCATTTCGACTACCACCCCAGCTGATGTAATCCCCAACATCTAGTACTACTTACAATACACAAGTTCTCGTAATTTGAACAGAAAATAACGCCAAAACATTACAATTATAGAGGCATAAACCCGAAACTAATCCGATTGCCAGCTCCTCCATATTTTCGCTGAGTCCGCGTACCGTCTAATAAAATTCAGGCATAACTTGTACCATAAATAATCCTATAAATGCTCGAATAAATTGTTTTTCCGCAGACATCAATCGGAGGTTGTATTGTGACTGCGTTGGAGGCTTACTCAATTACGGGAACAAATACGGTAGATATTTTTATAACACGAACCCTGGTGAACTACGAGTCTACGACTATGTAAGCACATATCGCCGCCAATTCATGATTCCGCATTTCTAACGGTGTCGCCTGTTTGTAAAACTGTTTGTATTATGTAATGTGCATATGACAAAATTTAGATGCATAAGACATCAAACTCTCCCACAAACAGTCTACACCGCTTGGTCACAAAACTAATATCCCTGAATCTACTGATCACTCCTACCAAAATTTTTAGAAAAAGGGTCAGTGGGTAACCAGTGGTCGAGATGTTTATTGTCCAGTAGCAATTGCGGCGTTTTATGATATGCTGAGACATTTTGTAACAAAATCAAAAAGTATTTCATTTAAATGGACTTGCTTAGTACTTTTAAATCGTCTAAAACCCTACCACCGTAGCGTAGTTATGACACGGAGACGAAACGGCGAAAGTAACTCCACGGCTTACAATTTCTTAATGATTTCTAAAAATCATTAGGTACTGGTCAATAGATACATATTATAATAGATTTGCAAATTGATAGTGTATATCAAAAATTACAGTTTTATATGCGTTGATGATTATTTAAATAATCATTTATGTTGTAATAAGATTTTTTGTCTAGGATAGATTTCTGAACGTGATGTAAAAGAGTGATGGATGTATGTACGGTTTCTGAACGGGAGAAGCGAGCGGGACGGTGTGTGTGCGAGCGAGAGAGAAAACGAATGGCGGTTTCTAGTTAACGACGGATGTGCTTTGTAGATGTGTTATAGGGAAAATTAAATAAAAAACGAGTTTACGGGAAAATCTCTTTTATTTATTAACCTCCATTCATATAATTCAGCTTCATTTTACTTAGGTACCTATACCATATTTTTACTTTCTCGTATACGTAGTATGTAGGAAGTCTTGTAATTGTCAAAAAATTTGACCTCGAGATTTTGACGGATTTACACGTTTTGGACCTCCCTGAGTCCAAAAATACAGTTTTTGGAATTATGTCTGTGTGTGTATGTCTGTGTCTGTGCGTTAGCACGATAACTCGAGTATGCTTTAACTTATTGGAACCAAATTTAACATGCATGTATAACATCAAAATATAAGGTTTCTATCAACTTTTGAGCCGTCGATCACGAAAGTTAAGCAACCAAGTGCGTGCTTGGTACTCGGATGAGTGACGAAAATTTAACATGCATTGTATGACATCAAAATATAAGGTTTCTATCAACTTTTGAGTCGTTTCCGGTATACGAGAAAGTCAAGGGAAGACCACTCCCGATTTTTTTTCTATTGGTTCTAAAAAATATTTTCATCCATTGTTTATAATAGAATAAATAGTATGACTGAATAAGCAAATTACGTAGGAGTTACCAAGGAGCGCCAAGTGCGCGGTCGGTGCTCAGATTGGTGACCGGATTTTTTTAACTTGATTTTCCTCGTTATGCTGGTAGTCCTGGCTGCTGTCGAATGATAGCAGTCGTCTCCAAGGAGGGTTGGTGTTAGGCACACGGCCATAAAAGTCTAATTTCCTATAGCAATATGACGAAAGTAATTCATACTCCACCGACCCCAAGTAAAAACGGGATCAGTGCCTGACAAAGCTGTAAAAACTAATAATAAAAAAGTAAAATAACCTTACTGAGGTCCTTAACCAGTCTCCAGAACAAAGACCACCAAAGATCTTCCCAAGACTTTAAACTTCAACAATATTGCAATTATTACTTATCGAAATTGAATAGAAACAATTTGAATAGTATCTAATTGAATATTAATTTTATAATGTAAAGTTTTAAATTCATATTTCAATAAAACTCAGCGCTGAGCCATGAATAAAATATTTAATGTAAACGAAATACAACTTAGTTTTAACGTTTATTGATTTTTTGGAGATCTGTAGCTTTCGCTTAAAAGAATAACGAAGGATAAAAATTAAATTAAATATTTATGGTTAAATGAATTTTACTATTCTCTTTCGATACAATTATATCAAGCATATTTTTTGGTTATTTAAATAATACCTTCTGTATTCCATATATTGTTTCATCAATATGTATTGTAGAGCACAACCTGTGCTTGACTTTACAAAAATATATGAATTTTAATTTAATATAGGTACCTAATTTTATTTGGGTTTAAGGAGGAGGAATTGGTAATTTGTTGCAGCACTACCTATACTTATAATGGGATGTCTCAGACTTAGGTACACCAAACACAGACTGACAAGTCTTCCTAAAGGCAAATGCAAAAAAGCTAGGTGGTAGACCCATATGTAGGGTCGTCTGGGTAGGTACCACCGCCTTTCTTATTTCTGCCGTGAAGCAGTTCGCTGTTTCGGATTGAAGGGAAAGGTAGCCAGTGTAATTACTGGGCCATGGAAGGCATATCATCTTAGTCCCCAGGATGGCAACGCACTTGCAGTGTTAAGTGATTTACACTGAACATTGCAAGTGTCTATAGGCGACGGTAACCACTTAACACCAGGTGGGCCGATGGTTGTTTGTCATCTCGTTTTCCTTATCTGTTTTAGAAAAATATAAGTACCTACGGCTTATTAACACCATGTCACCAACGTAAAACCAAATATTACATTGTAGGCAAAATAAAATAAATGGGATAAAAATAACTTCCGTTTAAATATTCACGTTCTTCCGAAACCCAATCCATTCGACGGCGTAGTGAAGCTGATTTATCATATTATCGGCGCTTGAGCGATGTAATCCTTCAGGCGAATTTTCGATAAATATGATATTTTACGTGTCACAACACCGTGACATAATGAGCTTAAACGTCCCCGGGGGAGGGTAAAGCCGACTTGCAGCATACCCGAGGCACACTAGGACACTAAATGTTTAGTTTTAAACTTACGTGGTCACTATCAATTAAATGTGAGAAAACGGGATTTACACCACATACCTCTGTTTTTTGAATTATCCAATATTTCGGCGCAGTTTCATGCGCCATGGTCACGGATGAACTAAAGTCTATGCGAGTTGTTGATTATTGACAGACAAATCTGTCTACCCTCTTTCTAAGTCTTTTATTACGCACGTCACCCGTACCACTGTTCTCATTCCCACTATTCACCCGAAACTGCTGCCTACACACCACACTTATAGTATCCGGACGCGTCCCGGCACAACTTTTGTTTACCCCGGTTCCACATAAAGTTATCACTGGATTCCAGGCACTCGACAATTTAAACCCATCCTCACGATTGAAATTTTCGTGTTTTTTAATTTCAATGGCTTCCCTAACCAATCTTGGTATGTAGTGGCGTTCTGTCGAGATGACCTGAGAGTTGTGAAACTCGATCCAGTGATTTGGACCGGAGTGTATTAAATGCTCCGCGATAGCCGATTTCTGTGTGTCGTTATCCTTAACTGCCTTTATGTGCTCCTTCATTCGGTCTGCCACTGTGCGTTTTGTTTGTCCGATATAAGAGCTCCCACAACTGCAGTTGATCATAAAGACACCAGGTTTGTCTAGTGGCATATTGTCTTTCGGCGTGCGTAAACACTGTGATATTTTACGGAAAGGAGTGAAGACAGTATTCAAAGAGTATTTATTTAATATGTTAGAGACCTTGTCTGTCACTCCTTTTATGTATGGTAAAAATACCGGTTGTCTGTCTACTTTCTGCCGTTTTCTCACAGGTACGTGGTACAACAGAGGTGGTTAAACAGAGGTACGTGGTATAAATCCCGTTTTCTCACATTTAATTAACTAAATGTTTATTTTAACTAAAGCTCCATAGGTTAAATATCCTTGACCAAAGCTCACCAACACGTAAAAAAGTGGTTGAAAGTTAACGGTTAATTATTGACATTTCTTCTATACTATTATTAAATAATAATAGCCTGTTTTAGTGTTGGTGAACTCAATCATTAGTGTATTTTGACTTGTAGTGTACCAACATAGGTACATACATATACAAATAGACTGAAAAACGTAACTATTTTAGTTGCTGACCTCAATTTGTATGGGCAATAGAGATTGACGTTTCTCATGCAAATTGAGCTCATAATGCAACTAAAATATTTACGTTTTAAAACTTGCCCTACGAAAACGTGGTCAACTACCTCCCAGGTGAGCGTTTCAAACTTTCAGGAAGATGCGTTTAGCGCACTGGTCAGGAGGTGACATAGTATTTTGTACTTCCCTCGGGCGGTAAAAAGAAAGCCTCAGATCGCATATTCTTCTTCTTTATATGAATGGCGTTCGCGTTATTTATCGCATTTCGCCAATGTCAAGTAAAAATGTACTTTTAAAGTAACAGACAATTTTACGGTAGATTGTGGTTAAAAATGGAGTCTCTCAACACGTGTTTTTACAACAAGAACTCGGGAGAAAACTCCAGATCGCATATTAATCGCACTCGCCTTCAGCTCGAGCGTCAAATGCCTACCTGCAATTTGAGACATTTTTTGTTTTACCGCGCCCTGTTTAATAAATGTACTATTAAGTCAGTCCCTGACCCAATAATATGCCATTTTATGTTCCCCTCTGAGATCGTAATTCGAATATTATGACATGAGTGTAAATTTAAACACAGTTTTTAATACAGTCCATTAAAATGAAAATAAAAAAACCTGTAACAAAACGACCATTATAATAACACCGATTCGACTCATTATGTTACAGTTAATTTTCTCAAAAAAAAATGGGTAGGCGAAGGGTTCTAAACCATATAGAAAATTTGACTCCGCCAGTTGATTTGCAAAAACTCACTAAGATAACAAATAGTTTGTTGCCCAAAAAAACCTCAAAAATGCGTATAAAAATGGAAAATTGAGAAAATAAAACGCTTGTTTTGGAAAACGTAATTTTTGTTTTTATTTATGTGTGTATGTGTAGATAAAGTAGCTTATGAAACTGCACATAACTTGGAATTAAAACACTTTTTAAAACTCCCGCTCGTGTTTTAATAATCCCTATTAAGTAACAGCTATATAAACTACTATTACGGTTTCTTATCTACTTTTCATGGTGATAATTATAATTTCTCCAAGCTAACTTTTATAAAAAATGTCGTATTTGGATAAAATAAAATTACCCAGTCAAAGACAGTGGAATTTCTACTAAGCTACATAGCGTTGTCACTGGACAGTGAACTTTATTCACGTTTTCCAATCCTTTAAAGTATGCCAGTATGTCCGCAGCCTTACAGATGGCGACGTTGCCCGCTAGCCCATCGCTGGACATGAGTTACGGCCGATGCGTCTGTTCACGATGTTCGCAAAGATAATACCAGGGACTTAACTCCCGATTCTGCGGTTTGCACCCTTGTAGAAAATTCTGGAAAGTATTACCGAGTTGAACAGCGCAGAAAATATTCACAGTGGAATGTAATCGAATGGAAAATAATTGGAAATTTTGTGGCTTATTTCCAAGATGAGCGGTTTTGTGGATTGTCTTTCCGCTGTGGACTTTATGTAGGATAATTAAGTCCTCAATGTCTCATTAAATATTGACGATGTTAGTTAATTATCTTTGGCATTACCCTGGCATCAGCCTATAGAACAAGAAGTAATAGACTAGAACAAAGTTTGGTTCTCCGTTCTCCCGTAGATAGGTAGTTTTATCAATTTATTTTTTATCTACTGGATAAACTATTGCAACTTGTTTTTGGTTTATTCTATGAAGAAAACGTGCTTTACTTGCTATCTTATATGAGATCAAAGTTAAAAAAAGAACACAGTCATTTCACCCGGATTTCTCAAAGAAGGAAGACGAACTGGATATATTTCTCTTATTTAGAAGAATGTTATCCAGTTCTGCTTCCATGATATTCTGGCATTTGCGTATCGTCCGTTTGCGAAATGTTGCTATGGCCTCACATTTACTAAGTCGTAGTAGTCGAGCTAGGCAGTAATTCTGTTAACCAACCGGTAAAATTACAAATTCTAATTTCAAACCTCTTGAAAAATAGCCATGTCAATGACATCGCCGAGCATGTATGAGCACAGCTAATGAGAGTAGGTGAAGCGCAAGAAATATACGGAATGAGTTTTTTTTTCAGGTCAGTATGGGGAAATTCTAAACTATAAGAGATAGAGAAAAACTCGCTTAGGAACCGTGATCTTAATTTTAGATAAAATAAAAATGGACATTTTGAAAAAAAAAAATTGTTATTTCGATTGTATATACCAAAAGTTGTATGGAGACATAGGTCTAAAGTTGCTAGAAGTTGTTGAAATTAATGTTTTAGTTTTCTTTATAAGTTAAACTTTAATAGTTTTCTTTAGTAGTAGAAACTAACTGGCTGATTGAACCGATTTTCAAATAAAAAGTAAAGAAAATAAAAAGCATTCGAATTTTAAATTTTTTCTCGTGTATCTGTCATTTTTTAAATGCACAATTCAGTCGGTTCCTAAGAGAGTTTTGCTCTATAACTTTAATAGTTTTCTTTAGTAGTAGAAACTAACTGGCTGATTGAACCGATTTTCAAATAAAAAGTAAAGAAAATAAAAAGCATTCGAATTTTAAATTTTTTCAATTTTTTCGCGAGCACAGAGATGGATTTAGGGCGAATCAAATAATATGGGAACGTTATTTGATAGAACAAACGCAATTTCCTCCTGATGAAATGAATTAGTTTTGGAACTAAAACATTGTTTGGATAACGACTGGTAGTTTGTCTGTAAATATTCTATATTCGATTGTTTAATGGCGATATGTCGGCTTATGATATACTAGATCTGAGCGTTTTTACCAAGCATCTCTGAAATTTCCTCCGCGCTTCGGAAGGCACCAAAGCTGATGGTCCTGGGTGCTGTGGAAAGATAGCAGTCGTTACCAAGGAGGGTCGGGGTCAGGCAGGCGACCAAACCGTAAAAATCTAATGCCAAATACAGTATTGTCAATATAAAGGCATACTGCACCGATTTAGGAACTTATTCGTCAAGCAGAAAGAAAGTTCTAATTGGTCAAGTGTGTTTTTACCGCGTGTTGTGGTTTCAGCGCCAGAAGCGACTTAAGGGCGTTTCTCACATTATTTTTATGAGAATATGAATACATACCTAAATTATACCTTCAAACACTCATAATTGTGTTTAAGTAAAAAAAAACATTTGACGATAACTTTTTATTGGCTTGACCAGTTGAAAAACGAAACGAAATTGGGACTTGACTAATTATTACTTTTACATTACTTGACAAATCAGAACCAAAATACGCGGTAAAAATACACTTGACCAATTGGAACTTTCTTTCTGTTTGACGTTATATTTGAATTTATAATAATAATAATATATTTTCACGCTCACACCAATTATCTAGCCCGAAGTAAGTATCATTAAGAACTTGTGTTACGGATACTAGATAACGAACATTTTTTTTATATACTTAATAATTTTTTTAGATATTTTTATAAATATACTTAAATAAATATATAAACAACCATGACTAGCAAAAACAAATATTCATGTTCGTCACACAAATCATTGCCGCTACCAGGATTCGAACCCGGACCGCTTGATGTGAAGGCAGCTATACTGACCACAACGGCGTCAAAATTAGTTCCTAAATCCACCGAATCTATGTAAATTGGCTAGGAACATAATGAACTTCAGCAGACATATTGAAGGTGACCGACATTTTACAAACATAAATATGGTAACGTAACCAATTATCAGCACTTTAAAAGATCATTAACGTTCAACTAGAAATATTTTTTTATGGAATCAAATTCTGTCATTGTTATTGTATTTATAAAGCATAGAATATTATCTATAAAAAAAAGGAGATTTTCAAATTGATTATCTTATATATAAAATATATATGAAATTCTCGTGTCACAATGTTCGTTCCCGTACTCCTCCTAAACGGCTTAACCGATACTCATGAAATTTTGTGAGCATATTGAGTAGTTCTGAGAATCGGCTAACATCTATTTTTCATTCCCCTTAGTGTAAGGGTTGTCCACCTTTAATTTCTTTTTTTTAATTTATAAGGCAAAACAATGTTTGCGGGGTCAGCTAGTTATTTATATGCCTATGTCAGTATGGGTAGGTTCCCGCTTGTTATATCATGTACCAACATCCTGTAATTTTTTTCTTTAGCATAACATTAATGTAAACATTTACATTCCACTAACACATACCTACGACCAAGCTTCATTACTCCTCGACACTCAAAAGACGACGTAAATAAAAGCGGCCTACGCCGAGCTGCACCCCATGAATATCTTGGGAGCACCGTCCGAGTGAAAGAGTTTCTAGTTTGTTTGGTGCTCCCACTCCTCTTTGTTGGCTGTTCCCACTCAAAGGACCTCATTTCGCCCAAATATGTTATCAACAAACTTATAAAGCCGCCTTGTGGCTTGCATTTTGCAGCGCTAAAATGTAGCTGGAAAACTGCACGGTACAACTACCGGCAAATTCAGGAACTACCTTTTGTTGTAATTAGGACAGTACAGTCGTAGGTGTTTCGTTGTATATGCAATGGTGCACATGAGCTTTTAGTCAATATCAACAAAACTTTTGATATTAATAAACTCTTTAATTAGACACAATGGAAAAAGAAAATGAATGTAAGCATGTAGTGCATAAATTTGCTTCTTGCTAATTGCTAAAAAGTACCTAGTTAATTTCATAGATGATTTTAAAATTTCACAGTTAAACCAATTATTTTGCGGCATGACTAATTGAAAAATAGTTTTTTTTTTTATTTTCGATAGGCTGAGCGTTTGACCACAATTAAACCTGATGGAAACCGATGATTTGCTGGTACAGTATATTATAGATAATATATTTTTCAAAAAGTGACAAACGCTCATAACACGGACAAAGTCACGAAAAAAATGCTTGTAGAAAACTAAAATATAACCCCTATTGCTAATAAGAAACCTAATTCCTTTTCTGAAGAAGTAGCTGTATCAGAACAATAGCGACTTTGTCCTTCTTACGAACGCAATTTAAGCGGGATCATTCTGACAGACGAAAGTCACAACGCTTACAAATGGGATGTTCAAAAAACGCGCGCTCATTACCAACGAAAGACTCGAGACTTTCCACAAAGACAACACAGAGGAGCTCCTTGAATTGAATTCAACCACAAACACTGAGAAATGTGAAATTGAAAGGCGTTCGTGTACAAAATTATCAGGTCGCGGACAGGCTTACACACAAACGGCGCTGAAAGCCGCCGAGGAAGCAAGCCCACAAATTGCCTCGTTTATATCCCGGCCCACTGATGCTTCCTTAAAACCTTTTCAACGAATATTGCGAATATTTGCATACTAAAGACAGATTAAATTTTGTTAGCCTCTAAACCTACGCAAGTGGTGGTGCTGTTCTTTGTAAAATGACAAAACCATTTGGTTTTTTAAGCCTTATCTCGGGCTGATGTACAGCCGTTTTCGCACTTAGCGAGTTGGAATTAGGACTTTCAGATTCGGTGTTTTAGGGGAATGGCGTAATTATTATAATTTTATTTGTACTTTGTTGTTGTACTTTAATTTAGAAAGGAATTCAGGCAGAATGGTGATAGTTACATTTGAGCTTCTAGTGAAATCTGTAAAACAATAAGAATAAAAGACAAAATGGTGTTCAATTTTGTTTGCTGTCGTTTGTAGTTAAATCAGTTTGTGTGATGTTTGTATATCAGAGCAGTGGCGTAGCGTAGGGGGGGCAGGGGGGCGGCCCGCCCCGGGCGGCACATTTGAGAGGGCGGCAAAATTTCACAATAAATAAAAAAATTTGAAACCATTTCATATTTTGATTGCAACTACAAACTACCAGGGCACTGCTCTCGCCGTTGCAATTTGTCAGTGCTTGGTGCTTATGTTTTTATGGTCAACATTGTTTCATCAAATCATTGAAGTTTGCACTTCTAAGATCCGAACGAAATATTTTTGCAAATATTTGACTTTTTTTCTAGTATTCGACGTCCAGTTAAGATGAAACTACCTTATAGTGTGGAATATTTTTGTGCGTTTACAAACACGTAAATATTTTTGAGACTAGAAAAAATACACTGTAAAAATCGACCTGCCATTTATTCAGACAGGCGGAGGGGTTTCTAGTGTTAAAAATATTTACGCGTTTGTAAACCCAAAAAATTATTCCATATGAATTTGTTTTAATAAGAAAAATGTATTTTCGAATGAAATGACACGTTTTCCTCTCTCTAGCAGTGATAATGTAATTTGTACACTATTGGAAGGCATTTTTTCGAGCGATAACTTAAAGCGTTGCAATGAAGTGCAGTCGACTAACTGAAATGCGAGAGCGTTCCAGATTCTTTTTTCATTAGTTCCAAATTGAATGTAAATCCGGCAATTGCCTGACTTTTTCGTTGCCATTTTTGAGCGAGTGCAACGCATCTAAATACTTTTTAAACTTCTTATTGTGTAATGTATAGTATACATTAAATTGAAATACCTAAATAAGAGGGCGGCAAAATTACATTCCGCCCCGGGCGGCCGATACCCACGCTACGCCACTGTATCAGAGACAAGCCTTCGCCGAACTAGTATCTTAACCCAAGTTATCTTTTTGTGTGAAAAAAAAGGAATATTTGTAACCGGTAGAAATCTGTCACTTTAGCGAAATAGACATTTCTAACAACAGGATGTCACTTGTGCCCTGCTTATTCTGGAGTTCAAGGAGCGCTGGAAACATTACTCATGATGTAAATTAATTTAGTGAAGCCTAAATTTTCATAACATAGGTATATTTTCCTTTGTAATAATATTACTTAGCTTTGAGATTTAAATCGGCGTAAGACTAACAGTCGAACTACCTGACTCAAAAGAAGGTTGTCTCTCGATTTCTGCTCAAACATGAGTTTTGAAAAGTTTACAATAATTCCCATGTCCCTTAGCAACACAGCACAGAGTACAAAATGTTCCTGTCGAAAATGGAACTAGTGTCCAAGCTGGCGGCAAATCTACAGCATTGGTTACATAAGAGGTTACGTCAGCAAGCATTAGCTTTATCTCATGGTTAGGAGCTGGGAGATTGCCAATACCATACACGATGTGATCTGTACTTTAGCGGGTAGCTAAAATTAACAAGGAAGCCAATAAGGATTCCTAAAGCTCGATTAGAGAGCTCATTTTAGGGAACAATATAAATATGAATATAAGCATGGGGATAGATGTGTACATTTTTCAATAGGGAGGTACCGACTATTGACATAACTTAAGGGAACCCACAATCCTCAAGATGCCTCGATCAACACATGAGGGCAAAAGTATTTGTCATAGTTTATACATTGCTAGCTTTCAAATCAAACTACAACTCAACGAAATATACCTTTACGGCAAGTCCGTGAAATCTTCTTTCTATCTGGCGACTTGGTAAAACAAATGTCTTTTAAATGTTTTTATGATAAAACACAGTTTCATCACAAAGAGCATTAAATATAGAACATTATTAAGTGATAAAGTGAAAATAAGACTACCTCTTCGTAAAGGGTGAACTACTTTTGAGCCTGGCCTCCATAAAAAGCATTTACTTTACGGAGTCTCGAATGAAGGTTCTTAAGATATCAAAGAATTACCTCTATTTGTTGTACTAAGAATACCCGGACTTAAGACTGTATATTTGTCCTGGTTGTTGAATTTTGTTTTTGGTTCACTGAAAGTATAATCACTTTTTGGATTTCAATGCCCCTTTTTATATTACCGGAAACTTATCGCTATTTTGAGTCAGTGTTACCTAAAGCTCTGTTCAACCTTTTTGGGATTATAAGTGGAATTCTCTATAAGTACACGAGTTCCCTTACAGTCCTGGGTCATTAAATAGTGAAAGAAGCTTGCAGGACAACCAGGCGAAGGTGGTTAGTGCAGTGTGAAGTTATCCCTCACACTAGCTATCGTTGCATTTGCTACTCGACTTCTGCTTAGCTTCTGATGGGATAGAGTCGTTTGTTTAAAAGAGAGACTTTATAATCATATCTCCCGTAGGTTAAAGTTCTCAACAGGCATGATTTTCGTTCATGCAATAAGGAGACCTGGGATCTAGCTGGGACCTAGATCCATGTAGACTATAAATTCAAATTATTATATTCGCATAATAACAAAGTTTACGACCGAAATTAGTATTGTCTGTTCCGAGTACTTTATTCTTAAATAAGAAAATGTTTTCCACCCCAGAAATACAAATGACTCCACATACATTCTGTGTAAATTATAATAATTTCCCAACTTGTTTAAAGACTTGACATAACAACCGGAGGGATCTCGACGAAAACAAAACCATTGGGCGCTTTGTGCGGATATGTCGTAGTTATGCGATGCGACTTTTAATGAAAGAACTAGGTTGTGGACCCCTGACGATCCTTTTACTCGGATAATCTTGGTTGGGTCCACTTCCAGTCTCGTTATAGTTATGTTATTAGTTCATTCAAAGAGATCGAAGGTTTTAGTCCTATGTTTTTCTTTGTTTATCTAATTCCATGCTGAATATATGTAGCCTTTTTTACAGTGACTTTTTTAGGGCTGGAAAGAAACTATTAGTTGCTACATTTGATGTAAGAAACCATAATTTAACTATATTAAAAAAAAAAACACTTTCAACTTGTAGTAACGAAAATGATACAAGAATTAAATCACATCGACAGGCCGAGAGGTGGATAAGTTGCCATCTAACAATTTGCACACGGTGACTTCTTATCCGCGTATGAAATATTTTGAGGACGAGTTGCCACCTAAATCCAATAAAGTCTAGGATACATCTTAAACATTCAACTATCCCGCGCACCTATGATTTAACTCCCGCTGCAAGTTCAAGTCGCAACTTAAGTCAGAACAAGTAAGTGCTAAACTTTAATAAGCTTATATTAAAATGGCGGTTTTCAATATCAACCTGCAACAGGGTAATGAGGAGCGGAACAAAGTTCTACACTGCGAGAGAAATAGGTGCTAGAGTTATTGGTACGGAAATGGAAGTTGGCCGATTTACATCGTAATTAACTGTGCCGAGGCGCTGCAGACAAGCCAGGGGATCAACTTTAAGGAACTTAAGTGTACTAACATGTCAAAAATCAAAACAAAAAGGCTCGTTATTTAAATAGATTTTGCTTTAAACAAGTACTTAATCGTCATAGCCCGATAGTCCAGGTAGGTCACAGTGGACTAGTCGCTGGAATTGGTGCCTACCTTACAAAAGACGTGACTGTGGTCTTCTGTAACACTACATTTTTGTGATGTGTTTTTTTTATATATATTATACTATGAGATGGCAAACAAGCTTGCGGCCCTGGTGTTAAGTGGTTACCGTCACCTATAGACACTTGCAATATTAAGGGTACATCACTTAACACTGCAATTGCGTTGCCATCCTGGAGACTAAGATAATATGCCTTCCATGCCCAGTAATTACACTTGCTACCTTTCCCTTCAATCCGAAACACGGCGAACTGCTTCACGGTATTTGTGTTTCTATTGGTGAGTAAAGTCACCAGCTCAACGGGGTAGGGAGGGAAGGGAAGAGGAGGGAAGAGGAAGGGTTAGCAGAGCGATTGCCACGTCAATATTGCAAGCGCCTATAGGCTAAGATGGTTGCTGACCACCAGGTAGGCCATAATATATGCTTATATACCAACCTTTTAACATAAAAAACCCTACCACAGTTTCGGGATGAAAATATTTATTTATTCGGAGAATCAACAGCTACATATTCTAATATATTAAACAATATGGATAATGGAATAATTTTATTTTTGCGTTTACAAACGCGTATATATTAATACTAGAAAAATGCACTGGAAAAAAAACGACTTGCTGAATCGAATCGTCCCGCCTGAGGCAAGTCGATTTTTTTCAGTGCATTTTTCTAATATGGATAATTGCTAGCCAATAACAGATTCACATACTTATATAATTAAAAGGTTGGTGTTTTGCCGTAGCCAGGGGATTCTTCGCACCCCTGACGTGGCCACTCAGACGCGCCTTGTCCACCAGTTCAAAGTCGCTCAGCGAGCTATGGAGAGAGTCATGCTCGGAACTTCTCAAAAATCGACTCCGAAACGAAGTCATTTGTCAGAGTCTTGCGTATCCAGTCAAAATAACCTTTTCGTCAATCTACTCTTGCTCATTCTACACCAACCCATCATACCTGCATTCCTAGTGCCAATTATTAAAAATTATGATTACCAGTATTTATTTGAGAAATTGAGTATCAATCAAAATAAACTTTAAATGGGTAACAAGTGTTTGAGTAACAATTGCAGCTTAGGAATGTAAAAGGATTTTTATATTTGAGAGCCAATTACAGTACAACATCGAAGCAAAACCGTAAAGAGTTTTGGCGACTATTAAAATAATAGAGTAAATCAAGATATTTCAGCTCGTCGAGTCTAAAAAAACTACAAAGAACAGAAGCACCCAGACTGAATAGCAGGACATTAAAATTTGTGGCGGTCACGGCTTTTTACAAAACGTTGTAATAAATTTAACGCGAGAACAACACTTGCCGAGCGAAAAATAACATTCATTTTAATTGTTGGGAAAAAATGGTATGATGTAAGCGGTTTATCGGATGTGGAAATTAAGTAGCGGTTTGTTTGGTATATCTGTAAAGGTTTCTCATAGTTGTGTTCTAACGAGCTATTTTTAACACAATAATGGCCCTTTTAACCCGTAGTGCAGTGCAAAAATGTTCGATCAACCGGCCTAAGGAAAAATAAGTATAGGCCCAGTCGTGTTGACTCCGGTTTAACCGGACCGTGGAGGATTTATCTTTATATTTTTTCTACTCGTATGTTGCACTAAACTCCTCCTAGAAGGGTGGACCAATTTGATGAAATTTTTTGTATTGTTCAAGCGGATCCAATAATGGTTTAGTTTCAGAATCCCATCCACATGTTCTTTTTTGTTTTTTTTTATCAATACAACGTCTGTGAGATCGCTAATTTCCCTATATAGACTCTCTCATCGTCGAGAAAACACGTGAAAGTTCATCATATCATCATAACATCAACATTGTGCTAGGTGGTAGACCCATATGTAGGGTCGTCTGGGTAAGTAGCCTTTCGTGTTTCTGTCGTGAAGCAATTCGCTTTGTTTCGGATTGAAGGGAAAGGTAGCAAGTGTAATTACTGGGCACGGAAGGCATATCATCTTAGTCCCCAGGATGGCAACGCACTTGCAGTGTTAAGTGATTTAGCCTTAATATTGCAATATTTATATGCGACGGTAACCACTTAACACCAGGTGGGCCGCAAGCTTGTTTGCAATCTCGTAAAAAAAAAAAATACTTTGATTTGCACTTGGAATGTTGCGTATGGCAAGTCTTAAGTAACATAGTCGATTTTTTTCAGTGCATTTTTCTAGTATTAATATTTACGCGTTTGTAAACGCAAAAATAAAATTATTCCATAATGTAAGGTAGTTTCATCTTAACTGAGCGTCAAATATTTGCAAAAATATTTCGTTCGGGTCTTAGAAGTGCAAATTTCAAAGATTTGATGAAACAATGTTTACCATAAAAACATAAGCACCAAGCACTGACAAATTTCGACAGCGAAAAGCAGTGTGTCGGTGGCGTAATGGTCAACGCGTCCGCCCGGATTGTGGAAGATGCGGGTTCGAGTCCCGCCTGAGGCAAGTCGATTTTTTTCAGTGCATTTTTCTATATTATACAGGTTAGAGACAAAATCTTTATAGGCTTCTTTGCGGCCCAGTTGTCTTATGTACTCTTTAGTGTTTGCTATTAAATTCAACCCCGATCCGGCCACATCGCGTTTATCACAGTCTCTCGTATCAATATTGGATTGTGCTCCACTCTTGGTCGACTTGTTAGCAGGCAAATCAAATCAGAGCTACATCCCGACTTAACAATGTTATACTTAATCCACTTACATGCTGACTGAACGAAAATAATATTAACTGTATTGACTTATACCTTATATCCCAAACAAATGGACGATAGAACTTGTCGGTAGCTTTTCGTGTTCGAAAATAGAGAAGCCAACAATTGTGTATTCCATTTATTATTTATACATTTTAGAGTGTTAACGAGTAACGAAAAAAATATTTGAGTGATTTTTTGTTAAACTTCACAACAAATATTCACGTTTTCGAGACAATAAGAACATGCAGTTTTATCAATTTTCGAACGATCATGATGCGTTATAACAGGGTTAATTTTGAAAACGTGTGAAACTAAACTAATGCAACAAATCAGTATGAAAACATGTCATAATTGTTACTTTTTAGTGTTTAAAAAAGTCTTGGAAATAGCTCTTACCAATAAAAATACATAACTCTGCCTCAACTGGAGCTATTTTCATAAAGTATTAACAATCTTGTAGTTAATATCATTATTTAAATATTCCTGCGAAAAAGTAGCATCTTGTAAAAAAACTACTTTTTTCATTGTTGAGCTAAGTGTGCTATGATAGCGCTTTTTTGGATTGATTGCTTGAAAGTTGACGCTGATGACATTTCCTGCGCCACTGGTTTAAGAAGGCAAAGATCTTGGAGGGTCCTCAAGCCTGTAAGTCGAACATTCCTAGGCGATTACTGGGCGACCGAGCATCTCCCTCTCGAAAGTCTCTCGACCGCCTAGAGTCCCTAGGGTATGCTCTGCTCACTACGAGCAAGATCACCAGAACTTATCGTCGCCTTAACTATCAGGCAAGCCGTAATGCTTGTTCGCGACTCTAAGAAAAAGAAAGAAAAATTTGGTAACCACTGATACTTTATCGAATTCACCAAAAATCACAATACAACAAGAACCGGCCTTCGCCATGTGATGCCGGTAGAGTTGAATAGCATCACCACATATCCTCCAATAGGTGCCGCTTCAGAAGGCGACTAATGTATCAGCAAAGGGGTATTGATCAACTCCATCCTACGCATGGGGCAAGCGTGGTGGACTACTGCCTAAGTCTCTTTGGATGACAAAGAGAGGCCATGTGTCCCAGCAGTGGGTCAAATTATAAAGACTGTTTTGTCAAAGTTATGAAGGACAGGCCGGAATTCCTCCTATGCTGACGTCGTTTGAAGAAACACTACAAATGGGGCACCGCACAGTGACACTCTACTCATAAGCATTACTTACGACGTCAGCTTAGGAGGAATTCCAGCCTAATAATATTCTCAGAGCTCCGTATCAAAAACAAAGTACAGTGAAATAAATTTCTTTATATTTTAGAAGAATCTGAACGTAATACGTTACGAATAGCCGTATGAATGGTGCAATCGAAAAATCCAGAAAAGTCCTCTTGTCAAATCGTTTCAAGTAAGCGCGCAAATAAATAAAAGTACCGCTTATAATAATATATAACACGTGACGCGAACGATGCCTTTTCTTAAGCCGGAAAAATGAGAGACGTTTGACTGAAATAACTTTGTAAGCATCATTTCCCGGCGCCTTAGTATGCTCGAGAGCAACCGGCACTCTGAATATATTTTTATTGCCATGGTTCTAGAGTGTAAAATTGAAAACCGCGTTAGAAGTTTTATACTTTATAGATAGGGTGTCCATACGCCAAGTTTTAAATTAAAGAAAAATCTGTTACGAATTGATGTGATGCAGTGTTAGCGCCAATATGTAAATAGTTGTCAAAAGTTCTCAATACATGGCAGCACTAGGACGCTGAATCACGCTATCATAAGCTTCTATTTAAAACATGAGTCTATTAAACTAACCTTATTTCGGTAGCGAGAATTTGTTTTATCAAAGATTATATCAAGTTGTGTGTGAAAATAAGTGGTTTTACTTAGTGCTCTCTCCAGTGTCAGCAGTGTGAGTGAATTAAACACAGATAATATCCATACTATGGCAAAATATCCATACTATTGCATCTAGTATTATTGCATCTATTGATGGGGACGAAGACTTCTCTTCTCTGCATACAGAACGTGGTTGTGTGTGACATCGACTGTGGCAGTGATGATTGTAATACGTGGGGCTTATCATCGCGTGGCGTCTTCTTCTCAGAGTTTTCCTTGATCACCGTAAAAGCATCATTAGCTTAATGTTCTTCTTCTTTCTCCTGTTTCGAAGTTTTTTTGGGTTCGGTGCAGTATGCCTTGATATCGATAATACTGCTTAAGGATTTGGGATTACATTTTGACGGCCGTGTGCCTGACACCAACCCTCCTTGGGGACGACTGCTATCTTTCCACAGCACCCGGGACCACCAGCTTAACGTGCCGTCGGAAGCACGGGAGGAAAATCGAATTGAAAAATATTCGGTCTGAGTACCGACCACGGACTTGGTAACTTAGCTCTCGTGATCATTACGTAGAACGTCCGACCGCGGCGTCTGGGATTTATTAGTCTAGGAAATGGAGTTTATTAGACTAACGGAAGTCGATACCTCCGTTAGTCTAATAAACTTCACTTTTTTTATTTATAATTGTAACGATACGGTATTCAATGTTTCAATGTAGCAGCAGCTTCGGTGCTGCGAGGCTCCAGGCGGTCCCACGCACACTACGTCGCAGGTGACTTCTCAACTTAATCACACTCTAGGGATATGATAGATAGCTTGGAATCGATTTTGCAGCGATTCATTTTTTTTCTGAACAAGAGTGATTAAACTCGTAAAACATATTTTTGAGACTTTGGTTTAATATAATTTAACGTGAAAACCATATTGAAACATGAAAGCCTTCGTACAAATAGAATTATTAAACATGTTTCGACGGAATATACATAATTATTAAATAACGGTTGACTGAATTTGGTGATAAAAACTAGTTGTGAAAATTGAAATGCTATGGCAAGGAGATCCGACAAGTTGTTATAATTATATTGAATTTAATAAATCTGGGAATGGTGTTATAGGGAATGAAAAAAAGACATTATAAATTGTGAGAGAGTGACGAATCCCTATCAAGATCTGTATAAATCTCTTACGAAGACATCTTCTAACTGAAAAGATGTTTATGATAAATAACAATTTATTATACCACATTAGTGACCAACAAGAAGACGGTCCGCCAAATGGTAAGCGGTCACCACAGGCTATGAACACCGCATGGACTCCCTAGTCCATGCGGTGTTCATAGCCTGTGGTGGACTTATGAAACCCCTGTTTCATAAGTGCGCTGTCAACCTTGCCTTGCGCAGGAACCTTTTCACGTGTTTTTTGAAGTTCCAGTCCTTAGCTGTTCGCATAATGAAGGCAGAAGCCAATGGTTTCGTGTGAATGGAAGGAATCATCATCATCAACAGCTCTTACGTGTAATGTCCCCACCGAGGGGCTCGAGCTTTCCGCATATTAGGGCCGATTAGGCCTTGACATGCCACACCGTGGTTGACTAATCAACTACAGTGGCCAAGTGCGGGTTGGTCGACTTCACACACAACCTAAGAAATTCTTCATAAATGTGTGCAGGTTTCCTCGCGATGTTTTCCTCCATCGTAAAAGCGTCGAATAAACATACTATGAATTCAAAATTTCAAACACATTGATACGTGGCAGGGTTCGAACCGGTGTCTCCCGGGTGGGAGACAACGCCCTTACGCACTACGCCACCGACACTTGGAAAGAATATCAACAACATAAGAGCGAAAGCCTTTGCCGTTGCGATCATCCAGTGATGGAAAGGGGCAGGGGGGGATCAAATTAGGTAAAACTTCCGCACACTCCGAAATGTAACCGATAGAAAACTGAGAGGCAAGCGACACTTCTTCGGTGGTCATGACTGGATATTAACCTCAACGAGAGCGTCATTGCCATTGGGTCTTTTCGCACGGTGCTCCACCGAGTCCAATGCATCTAACTGATATCGAGCACATCTGTCTCCAAAGGTGTCAACAGTACTCCAAGCAGGAGCGAACTTGGACTCGATAAAGGCGTAGGAGCTATTCAGATGTAAATGTTGTAGTACTTTGGGAAAACCTCAACAATTTTAAATAATAACTTTTATCCTAAACATAAACAACGGTTGGACACAGTATTTCCTCTTCTCTAACATTCCGTCTGGACAAGAATGGGACGCACTTCGTTACTTTCCGGCAACTACATCGGGATATTCCGGTTGGCGTTCTGACGGGACTGCCAGTGACGGGACACGACCATTAAGTAACTTTACGAGGTGTCAGGAAGAAGAAGTAAATAAGTGGTTTACATACGTGTTTTTAAGAGGTGATAAAATAACTGAAGAATCCAGAAGACGTGTCGTTGTCGATCTGGAAGGTAGATTTATTAATATATTGCTGTTCCCAAGGAGGGTTGGTTTTATTTTTAATTATTGTCACCAAGGAGAGTTGGCATTTTCTACTTCTGTGTTAGGTTTTACTATTTTCATATCTACTTTTACTTTCGTCGCTATGACAGGTGTAACAAGACCTATGACAAAGCTGAGAACTACGTATTCCGCTCATCATTAGGACCATTTTTTTCTTCTAAGCTATACCTGCAAAATTAATAGTAATGAAGTTATGTCTAAAGTCACTTCTAAAGTTGTTACAAAAACTATGTAATGTTCCTTGGTGGTATCTTCTCTGTCTATAAATAGCGTCTTAGAGGCATCCTACGTCGCGGTATGCCACTTCCTTCGGACTTGAATACCTTAGAGCCTACATTAGTAAAGAGAGATGTTTAAGTCTAGTTTATTTTTTAGTCTAGATCTATGTCAAGTTAGGGCACAGCACACGGACTAGCCGCTTGAATTTGATGCTCCTTAACTGGGGTAGTACCTCCACCTTGCAGAAAACCACTATTAAATAATACCACATTTTAGTAGTGTTGTGTTTCGCATTCTTGTGTAAATAGTAATATACGACCATTAGAGCTCTACTCGAGTCCACATAACAACTTAAGCTTACTCATCATCACGGGAGCCACAAGGAATGGACCTCAACTTCTGACTGATACTATCGCGGACACATGTGCTTGAGCATCCATAAGATCAAAATTGCTTGCGTATCGTAGCAAAACGTAGCAAAATACTACAGTAAATCAGCTAGCGCGTCAAAGGAAACTAGTTTTGAATTGACGGAAACCCGCCACCGTACACAACCTTCTAGTTTTTACCTCAACGCTTCTACATCTGACCCTACACGAGACTCGCGAAGACCCGCAAGTAACCACAACAGACTAGCAAGAGGGTAGGGAAGCGAAGCTACAGTGGCTGGTTCACCAGGCAGTCCTGCCAATCATTGAACGTAAAAAAAGATCTTGAAAGGCCTTACAGGATTGTGGCACACTTGAAGTCTTCTTAATTAAAAACCCAGTCAGGCTGTAAAGTCAACAGTAAACATAGACTATTTGTTATATACACGTAAACTTGAATATAGTTTTTTTTTTACACTCAAAACTTTAAATAGAGAGGGATATAAATTTTTACACCTATAAATTGTTTAAAAGAACTTTCCCAAAACTAAAAACACAGCGATACAAATAAAGTGTGGGCACACACACGCGCCTAGATTTATTCCCGAAACGTTTTAGTGAAACGAATATATCACTTCAGCAAAACAAAAGCAAGATTAGGTTTGATTTAAGCGCTGTACAGAGCTAGAGCAACAGGCTATCAGCAGCCAGCAGGTCGGTTTTGTTAATTAACTCTTATTTATAAAGTTACTTCAAAATTAATGAGGTTTAGCGGGCTTTATTTTAAATTGACTTAATAATAAAGTGATCTTAAAAGCTTGGGCTAATTATTAAAGTTAGTAGCAAATCAGTAGGTAGTAGAAATTGTCCCGCTTTTCGTCTGTATTACCACAATATAGAGAACGGCCGTTTTTACCGTTTTGCTGGTTTTGCCGTTCAGAGCATGCTTAGCGGCCGTGTAAACGACGTTTGCATGTGTGCGTGGGCCGATTCGTCACTATATTATGGAGTTAAAGTACTGTACTGTTCTCTATATTGTGGTATTACTCAGGGATTAATCGTTCGACATAATAATCCTACTAATATTATGAACGCGAAAGTTTGAATGGATGGTTGTCGTTGTCTGGATGTGTATTTATTAATGAAACTACAATAATATAGCTCATACATCAGAATATAGGCTATAATTTATTATTCTAAGTCTGCGCAGACGAAGTCGCGGGCAGAAGCTAGTGTAATATAATACATAAAATAAATGTATATTTGCATGCTCATACCAATTTTAGTCAACTACGGCGAAGCCAAAAGGAAGGGTTATGATTGTAGCAGTCTATGTATGTATGTTCCTCCGTAGCGCCTAAACTATTCATCTGATTTTGATGAATATGGTGTCAATCGATTCGTTATTATGACCCAGGTAATATAGGCTACATTTTAAGGAGTCTTTTTTACTTTATTTGACGAAAGTTAGTTGGTATTTTTACACCTTTAGTACCTGTTTCCCGCCAAAGGCACCATGTGGGTATGACCCGAGAAGCTTCATAGTTGCCAATCGTTCCTGTCTGCGTTGAGAGCATGCGCTGAGAAACATTTATGGACCAATTTCTACTTTGTTCAATACAATTTTGCTCTATATCTGTGTTTCGATTTGATTTGAAAAATAGTTTTTTTTTCTTCCAATAATAATATCACACAGAAATGCCTCATTATTTTTCGCTCTTTCGCTATACGCGAGGAGTTCAAAATACCACATCTATTTGGGCTCTTTAACAAGCGATCGGGCTTGGACGATTTATCGAAAATATGTGATGTTCACTGAGCCGCGGGCACGCCTTTATGTTGGAGGCAATTATCCGCACGTGCAGTGTAATGAGTCGTCACTGAAATACGGAGTATTGACCGCTGCCGACTTTACAACGGGTGCTGTGAAAAAACATATTACGATGAAAAGAACGGCACTGGTTTTCAGTTCGGAATTTCCCGTGGGAATTTCGGGAAACCGCATCTTTTCCTCTTGAAGGAAGAAACCCTAAGGGTTCCACTCTACGCTATTGAGTTGTGTGCAAGAGTTGTTTTTGTGTGTGTGTGTGTGTGTGTGTGTGTGTGTGTGTGTGTGTGTGTGTGTTTCTGGACCAAAAATCTCACCATAAAAGACACTAATAAAAAAAAACTATTAAAATTGTGCATAACATTTTATTTCCCTGTTAATGTTTATTTTTTTAGTCTTGTTGTTTTTTAAAATCTCCCTAGGGCAGGCAAAGGGATGTAGCCCATAACGTCATGTCATCAGTATTTATCTTCTTCCTTGGTGTTAGCATTAAAATGTGGGTTTCATACATTTTGATGCATCTAGGGAGTGCTTGGTGAGAATTGTATGGCAAAAGACTTCACGATGATGATTGATTAGGTGGATATTCCACTATAAGATTCTCAACGTCATTCACACAACAAAGCCTTTATTTCAATGATTCCTCATAATTTGATAAGGTCAGGACGTAAGGGCGAGAATAATGTGGTGAGATTTTTTCACCTACGTATCTAGGAATATAAAATGTCATATTCTTTTTTGGTGAACGCGTCAGACGGATTTTCACGGAAACCATTTTCCGTTCCGTGTTACAAACCGTAGTTGTTCCGCTTGCTTAACCGTAAAGCATGCAGAACGCTTACACTGCGACCGATGCCAAAACAGTTTATCTTCCCTGCCTAGAAAGACTTTATTATTACACATTACTTGTTCAGGGGTACTCACCCAAAGATATATTTACGAGATAGCTTATAAATATTGATGATATTGTGGCTGACTACTGATGGATGTAAACTCTCATGTTATACCACAATTATCGATCCTGGGCTTCGCTGAGTCACTGCGATTAGTGCTTCTAAGGTCATCAGACGAACGGGTCGCGGCGTCTTACACCACTTTAACCTCAATACAAACCGCATAGTTTTTGGTAATCGGACTCTAAACCATTAATAATTTCACTAATTTCATTTTGAGTAGATATCATAAATTAAGTCTTTGTAATTCGACCCATTGCTGGGACACAAGGCCTCTCCTTATCATTGAAGGAGGTTTTGACGGTAGTCCACCATGGTTGCCGAGTATAAGGTGATCAATACCCCTTTGCTGATCCATTAGTCGCCTTCTACGACACCCATTGGAGGATATAGGGTGATGCTATTCTACTCTGCCGGCATCTCGCGGCCAATAGACATCGATATTAATAAATTAGCGGATAGTAATTTAAAAAAATCTTCATTCCTACTTCCTGCCTAACCATTTTGCAAAACAAGTCTTTGTGCTTCACATAAGCTGTTACATCACGTCATATGGGTTAAATATTGTGTCCCTTAAAGCTTAAATGCCATTTTAGGGTATGGGCCCATAAGCGTTTTTGTAAAACGCATTAACGTAGCTATATGTCCCTTAAACTTATACGGGTCCCGTTAATATTGGTGACGATGGTTAATTCAGGCATTGTCTCTTTACGATTACTCTTAGATTTTCTTATAAATTATTCAAAATTTTTATGTTTGTTTCACTAATAATTCAATTGCTCACCAGTACCGTCAGAATGCAATATGCTAGGTTGTCGCTCTTATTCTATAAATGAAGATTTGGCTTTATGCTTTAATAGGTACCCTTTTTGTATTCCACTACAAACTATATCAATCATTTACGACAAGCAAAGACACTTCAGCGTGTAATTAGCAATCTTTTTATTAAAGGAAATATTAAAACGTACCTGGTAAAATACACCTTCCTCCGAGAGAAATAAAGTTAATATTTGCCTCAACTTCGGAGTTGAATTATAAGAGCCACAAGCTTAGTCGTTTTTGTGTAAAGGCTATTCTACTGAAGAATATCGGAACAGCCATTTTGCTAATACCAAGATTAAGGTATATTATCCGCTGTGATAATAAGTATCTACAATATTAAATTTGGAAATCTTTCAATAACGTTTCAGTGTTCCGAAGTAATAAGGTAATATTTTCTCGAGGTGCTTTAGGCAGGTACCTATTGGTATCACTTTTGCATTTCTGTCGTGACATAATATATCGAAGTTCTATCTTCTATTTTCTCCTGCCATACTCCCTATTTATTCTGGAGTCGGTGCAGTTTGTCTTTCTATCGACATACTGGTATGAGATTTGGGATTAGATTTATAAGACTGTGTGCCCGACTAACTTCTTCTTCAATCGGGCGGTCCCCGCAAATTATGTTTTGCGTCGGAGTGTGTGGGGCTGGTTCACTCCAGTCATCCTGATTCCTCTGGATAGAGGATTGGTGCCTGACTGACACCAATCCTCCTTGTCCACGACTGCTATCTTTCGACAGCACCTGGGAACACCAGCGTAACTTCCGAAGGATGGAAGAAAATCGAGTTAGAAAACCGACCTCGCTCTTGGTAGCCAAGCTTTTGTCATCGTTACGGTAAATGCATGACCAAGCACGGCGCCATCGACCACCTTGCTATCGAAGTTGTATGGTATTTAAAGAAATACTAGCTGTCCCAGCCACGCGTTGCTGTGTTAATTTTAACTATTACTTTACCGAGATAAAAACTATCCTATCTCTCAAGTTGGATCAAACTGCATACGGTGTACAAATTTGATTAAAATCGGTTAAGTGCCTAGTTTAGGAGTCCATCGCGGACAAACAACGTGACACGTAATTTATATATATTAAGTTAACAAGCTAAACACACGTGTGGTGTGTAAAAAATATATTCTTAATCACCACTTTTTCATATAGTCGACTTCACTTATTAATAGTTACATTATTTGACTACTCAGCGAAGAGAGCGATTTAAAGGCGCGAGACAAAAAAATTTGCTCTCGTGTGACATACAACTTTTCACCTTCCAGCGAGAATATTGCTTTAGGTGAAAAAAATAAGAAAATACTTTTAAACATGTTTAATATCTTTAAATTAATTATAAAAATTAAAAGTAACATTACTACAAATGCTTAGATTGAACGTTACAGTCTTGTTCGTAGCTCGCAAGCTCGCAATCTCGAAGCAAAACTGCTTTTTGCTTCGAGATTTTACGAAGCAAAAGAAGTCTTTTGGTGTTGAAGAGGTGAAAACTTTATTTTTTTTATCATCTTTTTCTGTCTGAATGAGTCAAGGCCGTTTTCCTTCTAAAATAGGCTAACACGACGCATGATTATTTTAATATCAATAAAAAGGTAAGCATGTTGATTTCTCTTTGATTGTTATAATTTCTTATAATGTCTACATTGGTTTAAACAGTATTTTCATCTCTGTAGCTAGTATTATATTATCTGTGTCTGTAGAAAGCATCACCTAAAGCATTTGCGTACACTTTTCAATTTTGGGTTAGCGCAATATACATATTTTCATTCTTCGTAATATGTCTAAGCAGTGATTAAATAAAGATAATATTGATTAAAATTGCTAACCTTAATTGTCATATTAGGGATGAAACTCAACGTGGTGCAATTTACTGCAACATAACAGAACTTTGTGTCGTAAACCACTTTTCCAATTGTTACAGGCCTATAATATCCATTAATAATCTTTATAAATTATATTGTAATAACCTAACTATGTAAAACTTCATCTTCCTTTAAAAATAAGCTAAATGGTAATGTTGATTACTTTTGTTCAGTTCGCGCCTAAATGTTTGTCAGTATAATTTTAATGGCTACTATGAATAACTCCTCATTACTACTTTTATCGTTATTTAATATTATATTCTTTTTATAAATTACTAATATTACTAAAATGTTTATTGATACATATTTTACTAGTCCTTGGTTATGTTTAAAGTAAAAAGGAATGTTATTTTAAGCATCTTCTTCAATTCGCGCCAAATGTTAAGACAATATGGCGCCAATCCAGCGGTAGTAGTAGGGAGTGAGGACATTTAAAAACGTTTCGTTTAAGCGAAAGGTGGTTAGTCTGTTTGAGGTCGTCGGGTCAAAAATAAGTGTAAAGAGGTGTATTGTTGATGTAGTTACAAGTATTGTAATAAAAAGTGTCATAATTTTGTTCGTTTAAATTCCGACACCCGCTATTCCTGAGTTTATAAAGGTAACATGACATTTGTGTCCACTGTGCAGCAGTCCAACAAATACATCTGAAGAGCGCTTTGCACTGAGATGGAGCGAACACATAAGTAGCACTTATACATCAAAACTGTATCATCTCATCCCGAAAAGCTTGGAAATATGCAAAAGCATTCTCTCTGCAGGGATTTCTCAATTTGTATCTTTGTCTCGTTTAATATAAAAGTCACAATCAGTTATCTCTTTTCCATTTTCTTTTCCTTCGTAACAGCTGCTCCTGAAACATTGATTATATAATTTTTCACAAACAGTCAAGACCAAATCAAGTGCGTGGGTAAACAGCGAGAAATAAATCAAAAAACCTAAGCAATAATTTATGTACAAATGCACGACCAAATTAAATAAAGATTTATAAAAAGCCGTCATCATAAAAATCGCTAGCGAACATGAAACACGCAAAAAGAAACAATGTAATGCAGGGTGCTCCGAAAAGGGTAAATGTTACTCAGCCTCAAATATTTTCGTAGGCTCAGTACAATAATCTGAAAAAGAGAAATATTATTAACCCATTATGAAACCAGAATATAATATTTGAACGTTAATCCCTGGGTATTTAAAAATTGAATAGGATTTGAATGAAACACGTTTAATGAATACCTATTCATAGAATTGTTACATGCCTTGTGAAAATATTGGCACTAGTAATAAATTGGAAAATTGCTTTATCAATATTTCTACTAACAACATTCACTGTTTCTGTGTGTATAGCCTTCCCGCAAATGTTTGTTTGATCACGGTCATGTTTGTTTATATATTTATTAAATACCTATATAAATTACTACGTATCTAGTAGCCATACTCCGTTATCTAGTAGCCATAACACAAGTTCTTGATCATCATTTCATCCGAGTGACGCCCACTGTTGGACGTAGGCCAAGGACATTTCTTAACGATACTTAATTTGAACTAGATAATTATTGTGAGAGTAATAATATATTTTATTATTATATAATTATCCTGAAACAAAGAAACCATCGCCGTGTGTCATCATCAACAGCTTAGGGGCGATTAAGCCTTAGTCAACCACGCTGACCAAGTGCGGGTTGGTCGACTTCACACACATCCTATGAATTTCTTCATAGGTGTGTGCAGGTTTCCTCAAGATGTTTTCCTTCACCGTAAAAGCGTCGAAAAGACGTACATGTGAATTCAAAATTAAAAAACATATTTTTAGATGGCGGGTTTCGAACCGGTGCCTCCTGGGTGGGAGACAATGCCCTTACGCCACCGACGCTTCGCCGTGTATACGACCTAGCAAAGAGGAAACCTTGTGGAGTTATCACTTCCAAACATTTCTTCAATTTAAAGTTTCGATTGTTAAACGAAGTCTTTTCGGTGTATTGTGGTTTGTATTTATGTTTGGGACTAGTTTTTTGATTTGCATAACATATATCCAGTAATTATTGTAAGTAATACTATAAATACGAAAGTGTATTAGTTTGTTACGCCTTCACGACTACTATACACCAAAGTTTGTACACAACTTCTCACTAACGCAGAAAAGGATATAGGATATTCCTATATTATCCAAAAAAAATTACAAGAATAGAATAAATATTTCTTGATAAAATCTACCTACGAAGCCACGGGAAAATACTGTTATTAATATTTGCAATTTAATTTATAAATATCTGAATAATGGAGATGGATTATTAGTTACTGGACGAAATACCTACTTTAGTCTAGATCGGTATATTAAGATGGAAATCGGCCACCAAATTCAACATTGCAGGAACTACTAATTCTGATATGACTCTTAACACTGTCGAATTCTGTATGCAGTGCAGCAGTAACGAACGCACGGTCTCGCCATTACTCACAGCAATTTTCGAAGGCGTTGCCGACAAACGTGCCACGTAAGCAATGCGACGGCGATTTTTCTCATTCGGAGTTTCGGAGTGCATGCGGCAGACTGCCAAGGAACAACATTTTCTAAGACCTAATTGCTCCGAAATTAGACCTTGCAATGGAAATTGCAAACATTCACACTCAATACCGCATAACGTAATAAACAATATATGAGTACCGAGTACCTTTAGAAATATTCGTTGAACCATGTTGTTTGAGTTCATAAAATGTTGCTTTTTTAGTAGTGAGTAATATCTTGATCTTCAAGCGTAAAAGATAGGTTTAGAGCTAGTGTGCAAAGTCGTCTACTTATTTGTCATCATCGTGGTAGAGTGGTTAATAACGCTGCCTATAGAGAGAGGTTCAGAGTTCAATTCTTGTAAGGGCAAATATTTGAGTAATAAACACGAAATCATTGCTAATTAAGTCTCTTCAAGTCAAGTAAGTTCAAGATCACAGGGTCCAACCATGAAAACTTGTTATTATTATAGGCTACTAAGTTAACCTGTTACTTATTACAAATAATACTAATTGTGATAGCAATCTCAGTGATATTTCCGGTAATAACAACCAACTCATGTTGAGGAGCGTAGGTTGACCCATATGTAAATGATATCCCAGAATAAATCACATAACCACATCTGCTACTTCACGCGCATATTAAGATTATGGGTACCTTTTAGAAATATGCTTATTATTTAAGATCTTAATCGAAAAGTTTTAGTTACATGCAACAGAACTTGATTTTAATTGGAAGCTGTTAAACTCAAACCAACACCTATCTCAAATCAAACACATTTGTCAAAGAAAATGCCTTAACACCACATGTTGACGATAAAAAATGAGTGCTAGCTTCAGCCACAATGTTCGAGCCAAATGAAAATGTAACCAAAAAATCACACAAAGCTTTGGGCAGGTATAATAAAGATTTTAACTTGGCCCATTGTTACCGGCCTCTGTTCGGCCATGCATGACCTGGAGAAATGTGTTATACGACTCCGCCTTAATTTTGATATTTTAAGGGTCCATAAGTCAAATGAAATAACAACATCGTGAACAAACTTATTGGCTTCTTATTGGGATGAATACTGGTTTAGCTTGAGAATCAGTCAGAGAAATTTCTTGGTTTAAATATTTGTCTTTTCATCCTTTTACTAAACATGATTTGTGAGAGAAGGGGGAAAACGGATTATCCGTCCTGTTAAGTATCTCTCAGGTAACTGAAAACCGCAGCCAACGCCCGCCACGCCGTCTTGGTGCAATGCTCAGTATCCTTTCGGGTTGGAGTCTTAGCAGGAACAAATTATGTGATGATGAACACGAACATTTGTGCATGAATTGTGATTGTTCATATATTTACTTAAGCTATGTACTTTTCCATTATTTAGTATTCATTTGATACATTCGTATGACATCACAAAATTCCAATATAATTTAATAACATTCTGCATGCAGAGGTAAAATATTTATATATGTAGTTGATTCCATATAAATATACACATTTGGTTCACGGATTCACCCGATACCGGGCTTGTAACAGGAAGATTGATCCTGTGTCTGGGGAGCTATACATAATTCGGGACAAATCATGAACGTTGCGTATCTTGGTAGGTGACCCAGAAACTGACACCTCCATAACAAATTCAGTTCCATGAGCTGGCTGATTTTACACAATAACTGTTGCTGGCAACATTCAGATATACAATTTTTTGTAAAACTTATTGTAATAATGGCAACTCTGGGCTCTCTTGTGCAACATCTTAATTCTTCTGAGTTTTAAATTGTGAGTTTAATAAATCCCATGAATCAGTACACGTGACATTTTATTTAGAAAATACAGTCCACATCATCGAGGATCCTAAAAATAACTTTAATTCTTGATATTAATATTTGTCTTAACCAAGACGTCAGAATACATGTAACTTTTCTTTATTAATTTGATTCATCTTATTTCAAAGTCACAAAAAAGATCATCATACTTTAACTGGGAAAATCCCTTTAAACCGCCATTATCTCCTTATGATTACGGTCTTTTCAGCATTACTAATCTAATAAAATTATCTTTTAATAGAAAAAATACGCCATTTTACATTTAATACGACCACAACGCCATAAAAATTAAAACATTACACAAAAATATTCAAATTAAAAATTCTAAAGGTTCATAGCCCAACAAAAATGTGCCCCGAAATGTCTGTTTAAACACACCAATTGCCAGTGATTTATGAAAATGTACTCATTACGGGGTAGAAGAGAGAAATAGCCCAGCAATTAATCAGGGCTAACCGTACAGAAATCATGTTAATTCCAGGCCGAGCAAAAATTGCGTACGAGGGCCGACAGTTGCTGTGTTGTTCGTGATTGTTGCTTGTCTTAATTTAGTACTGTGCTCAATATGTTGTATTTTAACTCTTAAATGAAGGAGAAACAATCCAAATTGCGATGTTTCAAGTCGTCAAACATATTTCAATAAATCAAATATTTTTTGCTGTGAATGTGGTATTGCTTTAAAGCACGATTTTGATCAAGAGGAAAAATATAAAATAATATTTTATGTTGTCTATAACGTTGATTAGTTCCACCACTTCATCAATCTCCACAACAAAGTCTGTCATATATTATTCGCCGAACACTCGCTAAATGTATTAATAAGTAAGTTGGGTCCATATTTTTGTACTAACGGCAAGAAAGAAAATAGTATTAAATAAAAGCACGGCTGTATGTACTAGATTATTTTGGCTTCCATGCAAACGGAGAAATTAAAACCAAGAACAATAAAGATATCAGCAATCGTTGTTTCAAATATTTAGATAAACGGTTAATGGAATTCTTTAATAGAATCGCTTTTTAAATTACTCGTGTTTTCCTTTGATCAGAAATAATGATCATTGATAGTCTTTACTCCGTCAGCGATACGATTTTTCTCATTATATTAAAAATAACAATACTAATATAAAACCAGATAACAATGTAATCCAATCCAAAGCTTTCTCACATATATCTCATTAGTTTGTGGTAGCCATGTCAAATTCATTAAAGCCCGTAACAAGTCATTAGACAGATACCGCGCCAGACGAGACTAATTCCATTAAAAAAACACCCTTCATTAGTGTCCGAAAACCGCTCCCTGATATTGTTATAGTGGTGTAGAAAGATAATTGAAATAGATTTGGTACTATTACTATTAATATTGCTCGGAATTTGGTATCAAATTACAAGACAACACGTTCTAAATTGTTGAAGGCAATGAACTGTTATTTTCGCAGTATTAATATTCTTATAAGACACAGTCTGTTATAAGAAAGAAATCATTACTTGATAAAATATTGCTTTCAGGTTTATTTTTAACAGTCGTGCCTCGAGAATTTTGCTGATAAATATATTTATAACGTTTTGATTTATAAGTTTTCGTCAAAGTTCTGTTTTACATTCACGCCTTGATTATTTGAATAAACGTCAGCCGCTTTATTCGAAGATCGATTGGCCGGTATATTAAATAGAAACGAATCAAAGTTAGAAGGCTACGATCTCCGCTCTCGTTGGTGCGATAAGAAGTTTGCCATCGGAAAGTAGTGTAAAGTTTGCTTTGAAACTGGGACTTGCCATACTGAGTTAAAGTAAAATTCAAATTCATCTTATCAGGTTATAAATACATTAGGTATCAGGAGGTTGAATTGTAAGTAATTATTATTTGTTATACCATTGCACCGCGCTCCGTAGCCTAGCGCGGGGCTAAGGTTTTTAATAGCAAGTCCATCAATTTATATAGAAAATGCTCCGACACACCGAATAGCCAACGAGACGTGGGAGTGCCACATACAGATTCTGCCTGCAGGCAAGGTACAACATAAGGTGCAACATACTGAATTCCGTAGCAACGCGCCGGTTTCTTTTTTACGTAAAACGCGGAGCTTCGGAGATATTATAAATGAGAACATTTGTAAAGATGGATGGACTAATGGATTTGGGTTTGTTACTCTTTCGCGAAAATGCTAATAAATGAATTTTAATGAAACTACAATAATATAAGTCATACATCAGAATAACTTAAATATACTATAATTTATACAGTTACTGCGCAGACAAAGTCGCGGGCAGAAGCTAGTATAAAATATTTCTATTTTCCGGTGAAAGAATATCTTGACTAGACACTGGAGAAGGCGTCAAAACGGCAAATGCAGAAGATACTGCTTACGGAACACACAAATCATGATATAGCGGAGTAAACTTCTGGTATCGATACCAGATCAAAGTGAGTGTTGTCCACTCAAAGGCCGTGATTGATCAAAGGCCGCACACGGCGCACCGATAGCAAAAACATGCTTTTATCTCGCCCCGCTGTTTTTGCTGACTCCACTCCGAGATTTTGCTACATGCCGTCTGAAAACCACGATAACAACTGAGAAAAATAACCTGTCGAGGTTGCGTGTGGTTTACGTTTGGCCTTTGTGAGCAAGAGTAGCTTGTTGGATACTATCGACATGGAATGGGATAGCTTTTTGTTAATTGGAGAATTCGTTTTATGTGCCGTTCACTATTTTTTTAATTAAGTAATGTTTTTTGGCAGTGTTTGACAGGAAACCATGCCGTTGGAATTCATATTAGGGGTTTAAGTATGAAATTGCCGTTTTATATGGAGAATTTAACGAAAATTCATTTTCTCATACAAAAATATTTGCGATTTTTTAAGGAACACAAATCTAAATTTTGTATTATTTTGTGGATATGTTTAGACAACATTAAGCTATAGGATACTTAGAGGAAAAATTCGAGAATTGATACCCGTAAAAAATATTCATGTTTTTATAACGGAGACGGACACTTCTTAGGACGAGCAGTTTTTGAAGATGTATTTCTAGTCAAAAAAAATAAAAATAAGAATAAAAATTTATACATAAATATAAGTCCTTGTAATGAAGTTTAAAATTAAAAAAGAATAATGGACATAGCTACTGTATTAAAAGGAATTATAGACTAATAAATAATGAGGAAAAAATCGACAATTTCATACTTTAACCCCTATTATTTTGTTAGGATTTTTAAAAATTGTTCCAGAGTAGATAATTTTCAGTGAAAATGGCATTAAATTGATTCACATCCGTTTTGACGAGTAGTTACGAGGAACCATATGGAAAAAGGGTGCGTTGATAATTTTATAGTTGGATTTCCACCTCATCAGGCACCATCTTGAAATCTGTTGCCATGGATTTCTCGTCAAGTACTTACTCTCTAGATGCATTTTAATGCAAACATCAAGAAAGAAGATAATAAACTGAAGATTTGACTATATAGGCTAGATCCCTTTGCCGTCCCGTAATTTAGACTTATAAAAAGTAAAGGGGTGTTTGGCGGGAAACCATGGCGTCTGGATGTCGATCTTTATTTCGATAATTCAAAATTGCTTCGGAGTGGATTTTGTGCAGTGAAAGTGGTGTCGTTTCGTTGCATAAGCATCCAGTGTTGACGAACAGTTATGAGGAATCATTGAAATAAAGGTTTTGTGAATATGACGTTGAGAATTGTATAGTGGTTGGAAATCCCACTATACAATTCTCATCAGTCACCATCATGAGGCCTGTACCATGCATTTCTCGCCAAGCACTCCCTAGATGCATTAAAATTTGTGGCATCCACATTTTAATGCAAAAATCAAAAAAGAAGATATGAAACTGAAGACTTGGTTGTATGGGCTAGATCCCTTTGCCGTCCCGTAACAGAAAAAAATTAACAAAAAAAAAAGTAAAGTGGGTGTTTGGCGGGAAACCATGGCGAGATAAATAGTTTGTCACATACACAGAGCTGTCCAAAAAACTGATTATAAAGATGACCAATTTTCGTGTTATTCTTTTGTAGGTATCTTAATATTCTCCTTTCAAACGGCAATTTTAATAATGTTGCAATATAAATATTTCAATTATAGTCACAATGACTTCAATCTCAAAATGTATTTGCTTTATTATTGGGTGGACTACATCTGTATACAATGCATGTTCAGTATTCTAAAATAAGAGAAGGTGATGACCCTGAAGTGTAACCGATTAACCAATGGATAAAAAGAAGAAATATTCAAAATACATCCAATACAAAAGTTTGTTAAAGAGTTCATATATTAGGAAGCTGAGAGAGTTTTCCGAGATATTTGAGTTCGTGACTTGATTTCTTATCACCATTGAGCTGCGTCTTATGGTATGTAATCCTTTCACGTTCATTAATACGAACCAAAACACACGGGACGATATATGGTAAATCTGGTTGCTATATTTCATGGAATGAGAGAGATTGAAGCAAAAATCTTTACCCTAAGGAGAGAACCGACTTTAAGCTGTTTCTTAGGGTAGGAACATGCCGGATATGCCTCACTGCAATACCTCGCGGTCGCTGTTTGGCTCGCTACATCGATATCACCTCCATGTAAAACAAATGCATGCTAATAAACACGCACGCACATGCTGAAGGATACCTCACTGCGATACATTGCTTCGACGTTTAGCTCGATGCCTACGTGCAAACAAAATATTTTGTTTTTACATCGCGGTCGACGGCAGGCATCGATCATTTTCAGCTTCGTGCCGATAAAGCCAAAAATGGAGTCATAGATTACTTAAGGCTGGAGTCCAGCTTCACCTGGAATCATCAACCACTCGGAGTTTGACTATTAACTGAAACATTTCAAAATTGTACCCAATCAAATAGAAAACGAAAAACAATAAAAAACGTAATGATCAAGTCCCTGTCTCAGCATGTAATCATGAAAAGATTTTTTTCTTTACTATTAAGCAAGATAATTTTTCAGTGTATTTTTCTAGTATAAGAAATTTGTAGGTAATATTGGAAGCCACACTGTTAATAACAAAGTGAAGACAACTTTTTTGACCCCAAGTAACCTTTGAAAATTTCCGTTTCCTACCTTTTTTTTTTTTTTTTTTTATGTTACGAGATGGCAAACAAGCTTGCGGCCCACCTGATGTTAAGTGGTCACCGCCGCCTATAGACACTTGCAATATTAAGTGGAAATCACTTAAAACCGCAAGTGCGTTTGCCATCCTGGGGACTAAGATGATATGCCTCCATGTCCAGTAATTACACTGGCTACCTTTCCCTTCAATCCGAAACACAGCGAACTGCTTCACGGTAGAAATAAGAAAGGCGGTGGTACCTACCCAGACGACCCTACATACCTATGGGTCTACCACCTAGTAGTACTAATACTACCTGTCTCTTTCTAACTCTCCCCACAAGTAATATGATGACATACGTATGTATAATGTATTTGACGGTCACGTTACACGTGCTCTAGTGGTTAGAAAGAGACAAATGGATAATAAGAAGTTTCTAAGTCAAATGTTTTGTGTTTACTTTTTGTTCAAGTTGTGGCTTCCAGGTTTACTTATTAATTTCTTGCTTACTTATAAATTATGTGATGAAACGAATTGTGAAAGGAATCATAATAATAATGTGAACTAAATTTTAGTTACAACAACAATACAGCTTAGCAACACAGCCTCTAAGCTCCTTTGTAAATAACGAATTTGAACGTCCCATTAGAGAAACTTCAATCGTACATAATAACATTAATTACACTATTCTAAGGTAGAGGTTACCTAAATTGAGGTTTGTAATGTGCTCTAAGAGGTATTAGGGTAAATGGTTTCCCGTCGGTGTAATGTGGGAAACACAACTGTAATTTATCTGATAATGTATTATGATCAATTAAACCATAAAGGTCTCTGCCCACTACGCCTTACCATACTACGACCGTAATAATGTCCGGCAAAAAAAATGTATTCTTAAACTTCTCCTTCTTTGTACGGAATGTTTCCGTAGCTCGTTGATCTTGCGCCTGTTTTGCGTCGGGAAAAAAGAGGCTGGATTACTCCAGCCAGCTCAACTTTTCCAGGAAGTCTCCCAGCGCCTTGTTGTCTCTGAAGACGTCTTGGAGACCTGGGTGGACCTGTAGGCCTATTCCCTAACTTTTTTTGACATTTGAAAGTGATGATCACCGAGTGAATTACACTTCCATTGCTGTTTTACACGACACGCTATTATGGCACTTGTCGCGTAAAACAGCAATGAATACGTAATTCACTCAGTGATCATCACTTTCAACTGTCAAAAAAAGATAGCGAATAGCCCTTCAGGTCGGAGGCATTAGCCGGGTGAGAGATATAGTTGCGTAGTTGGTGCTTTATTTCCCAAACCCCACATAACGTTACAGTACGATACGGTGCAGTGGGCAGATGCCTTAATCTGTCTGTGGCATAACTATATTTTTTGCTCAGATTGGTGTTTCTGAATAATATTTTTTTCTACATAACACATTCAAAAATAATCTTTAAGCATAGGTATCTACGTGTGCGAATCAAAACAAATTAAATTCTACAGCATATTCTCTTTCTTTTGTCGAACCCTAAACTTTATATCCGAAACAATATCTTTATTGTAATAATGTTTTTGGAGGTCGGTGCCAACCTCAAAATTTAGAATAAACGTTTCACTTGTATTAGGAACCAACCTCAAAAAAACATTTAGATTCTTTTAAACAAAATTTTTATTTCTCCGTTTTTAGTTTTGAAGGCGGTTTTTTTATTTAAAAATATTTTTTACTAGCGTGCCACGAGCATAAGAGTTACGAACTGTCAAACGTGGCTACTTATTATTGCAAGTGACTCACAATTGTTTTATGTTTGTTTGGTAGCAAAGTTGTTATAAGTCCACCTTAGCTACCACCTTCTTACTTTAGTCGGACAACATAGATATCAACAATTCTTTGTGTGCTGGCATTTTCAGGTAAGTTAACTCAGATCCTCAGATTTGTTATGGATTCTGTGTAAAAAACTCTTTAACTTTTCGTAATTTTAACTTGACGTAAAATAAAAACATTATACCCAAAACAGTAGATACCGATACGACAATACGCCATTTATTAAAACCAATCATAATTCATTTCATCATTCATCCAATATAATATTTAACCTTCATTATTCCGGTTTGTACGTACAAACAATAAGCATTGTTCAACCGGAGGTGATCATTAACAAATATTGTTCTCACATAATATATTATTTTATCAACAAGCTCTTTTTCACGCAAATGAACATATTACGGCCTATTACTTCGCAATAAATCATCGAATCCACGGGACTTATCTGTGTTGCCTATATTTGCATTAATTAATCGACATTTACAAAGCAATTCGTCGAACATACCATTTTCCGCTACACAAAAGAGCATTATGAGATAAAAAGCAATTAATGTAAAATTATCTTAACATTGAAGTATCGTTTGGCCAAGCGAATGTGTTAATTAACGGTTATGGTAATAATGGTCGAAATTCTTTGTCAGATTTTATAATTTCCTAGATGCTGGGATTTAAAATATCTAAGAGAACATGATTTAACATATTTCCATATCCTCATCATTCATTATTTCATTTTAAGTTTCATTTTAAGAGTGGTAGTGCTCGTCCTGTGGAAATAATTCCGTCTTTTTTATCCTCTTGCTACATTTGGTATTCTTCTTAATATATATAAATTACGTGACACGTTGTTTGTCCGCGATGGACTCCTAAACTAATTAACCGATTTTAATCAAATTTGTACACCGTGTGCAGTTTGATCCAACTTGAAAGATAGGATAGTTTTTATCTTGATAAGTAGTCCTCATTTTTTTACTGCAAATTCAATGCCATATAGGACAGTAGTATGAAATTACCACAGTGACGCGTGGCCGGGACAGCTAGTTCTTTATATATTATTTTTTCATATGAGCTCTTAATCTTTATCTCATCTGATATTATGTGTGATGTAATGGCAATAGCCTTTGATAAGATGATGGAAGCTAACTCGATGAACTTTAAACAGGCCTACCACCAGCTAACCAGCTACAAAATGCTCATTTTCATAAAAAGGTGTACGCTAAGCATCAGAAGCAGATTAAAATTTTATTACATTGTCATAATAGTCATTCATATAAATTGGTGGTAAGTATTACTTCATAAGCGACCACATTACTCTGACATGGTTAAAGTTAATCTACTTCTGATGATGACTACGCCTTACAGTAAAATAATATAGATGAATCAGAGAATTTATGAAAGTAGTTTTTTTTCCAAACCGAACCCAGAGTGTATTTTGGGTTTCTTTTATACAACAGTGGATTTAATCTAGACTTAGCTTTAAATATAATAGCAGTCGCGAGCATTTGTTTTAAGCATAATTCCTATTGTCAATTCAAAGATTGATAATTTATAAGTTGCTAATAAAAATATCCCTTTGCTTAAACAATAATAACTCTATTAAGTTACTTAAGTTAAGTTCGTGCTACATTTAATTTAAACGTTAGCACTGAAACCTCAATTTTAGATTTGTGATTTCAACATGGACAGTAACTAATTATGTACTATATTATTTTCCTTTGGAGTAGGTACAGTGGTTGGGTCAGAATACAATTTATGGTTATCCTACTAATATTATAAACGCCAAAGTTTCTATGTATGAATGGATTGTATGCTCTTTCACAAAAAAACTACTGAATAGGATTTTAGTGAAACTTTACAATAATATAGCTCATACATCAGAATAACATAATATTTAACCAACATTAACTAAACATTTTAAATCACATTATCTCCTCAATAGACTTCAGTTTACCCAAATATAGCCTTTAAACTTATTTTGACTAATTTCAATTTCTAATGACAAGCAAATTACAAATATCCTACAGTGGCCAGTTTTCAATTATCTTACAGAAACGTGATCTTACACCTGTTTTAATTAATTACAATTCTGAATGACGAATTACTGCTTAATACTGACGAGGAACAATTAAGATACATTTCAAAGGCATTTGTATTTTGTCTTTTATTGGAGTTGTGTTGAGTGCAGGGTGATGTTACACAAACGAGTCGATTAAAATTTTAATTAAATCTCTCATTTTGAGATTGTGACGCGCGCCGTCTGTGTTGAGAATTCTTCTGAAACCAGAGCTTGTTTCATGTCATTTATTCCATATCCCTATAGAAATATTAGTGTCCTAGTAGGGGAATATAATGTGATGTTCTTCATAACGCTATAAGATACATAGCAAATTATGATATAATTATGAAGTGAGAAGAAAAAGAAGCCGGTAACCTAACTTTGTTTTGACCTATTGGTAATTGGTACTAAAGTCAAAAGATTCATTAGTATAGTTTTTAAATCTAGTTTTTTAGTAATTAATTCACGCAACGTTTAACTTTATGTGCGATAACTCGTTTCATCCCAACAAAGCTTTTCAAAGATGGACGACTAGAAATATCAAGTGTCTTACTAATCTAATGCGTAAATAAGACCGAACACAGGCGTCTCTTGCACTTTAATCCTCGCAGATCATCAATTTTTTGCGAAAAATATCAACGGATTGCAATGAGCTTGTCAAGAAAGTTGTCGCGGCAAACCTAGTTAAGGTCGTTTCCTTCAACAGTAATTAGTTGTACCTACCCATATACTAGAAGCAACAACGCTGAACAATAAAACAAAATACGCCATAAACCATCTAATTGCTTTAACTGCACATGCAGTAGAAGCAAATCTATTGGGCACTAGCATCTTCACTATAAAACAACTCCAGTCAGATTGTCGTTTTATCCAGTCCGATACAAGCCGTTCCCAGAGGAGGCCGGGACGTTTATCTGAGTTAATTGAGTACTACGTTTATGCTGCAGATTAAACGGCTAATTACTTGTTGTACCTACTGGTGCTTGCATGTTACTAGTTGGTATTTGTCGACCTCCGCTTTTATATTCGGAGAGTAAAATTTTACTCGGATTTTGGTGAATGCAATTTCGAAGGTCTTTGTTACGTAATGTAACAGATAATTTAATACTATAATGTTTTGAGTATCAGAAAACGTTTTATCAATTGTTGGGTTTCCAGCGTTCTAAAGGAACGCTGGAAACCCAACAATTGATAAAACGAATAAATGAAAATGAAAAAAAAAAAATATCTTATTTTGTAAGTAAAATTTTTTCAGTCAGTAAATTATTTGATGACTTTAACTCTATGGGTGCACCGTTCGTGAATGCACGAAGGGCACATCAAAAAAAAACCGAAAAATGTAATTCTGTATTTGAGTATTCCGATTTTCTAAAATCCGAATATTAAAATTCCTAAGAAACAATCCGACTATTGAAAAAGACTTATTTTCCCGAGTCATAAATACGTTTTTATTAATTTTACGTCTTTCATTTGTGTGTACGAGGAATTAAAAATCCGTAGTATCATTAGCCCGAAAAAGATTATTCCGAGTTTCAAATTTCCGGAAAATCTTTGTTAAAATTAAGAATTAATGTCAAAAATAAGTAATAACAGAAATTGTCGTTGTATGTCTTACATGAAGGGTTTTATAAATATAATCATATGATCAAACAGATTGACTCACCCATGTTTACTAACATAGATATGTTCGGTTAGGTAAGGTTAGATCTGCGACCAAATGAAAGCTCGAGTCGTGCGAACGAAGCAAACGTGCCGTCGGAAAAGCGATCCATGTTCCTATACTAATCTGTTGGCGGACCTTTATTGATATTCGGAATTCTGAATCATTCGGAATTATTAAAATCGGAATTTCGAAATTCGTGACAGTGTCTATTGGAATCAAGTTTTTCGTATTTGTAGTGTACCCAAATTTTTGTCTCGTCTCTGTAAAGAATATGTGAGGATTTCGAAGCGTGAGTTTTTAGATTATTTTACTGACTATCGTCATATTTCAATCTTTTCTACTAAGTAATCAGATTAAGGACCTGCTTCACAAATTTCAAGTTCCCATTAACATTTACTTGACAGATAGTCCTTACAAAAGTGTCAATTTTACTGCAAGATATATCCTAATCGGAACGTATGAAATTGGATCTAAGTAAAGATTATTAATTAATAAATATGGTCATGGTCTATGGTCCTAAAATATCGAATTTAAACTTACCATCATCATCGAATTCTTTTATTCCTTGTTTACTACAGATATCATAAAACAAACATTTATTTTCGTTGTAATCCCAATTATATTCGGGGATAAGTAATATTTAAGGCCCACTATAAATAGATGATCTCCTGTTCGTTTTAGTATTGCGCCTAATTATCTGAAGCCCGCAACACGCGTTGCTAACCGCTGCTAAGGCGTTCCACTTCGTTCGTCTGTAATTACACACTCTGTCTGTTCTTAACATTATTCACGTTGAGTTTCCAGACCTTAAGTTGAAATGTGAAGTTAATAATAAAATTGAGCTTGACGTTATTCTCATATTCAATTAAGGAATTCAGCTAGCTAATTCACTTGGATAGTGCCAAAATAGGAATTGGTACCATTGGTCACAAGTTTTTGTTACTAAGCTTCCAATACTTGTGCTGTTAATGCAATGGTAAAATCATATGAAAATAAAAAGGTTTTAATTTTGATTGTACGAAACATAGTAGCTGTACCTAGCAGCTTAACTTAAATTGCTAATTTAATAGTTAAATAGTCATTAAGTCAGCTGTGCTCTTTGAGACAACTGACTCGTCTCTCTATATCACTGACAGACTGATCTCGAAGATTGTTATAATACACGTTTAAAAAAACGTTTATTAACAGAAATGTTAAAAGCTGTTGTACAATATTTAGACGATCCCTGCTAATTGAATCAGCGGTTGAGAAAGTACAAGTGTTTGTTAAGTAATTCGTTGAGTAACCTCAGGCCCGCCCTCCGACCTCAATCATCTACAGTTACTGTTTTCTTTAAGTGACCTGAAAATGTTTTGCTAGTGTTTTATTACAAAGGGTATAGAGGCTGGAATATCAAATGATCGTGTTACATGTTCAGAATATTTTGTTGGAGGTTTTAGTACTAAGCGATCGGTTCGAGATGTTTTGAAGAGGATACTGTTTAATGTAGATATAGAGGATGGTCCTCGGAAAAGGAAACATGAAGATACAACAACTTTCCGGAAAAGTAATATTTATTATTTTCAAAGAACCCATTGCCTATTGTGATCATATTGCTGAATATGGAAGCTTTATTCTCAGCCTCTGAATGCTGAATGAAAACTGCAGGCTTACAATAGCAGTCGGACCAATGCAAAAAACTTTCTGTTAAGCCTGTTACAGCGAAATACTGTAATGACATGGTGGTGAAAGCTGGCCAGGCGACTTAATACAAGTCCTACTACTAATCAAACCAAACGCACCGTTGTATTCTGGATCTAATTCCTTTAGACGAATCACTATCCACAGAAGCGTTTGAAATTGCTGTTACATATGCGAACTTTAAACAATCCCTATCTATTAGCAATCCATCTTTGTACTCTCCTGGGGAATTTGACCATCGGGCCATCTGGCACTAATATCAGTGGGTGAACCACTAGACCGCAGAAGCACTAAAAATAAAAATAATTTGTTATTAAGGCTGTAGGTTACTTTATTTTCATAACTTCTTGTTATAATTGGAAGACATTTTTAGAACTTCTCTCTAAATATTTCCAGGTTGATTAGATTTTCTAATTAAGATAGGGCTCATTAATATAAAATATACCGTTACTTCGTCTAAAGAAAATCTTTTAAACTTTTAATTACATTAAATGTTTATTAAAACGGTAATTTATACTGTCTGTGCCGAGTAATTGACAATTCTCGTGAACTAAGGGTCGTATTTAATAAAGCTTACTTAAGTATCGTCATCTTGAGAGTGTCTAAGAAGACAGAAACATTAAGTATATTGTATGTCTCATCATTTCAATTGAAAGACATCTTCTATTGGTCATGGACCTGCCCCAAGAATCTCCAACACGATCGTTCCTACGCTGCCTGCGGGTTCCCGCGACCTTTACCAGATTGTCGGTCCACCTCGTGAGATTCTATCAACGCTATGTCTATGTAGGTGATACGCGGCTACCACTTGAGGGCCTTTCCACCCTAACGGTCATCGGTCCTCATCGCAATGTGTCTTAAGGTTCGCAATACTCCGAACTACTCAGCGAGCCTAGTTCTCCTGCGGCTGTCATAATTTCTAATTTGATTGCGCGTTCACAGCCCTCTTTATTATCCTTTGAGTGACCTAGAATCTTCTTGTGAAGCCCATAGTAAGCGGTCACGTTCTGGTTTCATACATGCATTAAAAACCGGCAACACACATGCATTTAAGACATTCGTCGTGAGACACTGCAATAAATGGGTTAAGAATATGCTGCGTACTTTCCAGAACGCTGCCCACCCCGCTTAGTTGGATTCGTCAATTGGAACCTCTTTCTGGAAGTTGGGACAGTCTGTCTCACACCCACATTGTTTTGAAATGTTTGCGAATGATTTGAGCGTGGTAATAATTTTGGACTCAAGAAATGTATTAAAATAAAGCGCCCTTTAAGTACGCGCGCCATCTTGAGAGTGGGTAGAGCAAGACAAGAACAGTCACGTTATTTTGATGTATCGAAGGTTTGAGTGACGTTAATTAAGACGGAAATAAAAGAGCTTTTCAGGTTTGTTGCTTCAATGGAGATAAGTTTAGAGATTTAATGATGATTATTACATTGTGAGAATCTATTTTAATGCATATCTCCGTCCGTTATTTGATTACCTACCCTTAAAATAAAACATTACTTTACATCTTTATTCGCTCGCTGGAATTCAATCCAGAGATCTCAGGTGTGTCTTAATTATACTGAAGCAAGCGGCTTGTTTATGCACTGTCGCTTACAAGCTTTACATTACACTAACTAAATGTTTACTACTTATTTGAAATGTGTAGCAACTAGGTAATGTTAAGAATAAAACAAATGCAAAGCGAACTAATTTATTACTGTTCGTTACAAGCAGAAAGGCTAAGCAAGAATGACTTGATATCATGCAAACATCAACTTTTATACACTGACTTTGAATGGCTTGACTGTTAATAACACGTCCATATCATCTACTGTAACAGACAAACGCTTCATGTCTTTATGAACAGTCGTTAACCACGTCGCTAAAGCACTCCTCTACTAATTAGTCGTCGTATCACGAGTCCGTGCGATCTCATTCTTGTTTATACCATTTTATCCAATAAGTGCCACTGATCATGATCTTCAGGCGTCCCTTAGTTCATTTCGGACTTGGTCTTACTTTGTCAATCCTGCAGACCGTAAAAATATCACATTTTGACGATGTGGATTATTTCAGGGTGTCCGTGTATCCGACTTGCCCTTTGCCGGGTTTACTTATTTCATTAACATCGCTACAATAAACCGAGCTTGCTAGCTACGTTTTTACAACATCCCTCACCCCGTTAACCCCTCAGAATGAGGGATCTTCCCATTATAATTTACTTAGTACATCGGGGCCCGCTTCATTAGCGGTGTCTCCCAAGTAATGAGATTATAGCTAAGTTCACGACTCTAATAAAAATTCCTAACACTCTTAATGCCGCCGAAATTGCCAGAGTTTTCTCGGATTAGTTTTTCAGAATGGATCATTGAGACTGCGTTCGTGTTTTGCAAAGTGCTCTAACTCTTTCTGGATTCTTGGATTTAAGTTTTTGAAAGTCATTTAGCCGGAATCGTAAATTATATTATACTAGATTCTCCGGTAAACTTCGTGCCACCTAAAATTGATTTAATTATAACTCAACAACCTACTACACTAATTTTCACATATCCAATTTCTTTTACCTTCGCGTTTGTTATGTCAAATTGCGTTCATATTTTATTTTAAACCGACCCTTATTAACTTTTTTGTTCAATAATTAACGTACAATCAGAAACACTTGTCTAATGTGTCACTTTTTAAAAGTAAAAAAGTAGTTTGTAGACTTTTGGCAACACTATGCATTTAAGAGTCTGAATCATAGATTTACATTTACTGATGTTTATAGATTGGCAATGAATCGACTAGGGCAAGACAAAAAATTCACCAATGTGCAAGTAATGCGCATGTGTGCGTGAAAAATGGTACTGCAGTCGAACAGTTGCTGTCTTTTCTACGTCACTGACAGCCCTACTTAGACTGCCTGTGTGTACGTCAAATGGTCTCGTCTATCTATCTCACTATAACGCGTTAATATGCTATTTCTCTTTCACATTAACGATCTACACTTTCCTATATCTATGGTCTGAATTGTAACTTGCCTTCACTGCGAGAATGAATAGGCTACTTCTAGAAAAGCATATTTTAACAGCGTAATTCGCATTTTCAATTATAGATAAAGTAATAGTAAAGACTGTGCCTGCCTATGATTATTAAAAAAAAATCGTGAATAGGTACTATTTATAACAAATTGAATAGGTACTACGGGAATATCGAACGGATAACCACCAAAGCAAATGTGTTGAAGAGTTAAATAAGTAAGCAAAGAGTAGGTAGGTACGTACAAACAATTCTACATTGTTTTTATATCAAATCTACACGCACAATGAGACCTTTATAAGTAAAACTGACAAATAGTTATCACATTTACAAAATAAAACAAAGCTGAATGTAATTTGAATCCTCAAAAGTTCCTTTGAAACCTTGTGACTAGTTTTACAATTTGATTCATCGGAAAATTGTATTAATTTATATTTTATCTTTAGCGGTCACGGTGGCCTTTAAATGCTTGCAAGTCCAAGTCGGATTGAGTTTCGGTTAGCTGTGTGACACCCGTATTCACAAACATTACTATGAGATCACTCGACACTTGCATAAGAAACGAACCAATCACAGAGCTCTATTTAACGCAATGGCCTTGAATAGAGCTCTGTGATTGGTTCGTTTCTTATCCAAGTGTCGAGTGATCTCATAGTAATGTTTGTGAATACGGGTGTGAGAGTATCATCTTAGTGTGCCAAGAAGGAAGGGCTCCTAGTGGCTCTGTAAACCTGATTGCGTTCCCATTGAGGGTCCACATTGGATTTTTCAGCTTTTGAATGTATCAGCATTTACCTATAGTAACAGTTCTCAAACAATTGTTAATTCAACCTCTCATTTGTAAACGTAGGCACTCAAAAGTTAAAATCGGTTAAAGGTGGTCCCTCAATCGTGACTGACAGGTATCCATATCTTATAATCTAGGTAAAATTACTCAAACTAATTTTATTAAATATCACTCCTTCCTATTCACTGAATAAAAAGAAGTAGCATGCAGAAGGTGGCCCCTCAATCGATCGTCATAAGTTCACATCAAGTGGGAACAACAATAATATTTGAAATTTCTGTATGAATGAGCATTAGTAAAAGTACTTGAACGATTGTAAATTCAATCTCTAGCTAATGAAAAAAGCCATTTAAAAGTTTTAAGCGATTAAAGGTGATCCCTTAATTGAAACGTTTATCATAAAAATAAATCTCTTACAGAAATGCAACACCAGGAGATAATGTTATTTTATTTTACTATGGTCTTCTCTAAGGAACTTCGCAGAATCGGAGTGCCATTACGAACTAATACACTGTAACCTGTCTTACCCTTACGCGGCCACGCGCGACAGCTAAAAAAACCACGGGAGAGCTGCCACTTGACACCGCGCGTAATTTTTTTACTGCGATAAACACTTTGGCCTTTGTTATTGTTACTACGGCCAGATGTTTATACTTACGGCCACTTGGGTTACATTTCTAGGAAGCTGATGAATGAGACTCATTATTGTAGGTTATTTGACAACTTTACGACGTGTTTTGTTTTTATTATCGCCATTTGAAACCTACCTATACTGTTAGAACAACAAAGAAAAATGAGTCCGCTTGCAATAAAACTATTGTACAAACATATCAAAGAATACAAAGTATTACAATTATATATATTTAAAATCTACATAAAAAGCCCTTTCGAATAAAGGCAAAATATAAGTATGTGTCGATATTAAAAATTCAAACCGTATATGTTTGAAATTGCGTAACTTATGTGGGCGGCTCGGCGGTTCGGCAGAATACACTCTGTTCCGGCGCTTGATTTGTTAATGAAAATTAACGGAATTAAAAAACTCAAATCAAAAACAGATTCATTATTAAATTATCTTTCTAAATATATATACTTGTAATAGTTTTTATGATTATATCATGTAATAATAAGCGACAAGAAAAACCGTTGGCCGGCCGCGCGCGTAAATATTGTTGCAATCCATTTTATATAAAAACTATAGCACAAAACATAATTACAATGGTTTTCCATAACTAACCATACGATAAATAACATATACATAACACTTTACTCACTTTTATGAAGAAAAATCCAATATTTGATAACACTGTACGCAACACCGTCGCACGCTCACACAACGAATGAATGACTGACTCATGTCAGTGACTTCAATGACGTTAAACTTTTTTTTTTCATTCGGGCTTACAGTCTTATTGGATATTGAATGAACGTAGAATTTATTACTCTATACACTACCGAAAACCGCATACGAAAACAGCAAGTATTTCTAAAGTTATAAGAATAAAAGTCGAATGAAGGCACCATGTCATTCCTGCATGCCAGCGGCCATTATAGGTAACAATTTTCAGTGTCATGCACGGAGAACATAGGCCGTTTAAGGGTAACTTCATTGAAGAGAACGCAATCTTCATAACGATCAAACAAGTTAAATTAATAAGTGCACGATTGCTCCTCGGATTAGTGACCAAAATTTTTTTAACTCAACATATCCTCCGTGCTTCGGAAGCCACGTTAAGGTGGTGGTCCCAGCTGCTGTCGAAAAATAGCCGTCGAAAAAACAAGTGTCAACAGAGGTCCAGAAATTTCGACTTTTCTAAATCTGACACCAGACCGACCTGTACCAGGTTGAGACATGATGAGAAGAAGATTAGAGAAAAGAGAACAAACTTAATACATACTTTACAATGAACATTTAATACTATAACTATAATATCTATTTTGCATTTGAGTGTTATGAAAATATAATTAATAAAATATTGATTTTTATGTTATTTTATAGTTCATAGCTATAGTTTAATATGATTAAGTTTATAGATTTTAAGTAAATAATGTACAGTGTCCCTGCTGATTTGATTTGAAGATAAAGAAGAAGACAATTGATTTTTATCCTTTAAGTAGAGCATGTCGACCGCTACCTCTTGCAGCTTGCACCAAACGCAAGCAAGACGCGTGCGTCCGAACAATTTCCGAAGTTCTCTGCGAGCCCGACGCAGTCCAGACAGTTTGTCAACCCATTATTACGGCCAGCCGAATGCCGAAAGGGAAGAATTGCGATTCCCCCAAATATTTGTATTTCGATCTATTTGCTTCGCGTCGGAGTAATAATATTAAATGATTACTTACTTACTTACTTATTGTTAGATGGATGAAATTCTTAAGAGCCAATTCACACGAAGTTTTTTAAACCAGCATACGACGATGAAGAAATTGCTATAGAAGTTTATTTGTATCCCAAAGAAAAAAAAGTAGAACATAAATAGACCTCAACAGACAACTACGGTCCCGCTGGCTAGAGGTCAACTAAAAAGCGTAAGCATATTTCTTTTTTCTTGCGGAAGAAATATTTTTCTGAAGGAATTCAATAGGACAAGTTTATAACTAATTGTCCATACCTACAACGCACTGGTCGATTCGGTACCTTAGGATGTCTTTCCATCTGGCCCCTGGCGTAATTGTAAAACTTTGATAACTTGTTAATCACTCGAAAGGAAAGAAAAACTTAAATAAAAATAAGAATCAATGAAATTTCCAAAAAAAAGTAGATAAATTATTTGTGCCAAAATTTGTGTAAATTGAAGTTTTCTAACACTTTCAGACCCTAATAAGTTTTCAGAAATTTCAGCATAAACAACGAGGCCACAAAAACAGCGTCTAAGTGGCGTATCCCGTTACGCGCGTGGTCGGCATAAAAGTCGTGGTTGATGTTTTTGCCTGCCGCACTCCTTTTTTGAGTTGCACCTGTGGCCCGGGTTCCAGGGATATGTTAATAACGTCTGTGTTATGCTGACGATAAACAGGCTGTCCTAAAAAATAGTTTGAAGCTGAAGCCCAGAGACAAAGTAGCCGTAGACAAACCCGAATAACCCCTATGTATTTTCTACAATTTTTTGTACCTACGAGTTATGATTTTTTAAAGTTTTTTTTAGTAGTTTCTGACTTTCAAGACATTTTGACCCGGACAATCGAGTTGAAAAATCTTCGGTCACCCACCCGAATACCGACCGCGCTCTTTGTAGTTTAGCAATCGTGATAGTTTCGAAGTTTTTTTTTTTAAATATAAGAGATGGCAAACAAGCTTGCGGCCCACCTGGTGTTAAGTGGTTACCGTCGCCTATAGACACTTGCAATAAAATGCGTTGCCATCCTGGAGACTAAGATGATATGCCTTCTATGCCCAGTAATTCCACTGGCTACATTTCCCTACAAACCGAAACACAGCGAACTGCTTCACTTCACGGCAGAAATAAGAAAGGCGGTGGTACCTACCCAGACGACCCTACATATGGGTCTAACCACCTAGAATGCACGACCGCAGCGCCATCGAGTTCATCTATTTACTAGCTAACACACCTCATTAATAAACCAAATATCTATCAATAACCTATGCATAATAGGTATGTATACCAATTCCGAGTTCTGTACGCTTTTCTGGATATTCAAATCTAATTTCTTTTCCGTAAACTTAAAACTAAAACTTTGAAGTTACATTCAGATATGGCTATGATATTGGCATAGTAATTGGAACAAAAAAGGAGACAACAATGTTATCAGAGAAATGAGTCTTGTAACATTGTTAATTGCTTTAGATTTATAAGACGCACAAACCGCCGCGCGACGTTCCTCGTAACGAGAACTTTAGTTTGAAACATAACTTGTACAAGTTAATTGTCATCAAATCTCGTATAATACTCAAATCCTGGAGACACTCCACAAAGTTTTCTGTTGTTTCTCAACTAAGATTAGCCACCATCTAATTACTAAGTCAGACTTCGCGGTCGCAACTTCATCTAATGCCACCTATATCATCCTCGCAGTTGTCTTCGATGAATAACCCCGTCCATTTGTCCCGGGAGCCGGTGATATCCCCGTCTGCCCGGGATATAAACCCGTCTCGCCGGGGATTACCTTCCAAGGATCGCTGCTCCCGAATCATGTTAGGCATTGCCGCTCGCGCTCAGCATGGAACAAAACCGTATCCTTTAATCTAGGATTTTAAACTAAATTTTGTGTCCATATTCCCACACGTATAAAATAATTATGAAAGCTGGATTAGTTGCGGTTTAATAAATTAAGGTCATTTATTAGGCTGAACGGTCAGTGAACTGGCTACTAAATCCGGGTTCAAATATCGCTAAGGGCAAATCTGAATCAACGTATATTTTAAATAAGTATAAATTGTTTACTCATTAATTTCATAATGGGGTCTTAATGATGTTCAATGTAGCCTAGATTCATTTACTTAATGCATGTTGTTTATTTCACAATTTTTCACTTCGACCTTTGAATAGATTAAAGTCTAGACATTAGGCCATTAAATAGAATAGATAATTGTCTTTTACGTGAACACTGCAATTGCGTTGCGATATGCCTTCCTTGTCCAGTAATTACAGTGGCTACCATTCCCTTCAACCCGAAACACAGCGTACTGCTTCACGGCAGAAATAAGAAAGACGGTTGTACCTACCCAGACGACCCTACATACGGGTCTACCACCTAGTAAAATATTAGGTATAGGTAAACACTTATTTTTTATACAATTCGCACATCGACCACATATTTACCTACAATTGGAAATTACTGTTTAAGGCGACTATGTTGTAAAGCTTGTTTTAAAATCCGTGTTACCACTATCTTATCAAATCATAACAAGAGTGTTAATAGCATTATTGTTTTCCGGCAGTTAATGATTGAGATGTTCCAGGTGAAGCTGATTTCCATCTTTGCCCTTGTCTAAGATGAAGGCCAAGAACTGCCTGTCAAAGAAATAAATTAGTATAATTAAATAAATCTATGTATATAGACGTTAACTTAAAATAATCCATCTATATTCTAGCCGTTCATTAAGGCTTTAAGTGAATCAACAGTATCTTTTGAATACTAAGTGGGGTAATGAAGCATACAATAAGACCAGTTGTTTTGGCGGGAATCGCGAAGACTATTCGGGATGCATACTAAGTATTGAACTAGACTTTATTCCAACTAGAAATAGGTTCTGGCAACACTCTTAGCACGGAATAAATAATAGCACACGTACCAGACGTTTCACTGTTTGAAGAAACATTGGAGCCAGTAAAAGTACCTAATTAATCTCTATCTTCAGGCAAGCTTATTCTTACTCTACGTGCATTCGATAAAGTTTATAATACTTTGAATCCCTCAACTTCACGACATTGCAAAGCCACGCGCAGGGATGTCACTATCCACGTCTCGGTAGAATAAATTTCTCATCGAAATGGTTGACTGTCGATGTAGTGATCCGTCGATGGCAAGTTTTTGATACAGCGACCGTCGATGTGGTGTGTGGGACCGCTCGATTTTAGCGGATATTCCGTATCTAATCGGAGAGTCTCACATAACGCAACGGAATTCTATCGCAACAGAGTAGATCCTAAATCTTTTGTACTGTGAAAAAGTAGGTCATAGCGTTGTATAAAATATACTATACTATTTAATTCCGGTGGTATGGATTCACTGTTTTATGGGAAAATGACATCCACAAGGGCAAAGAAGCACGCAAAAGCTAGTTCAATCACAAATAGGTGTTATTCCTTCTTTTTTATAACTGCCCTTACCAGTAAACAGGCGTGATGATAAGCATGAGCCTTCAGAATAGAAATCGAGAACAAAATCTTTTTAGGAACCATTTAAATATCAACCACACATATACCTAGTTGCTTAAAACTGCGGACGTTACATAGGAAGTAAGCGATAACACGCGGATTATGCTTGCCACCCTTGTAAATTGAATTTAGGTAGGTGTCTATGTTCGAGAGCAGGCGTCAAAACTTATGTGTGCAATCTGCTTGAAAACTTTGTGAGCACGACGCATGTAACTTGATGAAGAACATGCATTGGATGGAACTAATAGCGATGTTGAACAACTGAAGCAGTAAAGTCTAGCAATTTGTATAGGAAAATCTATTTAATTATTAGACATTTACGGACACCAATTTTCATACGAAGCCATGGTTAGTTACGAAAAAATCATAAACTGTGAATCGACGAAAGACGTTCTAAAAATTCCTAAAAAATAAAATTTGAATAAGTATTAATGAAAATCAACTTGTTACAATCCACAGACTATTTACACTATTTCTGTAATTAAAAGCACCCAAATTTGGTCCACCGGCTCATGGTAAATATAACTACCTAAGAGAACACCGAAGTGGTGTAACTGGTTTGTTCGAGCCGATCGATGGTTCAATGATACTGATGGGACTATATACAGCTGACAAATAGAAACCTGCATCAAGTATTATACCCGGCTCGCAATAACGTCACGTCGTGTCAGTACGTAGTCGTAATCTTACTTTACCAACGTGTTATGGGCAATGAAGCACCACGATATTGAACACAGGGAAGTCCCCTGTCCCCTGTCCTCTTTTTAAACAACCAAGTTTTGTCAGCATTTGTTTTAATTTGTCCAATCCAGATACTGCACTTCAATAGCAATTTTGATTATTTTGACGTAGTAGTTAAGGACAGCTGCTAGATCATTTTCCTTTTGTAGTTATATCTGTCGACGAGCAAATTATTCTAAAAGCCCATCGACTGATTATCAGCTGGCTTTCGATTATTATTACCATATAGTCTAACGCATGTTGTTATTGCTAAAAAATTCCTAGCCAGCTTTTTTAAAAAAGACTAAAACAATTCATCTGTTTATTGATTCAGTGCAGTAATTTGTACAGGCAGTACCTTCGCCATACACAGTGCATTTAGTTCGCTGACCATATATGCCCTGTGGTAGCAGTGCCGATTCACAAACGAATTACTTAACATGCCTCAAGGCAACCAGTTAGGACCAGCGTCAGCTACAGTTTACATTTGATTACTAACCCATGTGCATACATTTGAATGCGTTGCGATAATCACCCCTGTCTGTTTACTGTGAGAAAATGTAGTTTCTGGGGAACCTTTATCAATTTAAAAATAAAAAAGAACTTTAGTGATTTGATATTTTGAGCCAAAAGTGTTCTTATGTTTACGAGGAATATAAAATGTTCTTCTATTTCATTCTCTTTAAGAGCGTGCACTTAATTTACATGAAAATCACATTTTGTGTGTGTTGGTTTTTCAGAACTAATTTAGAATTAGTTCTGAATTATAAAGCGTTGTAAACAGATTTTTGCAAAGAAATTATGAGATACATTGTTATAGGAAAATAAAGTTGATGACCACTATAGAGCGAGATTTTGCTGTGTTGTCTGTAGTTTGTCGATATCTTCTATTTCGACTTATAATAAATTTAGTGCAGTAAACATAATTAATCGAAGTGTTCGATGCAAACCAAACTTTTTATTCTATATAACGTTTCCATGCACTAACAAGTTTTCCAATAGACTGTTAATTGTAAGTAGGTACACTATCGGAAAACCATAACGACGCCACTAAATTAGTAAATTACCAAACTTAACCATCAAGTTACATAATCAATAATAAGGCCTGCTGTGTTCTCTAAAGTGCAAGTTAATTCATTAGGACGGGTGCTCATGTTTCGAGCATATAATCTGCTCGGTCGTAACTCTATTAAATCGCACAACTCGTAACAAAGATGCAAGAAGACACAATCATAAATAGTATTTGAGATTTTAAATTTACTAGAACAAGTTTTAGTCACGTACAAGCTAAATCTACTGAAGCAGTTCGTCTAAGAGTTGGACATTTTCCAGAATTTGCAACGCTTTAAAGACAGCTGCTGGACTTCAAGAAATTAGGTTTTCTTTATCATTTTTTGGGTTCTCAATAAACGACGGTCACGAAGTAAACATATTGTGTTTGATTCAAGAAACTAGTTCACCACATATGGCGACACTTAGCCAGAAGACCCTAAGAAGAAAAAAATCTACAAAAAGGTTTATAACAAAATAAGAAAGAAGCTCTTCATTATAGTACATATGAAGAAGGACGAAAAAAACAAGTTTTTTCAAGATAATACGAAGACAAGAAATTTCCGTGCTAGCGCAGAATGCCAATGGCGAAGCAAACGCTGCAGCAAACCCACAAATGGCAAGCATCAGAACCACTTATTGATTGTGGACGCAGCATACTATCTGCAAGCGTCATTTTTACGTATACAAGAAGTGTCGTAAGAGCGCCATCAAAGCCCTAAAAAAAGAGCTCAACACCGTTACCATTAGCACAATCTCTCGTTAAGACTTTAGAAGACTAGCAGCCCAGATAGCAGAGGACCGGTGTCCAGGTTAAAGCCCGACCCACGAGCATAGAGTTGGAGTCCAGGGTATAGCCCTGCCCACCCAGCAGCCTTCTACCAGCCCAGGAGTAACACCACAACACGTCATGAGGTTCTGCGCAGCGCATGAGAAATAGGACTTGGCCTCCACGCGGCGACACTAGCGACCACACGCCGCGACCACATGGATAGATTTTTAAGTTATTAAGTAAGTCGAATTTAATTATCTATTGTCTAAAATAGTTATCTACACGTTCAATACTAATTTAAATTTGAAACTAGCTATTCCTAAAAGCATGTAAAATGTATAACCCCTTCTTCGGCTTAACAGACGTAATCTACTTCTATACATAAACTTTCAATCCCTACACCGGTTTTCACGCTAACAATGAGATAAGATGGCAACAAAAAGGCTCGGAATAAATAAATACTAATATAACAGGCTTCCCTTAAAAAGGAACCTTTGGATATTACGATAAGAGCCTCCAGTAAAAGCTCTCGCCTAAATTTATAAAACACCTGCGAGAGATCTTGCAATACCGCATGCTTTGGTTTCTGAATATATTTTTGATTTCAATGTGTTGTTGGTAGAAAAATTATCATAGATTTTATACTTGTATATTGTTAGTATTTCGTGAATGGATCCTAGAAAGAAGAAAAGACACAGAAGTCTCCGCGAGTGAATAGTAATTGCAAGTAATGCCCAATCGAATGCTGCTAAACTGCTAATCATATTTGTATAACAACTGCCTAGAAAATAATGTCATCTGACATTTGTTATTCCGAGGCACGTGTAAGTTACTGGCAAATAATTATATTTTATCACGACATCTTAAAATTAAACTGGAAATACAATTGATATTATGGAACTTCCGCTCAGGTCTGTCGATGATTTTCTTAACGCACACACTTCATAACCACGACATAGGAAATCTTTTATACCTACGTACGACATGAAATACGGTCACAGAAATTATTATTATTATTATTTCTGTGGACGCGGTCCATCACCGTATCTTACCTCGCCTGTTGACGCTAACAACTGACAGCAGTCACCATAAGAATTTTGAAGTATCCCTTATTATACATAGGTGGTATATGATCCAGTAATGAAGGAAATTCAAAATAACCCAATTGTTGTTAATGCTGACATTTATTACCAATTTTGAAAACTAATCATTTCTTTATTTTTCCCTGATGTAGAAACAAATATAATTAAAAACTTTTATATATTCAGATGTTAAAAATAAATCAAATCTACGTTATAAAAAGGTTGCTAAAACTAGTAAACGTCATTTATTTAGCACCAAATTCATATTTTTTTTGTATTCATAACAACAAATACTTTGAAGATATTTTGATGTCCTTAAATATTAACCTTTCTGTGGAGATTTTCGCTGTTTCTTCTCCGTCACAATAAGAAAAAAGTTTTATAAATAAAATATTTCTTTTTCATCCACAAGTGGTAGTAGGGTTTTCATTTAACTTTTTTTACTTAGAAGAACGATTTGATTTTAAGAATAGTCATAGTATTACGACGGTAATAATTCCACTACACTGTTAAAGTTGGCGAGTAGAAAAGTAGACACAATTGCAGTATTAGCCGGAACAGCGACGTAAGACAGAGACCAAGTAAAGATCACTTACCAGCTCGGAAACATATCGCCTTTTTTACTTTGATTTTTTAATCAAAAACAGAACATCCAAGTGTACAGAATTGAGCAATGTGTATTATACAAAATTATATCAACGCTGTTCCACGTGCTTTTTGGTGCTAGGAAAAACGTGGACATGCAGAGAATGCCATGAATAGCTCGTAAAATTTGATGACCTCTCATCAGTCACGGACAGAATAAACCCTACCGCTCCTCTCACTCATATTGACCCAGATTTATATTTCACAATAAAACGTACGGCATATTGATGTAGACAAAAAGTAAAATGCTGAAAGCAATTTTAGAGGTCGGGGTGAAGACGTCTGGTTCCCACGCTTAGCAATATCCAATGTTCATTTCCCATATCTTTGACTATTGGTGCCGTTTCTTCTTTATTAGGTATGATACAGTTTCCACCTTTGCTGGATGCAATGGAGCAAATTTAATTGTGAGATATTTACCCTGGTGCTTAAAAGCAAGTCATAAATACATAATCTTTCCTTATCTTTACCATTGTATATTGAGACGTAACAAACTCGTATGGTAAGCATACCATATAAGCATATAAGAAGAGATAATGATCATGTTACAAAGAGTGATGAAAATTAATGTGGATAGGATAGAGGGAGAGGTAAACCGAAGAAAATAGGTAGCGTTAAAAAGACAAAGAAGGGTTTTAATGTTGAAATCAAATCTCTTTATTTGGATAAATATGGATTGTTACAAATATTTACGTTACAAGCTTCTCCATATTTTACTTCTTTTTTTATTATAAATATTCACTTCGTTAAAAAATCGTATTAGGATAGTGTAGGCGACAGCTATAATGTATGTTTTTAATTAATTTGATTTTAGTTTTTATATTATTTGTTATGTTGTTTTAAATGATTATTATGTAAAATGAAACGTATTACCGGCTATTTTTAAATATAATGTTAAAAGGTAGTTGTTAAACTTTGGTCAATATTTTGTATCGACGGTACACAACCGAGCTAATTTAGTCGCCATTCTTGATTGTCGCGCGCACTAAAAGTTTTCCGAAATATTTTAATTGTGTCTACATTTTACTGTAATTTTGGCATTAAACGGTAAAATACGAACCCAAGTGACTCTTTTCAATCACCCGCAGCTATATACTTTACAATTTTTGGTCTTCGAGTCGAATCGGATCATGATGAGGTCACCGGGTATTAAGACGCGAAAGTATTTGCGAGAGAAATATGAAAGCGCATCGGCACAAGTGGTGCAGTCAACGCCACTACTTGAGGAGCAACCACGTTGTGTGAGAAGTAACATCACAATAATCAAGAAATCAGTGCCATCCGTAAAATCGAGTGCCTCCTCTGTTGCTAAAAAGAAGCAGCTTGAGCTGGAAGCGGCTGAAGCACGCGCTAAAATTGCATTGGAGTTAATAGATAAAAAGCTTGAGGCGGATTTGGCAGCAGTAGACATGGAAGAAGCTCAAGAACGACAAGATGGCAGCCAGAGTAGTCGAGGAGTCCGAAAAGTTGAAGAGTGGCTCGAGAAAACCCACACGGAGGGCGACAACGCTAGCATAGCGCACCAAGGCCAAGACCGTCAGACGGCACCTACTGAAAACCCCGTGATTAATGAGTTGGCGCACACGTTGCAAGGTCTAATGAGACAAACCGCGTCCCATTACGAGGAACGTCTTCTGACGCGTCTGGCAACGCCGAGGGAACTACCAGCCTTCGACGGCGACTGTTTTGAGTGGCTACATTTCAAGAGTGCATACGACGAATCTACTCGGGTATGTAATTTCTCTGATACTGAAAATTTATGGAGACTTCGTAAAGCTTTGAGAGGACAGGCAAAGGAAGCAGTCACCGATTTATTAATAGGCCACTCGCCACCAAGCACTGTTATGGAGACGCTACATCTTCTATTTGGCAGGCCTGATATAATTATTCAGAACCTTATGAAGCAGTTAAGGAAGCTACCTAATTTACCGCCATTTTATCAAACAGATTTGATTAAATTTTCCGTAAAAGTTAATAACTGTGTGGCGACAGTGCAAGCATTAAAACAAAAGGACATCTTATGGAGCACGGAAATTACTAGTGTAATTATATCTAAATTCCCTAGTACGTTGTTATCAAAGTGGACGGAGTACGCATACACTAAACTTCAAGGGCAACACAATTCCAAACTTGAATTGCTAGCAGCGTTTTTAAAACTTGAAACTGAGATGCTATGCACTGTTGGAGTACCCCAGTTACCCGAGCGCAATCGTATAGACGAAATTCCGAAACTCCTTAATAATCGCCCTAATATATTTGCGACAACATCTACGAATGAACAACAAAAGTGCAAATTTTGTAAGAAATCTGTTCATATGTTGGCCGATTGCAGACTTTTTAGACGCGCCCTAAGAAAGGACAGGTGGCGTTTTATTAAAACGAATAGATTGTGCTTTTCCTGTTTGTCAGTACGACACGAAAAGGACGCATGCACAGCGCCGGTATGTGATGTCCAGGGTTGTGGGCTACAGCATCATCGTCTGCTGCATTGGTCACGAGGCTCGTCCCCGCCGCGGCGCGCCGAGATCCCGGTCCTGTCAGAGGAGTCGACGGCGTCGACAGTCGCGCATGTCACGGCGAGCGATAATGGAACGGCTTTATTAAAAATAGTGAAAGTGAAATTGTGCGGTCCCAAAGGTCATGTTATTACCCACGCTTTACTAGACGACGCAGCTTCAGTGTCCCTAATTAGCACAGATTTAGTTCAAACATTAGGCCTAAAGTGTGAACAGTCATCCCCAACCAAGTTTATCGATGCCTTTGGGCTAGAAGTGTATCACGCGGATGCCCCTATTGTGCGCGCTAGAATAAGCAGTGTACTTGAAAATTGTACTAGTGACATTAAGTTCCGTAAGTGTAACCTAAATTTACCGGCTCAGGATTTGTCCATAATCAAGCATTTGAAGTGTAAGCATTTGTTACATGTTAAGCATAAAGTGTGTGATAGTCGCATTGTTCCACAATTGTTAATAGGCGAAGATAATTATCATTTAATTGCGCCGCTCGAGATATTGCATGGAGATAAAAACGACCCGTACGCTACCCGTTGTTGTTTAGGATGGTGTATTCATGGTTACTGCGCTCGCGCTCACACTCACGTAAGTAACAGCAGTATTTTTTATCTATCTCAAACGCCCGACTTATTTCACGATGTTGAAAATGACAAATTAAGTGAATTAAATAAAATCATAAAAGATAGTTTTCAATTTGATGCCATAGGAATTTCAACCGTATATCGTGAGAATAAGGCTCATACACGAGCGATTAAAATACTCGATGAGACGTGTCGACTTGTTGATAAACAATGGGAAGTAGGTTTGCCATCCAAGAATGATAGTTTTGTTCTGCCTGATTCTTACCCTACTGCTTTGTCTCGATTACAGGTTTTATTGAAAAAATTTGAACGAGACAGCGATTACAAAATAAAGTACAGTAAAGAGATTCAGAAGTTATTGGACGAGGGTTACGCTCGCACTGTTGAGGGGCACGAGATGGTGTGTAAGCACAAGCAGGCGTCGTACTTGCCTCATTTCGGAGTGCTTAATCCAAACAAACCCGGTAAACTAAGGCTGGTGTACGACGCTGCTGCCCGGGTAAGTGATGTTTCACTTAACGATTTGTTACTCACCGGGCCAGATTTATATAACTCATTATTTGGTATAATGTTGCAATTCCGTGAAGGAATAATCGCCTTTACGGGAGATATTAAAGATATGTTTTTACGGATAAAGATACGCCGTGAGGATCATAATTACATGAGATTTTTATGGCACGATGGTAAAGCAATTAATACGTATTGTATGCAAAATTTAATATTCGGAGCCACATGTTCACCTTTTGTAGCACAATATGTGAAAAATAAGAACGCCCTTAGGTTTGAAGATGTGCATCCGGAAGCTGTAAATGTAATAATAAATAGTCATTATATGGATGACTGCTTGTATACAACCGATAACGAAAACAAAGCTATCGAACTCATAAATCAAATAACAAATATTCATAAAAATGGTGGATTTGAGATTCGTAATTGGGCTAGCAACAGTAAAGCTGTCGTTGGCAGTCTACCCTCAAGCGCGCTCGCACCAAGCGCATTGTTGTTAAAACATGGAGCTACGAATATTAGTGAGCGCACTCTCGGTTTGATGTGGTATCCCGCCGATGATATGTTTGGGTTTCAAATTAATTTAACGCGCATTCCGCCTGAGATATTAAATGGTAATGAGGCACCTACTAAGGCTAAAATGCTTAGTATAATTATGTCTGTGTATGATATTCACGGATTTTTATCGCCGTTTTTGCCGCCGTTGTTACAAAACGTTCATAGAAGCGGTGTTGATTGGAGATGCCGCATCCATGACGCCGATCATATAGATTGGGTTTCGTGGCTCGATGAACTTAAGCAGCTAATATCTTTACGAATTCCAAGACATTACGTAAGTGCTACTACTTGGACTCCGTGCTACGATGTGTCACCGAGTGACAATTAAATTATTGTGCGCTCTGAGATGCATGTTTTTTGTGATGCGTCAATTAAAGCGTACGCCGCTGTTATTTATTTTCGTTTTATAGATTCCTTTGGTAATGTTTCCGTTTGTTTCGTTACCAGTAAATGCCGCGTCACTCCGTTACGTCCTGTATCAGTTCCAAGGCTTGAACTACAAGCAGCCATGATAGCTGCACGATTGGCCAGGACGGTTAATAGTGAGCACAAGCGAATAAAAATAAATAAGCGATATTTTTGGACAGATTCTCACACAGTACTACACAGGATTCGAAGTGACCCTAGGACATTTAAACCTTACGTCGCCCATAGGTTAGGGGAAATTGATGAGCTATCGAGCGTAAACGAATGGCGGTATGTGCCTTCTAGCTTGAACGCCGCTGATGTAGCTACTAAATCTAAATCTCCCCCGCTGAAATATGATCAAATGTGGTTTCAGGGACCCGATTTCCTACGTCAGAATGAGTCGCAGTGGCCAAAGGATATGAGAAAGTTGAAGACTCCCGAAGAGGCGATTTGTGAACAGAGGGCAGTGCTTGTGCTGTCAGTGTCAGTAGCCGACTGGGGGTTACCAGAGGAAAATCGATTTTCATCATGGCTGAAACTCGTACGTACAACTGCACGAATATTATTTTTTATTAAAAAATGTCAACGTCAACATGTCGAGATGAATGTATATAAAAAGTTGCTTATAAAAAAGTGTCAAGCAGATACTTTTCAAACTGAAATTAACTGCCTAAAGCAAGGCCAGCCACTACCATCAGACAGTAGACTACGCAGCTTGACTCCTTATGTCGATGACTCAGGTGTGTTACGAGTAGGAGGTCGCATAGATAAGGTTGTTGGTGTTAGTGCTACTACCACACGTCCTATAATTTTGGATGGTAAACATCAATTATCGAGATTACTTATAGAATATTACCACAGGCAAGCACTGCACGGAGCTAACGAACTTGTAGTTAACGAGCTACGACAGAAATTTTGGATAATAAAATTAAGACCTACCGTCCGAGGGATAGCTGCACGTTGTCTCTTTTGTAGATACCGACGTGCTAAACCACAGCCTCAACGCATGGCCGATTTACCTGACGCACGCCTGCAGCACAGCCGACGTCCGTTTACATATACTGGGCTTGATTACTTCGGACCCATGGAAGTGACGGTCGGCCGTCGGCGCGAGAAGAGGTATGGGGTCTTATTTACCTGCCTAACAATTAGAGCTATTCACATAGAAATCGCGGAAAGCCTAACTACTGATTCTGCTATTATGGCCCTGCAGCGTATGATAGCTCGAAGAGGAGCGCCTTCAGTTATATTTTCAGACAACGGCACAAATCTACGAGGCGCTGATGTTGAATTGAAAATTAGCATTAAAGAGTTGAACGCTGAAAGGATGAAAGAGGATGGATTATCACGTGGCATAGACTGGCGATTTATCCCACCAGGTGCACCCGAGATGGGAGGCGCGTGGGAGCGTATGATTCGCACAGTAAAGAGTGCTTTAAGAACAGTATTAAAGGAACGTGCTCCCCATCAAGAAACTCTTTATACACTGATGTCAGAAGTAGAAGCGCTAGTAAACAGCCGGCCAGTTACGCATGTGTCTGACGATCCATTTTACCCCGAAGCACTCACACCTAATCATTTTTTAATAGGTACATCCTCCATAGGTCCAGCTGTGGGAACTTATTCCGACGCTGATCTTTGTTTGCGTCGCAGATGGCGTGTAGCTCAGCGTCTCACAGACTTATTTTGGAACCGCTGGCTTAAGGAGTACCTGCCTACACTGCTGCCTAGACAGAAGTGGCACATAGAGGTGCGTTCGCTTAAGGTAGGTGACTATGTAGTTATTTGCGAACAAAACGTAGAACGCGGGTCGTGGCGTCACGGAGTTGTGAGTGCGACGCATGAGGGTTCTGACGGTCGCGTACGGGTCGTTGATGTGCATACACGCACAGGGGTGCTGCGACGCCCTGTGACGCGTGTCGCCTTATTGTCACCAGTAGATTCTAGTGCTGACTAGTCAGCACTGAGGGGCGGGATTGTAGGCGACAGCTATAATGTATGTTTTTAATTAATTTGATTTTAATTTTTATATTATTTGTTATGTTGTTTTAAATGATTATTATGTAAAATGAAACGTATTACCGGCTATTTTTAAATATAATGTTAAAAGGTAGTTGTTAAACTTTGGTCAATATTTTGTATCGACGGTACACAACCGAGCTAATTTAGTCGCCATTCTTGATTGTCGCGCGCACTAAAAGTTTTCCGAAATATTTTAATTGTGTCTACATTTTACTGTAATTTTGGCATTAAACGGTAAAATACGAACCCAAGTGACTCTTTTCAATCACCCGCAGCTATATACTTTACAGATAGTATGCGGAGGCTTTATCAACTAAAAACTTCGGGTGTGTGAGTCGCCTTAAAAATATAATTATTATAATTATGTTTCCACAGCTGAGGGTTTGTGTGAAGGTCACTTCCTTTAGCCTTACATCACGATCAGGTGAGATGAAGGGAAACGGCTACGAAGGTTAAAACTAAAACGCTATTTGGGTATGTAACGCCATGGTGTATTTTCTCAAACTGAAATAATCCAATACTATTGACGACAACATTAAAATTAAAGCCTTTTTTAATCCAAGTATGAAGCAAAAGAATATCTGCAGAGCGTGCACAGCAGTAAGATCCCTCGGGTGCGTCTCAATTTCACGCAAGCAAAAGACCGCTCTATCTGAAAGAATTGAGTTATCCAAAGAATAGGCCAGTTGGGTTTCATTGAATTCCCTAGCTCCATTCTTCTATCTCGTTTAGTCATTACATAATATCCTCACAGACCTCTTTCAACTAATATGTTTTATTTACGTACCTCCTTGTCGTGATTGCATAATCCTGTAAATCTTATTTTCGTTTATATTAATGCGTATTTAACATCTGTTCTGGTAGTTTGTTTTGTTTGTTGATTCATGAAGGTTTTGCTACTTTTTGGGTTTGATGTGTGGGCAATAGGCTGGCATCCTGCCACTATTTTGAGGCACTGCATGGCCCATACTGCCACCTGTGGCTTTATGTGTAGCCAAATGTTATCTAAAGCTCTGTTAAACCCTTTTGGAATTATGAATTTGAACCTTAATATAATAACATTAACAATAAAGCGAGAACCATGTACACATAACGTAGCAGACAATAAGGGCCTTATTTATCATAGTAGCTATTTGAGATCGAGGCGAGTTGGTGGCGAGTTTGTCGCGGGTGTAATCCAAATTTTGGAAACACTTTATTACTTCGGAGAAGCATGAAACAAAAACGTAAGCATTGACATTGTTGAAACACGACGAATGTAGGCGCGCGCACCAACTACTAAGTCACCGGTGCGGATGTGGCGGGGGCGCGGGCGACCCTCACTTACAAGCTTGACTCTGTAAGGTACCCATGTGTTACTTTATGTCCATTATTATTGTAGCTCGTAGTAAACTATTTAATAGTCCACTGTTTTATTGCCTAGAGCAGAAACCCAGTTAGAGCTTTTGGCTGTTGGTCCTTCGAGCCGGATCTTTGGCTATCGGTCCTTCGAGCCGGATATGGGGTCAAAATACGAATTTGCGACGAACTCGCTGTGCACTCGCGACGTCCCCGCAGCGAGCCCGCCGAGCAGCCGCGCGCTCGCTTTGCTTTGAAATGGCTCTGAAATCGTCAGTGTGATAAGCAAAGACTATATAACTCCGTGGTGATAAGGTACTAAGTAAGGACGGAGCCGATTCCGCGGTCGACCAATAGGGTAGTTATCTGGAGTTACAGATTAAGGTTATGTAGATCTGATGAGACGGGACGGGAAACGAAGGGTGGTTAGAATTGCTTCTATTTGCGTAAACAGTCTGGCTAGCTCATCAAAAGTCAATGATTATCAGCATTCGTTTTGAATTAAACTTACTTGCTTTCACCACTGCCTACCATATCATACCACAGAAACGAGGCGAGTACGCTGGAGAAAATACTAATTTAATATCGTTATTGCTAGTGGAGCTCTATGTTAATTGACGACTGGATTTAATTAATTTTCCGAACTCATTATATGCTCTACGAATTCTTACTGTTGCCAGGATAAAAAATATTAGGTTTCCGTGACATCTGCCTCATTGGAGTCATGACAATTCAACGTATTAAATACGTTCAATTTTGCTGTCGAATCTACCGTTTTCAAATGGCACGTCTTAGTAAAAAGACAAAAAGGTTGTAGAAGTTGTTCATGTACAACGAATGTATCATTTGGTCTTTGTTGTACAACTTTTTGTCTTTCTATCATGAAAGCACTTGCCGTTATAAAATAAAGATATCTCGTAAAATACCAGTGGTTATCAAAACTGGGAATCGATTTAATAAAACATAGGTAGTAATGAAGAAAAATAAACGTTAAGATCTTTGTGATAGAAACGAAACCATAATTATCTCGCTAAAGGTGAGAAATTATTCAACGGTGTATTAATAAATAATAAAGTGTTAGGCTCATTAAAGTCCAATGGCGGGCTCTTTCATTTTATGTTCCCCGAAGTCGGTAATAAAAATACTGCTAAAATTTCTTTCACCTTTTTCCTTGAGAGGTAATCAAAAGAAATTGTGTTTTTTATTGTATTTTCAGACGAATTGTTCGAAACATTTATAATTCCGCTTAAGTATTTTAATTCGGGCTGTTGCTTTATCTATTCGATGCTCGTACTTTAATGGTGCTCCTTTTTTAGAACTCGTCACACTATTCTTCGCGTTAGTGTTGACATAGCAATCGAAATCTTCTTGAGGGAGTGCTTTGGGCTGTTGTGGCTCGACTCGCTGTTTTTCGCCAACTTTTGCGATTTGTGGAACTTTTTTTATAAAAAAAAGGTCAAGCAAATGATCCTTTCCCTGTGATGGTAGGCTTCTTGTACATTCTTTAGTTAAAATGGTTAAGTATTCACGTTAAAACCACCCTGAGTATCTACATCTAGGTAACAAGTTCCTACGTAAAATTACTCCTGGCTTCCCTCTCTGCATGCTAGGGATCTGGCAACGCACACAGCACAGTGAATCTATTGAATGCAGATTTTCATCACGTCTGCAAAGAAACGAAAATTTTTTAAAGGGCTATTAGTGAGTCTAATAGGAGATAAAAATGAATTTTCACCACACGTGTAATACAGGAACTCGGATGTTTCACTTTTCTCTCTTAGGGTAAATTAATGTTACCATTTCTTCAAGATACTGTACATATAATTGAATTTACAGAAACCATCCATACTCCCCTCTCCAGATGCAGCAAACTTCGACCTTTGTTCTAGAGTAACTACTTAATTCAACACTGGAACAAACCCATCGAAACATTTGTAAGTACATTACCCAACTCAGCCGTCTGCTACTCAAGATATAAAACTAAGGACGTGTACACACAATTGCATAAAATTATATATTTGGGCAGATAAATTTGTGGTATCATTTTCCATTGATAACAATATGTAACTAAAACACGTCGTTTTCTCTCTAGGGTGACCTTACCCACCACCAGAACACGGTAGTATTCTGTCAGCTACTAAGCCGATTTAACGTATAAACGCTGCTTTTTTCTGTGCACCAAAATATAAGGTAAAAAAGAACGATTTTATCATAAAATTCCTCAATCATTGCTTACAGTTTCTCTAAAATATGCAAACTGGTATTGAAAACGTAAATTAATAATAATAAAAAGTAACATCAAACAGTTAAACTTGCGGCAACGAACAATGTGAAATGTGCCTTAGACGTATGTTCCTGTACTCTGCGCAGCGCGATAGCTCCCCAACTTGCTCAAACTCAAATACATACAGAAACGTCTCAATGCGAGATTGGTGGATGCACAATGCTGGCAGCAACTTAAACCGCAGAGCAATGTTACTCCTACGAAGAATGATAACGCACAAGACACTGAGGATAAATTAGACACGCCATCTAGTGATGGACAAGAAAACTATTTTCGTCATCATCGTCGTTATTAGGTGCCTGCTGAAGAGTCTGCTTGAGATAGAAACAGTTCTAGAAGACTTGCTGCTACTTGTTACAAACCTTACAAAGTGGTAAAAGTACATTATCCACATTATCAATTTATTGGAGGACGATTTTGATTACGTAAACTCAACCCACCATCATCATCATCATAACAGCCTTTATAATTCGTCCCACTGCTGGGACACAAGGCCTCTCCTTGTCATCAAAGGAGGTTTAGGCAGTAGTCCACCACGCTTGCCCAATGCTGATTAGTGGACGAAGTATATGGTGGTCAATACCCCTTTGCTGGTCCATTAGTCGCCATCTACGACACCCGTTGGAGGATATGGGGTGATGCGATTCTACTCTGCCGGCATTACACGGCTAAACCAACCTACCATATCGTTAATTATTAACTTCGAAAAGCACGTTAAGCGTTTAATACTATTGAAATATTTAGAATTAAACGCTTAACGTGCTTTTCGAAGTAGGAAGAGACGAAGTTTATAAACTTTTGATGACCTCTTGGATCGATTAAGGTAAGACTGCCTCCGTTGTCGAGTGGTTCGGCAATGGAAATCCTGATATTCAATCAAAGGAGTAAATATTTGTGCTCGGTTTGGTAGTAGTAGACCTTGTTTAAAACCCGCCTGGCCAGCTACTGCCATCTTATCAGAGTCTGTCGGCATAGCAACTAGTTTCAGCATTATTGTTTCTCACAATTACGACCGGTTGCACCAAGTTATTATACTTCTTACAACTTCATAAAAAATGATCACACCTACGAATATTTAAAAATGGAACAACCCATTCCCATTAGAAATTGACTTGCTTTTTGCTAAATTGTAATCTGGGTGCAACGGGCCGTTGGTGATATAATAATGCTAGTCTCTCTAAAGTTGAGGGTTCTGGGTGAAGCTCGCTGCCACCTTCGCCCTTATCACCGGATGAGATTAAGGCCAGAAGCGAACTCGCCACCATCACCCTTAGCATTAGATGAGATTAAGGCCAGACGCGAACTCGCCACCTTCGCCCTTATCATTAGATGAGTTTAAGGCCAGAAGCGAACTCGCCACCATCATGCTTATCATTAGATGAGATTAAGGTCCTTCAGGTGAGATTAAATTCCTGTGAGGTTTACATTACACAGGTACTGCTAATTTACGACACAAACTCATTACTTATAGAATTTTCTGTATCATTATATCGACATGATTTTGTATGGTGGATTAACGTATTGCGTGTTTACACAACCAAGTAAAACAAATTTTGGACGTTACCATTAGGAACATTATGTATATGTCGCCGCAAACATTATTCTGCCGTAGTAGATTAAGAAAAAGTAGCGAAAATTAATTATGATGTTGTCTCTTCTAAAACTAAGATTAAATAATGTTAGTGTTTTTATTTAATTACGTTCTTCAAATTCGTAACCATCGGAATTAAGTGTTTTATTGTAGGTCTGCCCCTTCGTCGCATTTTAGTTTACTTTTCTTAAATTAGTTTTATTAAAATTAGTTTGAAATAAAGCTTGCTAGTGATAAATAATTATTCGTAGTTGGTCAAAATAAAAAGGCTGTTGTTTAATTATTGAAGTAATTTATTAAAATTGTGTTACACGTTATTCACTAATCAGAATCCCTTATGGATGAGTCAAGCAGAACCGGTGGCCATATCAGTCGTGTCAGCGGTTCTGGTCATTTTAAAAATAATGATATTCCCGAAATTCCGATGTATACGTTTATTGAAATTGTGCTGCATGTCTGCCAAAGATCACAAACAAGGGCGAAGTAGAAATAATAACATCCATCGTGACCTCCCAAAATGTCCAACTTATTTCAAGTTTAAACATCAGTCTCAATAAACGTCACATTTTTCCTTTCCCGAAAATACTTTATGAGGAAAATTGAGTTACGATCGGCTTAGTACAGATTGATGGACCCAACAAATACCATTTTTATGATACGCCTGTATTGTTTAACATCTTATTTGCTTAAAATTATTCTTTAAAAACTATTATAAGCAAAAAACTATTTTAAGCAAATGGATGACGATGCGGCTGAAGAGAATATAATTATACAGGTGTTACAAGCAGCAGTAAACAAATGTTAGATAATATGACATATTTTTAAACGTAAACTTTTATTAAAATTATTCTTATGTGCAGTAAGCCTGTTGTCATAGCTCTTTTATTTTATTTTATTTGGAAAGCTTACAGCATTATTGACAATGTTTATACAAACAATGGTTTACTGTGAGCTAATTACAAGTTTCCACAAGTCACTAATTCGGGCCCCTTATTTAAATTTAATTTAAATAAGATTGTTTATATTTTTTGAGAGTCATTAGCCGCAAAAACTTTTAAAGATTATTGCACCACATAATGTTATGCAGTGTCTAGTCTTTTAACAATCTTTTAGTCCTATTACTACAATGTTCCCTTAACTTTAAAAAATAGAGTTATCGAAGGCTCGTCACTTTGTAAACGTCAACCTTTTCAGGTAGGCACCTGGCTAAACCTACTCTTTTTCACAGTACAAATGTGATAGTTCTAATGATCCCCTATGCAATGCAACCAATTTCTTGTTGGCAATTTTTGTTGATGTCATAAATTTGTATATCATTTGATTTATTTAAGTATAATGCTGTAATTAAAAGAGTTTGGTACTTTTAATTGACTCTATCGATTGGAAGGTACCGACGTAGATGTACCATAAAGTTGTTATTTTTACGTATTTTAGTCGGTTTTATTCCCGGTTCAGGCAAATGATTTATCAAAAATCTTAGACTGTAGTTTTACTGCTGTTTGAAAATAAAGAAAAGGAAAAATCATGTTTCTTTTAGTAAAATTTGATACCATCAATATTATTCATATCACCATCATTACAATAACCCAACTACATTTTTTTCAACATACATAATCTAACTAACAGATAAAACAAAATTGAAAGCCAAGATATAGAAGAAATCGAAAAAATGTTTTAAAATGAAATGATCTCTCCGCGTGGCGGGGAGTCGGTCGCGCGATTTATAGGTATCAAGAGAACAAAGTTAGCAACAAACACAGCCGCCCGATGAATTTGTATGCAGGGGATAGGCACTTGTTGGAGTGTGGTGCAAGCGACGAACTGATGCAGGGCGAGTTGACAACCGTAGAGTAGAGGAATAGTAAGAGGTTCGATCCCAGATGTGTGCGGACACAACCCTCTAGTACCTATGTGTAAACAGGATATCCCAGGCATTTGGGGATGTCCTCCGACGTAGGTGCCAGAAAAGGGCAACCGCAGACAGAGGATGTCAGCAAAGTTTCTGGCGCGGCGATGTGGAATCATAGAGTGCAACAGTGAATGAATGAAAAAAACTTTGTTTGCATAGGTTTTATAAGATTAAATATAGAGAAATCTAATCAGACACGTTAAATAATTTTACATTACATTGCAATATAGCTCAGTAGCTGGTGTTGCTTTTCAAGCAAAGCAATGGTATTCTGGTATAACCTAAATTAGGATAGAGAGCAAAAGATAACTTTGAAAAAATAAATAAAGTGGCTTTTAGTCAGTATGCCGCGTCTAATATGAGCGTCTCACATAACATGCACGTAACCATGCTAGCGAATACCTATCGCGCCACTTTAAAAAAGGGCACGTGTGTGTATATGGCACAGGTAAGCCGAATTATTAAGTAGTATGTAGTATCATTGCATCATCACGGTTTGTGTCTTCGTCTTGATCTACATCACATTTAGTTTTTAAAATTTTAGATAAGATCAAGCAATTGCTTTTTCAAAAATCTATAATTACATTGACGTTTTTGAAAATAAAGGAAAGTTTACTTTTAGTAAATTTGCTACCATCAATATTTAGGGTACTTTTCCTGTATGTGTATATAATGTACGGCGTCAAACTCGACTTTCATAAGTGTACAAACTGTACCTAAATGAATAGAGAAGTTTGAGTTTGAGTTTTTTTTTTAGTCTGTAACCATCGTCTTTCTATTGTTTTCTATTGCTATAGGGTAATTTAAATCATTCAGAGTTACACACAAAAATTGTAGATTAGTTATTGTTTACACAAAGTACATGTTTACCTAGGTTTATTACATATTGTTTGTCCACAAAATGAGGAATGAAATAACATAAAAATACTAATTCACCAAAGACCCCGATCTGATTCTCTGAAAAACCTAATCATCAAGTCCTTTGGTGTAATACAATACCTTAGTTTTGTCTCGCTCTTCTCTTATGCCTTCCATAGCTACGTGATCGGCCGATAAATGTAGCCACTCTGTTAAATAGCCACCCCGGGGTGCCCGCCTCGAGAGCTGGGTTCCGTACTGACCTAACAGATAAAACTCTCCCCTCAAACTTTGTCACAATTTTAAAAGAGCATTTTTATCACTTTTATCTGTTCCTTATCAACGCCCAAAAGCCTAAGAGGACTGGACGGGGTAAACGAGCTGTAAGCAACTCTTTTTCCCCGGTCCTAAAGCTGATTTTGATTCGGCAACTTTGTAATTGTCTCTTATTTAGTCGAACTTTTAATTCTATTCAAAAAATGGTCCCAATTATTTTACGGTGAGCGTCAATTTATTTTTTCTAATTTGTTACTCTAATTTCAAAGGGTAATAGGGTTCTAAAAGAATATTATATGTTGTAAAAATATTAGTTACAAAACCCGCAACATTTTGGATATTTGTGGAATTCATTAATTTTCAAAGAGGCGTTTTTGTTATCAGACACCATAAACATTTAAGCAATTTGAAAAGTGAAATATTTTACATACGAGTACGTTTTATTACGTTCAAAATCCCATAAGGGTTGAACAATAATTTTCAATTAATGGCAACAAGGCCATGATATATCTGTGGCCATTCCTATGGACTATGCAGTGCCTCAAATAATGACAGGTTGCCAAACTTTCCAGCATGTTATCTGTCGTTAAAATGTTAGTAAGTTGTACCATTGGTCTGAGGTTGTACCTAATTCATTAGTCTTTTTTCTTTTTTTTAATTAACATGTCACTAACACTGATAGGAACGAGTATGCGAAAAAAAAGAATGTATACCATCTACCTTTGTTTTTCATTTTTCCAATTTTTCGGCTCAGTTGCATGCGGCATGCATGGTCACGGATAAACTCATATACCTCGTATAAATCCCGTTATCTTATCGCAATTCGTTGGCGCAGTTATATGATCTGAGGTTGGTGTATCACCCCAAAACCGATGAAACTATTAAGATATAGGTATTTAAATCCAAGATCACACAACGAACACAAAAATGCAGGTACAAAGAAGGCAGCGCAGTGTCCTCAAGGTGACATTTCTCTAGGGGAAGCGGTAAAATCACAAAGAATCAACGTCAATATCATCTTAAATTAGTGACAGGTAGACGCCGGCCTTAATGACGTGAAGAGGTCTGATCACTACCCTAATCCGCTGTCAGATATCTAATGGCTGCCTGACACTTTACGGACAACCAAAACCGCTCGTACCCGATGTACATACCATCATTGGATATAGTTATAAGTATATCGCCATATAGAATACGATTCCTAAGACACCGAGAACAGAAATGTCTTGTCAGAATTACAGCACTTCCGCGTAGATTTGAAGCATAAGCATCCACCTATTTATCGCACTTAAAATACATATCGAAATTATTGTCAATAACACAGTTAGAAAAGGTGAAATGTCCTCTGAATATCTTCCAGCCAACCTATCAATATGAGTCATAATGTTGATAAGGCATCTATTCAAAATTAAGGGGTTATTCTCAGTCCTGACCACTGGTTTTTCCCCTTTGGTGACGAATGGGAAAAATCTGAGAGATGGTTATTCCCAATTGTCACCAGCTATACAAATGGGACAGTCAAGTACTGTGATTTTTGATTACCAAGATTGACAAAACTGACTTTATTTTGATGTTAGAATCAAAAGTTTTGCACACAAAAGTGAACGATGCAGGAGGTACAGCGTACACCACTGATTGAGTACGCAAATAATACATTTTTGTAAAAACTTTACTTATTCTGAATTGGTACGTGCAAGTCGTACAATACAGCCTTTACATGGAAGAATATAAAGAAAAGAAAACGGCAAGAATAATCCAATCTTTTTACCAGCACATACATTTATCGTCAGAGCGACTGAGTGAAATAAGAGTGGTAACTCGTTTTTATTCCATGAAAAACGTCAAATGCCTCGTCACATAAATCAAACTAAACCATCAAACAATCCTCCGTCGAACGATCACGTTTGAAAGAGAATAACTTGCGTAACTTTATGAAGAACTGGCGCAAACAGCGATAACCAACAATGGACTCAGAAAAAGCCGCGCGAGAATCCGGCAACTACACCTATCGAAAGTTAGCTAAGTGTGGGCGCGAGCTGCCGACGGACATGCCTGGAGTAGCTAAATACTTGGGAGACACACGGGAGCTTACAACGCGCGGAGTCGCTTCGTTACAAAAGCTATCTTACTCTTACTACAATACTAGGCATTATGGACTAAAATATGAATTGGAGACCAAACAGTGTCCGTCCCAAAAAAGGCATTTACTTTTTTGAGTCAACAACTCGATGGTAAACTTTACTGTCTGAAAGGGCAAATACTGTCTGCGGAACGTATATACAGAGTCCGTAGAAAGTAATAAAGATTTTAATAAATCAATAAAAATATGTAACAAAGTTTGTAATTTTTACTTTCTCGTTGTAATCGTCAAAAAATTCGACCTCGACATTTTGACGGATTTACACGATTTGGACCTCCCTGAATCCAAAAATACCGTTTTTGGAATTGTGTGTGTATAAGTGTGTGTGTCTGTGCGTTAGCAAGATAACTCGAGTATTTTTTTTTTTTTTTGATCATATGCCAAACAAGTATGCTTTAACTTATGGCAACTAAATTAACATGCATGTATGCCATCAAAATATAAGGTTTCTATCAACTTTTGAGTCATCGATCACGAAAGTTAAGCAACCAAGTGCGCAATCGGTACTCTGATGGGTGACCAAAATTTAACATGCATGTATGACATCAAAATATAAGGTTTCTATCACAGAACACTTCTTTCAACTTTTGACTCGTTTCCGGTATACGAGAAAGTTTTCTTCTATGTTTTGTTGTCGATAATTTATGATCTAGTTTCACCCCCTTCCGGGATTGCACTTTATCCAAGGTACACTTTGTACATTCCATTCATTAATAAGGTATTCTCGTTTCGCTTAGGAATAAGGCTTCATATCCGTACATTTCGTAGAATCTTTCATATTTTTATTGGTATTTCTCTACAATCATATCGCGTAAAGTAAAGTTTTCTTATGATAATTTTTTAAACGCTAATAACATATTTTTGCTTAGTATATTATGCTTTTCATTAGCAATTTCCTTTTTCATTATTAAGCCTAGAGGTCGTTACGGCAATATTTTTTTTAAATAATAAATGACCGACCTAATTTTTTTTTACATTAATCTATAATTACAGTGTCCACGCCCACACAGTAATATAGTGAACACTTAAAAGTTAATCTTTGATCGTTGGCCGTGAGTACCACTTTGCAATAACGCTAACATTATTTTAAAACTAGCGCGTTGCCCGCGATTTCGTCCGCGTAGAGTATTTTTTTAAACAAATATAGCCTAATAGCTTTTGCCCGCGACTTCGTCCTCGTGGTAATAGTTATTTTTTGGACTTTGTTTGGATTTCCAGATCACCTTTGATTCCCTATTTTATCCCATGTCGAAATTTCAAAAACTTATTTGTTTCTTATCAAGTGCCTAGATTAAAAGTTTCGTGGCAAATAATCAAATCAAATCAAATTCAACTTTAAAGGTGATATTAAAAATTCAAAATTGTTAAAGTATTTTTTTAATTTTCCATACATTTTATTTTTTTGATCGAACTATTTGTATGGAGAATTCATTTTTTTACAATTTAAAGTTTTTGATATAACCATAGTATTTATATGACTATGTTAGCGTGGGTAGAGTGCCGGCTTCATACCCCATGTACCAAACACCTTATGTATAAAAATAACGTGTCACGTTGTTTGTCTGCGATGGACTCCAAACACAGATTTAATAAATTGATATATCTGTGACTCCTAAACTACTTAACCGATTTTAATCAAATTTGCACACGGTGTGCAGTTTGATCCAACTTGAGAGATAGGATAGTTTTTATCTTGATAAGTAGTCACATTTTTTTACTGCAGATACAATGTTATAGGTCAGTAGTATGAAATTACCACAGCAACGCGTGGCCGGGATAGTTAGCATACCTATATAATATACATATGTTTATACCATAGAGGTTCATGAATATGGTTACTGTGACAAGTAATGACGCTTGACAAGACTTTTGAATGTTTCCTGTGTTTATGCCCGACGGATTGCACTGGCAATTCATTCCACAACCAAATAACTTTGGAGTCTCGAGCCTAAGGTTACACTAGATGATCCGAATGTTCTTGCGTGTGTATCAGGCAAATACTTAAAGCAATTCGATAAGATGGTGACGTGGGATTGAAGAGTAATTTACCTACTAACAAGCAGCCGAATCAATGAGAAATTTAATGCTGCCTACTTTGTTTAAACTTCATCTGTTGGTGTAGGTAATAATAATGTGATAAGTTAGTTTTGTCTTGAGTCTGCCTGGTTATTTACAAATCGTACAACATGCTATAAATAAGATAGAGGTATTTACCTACACCTTTTTTACCGACTTCCAAAAATGAGGAGGTTCTCAATTCGACTGTCTATTTTATGTTTGTTACCTCACAACTCTATACTTGGATGAAATTCTATACTTAATACACTAAAAAGCAAAAAATAAATTAGTTTTTAAATAAAAAAAACCGCCTTCAAAACTAAAAACTGAGAAATAAAAATTTTCTTCACAAAAATCTAAATGTTTTTTGAGGTCTGTGCCAACCTCAATGATTGGAATAATGACAAAGTTTATTCCAAATATTGAGGTTGGCACCCACAGAGAAGGTAATCACTACGTTTTCGACCGACCGCAAAACAACATTTAGATTTTTATAAACATAATTTTTATAACTCCGTTTTTAATTTTGAAGGCGGTTTTTAAAAATATTACAGACAGCGTTCAGCCTACACATTCCTGGTTATAATGCGGGCTTTTTGCCACTCGCAGCTATTACCCAGCAATTAGCAGCTGAAACTCGATAAAGCCAGTGAAAACATGCGCTTACCAACCGGGTATCCGGCCAAAATTACCGGCGGCGAACATGAGATCAGCGATCGCGCCGGAAATAGACGGGATTTTGGATTTCAACGTGCAATCACTGGTACTTGTTAAAGATTACTCCAATTCGCTTAAAGTCTACACAATAGCTGATGCTTGTTCCACGTAATAATGCCAATGATCATTGCTCCACGCTATTCATAAAGTATTTTAGATTGGACGTAGAGGAGTCCTCACGAACTTTTAAAGAAACAGGGAAAATATGATGTAGCTAATATGAAAGTGCGCCTGGCCGTAGCATAGCAATAAGCTGAGTATGGACCTCGTTGCCATGAGCTTCGACGTGCGATCACAACAATTTTGCAATAGGATCTTACTTATTTACTTTAATATTTTACTGTTAGTTTTAGTTCTTTGTTTGTGTTAATTTGTTTGTATAATTTGTTGTGTAACGGCGTCGTCTGTTTTATGGCAATAAATGTACTTATTTCTATTCTATTCTATTCTAAAGTGGCAATGTTTAATACTGTACGGGAGGAAAACAAGTACCTAGATAACTACGTAGCTTTACTCCGATATTTTTGAGTACTTAAAACTCACAATTAATTCAAACCATGTCACAATAAATAATATTATTGCCATGGTCACCCCAATTATCTGCTAATAAGTATACATAGGCCTCCATGTGGCCATGTGATGCAGGCGACTAATGGATCAGCAAAAGGGGTATTGATCACCTTATACTCCGTCCACCAACCCGCATTGGGCAAGCGTGGTGGACTACTGTCTAAACCTCCTTCGATGACAAGGAGGGGCCTTGTGTTCCAGCAGTGGGCCTGATTATAAAGGCTGTTATGATGATGAGGCCTCCTCCAGGGATCCCGATTAGTCCTTTTTTTGTTGACGGGGAGGTCAAATGCATTTACGCATCGTCCCTGCGGGGTGGTACCAACCGCAGCGGATATGTGGGACTCGAGGTAAAGACGTTCCTTCAATACCCACTAAACATCCTCCCCGGCCTGACCTTCAGTGCGCTATTACGGGACGGCTCGGGATCTGCGCACGTGAGCGCAACTACACTGAGACCGTCCCAACGCTGCCTGTCTAGGCACTCTTTGCACCAATTGGTGGCCAGCAGCCACTCCTCCACCGACGGCTGCTGGACCAGGCACGTCCTCTTGACGAGGATACCGGGAGCAGCCATCGGACCGCACCCGGGGGACTTCGGGCGCGGTCGTGACCCTGAAAAGGGCCGTCCGGAACTAGCCGTGGTGGGAAAACAAAAACAACTCGACGATGGCATGTGACTCCGAATGCCAAGGGGACACACTTGACATCAAAAGCCACACACCCGCCGAGAAAGTTTCCGACGTGGACCCCATCCCGATCGGTCCTACACAGTCCACATCCAGTGACTTTCCGTGACCTTTACCAGATCATCTGTCCATCTTGTGGAGGACCAACCAACGCTGCGTCTCCCGCCGCTCAAGAACCCTTCCGCCCCACGGCTATCAGTCATCCTTGCAATGTGCCCTGCCCATTGCCACTTAAGGTTCGCATTTCTTTGGGCTATGCCTACGTCTGTGAGTTTAGTTCTCCTGTGGATCTCATCATTTCTAGTATGATCGCGCAGAGAAACTCCGAGTATGGCCCTCTCATTTACTTACTATAGATTACTGCTTATCAATCAGCCAGCAAGGCTTTTACTAATATAAAGGCATATGTCGCCTGTTTGCGAACTGTTCACTAGCACAGTTATTCACATAGTTTATCGTGTGAGGCCGACGCCACAAATTGGTGTTCACTAACAAACAATAACTATTCTGAACTACTCTACACTGAAGCTTTTAACCCGTGACTAGTGGAATACATTTTTTTTATTAAATAAAGTATTCTGTATTGTCAGATCAAAATACGACCAAAACAAAATTAGCACAGTTAGCACAACACGAGGGTGTTATGCCTTGCCGAACTGCAAGGTGCTTCTTCAGGCCTCTTATATGACCCAAAATAATTGTAAGAAGGAAGGAACACTGCACTGCCAGACAATTCTATTTCTTGATTATTCGACATGAAAATTTTTTTTACTTTAATAAATCTATTTTTTTTGGACCAAAGACAAGTCATTTAGGACCACCAAAGACAAACACGTAAGGAAACATGAATGATATCGTCGATGTCAATTAAATAAGCATTATTAGTGATAACTCAAAAACTACTCGTCAGATGTCACTCGAATTTAAACTGGACCACACAATACAGTTGTACCCATATGAGAACCTCCTAATTTTTTTGAATTCGATTAAAAATCAGTTCCCTTTCTTAGTTACTCATATCATATTAAGTAATTTACCACGTTCTAAACTTTTGCCTCGGTTAACACTAACAAATTATTAATATGATACTAATTACGAAAACAATTAACATGCTTACTTGGCTTAATAAACTACAGAATAAGATTTTTTCAATTACATTTGGGTACAACTTGTGCCAGCCTACGCTGGCGTGGGGCGTGGGAAAATATTTATGACGTCAAAAAACTCAAAAATCAAATTAGGCTAATCTATCAGCGGAAAGCCTCGCCCCTTCTAAATAATATCGGTTTACTTCAAAATCTAACAAAGCTGAAGCAACTTTGCCTCATCCCATTATGTGGCTAAAGTTGGGACGCTAGTTAAAAAGCTCCAAAGCTATTCCTATGTAATCAGATCAATAACAGACCCGAAAAGGTCGGAAGTCTGCACCTTCCTCGGGATCCTTGGGATAATAGTAACTAACCCCACTACAGTTCGTAATTAGTGGCTGTTTACACAGCGTCTAGTTCCATTGGGAACTGTAGGCTATTGAGCAATTATGGGATCTTTTCGTTGTTCGGATTCATAGTTCATATAAATACCGTGCTTTTTTCTTAAATAATTCAATAATCAAATTAAATCTATGAGAAAATGATGATGACAGATGCTGTCATCGTCATCTTCACATAGTGGTTCGTAATCAGATTCCGATTCAAATTCTCCATCGTCATGAAATCTGGCTTGGTTTCTCGAGATAAAGAAGACACAAAAAAGTCACGGACGAGCACAGGGCTACTGAATGTATGACACCTAGTTGGTGGGGCGACGTACAGTGACGTTGTTAGTAAACAAAGTAGGTACACGTTATCAGGACGAAGAGGCATGAAAGACATAAAAAAAACTGATGCGTTGTAGCACTAGAAATTTGCGAGTTCGATGTGTTGTAGCACAGCAACGCATCTCTTGGATGTTAGTATGCCGAGCCGCCGCCGTATAATAACGTTGTTTATAAAATAAATTGATTTAACTGGACGTAATCAAACGTAGTTCCACAACACATCTATCAATATGTCACGTATGTATACGTTGTTCGCATCAACGTGTTAAGACGGTTAAAAAAGCACGTTGTATAAATCCAACACTACGACTGATTGAACCACAGAACGGATATAAGAGGTTAGAAGTCGTATCAAGCGATGTTAATACCAGAGCCAGTGTCGCCACACACGACATAATATTTTTTCAATTTAACAGTATATTTGTACTTACCGGTGAAAAGAAATGTCTCCATTAGTAAGATTATGCATCTTACTTGGCTTCCTGCTAGTTAAAATAGCACAAGACGGCGTTTTAGATTTTTTTTTAAATATATTTGCTCTTCGAAAAGGATCGAATATGAGTGTTTAAGCATATCCAGCAGCGCGCGCACCCCGCCTACTTACGACTCTAACCTCTTTTATTTGTTCTGTGGATTGAATCCTCAAATGTAGATTTAATGTGGAGTTCTGTTTAGAAGATGTATATTATGCTTATTAGTTTCTTACAATGACAATCATATTTTTGTCAATACAAAGTAATGCATACGATCTGTAATAAGTGTTTATTTGTAGAATTGGTTTGACTTTTTCCTTAAGAGCCGTCGCAGATGACGGACGTTTTGTCTGTTTGTGGTTTCAGTCCGCGACATTATCTTTACCAGTAAGAGAATAAGGTCGTGTCATTTTTATAAGCGGATAATTTAAATTTTACGGGCTTAATATCAACGACCGCACAGAAAGTCCGCCGTCTGCTATGGGCCTGTCCTTTATTATTTTCAAGATCCGGCTCTGGGGGCAGAACGAGCTATTTGCAACAATTTAACTAAACCCAAAAAGATGTCAAAACTTATTAAAACGTTAACGATTTGGTTTTGGCTTGGTTTTGGTGTAGACGTTCGTAAATAATAATAATAATATATTTCCACGCTCATACCAATTATCTAGCCCAAAGTAAGCAAGTATCATTATGAACTGGTGTTATGGATCTAGATAACGGTCATTTTTAATATAAATAACAATTTAAGATATTGTTATGAATAAACTTAGATAAATATATAAACAACCATAACACGCAAACAAATATTAGTGTTCGTCACACAAATATTTGCCGTTACCAGGATTCGAACCCGGAACGCTTAATGCGTAGGCAGCTATACTGACCCCTCTTCCACGATGGCATCTAAAGACATAGTCCCACGTGTGCAGGTCTGCCTGCACACGTGGGACTATGTCTTCTGATCTTTACGACAACAGTTCACAAAACTTACATATGAGAAGTATACTCGTAAAGTTCAACTTTTTAGCAACAAATTCAGTTATTGCTACTCAAGTAGTTTACTATAAATATGTCACCTTTATTTTGCTTCGCATTTCGGTGGCTCGCTTTACTTATATGATGTGAGATGGCACGGTATTCTATTGCTCCTGGGTACTAGAACTCTTACACTCGCCAAAACCAGATTTAGGTACTTGGCTAACCACTACCTAAGAAGTATGATAATAAATTCAAATACCAGCGAACTTTCCACAAGTTTATTCTTCCTTCACAACATGGAATGACAGTTTCAACAGCCGCACAGGGCTTTATATTGGAACGTGGTGGTGTGAACAGCCAATGAGAATCGTTACAGAGTAGTTTACGAACTATTTATTCTTGCTTTGAAATACTTTTACAATTCATAAAATCGATTAACAACTTAATAGTAACTAATTTTAACCATAACTTATAATTTAACTAGTAAATAGCTAACATTTCAACATACTTTTACAATTCATAAAATCGTTTAATAACTTAATAGTAACTAATTCTAGTAAAAACAATAAATTATGATTTAATTAGTAAATAGCTTACAGAAGATACTCGTACTTAATTGCATAAATAAATAGTGTTATTATTATTTTTATACACAGTAGTAACTCGAACAGCGCACAATGGCTTCAAGAAATCGCTGTGTCAATGTTTGAAATGTGTAAAACAAGAAAAAAATCATGGCATGATCAGATTGTAGAGCCATCGAGCTTTCGCAGTCCGGGCTACTGCCCTTCCAACTGAGTACACAAGACTGTGAAATCATGGCGAATTTATTCATTGATTATCGTTTATGGTTTTATTTTCTTGTTATTTCGTTTCTTAACGAATTCAATGTTTTAAATCGCTGTCTCCTTAATAAATATACGACCTAGAAAGCTAAATAGCCACGTAGAAACCAAACAGTTCCCAATTCCCATCCCACCCACAGACCGAAGACCTTTAAAGCAAACCTGGTCTGGTCACCGTAATTTGTTCGTGGGCCGGCCGGGGCCCAATCGAATTGAAAGCTGCAGCGATCTGAGCAAACAGCCAGACGGCAGATTTGAAATAGCTCAGATAAATTTATATCTAGATAGGCTTAGCCGCGATCGCATCGGATCCGGCTTCATCTAGAATCTAATTTTCTTCCTTTCTATTTATAACTATGTCTTGGACACGGGAAATGGTTTACTTTCTAGGGCGCCTCACAAAAGATGCAATCTATGGTGCAGACGTTTTCTGATTTTAGTGCAACAATCTGATGCTGACTGTAAATTGAATATTTGTACAATAACAGATATGATGTAAGCAAACTTTTATAGGGTCTTTAAGAGTGCGCATTTTCTTACATCACTTTTCAATTCCTATCATTGGAGGTCCGCAAATATTTCTCATACCATTTATAACCATAATGATCATTCTTCATAACTTCATAAAACATAATCATTGAAATTATTAATATCATTAATCATACATTTTTGGGCGAGTCTAGTGTTTTATGCACCTACATACCTACCATACCTACCTACCGCCTGGTCATAAAAAAATAACCTTAACCTACCGGTGATGGGTAGGTTAAGGTTATTTTTTAGTAGTAGGTTTAGTTTTAGGCGGAGTGCACTGTTTTTGTAAGCAACAAGGTAGTAACAGTATTAATAAAAAAATTATGATCACTAACTGTTATGAGCTCCGTTGGTAGTAATAAAAATGTATGAGTAAAAAAGTATGAAAAATAAAATTATGAAGAGTAATACTAGAAAAATGCACTGAAAAAAATCGACTTGCCTCAGGCGGGACTCGAACCCGCACCTTCCACAATCCGGGTGGACGCGTTGACCAATTTCGCCACCGAGGCACTGCTTTTCGCTGTCGAAATTTGTCAGTGTTTGGTGCTTATGTTTTTTATGGTAAACATCGTTTCATCAAATCTTTGAAATTTGCACTTCCAAGACCCGAACGAAATATTTTTGCAAATATTTGACGCCCAGCTAAGATGAAACTACCTTACATTATGGAATAATTTTATTTTTGTTTTTTTTTAACAAAAATAAAATTATTCCATTATGAAGAGTGATTATTATGAACACAAATCGGTAGTAAGACAAAGAATAGGATTTAGAATATTATGTGAGCCAATATGGACCCGGTCTTTAGCGTCATCCTATAACGCGGTTGTAACCGCCTATTGTTCCGTGAAGGAAACGAAAGTAAAAATCATACTATTTCTCTCAAGGTGATTAGGATTATGAGCGCACGGAATCTTTCATTGGAGGCAAGTAACACATCCAGAATTCTAAAATACTCCTGAAATTTCATCCTTCAAATATTCGAAATTTAAGTTCAAAATCAAATTAAAGTAATCTTTGGGCAGTTTTTTAGCTTTTATTTATCTTAAATTGATATAACTATGCATATTTTTTTATTTTTACTGTGTTAAAATATTTATTTTATTAATATTCACACTCTTACCTCTCAAGTCAAAGAGATACTGTTAATAAACCTTTAGGTTTCCCAAGAGTTTGGGAACCTCTGGAAATAATCTTAGAATTTTAAGTATCTTCTGTAAGGAAATTGTATGTCTAAATAAAACCTATTTTATTTTTATTTATTTTATTTTATTTATTATCCTTCACCTACCCACAGTACCTTTAAGAATGGTTACTTTGGAAACGTTGTTAATATAACATGTTTTATAAACAAAAAAATACTCCTTTATTACTACTAGAAAAAATATACCTACTGAAAAAAAATCGAACTACCTCAGGCGGGAACTACGTACGTTTTATTACGTTAAAACCATGTTAGGTAAGTATGCAGAGACAAAATAGTATTTACCAATCCACCAAACAGTTATTCACATTGGATTATTGCAAGAAGGAAATTAGTAAGGCACATTCCACGTGTCCTTAAATTCTAGTTAAACCAGCTAAATTTTCATAAAAAATCATCACATTATATTTTCGTATCAATCGGGTTGTGTTATTTATTTTATGCTATTATTTACACTACGACAATTCTCCGCCATGACTAAAATAATTGTTAAATATATTTTAAAGATAGTTTTATTATTAATAACTATTTATATTTAATATCATGACAATCATTTAAGAGAATTATTTTATTGGTCATCTTATGACTCAAAACAAAAATATTACTGAACTTTGGTACGGGTCGGTTCAGAATTTAAATATATTAGTTTCCATTTAATTTACTTCCATCAGAGATTCCATTAAAGAACTATGAGAAATAGTAAAATAGCAACAATGAACTCCTCGTTAAAAATCTACTCTTCCCCGTAAAGGAAGACAATTATCTAGAAATGGAACGCAGCGATTTGTAACTAACATTGGGCCAGTCAGGTCGGGCACTCCGGCAACACGCAATCCTCGAACCTTTAGTTAACAATGCTCTTTCTCAATACGTTTCCTGCGGCCTCCATTCTGCGGAACGGAAACCGAAGGGATGATTTATAAAGGGCGCGCTTGATATCGGATCGCTCGTTAATCGCCCTGAGGAGGCGAGGGAGGAGGACACTCCTTCATAAATCCTCTTAATAGTTGCCACTTTAGTCCTCAAGTAGAATCAATGTTTGGTACTTATCTTGCTGTCATCGGCGTCTACCCTCGAACAGGAGACGACATCGCATATATTGTTGCCAGCCTTTGTAATGGTAATCAGTAACAATTCAGTGTCTGGTTTAGATTCAAGCCCTCATTTAATGTAATGGTTAGTGAATTATGTATATCAAGTAGAACTTGAATATATTTCTTAAGAATTAAGACAGTGTCAACTAGTTATTAGGTACTAGGGTGTTCCACCGTGTAATGGCATCAATAAATTTTGGAAATTCCATCCCAATATCAATTAATTTCAGTTGAAAATGTGCAGACAACAACATGTCAAGTTACCAAGAACTGTGATTTCTCTAAACTTCCATTAGATGAAAGATTTTAAACCTAAAAGTATTTATAATAAAGCTTTTTTACTTTCTCGTATACGTAGTATTGAGGAAGTCTTGTTACATTTTGTATTAAACTGGTGTGCTGTTGAATATACCCTAAGATTCTTTCTTATAGACTCGCACTTTATTACATCAGGTCGAGTGCAGTTATTTGCTGGGGTCCTATATAAAATAAATGTTATGTACTTTATACTGTTAAGAACTTTCTGTCCTTAAGAAATTAATGAACTTAAGATTCTACAGCAGAGTTAATAAAGTAGTCTAGAAACTCAATGAGAATTAGAGCGACACTGTGTTCTTTCTTCCAGATTTGTTTTGACTCTTACTGTCGATAAGTTTACATAGAGTCTGGCAATGGTTGCAGGATGCTAGCAGCGCAGGACGGTTCTAGAATTCTTGGCCTGCTTTAAATCACGAACATGCGCACTAATTGTAAAGAAACAGTCACAATTTTAATTTAGCAAACAATCTTCTAGCCATTTTTTCACAGCGACAGTTTGTGCGTAATCTAGTCATGATCCAAAAAATTTCATCCTTTAGTAAATGCAAAACAAAATGTAGATTCCCTTATATTTTTACAGCTACAGCTAGTTATACATATACTTAAGAGGATAGACTTTAGATGAAAATTCCTGGGTTTCATAATCATTGTTTAGATCTACTTATTCATACACTCTTAGAAGAGTGATAATTTTAGATGGCCGTTAAAAGCACCTTCGCTTATAACATTATATTCAAAAGCTTCTGTACGATTACAGACGACGGCAAGACAGGTCATCCAATACTGTTGGTGTTCTAAACCAGTAAAGAGAATCATTTTTATGTCGCACAATCAAGAAATGGATTTCTGCCAGCACACGTGGTCTTATAATCCTGAGTCATTCAAATGAGGCGTGAAGAAGCACCTTGCAGGTCGGTAAGGCGAGGGTGCTAGCGCGGCGGTTTATCTCTCACACCAGCTATCTTCGCATTTGAACTCCACTTCTGCTTACCATCAAGTGGAATAGAGTCATTTGCGCGACATTTATACGAGTATCAAAAAAAATAGACGTGTGGCACTCGGGGACTGCCGCGGTAAAGCTATTGCATAGCATTTTGTATCAACTTATGCAATTATAATTTTATTTATTTATTTTATTCATGCAGTATTTCTTTTTCTTTGATATTAATTTTATAATTGAAATAATTAACATTCATATGCAAAACACTTTATACACAAATTTTACAAGTACAGCTATTCACTGTTGTACATAAATACCTATACACCTATATACTTTCTCATAAACAGCTGCTTATGTATTCGTCCGATTTCGGAGCAGCTCGTCTCGATTCGTGCGAGTTTCGTAGAGTCGTACAATACGTCTAATCGCACGCACACAACGCCGTGTCGAAGACTGCCGAACTGAAACGACGTTAGACGATGCACGGCCTTCAAGCCACACCTCCTTGCCCATCGGAGTGGGGAGCGTGAGGTTTTTTCGTTACGGAATTTCAGGAAAAAAAAAATCCGTTATCTAGTATCCGTAACACAAGTTCTTAATGATACTTACTTCGGGCTAGATAATTGGTGTGAGCGTGGAAATATATTATTATATTATTCGGTCCCCGCGCTCAAGGCCCGCTATAGAAGCTATGCAATAGCTTAAAAAATATAACAATTTATGAAAAGCTGACATGCGGTCGTCTTGTAGAGGTGGACACGTGTTGTGAGTTTAACTCAATTTACCGTAAAATTTTAAACTCTTCATCCTTTTTACTTTCTCGTATACTTACGTAGTATAGAGGAAGTCTTGTAATCGTCAAAAATTTTTTACTTCGAGATTTTCACGAATTTACAATATTTTTTTTGGAATTATGTCTGTGTCTGTGTCCGTGTGTCTGTATGTCTGTGTGCCTGTGCGTTAGCACGATAACTCGAGTATGCTTTAACTTATTGCAACCAAATTTAACATGCATGTATGATATCAAAATATAAGGTTTCTATCAACTTTTGAGTCGACGATCACGAAAGTTAAGCAACCATGGGCGCGGTCGGTACTCGGATGGGTGACCAAAATTTAACATATGCATGTATGACATAAAAATATAAGGTTTCTATCAACTTTTGAATCGTTTCCGGTATACGAGAAAGCCAAGGGGAGACCACTCCCGATTTTTTCACTAGGCATTAGCTAAATGCGAAAAGCCAATAAAATTAAATAGATTGTTACAGGACACCGCAACCGACGGACATTGACCCCAAAGCCACTAATAATAAAAATAATACATTTAATCGTGTAAATAACATACACATTACACAAACTAAATTACCCGTTTACAAAATAGCAACCATTTTGATCTGATGAAAGGGAGGTAGGGTGAGCAAAATAATTCGTGCCGTGCTCCCCGCGCGCGTGCGAACTACTCGATAAATTGAGTTTGCAAAATCCAGCTTCAACACGCGTGACGTTTTTGTTGACTGTACGGCTGAGGTACGGCTCGCCTCGCCGGGCCTGTCACTTTGACAGCACGTCAATTGCAGGGCTGTCACATTGAAACTGAACTAGTGATTTACTCTGTTATTTTGGAGTTTCTCCCGAGTTCTTGCTGTAAAAACATGTGTTGAGAGACTCCATTTTTAACCTCAATCAACCATACAATTTTTATTACTTTAGTTAAATTTTCACTTGACATTGGCAAAATGCGTACGCTTAATGCGACGCGATGCCATTAATTAAGAATAGAATAGAATACTCTGTTATTATTTTATTATAATTACTTGCAATTCGTCGTATATCGACTTCAGCTTCATTTTCGACTCTCAGGCACGTATTATAGAAGGAGTCTCAAGAATGAACGCAGACTTGAACGTCGTACGTCTCTATCACTTTGTGCTTGATAGAAAGTGACTGACTTCTTAAGACATGATTGATTTCTGAGTGTTATTCGGTAATACGGGCCTACGTGGCCGTGACGCGATGTGTTCCAAATTTAAAAAGATTCTTTAAACATTACTTTCCCTCTAATCTGTGAAAAACACATTTTTTAGAAAAAAAACTACTTTATTTCCTCGTATTCCAAATGAAAAGTAGAGTTAACACGGGTCAATTCCTACTCGGACTATAATCCACCCTTGTCAAGCAATCTACTATAATATAACTTTTATGTAATGAGCATTGGAGCATAGCGATGAATCTGCGCAGATTCCACGGCGTAGAACACGCATCCGCCCGTACGCGCCACAGATATCTACTCTTTATTATTATTTCTGTGGTACCCGCCCTAATGGTAAGCAGTCACTTTACCTTTCATATTATTACGTTTACTTCATGCTCTTCCCTATTTTTCAATGTGGAAGCGCTTCGAGGAATAAAACTTCAATATTTCAATTGTGGAGCGCTCCTTGTATTAGCAGTTATGAAAAGCTCCTTTTCGACGAATAGTTTTGGGGCGCTTCGTTGGGAGCGCTCCAAAATGGGAGCGCTTCGAGAAACACCTCTTTTTTGTTGACGGGGAGGTCAAATGCATTTACGCATCGTCCCTGCATAATGCTGTTCGCATTTACGAATAAATTGGATACCAGCTCGCCTTTGGTGTTATCTTTTTGTACCCGACTACCGCAAAGCCAAAACGAAGAGTTATAATTCTAGTAACACCTAAACTATTCATCCGATGTTGATGAAAAAAGTGTCAATCGATTAGTTATTATGGTGCGGGTAACAAAGACTACATTGTAACCGCCTTTAACAATAAAAGGAGTCCATTTCGCCTTGAAAACCCTGATTTAAACTCTTTCTTTTTTTCCGTACCTATTCGGGTTACAATTTTTTTAACTTTTTGCTTGTAACCATTACGCGTAAATAAAGTCAAATATATTTGATAACATAAATGATTGGTGCACAGCCCTACGTCTGCGGCAGTATAGTTGCAGGCTCCCAGGATGATCCGGCTTAGGCCGCCGTTGGACCGACATGCCAAAACACCAACTATTCCCTCGCCTGCGCGATGCGAAACAAACTTCTGGGATGGAAAACGAATTCATTTCTAATGTTTCCAACGAATACTCTGTTAACTATTTGTTTGAGTTTAGTTTTAGGTAACATCAATGGAATACGACATTTGAATTGCTCAACTTTCCATGTTTAAAGTCAATTTCTAGTTTTTTATGGTACGGTCAGCAAAAGTCGATCAATAAAATTAAAACTATTGTAAGTGGCATAAGTAGCTATAATCTAAACCGATAAACGTCCATGAGACGTGTGCAGTAGAAATATAATAATTTTACATATTCTTGGGCAGAAGAGCTTATAGTTGAATCGCTACCTTAGCTTATAGTACAGAAGCGTGCAATATTCTGCAGTCACATCGGGCGGTCCGGGTTCGAATCCTAGTATGAACACTCGGATATAAGTATGATCTGAGGATCAACACGAACATTTACTAACGGGTCATAGTTGTAAATATGCTTATTTATAGACTAATGTGTATATATTATAGATAACTATGTATATTTGTCAGTTATCTAGTTTCCTTAACACAAATTCTTAATAACACTTAATTTGGGCTAAATAATTGGTGTGAATTAACAGTTGCCATAGTTCAGATAGTTAGGAAAAATTATGAATAGTGATTGCCCCGCTATTCATAGGTTTTTCCTAATTGTTCTAACAGCTGAAACCTAGCTACTTAACACTTAGCTATTTAGCTAAATAATCTTGTTATTTGATGTCACAGAAATAGAGGAAAGAGAGAAAGAGTTTTTATTATTATTTCTGTGGTCGATATCATCCATGCTCATGAATTCCAGTTATAAAAAGTAAATCGCTGAATACCTACTTGTTCAACCAGACTTGCAAGTGAGCATCAGTGTTTAACCTTTTTTGTAAATTATTCGACCATCTGGTCCCAACATAGAAATTCCTATCGCAAACTCAGAAAAATTGGTGCTTAATATGGTGAATTGCACAATTTGACTTACTTACCAGTCGACATGTCGATTGACAATAAGGCGATAAACTACAGGATTCAAGCGCTATCAATTGTCTCAAGATCGACGTCTTCTCATAAGTCTCGGATAAATATTAGGTATCGGCTATTCGGCTCGCCACACAAAACATATTTACGAGGAAAGCGCTTACCCTAATAAAGATCGAGTCATAAAGCACCGGAAGCCGCAAGGAAAATAACCTGCTAAAATATTATATTGGCAACGTCTCGAATGTGCGAGCCATGACGGCCGATCATGAAAACGTCGATTGTAAAGGGAGGATAAAACTTGCTGAGTTTCTTGCCGGTTCTTCTTAGAACAACTCCTCCTGGTAGACTCTTGAACCGATGGCATCAAAATTGACTTTCATAAGTGAACAAATTGTATGTACTTAAATGAATAAAGAAATTTGAGTTTAAGTTTGATCGGTCGCTGGTACCGTTGCTTCCAGCGCCGGATTTGAGTATTTAGAGCTCAGGGCAACGAAGGAGTGGAGGTCGCTATAGACTAGGGCTTTCAAATACCGGATTTTTTCGATATCGGTATCAATACCGGTATTAGCATGTTCAATACCGTGATCACGGGATCACGGTATTAAATATGAACTCAAATAAAATGCCTGTTTTATTTCTAATCAGTCTTTATTTCTGTTACATAGGTACCTAATAAAGACATGAAAAACCAGATAGCAAAATATTAAACATACATTGTTATCTACTAACATATTGTTTCTACCGTTCCCTAATCTTTTATTAATAGTTCGGCGGAACTAAAAATTAAAGACCCAAATTTTTTTAATAAACTAAATATAAACCCTATAATGGTAGATTTAAGTTTGTTAAATAAATAAATAAATATTAAAATAAAAAAATACCCACCCATTAATTAATCTTCGCATGGCCATCACCATTAAAAAAAAAATTATAGGTAGTTATGATCCGCACGTCTCCACGTAATATTCTTTAAAAACAAACAGTTGCACATAGGTAGTTTGTTCTCCTTGCTAAGAAGATAGCGAACGATAGCTAAGATAGCTAACTATATAAGAATCATCTATTCTTTTACCTTGTAACATTCAATTACTAATCAAACAATCCTAAATAACAATATTCAAAAGAAACGAAAGTAAAACGATAAACATAATCAATAAAACCTTAAGATTTTGGATTTTTTTTGTAACTGAAAGTGTGATCTTAAAAAGGACAGCGTTTAATGACTTATCAGATAGATTCAGATAACTTCTCAATTTGTTGAATAAATAGTTCAGTCAGCTATTTATGCAACAAAGAAAAAGCTCGCTCAGCTTCTACACTTGTAGGTACCAGTACATATTTGTAAGCTGCAGTACTTTCAGGTAAGTTTCATGCCTAACATTTCGTCTTATATTCATATAAATCTAATAAAGAATTGTTGATTTGTAATACCGTAAAATCACGGTATCGACTGATCAATACCGGTATTGAAGAATACCAAGAAAAAAACGTGATTACGGTATTACGGGATCCCGGAATACCGGTATTGAAAGCCCTACTATAGACTATAGGGCCTAATTATTGTTATTGCCCTTCTATTGAGTCGGACGCGGGGAAGTAGCCCCCGTCTGCCCTCCCCTAAGTCCGGTTCTGGCTGCTTCTGACGTTAAACTACAAAAAATATCATCTATACCACAGAACAGATAAAAGAGGTCTATGATATACTACTGTTATACTCTATACAAAAATTATTAAATTAAAAAGGAACTATTTACATGTTTGCATGCATGTTTGTAACGAATAAACTCAATAACTACTGGACCGAATTCAAAAATATCTTTCACCGTTAGAATGTTGCATTATTCTAGAGTGACATAGAATAGGACATAATTATTTGATTGAAAAAACTCCACGCGGGCGAAGTCACGGACGGGACGAACCGCTATTGGTAATAAAGCTGTTGAGTTTCTATATAAATAAATAAGTACCTACATGATAATAAGGCCGACGTAAAGCAAGCCATTAAAATAAAGAAGAAAAGAGGAAGTTCTTTTTAGTTGTGATAAAAATACTCTGAAACTTTATAACTAGATTTTTAATTAATTATAATTTTCTTACTTAATCATACTTAGGTACACATTCTTACATACCTACGTACCTGCCATCACACTTATAATCCCAAAAATTATTGAGCAGAGCTTTAGTTAACATTTGATTAGACATAAATCCACAGCTGGCAGTATGGACCATGCCTCAAAATAGTAACAGTTCCAGCCTGTTGGCAACTTAAAAGGGGCATCAAATAATAAGCAACTAAATTTTCAGTGAACCAACAAAGATAAGTCGTAAACCAGGGACAGATGGAGCACTCTAAAACATGTCAGCAGTTCTCATATTTTTCTTTTTATAAAAAGATCATAATGACTCCATTCCACCTGATGGTAAATGAAGCATAAGCGAGTCCAAATGCGAAGCTAGTGCGAGAGATAAACCGCCACTAGCCACCCTCGCCGTGCCGACCTGCTAGGTGCCTCTTCACCCCTCTTTTGAATGACCCATGATTGTAGGAAAGAGGGAACACGTGTGCTGGCAGTGAATTCGTATAGGTACATTTAAAATAAAATATAGAAAATATTTACTGGACGCTCAAAAAGCCGAGTAACGCATTGTCATAACATTTTTATATTTATTTACTTATATTTTATACAATAACTAAATAGTAATCTCTACTCTACCTTTTATTAAATATTTTTTTGTGTATTTTTTTATTTACTAACATTGAGCCTTACTGTTTGCGCATTGCCTAACGCTATTTTGTATATGTATTATGGTATGTGTAGTCTGTAATTATCAAGGTATCCGCAGAATACCAGCGTCGAAGCACTCTGTGCCTCGGCATAAGCTGAGCGGGGACCTATTTGGCTAAAAAACTTTACGTGTAATTCTTTTTTGTTACTTTTTAATTGCATTTTTTTTTTGCCAAATAAACGTTTATTCATTCGTTCATTCAATTCCATTTCTTGATTGTGCGACTAAGAAAAGAGTTGCCAAATTTCTTAGTTCGCGTTAGAATGGTATCCACAGTTTGTCGGAGACACCGTAAACCACTACGCGTAGACCTTAAAAGGAAGGGAGATGGTGGGATTGGGGAAAAAAGCTCCTCAGAGCACTCGCCGTGGTATAGATGGTAGAACGCGCTCAATGACGCATTACTTGGCGGAGCCATCCCACAGTTGTATAGCAAGTATAGTTGATCGTAAAGTTATTTGATGAAACTACTGAAAACTACTATTGCATATCTAAAGACTCAACTATTAGTTTCTCCAATACTAATAATGCAGTACTGCTGACCAAGTGTGGAGCAAAATTGGAAGCGAACATTAGCAGTTATAACTCATTACCCGGCTGCTGCTGGACCAAACTGTCCAATTTAGCTAACACAACCCTGTTATTATGCATTCGCCAAACTCCAAAACTGTTATAGCGGTGCTAAACATATCACTCTAACTAAAGAGATGGCAAATGCCAGTCTGCACGCAGCTGTTATTGAGGGTTCCCGCCAGTTCCCGTTTAACGGTTATAGAAAGATCAAAAACGCCTGCAATGTTTATATCAGCAAAGCATCACGAGAGTGCTTGCTATGAAAACTTTTCTAGGCACTTGGGTTTACGGAACTATAAATCTAACACATAAAATCTTAAAATATTGTGTACCGCGTAACTGGAAGAAGCTATAAAATTGAATTTGTTGTGCATTAGTTCTGAATCGCAAGTTGGTCTTACGTAAACGTAATAAGATACAATTCAGCTTGGCCATGTCATAGTTAAATTGCCGCGCACGTTACAATCACGGACTGCGAGTGAAAATATTATTCACAGTTTTCAACTGCGCGACAATGAACAACAGCCAGTTATTTCTTTTTTTTGTTTGTTTGTTCCTTTACTGATTGCATTCAGTTTAAAGAGGGATATTGGATTTCAACAAAGAGTTTTTCACTTGGAGGGCGGAAAGTGTTGATCGTGGAAATACCTACTTTTTATTTTGTAACGACTTTAATCTACAGGGTGTAAAAGACATGAGCAGTCAAACGAGAACCATGTATTCTGCTCACCGTCATAACATTTTTCTTCCTTTAGACTATACCTGGGAAATTGATAGTTACGATTTTATTGAAGGTCAAAGTCAAAATTTTTTTTTTCATTTTTTTATGAAAACGTATTCTATACGTTATTTCTTAATTATTGTCCAAAGAAACATTATCATTTTTTTTAGTATTTCATAACAAAAAATTGCTTCAAAACCTTAGCTTTCAATGTAGCTCACTCGATGCGCACGGACACTAACGAACGGGGCCGCCGCACAGTGATCAATAATTACAATTTAGGATGACAAAAATATTTTAACTTGGAATTACAATGATCTTATACTGTTATTGAAAATATTAATAATAAAATAAAGAAATCTTTATTAAATTCAGTATTTGAGAATCTAACATACAAAAAAAAATAGTGTAATAGTTCTTTCTCGTTTGTATCAAAATTAGTTTGTTCTAATAATTTAACGACTTCTGCAGGAAAAATACAATTTCTGTAAATGTTTTTCGTATTGCTGATGCCCTTAGTTCAATATACTTAATGAAGACGCGTTAATTTTTTATTGAGTAAAAAGTGCTAGTGCTTCTTTTGCCGAATAAGAAATATCATTTTGTAGACTATCTCGTGTATTTAACAGTACATTCAGGAGATGATGAAATATTATGAAGTGCTGAAGAAGCCCTACGTTTTCCGACTGAATGAAGTTTCATCTCAGCTGCTAGGCACAACTCTTCTTCACCTCTGGACGATACTTCGTCTTTTAACCTTCTACGCTTAGTTCTCTCACCCAAATCCACGAAATCCTTTTTCCGGCGTCCTCTACCTACAGACCTAGTTGAAGGCTGTTTAATATTATGATCTCCAGATGTTGTTCTGCATTTACACAACCAATCCTGAGATTTTTTTTCGAATTTGTAAACATCTTTGCCGATTTTAATCCAATTTATGGAAGCTGATAAACAAAAGCTATGTACTAAATTTCGTAACTCATTTTGTTGCTGTGTTGTCAAATCTGATACTCCAATGACCTCATAAATATAGTTCAACAACATATCTTTACATTTCTTAGTTGCAGGTTTAATTGGTGGGTGTTTTTTGAGGTAATTAAACAAATCGGAATTTTTAACTGTACAACCGTTTCCTGTAAAAATGAAGTTTGTTCAGGCAGGGGTACTTTGGGGTACTTTTTTTACTTGAATACTATAATATAGACTTCCAATTATCTAATAGTGTAAAAATGTCTATGTTCTAATATGTTCCTCGTAAGATGCAGGCTTTAAAATATAAAAAAATGCTAAATTTTAAGCTATGTTTTAAATTTTTTTTCCTAAATTACTATAACAATTAACAGTTACTTAGTGTTATACGAAATGAAGCACATACCTTTATTAATGTGTACCATATTTATTAATGCGCAATAATCCACTGTTAAGTCACAACAATTAGATAACTGTGCGCGAAAACATGAAGTAAATTAAACAAATCAATACAATTAGCAAGAACACTGCATTCACTAGCTGATATCTCAGTAATGACTTACCTTCAACCGTTCATATTAATTAAGAATACGAAGTAAGTACCCCTAATCGCATAGAGATAATTTGTTTTAACTAACTTCACAATGTCAAATTTGAATATTATCCACCTAATATCTCATAATTGATCACTGTGCGCCGTCAAGCAAAATTATCGCGGTTTTGCGAGTTGCGTGCGAGTTGAGCCCTTTACATTGCGCGGTACAATTTGCAATTTTTTGTAACACCAAAAAATAAAAATCATTTCCCAGCAATATTTTTTTTGAAATATGTCTTATTTTGATGTATAGAATACGTGGTTTTCGTTTGACTGCTCATGTCTTTTACACCCAGTATAACTCTTTATAGGTAACCAAGATCTTCCAACTGTTATTTTAATAAACCAAATAAGTTCTCGAACAAGGATTCGTTCTCAGCATTCGATATATGATTCGATAAAACGATTTTAAGTCATTTCACATTAGGTAAGTACCTATACGATATTATACTTTGGATTAATAACTTTAATATTATAACTTTGGATAGAAAAATAGTAGCACTTCTTAAATCAAGTAAGTTAAAAATAAAACCTAGATCTCTACTACGGCCTCTATTACTACCAAGGTACTAGATACTTAAAACTGAAACTGTCCTCTTGTTTTTATAAGTCTCATCATCATAAGTCTTTATAATTTGACTCACTGCTGGGACACAAGGCCTCTCCTTGTCACCGAAGGAGGTTTAGGCAGTAGTCCACCGCGCTTGCACAATGCGGATTGGTGGACGGAGTATAAGGTGATCAATACCCCTTTGCTGATCCATTACTCGCCCTCTACGACTCCCATTGGAGGATATGGGGTGATGCTATTCTACTCTGCCGGCATCACACGGCTGATAACTCATTGTTTACCTCAGACCAATAAAAAATTGGTCTGAGTTGTTTACCTAAGAGTTTTAGAAAGACATTTAATGTTATAGAATGCGCTAAAATTCACCCAAAAATGAAAAATGTGATATATGCACATATATGTATACTTAATATCATTATTGCATTTGCAAATTTTTAAATACAGAAACCCATGCGACTTGCTTTCGCACTCATGGTCGGGACACTATATGTCATCATAAAGACGAGAAATACGTTTTTCCAATGCCATAGATATTATTGATGACTGCAAATAAAAAATATAGTTACATTTTTTTTCACTTAATTCATTATTTCTGTTATTAAAACTGGTACAAATTCTACATAATTGACTATCTGATATTCCATGAAAACAATCATGTTAACAACATAACCAATAAATTCACTAAACTTTCTAGACGGGACTTTCGGTCCCGGCGGCCAAATCAATCTACGCCCGGGATCCGTCACTTTATCGTAGATAATTATTACAACAAAATCACTTCCTCAAAAATAAGTAATTCGTGTTTTAAAACATATGACGGGGATTTACTTAGTAAGATTAAAATTTATTAAAGACATTTAATACTTTTGAATATCTTAACCTGCAGACGTCTTTTGCGTGTACCTACGTATGTTGGATGACTCATGACAGTTTAGCTATGAGTAATATTATAAATCCTATTACCTATCTTCTAAGATATTCAATAAAATGATATAGTGTAAGTGATGTAAGAAACATTTAACTAAATTCAAAATTGAACTCGTAATTCGATAACAAATAAAATCATATCGGTCAAAGATGTTAGGATCTACTTACCTACCTAAATTTAGAAAAATAATTGCGAGGATTTGTCTTGATTAATTGTCTTGATTTCATATAAGTATTAATTTGATATACCTACTTAATGCAATTAATTAATCATCGTTTCAGTAGAATCCCGAAAAGTTCTCGGCACGTTTTCATAAGATCTTTAGGTAGGTACCTACTCTGATAAAAAATTATCAGTATGGAAGTGCGGAAAGACCAAAGTGTAAAACATATTATGGAAAAGTTTACACGTGCAGTGAAATCTTTTCCCTATTTTTTACATTTTGGTCATCATAAAATAGAAAAAAAAGTTACTTATAATAGCTAATTTAAAATGGGGGAAAACAGGATACCTAAATAAATAGCAGCGGATATTAATAATTAGGTAATTAAATATGTATCTATAGCTTAGACTGACGGGAAGAGATGTTCGCTTAAGGCCGTCCACATTGTAGGAGGTAGATATTCGTGTTGCGTTGTAAATGATCTATACCCAGCTTAACCATGTTTAAAATGAAATATGCAAAGACATTCAATTTTACATACAGATCTAATATTCCCGCATTTCCAACCATGCAAAAACGTCGTGCATTTCCTTAGGGATGGAAACGCGACCCAATATCAGACAGAAAGGCAGATAAGGCAATTTTACAAACATATTCCAACATGGCCCATAATGCCAGATGTGACTTTGTGTAACCAAATGTTACCTAAAACTCTGCTCAACCCCTTATGGGATTTTGAGCGTGATTGTATGTATGTATGTATGTTTAATGTCGACGAACAAAATTGCATTACGATGCTACGGGATTGCGAAGCATGTACGAGTAGGTACCTACGTCCGTCATTGCGAATCTGTACTCTATGCACGTCACCGCGATAGATTTTTACTGCGATACTTCGATGCACGTTAACCACGTTAACTTGCCAGTGCCCATAGTGTGTAAGTTTTTCGTCTAAAAAACGTTACTTAGTTGTGTTAAGAGCTCAATTTGTATGGGAATAATAATTTCCGCTCCTTTCCGCTAGGGGCGCTATTCACTTTTCCTATACAAATCGAGCTCTTAACGCAACTACATAGTTGCGTATTTTAAACGAAAAAAACCTTACACTACGCGTACAGTACTCACCTAATTTACATTTAAGTCACACTTTTCCGAACGATAACATGTTTTAATAGGCTTAATAAATAATCAAAATTGCTCACTCAGACCAATAAAAAAGTCTTTTATTGGTCTGAGATTGCACAATGAACAAAATAATGTATATTTCGTAACGATTTAAACCTCTTTGTCTGAGATTTAAACAGTACATATTAATCAATCATAATAAAAGTATAATAGGCAATGAATCAACTTAACAAAATGCAAAATTATAACAAAAAAGGTTAACAAAAACATAAGTAATTTTAAAACAAAATTTAAACAAAGTTGAATCTCGATAACGATAAAGTCTACTTACTAGAAAAATTCTCATTGAAATCCCATATTAGTCCATTGAGAAAATGAATCATTTTACGATTTGTATTAAGTACTTACATACCTAAGTATATTATTATTACGCATCATCGCATCACACGCATCCACCGACTCGCAGCAGTCCAGCAAAAAAAATCCTTAAATCCTTAAAATAATAATTACTCTAAGTCATAAATAAAATTCTTTAAATGTATTTAAGGAAGTTTATCCTTGTTCAACGACAAACAATTCTGATAGAAGCGCCATATAAAAGTCTACACACTAATGAACCTACTAAGGACTGTTATACTTAATACCAATAATTGAAACCCCGAATCACTATACCTCTAAAGAACATTATTCCTAATATTTGTAGCCCGAATGCACGCTATAACAAACTGAAATAAGACTGATTATTCGGTATGAAAAAAACGTTGCTAAGGAAAACAGTAATAGAATAATAATTGCAGTAATCAAAATGTCCGGCCGTAAAGACAAGCCAAATCATAATGCTTGATTGATTGTTACGAATTATCCCAAAACTTGTAGGTATCTACCATTCGATTTAACCTCAAAAGAAGAGGCGCCTCTGTTAAGATTGATGATTACAATGTTATGATTAATTAGATATAGGGAACTAAGAACTTGAATTGCACTGAGTGATCATATCAGAAATGATGAGATCCGCAGGAGAACTAAGGTCACCGACATAGCCCAAAGAATTGCGAACCTTAAGTGGCAGTGGGCAGGGCACATTGCGAGGAGGACAGACGGCCGTTGGGGCGAAAACATGCTCGAGTGGCGCCCACGTACCGGGAAACGCAGCGTTGGTAGACCTCCCACAAGGTGGAGTGACGATATGGTAAAGGTCGCGGGAAGGCGCTGGATGCGGGCAGCGCAGGACGGACCGGTTTGGAGATCCTTAGGGGAGGCCTATGTCCAACAGTGGGCGTCTCTCGGCTGAAATCATGATGATAATGATGATGACATCTTTGACAGATGACACAGCCTAAAAAGAGTGCTTGGAAACAAAGGAAACAAAGGACATATTTATCGCCAATAATATTATATTATAATAGAAGCTGATATGTTATCGTAGAAGCAGCGCGCATAGTGTAGACTCGAAAACGTCCTAATTAGAACGTCTTGCTATCAGTATATTGGCGAGTGAGCGCAGTCACGAGCAGGCCGCGCCGTGGTACTTGTGTCCACTTTGTGTCCTTTGCCAATATTTATTCGTGTGTGTTTGGGAAGTTACAGTCCACGTTATTCTATAAGTAAATGTTATTATTTGCACAATAAAACATTTTTGACAGTTTTAGATTTTGCGGCACAGATTTTAACGCAATTTACTATGAACGTAACATACCTGTAGTTTATAATATTATTGATTGCCTCAGATTACTTTAGCTACGTCTGTTCCTGAATAATATTTTGGTTAAAATAATGTATACAGCAGATTGTATGCGCTTTTCATTTTGTATTTACTTACCGGCTTCACTCCGTTTTGCTCCGTGCGTTGTTTAGAAATCTGAGTAATTGCATAAAAAATTACTCAATTTACTTTCCCATCAAGTTTCTTTTCAAATTTTATGTCTCGAAGAAATATATTCAATACGCCCATGTCAGCCTTAATCACATCCTCAGATCATATAAGCAAAGATCACATCAAGGCATTCGCGCCGCCTCCCTCCCCCTACCTCTCCTTCATCAATCATACGGAAATTTACAGCCGGGGACTGTCTGCATCATACTCGTACTTTGAATCACACAAATTACCAACAATGAATACAAGTAAAACTCTCAAAGAAGAACGGATATTTGCACGTTATAGGTACATATATTATTTTCCCCTACTTCAAATTCATAATTGATCATTCTAACATCTCTTGGAAAATATGTTCACCGTATAAACGTGAATTGTTTATTTAAACTTTCTGGGAACTTGTGTACAACTAGGATATAAGTTCGTTGCGACGGGTGGCAATAGAAAATGTAAACATTTCTCCAAGTCGCTGTGACTACGAAGTTTTTTACCATTATTTAGTCGAAACATTCTGTAATCTCAGACTAAATAAAAAAGTACTCTTCTACTGGGTCTGTAATAATATCAGTAGTTCCATCCACTCAATGGTCCCTTCATCTGAACCGTGCACTGTACCTCGGTGACGTTGATATACCGTCCCAGTTTTTGTCTCAGGGGTCCTCACTCGCATTGTCACTTTCTTTGCTTAATGAGGATAAATCTCTTCTTAATCTGGTCTTAGTATGACGAAGTTAGTCCCAGATGAAAAAGTTTTCAAATCTGTTACAATAGAGGAGAACTTTTGAATGACTGCGACTGAATTGATGCACCTTGCAAGTATTTTATCGAAAAAAAAATCGCGTCGATCTTGCAGTGTTTACGACAATATAATGAGAGATAGTGAGAGTACTTCTTACTTCTTGTATGTCACTTTGTTTTTAGCTCCTGGGCTCAATTATATATGATGTGATTGAAACAGTGTTTTGATAGCAATCGCTTTTCCAATTCATCAATCCACAAAATAACAGTCAACACTTTCTACAATATTAAATCATGTTAATGTAGATATGTATTGTAAACAATCTTTGTATAAATAATTCAGAAGTTTTTCTTTTAACCAGTGTAGTTACGTCCCGTTCAAGAATATGATTACCCCTTCACAAATGGGTAATCCCATATCGTAAAAGTTGACAGAGCTAGTTTCTGACCCCGTGTAGACCAAGGTTCACGCTTCTATTCTAGATTTCCATATTATTGTTGTTTATCTTCTTGTTTGAAATGACGCCACGATGCCTAACTATGTAACTAATATATGGTTCATTATTTACGTTGATGTACGACACGTCTGTGAACTATCCATCTATCAGCTGCTCCTGCAGGTGATAGTTATCTGATATCCCGCATTGCCGCGTGAACTCTTACCATATATATTTAATGGATACATACGATCATTCTCGTAATCCCAATACGGGTTGGGCAGAGCCTTAATTAACATAAAGCCACAACTGACTGTATGGGCCATGCAGTGCGTCCAAATAGTGACAGGTTGCCAGTCTGTCGCCTAAATAAAAGGAGCACCAAACCCAAAAAGTAAAAATCCTACAGTAAACACTTCTACTTTACTACTACGATTACTAGGTGACAGGCCTGCATGTAAGGTCGTCTGGGTAGTACCACAGCCTTTCCTATTTCAGCCGTGAAACAGTTTGCTGTGTTTCGGATTGACGGGAAAGGTAGCCAGTGTAATTACTGGGCATGGAAAACATTTCATCTTAGGCCTGAGGGTGACAACGCACCTGCTGGCCCGCCTTGTTATTGCAGGTGTAATAGACGAGGTATCCACCATCAGCTTGTTTGTGTTCTAGTATTCTAAAAAAAACAAAAGCCAACTACCAGGACAGGAGATATTACATTACACTCAAATATACATAAACCATAATCCACATGCGCAGCGGTGATAGACTAACAATACTGACATAACGATTATTGTATCCATGGAGACATGTTTACAAGTTAAATATGTAATTAATATACATAGCGTATAATTTGTGACTCACGCTCAGCATCATCAGACGGGCTGACATGATGATGGACACAAAAAACTGGGAGTGCCGTCTTACACAGCGGAAAAGGAATGTTTAGTAATAAACTCTTATATTTATTGTACAGGCGAGAATCTTAATAATTTAATTATTTCGCACTTACTTCTTTGTTATTTTTTTCTAATCCATGTTATTTTACGATAATCTCTTCTTCTTCATCCTTACTTCATTCGTTCCTAATTTATTAACTGTCGGTGCAATATGGCTTTGTCTTCTATTCTCCTCCTTCGTCATTATCTCATCACTTATTCCTTTTTCATTCATATCATTCTTAGCACAATCCTTTCATTTCTTCTCCGGACGGAAAGTTTAACAGCAAGTGGTGTTTTGCGATGGTATTGATAAGTTTCCATGCCACGATGATGTGAGTCTGTAAATCGTCATAATATTTTAAAAATTGGGTTAAAATTACTTTTATGACAATAAATCCTTAATAAATTATAATAATAACATAATACAATAAAATACGGTTATACCAATTAAAGATCTTGTGCTATGGAAAACGTAAAACGTACAAAATTATTAAGTATTTCTAATTAATACTAGAAAAAATACACTGAATAAAATCGAGCTGCCTCAGGCGGGAAACGAACCCAGCATCTTCCGCAATCCGGGCGACTGCGTTAAACCACTACGCTACCGAGGCACTGCTTTTAGCTGTCGAAATTTGTCAGTGCTTGGTCCTTATGTTTTTGTGGTAAACATTGTTTCATCAAATCTTTTAAATTTGCACTTCTAAGATCCTAACGAAATGTTTTTGCAAATATTGAAACTACCTTACATTATGGATTTTTTTTGCGTTTACAAACGCGGCACGCAGGTCGATTTTTTTCAGTGTATTTTTTCTAGTAAGTATTAAAAATATTTACGCCTTTGTAAATGCAAAAATATTCCATATTTCTAATTACTCAAACTCAAATAAAGAACGATTGTTTAAGCCGTTGGTTATTATGAGTAACCAAATGTTACTCGTAGGTACCTAAAGCTGCTTAACCCTGGGTTTATGAGCGTGCTATATGTGCCTATGTATGTTTAAGCTATTCGTCACACAAACACTTAATTGTCCCTACCAAGAAACAAACCTGGACCACTTGGTGTGCAGGCAGCATTACATAGATAATATTACCGTGGCATTACTGACCTGACCACTCCACAAAAAGAGTATAAATATGTAATGTTATATACTGGGTGTAAAAGACATGAGCAGTCAAACGAAAACCACGTATTCTATACATCAAAATAAGACATATTTCAAAAAAAATATTGTTGGGAAATGATTTTTATTTTTTGGTGTTACAAAAAATTGCAAATTGTACCGCGCAATGTAAAGGGCTCAACTCGCACGCAACTCGCAAAACCGCGATAATTTTGCTTGACGGCGGCCCCGTTCGTTAGTGTCCGTGCGCATCGAGTGAGCTACATTGAACGCTAACGTTTTGAAGCCATTTTTTGTTATGAAATACTAAAAAAAATGATAATGTTTCTTTGGACAATAATTAAGAAATAAAGTATAGAATACGTTTTCATAAAAAAATGAAAAAAAAAATTTTGACTTTGACCTTCAATAAAATCGTAACTATCAATTTCCCAGGTATAGTCTATAGGAAGAAAAATGTTATGACGGTGAGCAGAATACATGGTTCTCGTTTGACTGCTCATGTCTTTTACACCCTGTATAGCAACGGATTTCCGTTGCTATATAATCACTATTTTCGCGAGGACTCAAACTGAAACAAGTAAGTGTATTCTTTTCATCTAGCATGTGAATAGCATTTTTGCAACATAGATAAGTGAACCTACTTATACTTACTGGGTATAGGCACGGAAGGTAAAAAAAGCTCTAGTCGTGTAAGGTACCTACCTATCTAACCTAAATGCAGTAACAAGTGATGCTGAACATTTATGTTACTGTACTTACATAGATAAAAAATACCTACCTATGTAGGTAATATTAGGCATGTAGTGCAGTGGCGCAATAGTTATTTATTATACAAGAGTGGAAAGTTCCTTTTTAACCGCGTGCTCGATTTGGATGACCGAGCAAGCGAAGGATTCTAAAGTTGAATCACGAGCGCAGCGAGTGATTCTAAATTAGAATCCTGAGCGTCAGCGAGGGAAACAAACGAGCACAAGGTGAAAAATCTTTCCACTCGAGTGCAATACGTAACTTTTCATCCCACCTCAGCGAGGAAATGACAAAATAATCTTCATTCTAATCATAAATTTGGCACCATAGAGGTTACATTAAATAGGTTTAATGACGTTTTGAATTTACAATTATATTGAGTACTCATTATATGTGATGTTCTAAATTCAAATCTACTTTGCCGCTCAAGCGAATAAAATAGAATTTTCCAGCCAGATTTCGAAGCGCAAAATTACACTTTCCGAGGTGGTGGGATGAAAAATATTTTTGCCAATGAGTGCATTTTTACTTTCTCGTATACGTAGTATAGAGGAAGTCTTGTAATCGTAAAAAAATTCGACCTCGAGATTTTGACGGACTTACACGTTTTGGACCTCCCTGACTACAAAAATATTTTTTTTGGAATTATGTCTGTGTGTGTCTGTGTGTCTGTATGTCTGTGTGTCTGTGCGTTAGCACGATAACTCGAGCATGCTTTAACTTATTGCAACCAAATTTAATAAGCGTGTATGACATCAAAATATAAGGTTTATCAACTTTTGAACCGTCGATCACGAAAGTTAAGCAACCAAGTGCGCGGTCGGTACTCGGATGAGTGACCAAAAATTTTTAAAATAAACCTTGTAATTCGTATTTTATAGTTAAAGGAAGTAGGTAGGTACTGTTAGACGAAACTTCACTACCACGCTTACTGTCTAACTAGTCTGTGGAATAAGTGATTTGGTGGTAGCTCTAACTAGTCTGTGGTGGTAATTTTATAATCTATTCAGGGAGATCAGATTTGGTTGCGATAGTTTGTTACTTTGTTTTTAAAAATATTGTATTAAATAAAGAGTTCAGAATTAATTATTTTGGTTGTTTGTATCAGATATCAGAAGTGAAATCGATTCCACGTGCATTTATAAATGTTTCAGTAAAGTTCGTAAAAAAAAAAAAACGGTGTATTACGACACCTTTCTTGTTGTCGTTCCAAGAACTTTGGTTAGACTTTAAGTTATAACTCTAGAAACAAAGACCTAAGTAATGGTGTTATGTTTTTTTTTTGTGTGTTCATGGACTCGTTGAAAGTGATTAAAACTATTTTAATAACTTATTCTTTGGTAGTGTTTTAACTTACATTATTTCAAGTGTTTTCAATAATTCTCATTAAATTAAGTTTAAGTTTTAAGATAATTGTGACAGTAGTGCTCAAATCAGATTGTGACTGAACTGACGTTGACGTGCAAGAGTAGCTGTCTCTCTTGTGATGCATTGTGGACTTGGTGAGCATATTCGATGTTGTTAACAATTTTGTAAAAGTGAAAGGACACTATTAATAATAAGTAATTAAACTGTTAATTTAATATTTGTATAAAAATATTCTGATTAATTTTGTTGATTTTAAAGAAATTTAATTAAAATGGGTCGTCATAAGAGAAGACATCCATCAGTTAGTAGCAGTAGCTCAAGTTCAGGAAGTGAACGAAATAAAACAAAAAAATACAGACAGGAGTTGAAAAGAAACAATAGTCGAATTGAGGCTCTAGAAGATCTTGTCCGTAAATTGAGAAAGACACAGCGCAATCAAAAAGAAGGCTCATTAGAAATTGTAGACCACCCTGCACCTACTGTTCGTTATGTGGGTCGCAATGATTTTATCCCAGATTTTGATCCCCAAAAATCTTCCATCTCAATAGAACATTGGATTCGAAATTTGGAAGGGATAGCGAAGATGCACCAATGGGACGAACGCACCTTAATTTGTAATTGTACTTCAAAGCTGCATGGCTATGCTAAAAGTTGGTATGAGAGGCAAACATCATATGAACTCAGTTGGAATGAATGGAAAGAAAATTTGATAAAAGCGTTTCCTTTTACTAAAAACAAACTTGCTCAGATTAGAGAACTTGTTAATAGAATAAAGTTACCCACTGAAAACCCTATAGAGTTCTATTATAATAAACTCGGTATTGGCATGTCTTGTCAACTAGATGATGACATTATTACTCAAGCTATTATAGGAACACTAGGTGATAAGCTTCTAGAAGTTGGAGCGTTGTCTGCGGGTTGTCAAGACACAACTTCATTGCTCAAATATTTGGCAAGTTTTATGAACTCAGACAACAGCGGTGAAATAACAAAAACAGCAACACTAAAACCTAGCACTAGTAGGGTGTTGAAATGTTTTCAATGTGGCAGGGAAGGCCATAAAGCCTATGCATGTCCCCGTACGAGAAAACCGAGTGATGATTACAAGAAGTGTTCCTTTTGTAGTAAACGTGGACATGTTGTAGAAAACTGTTTTAAAAAGAAAAATAATGAAAAGTATTGCTCCTTTTGCAAAATAAAGGGGCACACATTGGAAGAGTGTCGACGCCGACCTTTTCAAGATAAAACTATCAAGAAAGTCCAGTCAGTAAGTTCTAACTCATCAGATAAAAAATATTTTAAGACAGTGCTTATTAACGATTCACCAGCAAATGCATATATAGATTTTGGCAGTTCATGCAACATCATTAAACAAAGTGTGTGTGAAAAGTTGAAATTGGAGACTTCTGTCAATAATAGTATCGTGATTAAGGGATATGGTGATGCTTTAACATTACCAAAAGGAGTAGCTACAGCATTTCTAACTGTTGATGGTGTTAAGAAAGAGACTGAATTTTATGTTGTATCTGATGAAGTACAAGATTTTGATATTTTGGTAGGTCAACCATACACAGAAGCTTCAAACATTGTGGTTATAAAAACTTCTACACAACTTAATGTATTTGACAAAGAAATGGCACTTGGACTTACAGAGCTATGTGAAAAATTAGACAAGGTGTGCTTGTACCCTAATACTGCAGTAAGTTTAGAACCTGGGATTAACAAAATTTTTGTAAGAACTAAACCTACCGCTAGTGGTATCTTAAGAGTAAGACAGAGTGAACAAAGACAACCTAGATGTGAGAAGGATATCCTGGGTGAAGAAGTTGAAAGTGAAAATGGTCTGGCTATAATAAAACTTGTTAATATGACTAGCGAAGTGATAGATTTAGAAAGAGAAGAATGTATTGCTCGAGCTGATCTAATAGAACCCTGCGGTAATAATAATAAGCTTAATATAGGAACACAGTTATCAAATAAGCAAATGACTATTCTTGAGTCTTTACTAGAAGAATATAAGAGTTGTTTCTCAGGTGATGGTATGGAGCTTGGGAACTGCAATATTGAAATGACAATTAAACTAACAGAGGATAAAATAATCAATTATAAACCATACAGGATATCATTTCATGAGCGAGATATAGTTAGGAATATTGTTAAAGATTTATTGCAAGCAGGGATCATTGAACCATCCACATCACCATATGCAAGTCCTGTGATCTTGGTTAAGAAGAAGGAAGGGGGCCACCGCATGTGTGTGGACTACAGAGCACTGAACAAAATCACAGAAAAAGAGAGGTACCCCTTACCCGTTATTCAAGATTTATTGGACAGATTAGTGGACAAATCAGTGTTTTGCTGTCTGGATTTAGCAAATGGCTATCATCAGATAAAAATAGCAGCACCTTCCAGACCACTTACCGGATTTGTAACACCCGACGGCCATTATCAGTATCGTATGATGAGTTTCGGACTATGTAACGCACCAGCAGTCTTCCAAAGAGCTATGAACGAGATATTGGCTCCTGTTATTCACGACTGTGCTGAGGTATACATAGATGATGTGATTCTCTGGGGTGACAGTATAGAAGACTGTTTAGCTAATCTGAGAAAGGTACTTAAGTTGATAGAGACCGCAGGCGTAAAATTAAAACGGAATAAATGTTCATTTCTTAGTGAAAAAGTTGAATATCTGGGTCACTTGATTTCTGGAGGTGAAATTCGTCCGGCACCACATAAATTAAGTGCGGTAGCAGACTTCAAGACTCCTCAAAACGTTCACGAAGTCAGGCAGTTCTTGGGACTTGCGAGCTATTTTCGTAAATTTATTAAAGGTTTCGCGACTATAGCTAGACCTCTTACGCTGTTAACGAAAAAGGACACTGCTTGGAGTTGGGGATCTGATCAAAAGGATGCTATGGATAAGTTGAAGGTTTTATTAACATCTGATCCGGTTCTTACGATTTATAGTCCAAAACGTAAAATACAAATACATACCGATGCTTCTAAAGTAGGACTTGGTGGCGTACTCCTTCAATGTCAAGAAAATGGTGAGTGGAAAGTCGTTGCATATGCTAGCAGACAAACAACTGCAACTGAGGCTAAATATCACAGCTTTGAGCTTGAGGCGCTTGCTGTTGTCTTTAGTGTTTTAAAATTTAAAGTGTACATTTCGGGATTCAAATTTAGTGTCATTACGGACTGTTCAGCATTAAGATTAGCATGGTCTAAACGAGACTTGTCGCCACGTATCGCACGGTGGTGGCTTGACCTCCAAGAGTTCGATTTTGACGTAGAGCATAGACCAGGGACATCGATGTCACATGTCGATGCCCTGAGCCGAAATCCGGTACTTATACATCACATTGAAGAGAAGGAATTAATCAATGCATTACAAGACGAGGATGATAACATTCAAGATTTAATTGAGAATTTGAAATTAGAGATTGACGCTAAGAAAAACAAGAAAGATGGGTTGGCTAAGAATTTTAAGTTGGTGAATGGGTTACTATGTAGAGTTACTGATGGTGGAGCCAGACCAGTGCTGCCTAAGAGGGCTAAGTTACACATTATGAAAATTTATCATGACGATAATGGCCATTTAGGGCTTGAGAAGTGCATGGAAGCAATACAAGCTAAGTACTGGTTTCCAAAACTCAGGAAGAGTGTGGAGAAATATGTTAGAAGCTGTATAGGCTGCCAATTTACTAAAAAGCCTACTGGTAAGCAGCCAGGATTCATGCATCCCATTCCCAGAGTATCTATACCTTTTGACACCGTACATGTGGATCATTTGGGCCCTTTTTGTAAAAGTAATGGGAAGACCTATATTTTCGCGGTTATAGACGGGTTTACAAAATTTGTATGGCTTGAGGCTGTTGCTAGTGCGAATGCCAAGGGCGCAATAACAGCCCTAAGCAAGTTGAGTCAAGTGTTTGGCTACCCGATACGAATAGTGAGCGATAGGGGTACTGCTTTCACTGGAAAGGATTTTAATGAGTACTGCGCCAAACAAGGCATCAAGCATGTGCTGAATGCGGTAGCCTCGCCTCGAGCTAATGGGCAGGTTGAGCGTTTGAATCGCACGATTTTAAGCTCTCTCACCGCTTCTATGGGCAATGAGCAAAAAGGATGGGACGCCCACATTCCCAAAGTGCAATTGGGAATAAATTCAACGATTAGTCAAGGTACCGGCAAGTCTCCTCTAGAGCTGCTGTGTGGATTGAGACCGCGTCTAGCTGGCGAACTCCAAGGTTCAGTCTACACAAATGATTTAGTAAAACTAAGGGCGGATGCGGCAACGTCAATTATTATGAATGCGTCCAAAATGAAAGAGCGCTATGATAAAGGTCGACGTCAACCTAAGCCGATAGCAGTTGGTTCACTAGTGATGGTAGAGAGGAAAATTATGAGGCATGGTATAACTAGCGGGAAGTTGGTACCGCGATTCGCAGGTCCATACAAGGTTACTGCAGTATTGCCTAATGACCGATATGAGGTTACTTCAGCCGAGAGGGGCAAGAGAGCTTATAAAAATATAGTGGCTCGTGATAAGTTGAAGTTGTGGTATGCCAGAGGTAATAGCTCATCTGATGACGATGATATAGTTGGTGCTTGACTATATGCAAGTTTAATGGTTAGAATATAATATATATGACAAATATAAAAATTAGTAGTATTCTCTTATTCACGAATGCCGTAAGGGGCTCATATTCACGAATGCCGTAAGGGGCTCATATTCACGAATGCCGTGAGGGGCTCATATTCACGAATGCCGTAAGGGGCTCATATTCAGGAATGCCGTCAGGGGCTCATATTCCTGAATGCCGTGAGGGGCTCATATTCATGGACGCCGTTAGGGGCTCACATTCATTTATGCCGTGAGGGGCTCATATTCATGAATGCCGTGAGGGGCACATATTCATGGTTGCCGGGAGGGGCATATGGAGACAACTGAAATATGCATATGCGATAAATTCACACAGTCGATTGTGATTGCCGATGGGGGCTTAATGGTTAATGCTCATTTTCAATGTTTGGGTATTATTAACATTGCCGTTCGGGGCTCCAATTCATTATAGCGCCGTCGTCGGGGGCTGAAGCTGCGAAAGTCAATCTGATGTACCTGGAATGCACTGGGAAGAAGTACCCTTCGGGGACGAAGGATTTCAGGATGGCCGAACTGTTAGACGAAACTTCACTACCACGCTTACTGTCTAACTAGTCTGTGGAATAAGTGATTTGGTGGTAGCTCTAACTAGTCTGTGGTGGTAATTTTATAATCTATTCAGGGAGATCAGATTTGGTTGCGATAGTTTGTTACTTTGTTTTTAAAAATATTGTATTAAATAAAGAGTTCAGAATTAATTATTTTGGTTGTTTGTATCAGTACATACATAGGTAGGTAAATAATTTATTGGTCATGAACTCATCTCAGATTTTTAGGATTTTAGGTATTTTTTCATACTAAAATCTGTGAGAAGGGTATACATATACATACATACATGCCATAATACGGGCTTTTGGTCTGCAAGTCGGTTTTTAAATAGGTACAATCATGAAACTATAAATATATATATGGAAAGTAAGCGTCTGGACAAGAAATACATTGAATAGTCCATATTGTAATATTTAGTGTGATGTTTGTACACTATTCGTCGCGTCGCCCGCCAGAAGGCGCTGCTGTGGCGCGATAAAGAAACCAAACACTAAGCGGGTGAAGCCGCGGGCGGCCGCTAGTTTATTTATAAACTTGGGTACCTATTTTCCTACCTTCATTTTACCGTCAAAAAACTTCCTTAATCATACATAGGTACGTATGCAGTATAAAGAGTGACAAAATGAAGATATTGCACCAAAAATCTCATAATACAACTTAGTTAATAGGGTATTTCCTAGTAGGTAATAGGTACCCCAAAGCTTACAATATCTAATTATACAGGGTATAAAAGACATGAGGCCTTAGTATGAGTTTTGATAGTTTTCGAGCTCGATCAAACGTATCGTCTTTCTTCATACATTGCCCACTGTCTCTGATAGTTTACGCTAGAGGCGCTAGTAGGCAATGTATGAAAAGAGACGATACGTTTGATCGAGCTCGAAAACTAACAAACTCGTACTAAGGCCTATGAACAGTCAAACGAGAACCATGTATTCTGCTCACCATCATAACATTTTTCTTCCTTTAGACTATACCTGGGAAATTGATAGTTACGATTTTATTGAAGGTCAAAGTCATAATTTTTTTTTTAATTTTTTTATGAAAACGTATTCTATACGTTATTTCTTTATTATTGTTTAAAGAAACATTATCATTTTTTTTAGTATTTCATACCAAAAAATGGCCTCAAAACTTTAGCGTTCAATGTAGCTCACTCGATGCGCACGGAGACCAACGAGCGGGGCCGCCGTCTGGCAAAATTATCGCGGTTTTGCGAGTTGCGTGCGAGTTGAGCCCTTTACATTGCGCGGTACAATTTGCAATTTTTTTTAACACCAAAAAATAAAAATCATTTCCCAGCAATATTTTTTTTGAAATATCTCTTATTTTGATGTGTAGAATACATGGTTCTCGTTTGACTGTTCATGTCTTTTACACCCAGTATATTATCTTACTTAGATCTAAATGGTCTTCACAAAAAATCCAACGGTCTTAGGGTCAATTGGATCTGCCCGTTTCATAACATTCATCCACATTTTACGAATTTTCGCATCCAATGGCACTTGAAAAAATAGTTTTGTAGGCGTTTTAATGGTTGAATTTGTACACATAGGTACTACACAATATTATTATATGGCATAATGTTGATTAACACCTGACAACCACATAAAATTAAAGACAAGCGCGCGCACCAGTTGCACAGAGCTAAAGAAGTACGCGGCCGCGAGTACCACTGCCCGTTCTGTCGATTTGTGACGTCATCAACTTTCGGCGACTCGTTTTAAAAATCCGGACGGCGCGGCAACTTTGAACGCTTATATCTCGGTCACTTTTTAAGATATCAAAAAAATAAAAACACTGTTGTATTTGTCTAGTGACCTATATTCTGGGTATATCGTTAACAAAAATCGATGGTCAGATTAATTCGATAGAGCCGGCTGCACGCACGAAAAAACATGACGCATGCGGCGTTACCATGTAAGGCCGGCAAAACAAATTAAATTAATTTTTTCTTTTGAAAAATGCTACCATTCCATCAGTATTTTCTTAAGACGTTGTCACGTTCAACTATCGTCAGTAAACCGACTTTACAGACCAACCAATTTTTTTGATATATTTTTGGTTTTTATATGATTATTATTTTTGGTAGTTTTTTGATGTCTAGTTTCGTTTTTGTTTGCTTTCTTGTCACTTAGCTTTTTATTCGTCCTTGTAACGGTTGATTATTTTTAATGTGATTTTGCTTTATAAAACTCACCGAAGCTGAGAACGTGTTTTCATTGCAACAACCAGCACCTCCTATTCGTACTTTCTCTTACAAGTACCACACATAAACCTTAATCCACATGCGCAGCGGTGATAATAGACTAACAATACTGACATAACGATTATTGTATCCATGGAGACATGTTTACAAGTTAAATATGTAATTAATATACATAGCGTATAATTTGTGACTCACGCTCAGCATCATCAGACGGGCTGACATGATGATGAACACAAAAAACTGGGAGTGCCGTCTTACACAGCGTCAAAGGAATGTTTAGTAATAAACTCTTATATTTATTGTACAGGCGTGATTCTTAATAATTTAATTATTTCGCACTTACTTCTTTGTTATTTTTTTCTAATCCATGTTATTTTACGATAATCTCTTCTTGTTCATCCTTACTTCATTCGTTCCCAATTTATTAACTGTCGGTGCAATATGGCTTTGTCTTCCATTCTCCTCCTTCGTCATTATCTCATCACTTATTCCTTTTTCATTCATATCATTCTTAGCACAATCCTTTCATTTCTTCTCCGGACGGAAAGTTTAACAGCAAGTGGTGTTTTGCGATGGTATTGATAAGTTTCCATGCCACGATGATGTGAGTCTGTAAATCGTCATAATATTTTAAAAATTGGGTTAAAAATAAGTAATTACTTTTATGACAATAAATCCTTAATAAATTATAATAATAACATAATATAATAAAATACGGTTATACCAATTAAAGATCTTGTGCTATGGAAAACGTAAAACGTACAAAATTATTAAGTATTTCTAATTAATACTAAAAAAAATCGACATGCCTCAGGTGGGAAACGAACCCAGCGTCTTCCGCAATCCGGGCGACTGCGTTAAACCACTACGCCACCGAGGCACTGCTTTTCGCTGTCGAAATTTGTCAGTGCTTGGTCCTTATGTTTTTATGGTAAACATTGTTTCATCAAATCTTTTAAATTTGCACTTCTAAGATCCGAACGAAATGTTTTTGCAAATATTGAAACTACCTTACATTATGGATTTTTTTTGCGTTTACAAACGCGGCACGCAGGTCGATTTTTTTCAGTGTATTTTTTCTAGTAAGTATTAAAAATATTTACGCCTTTGTAAATGCAAAAATATTCCATATTTCTAATTACTCAAACTCAAATAAAGAACGATTGTTTAAGCCGTTGGTTATTATGAGTAACCAAATGTTACTCGTAGGTACCTAAAGCTCTGCTCAACCCTGGGTTTATGAGCGTGCTATATGTGCCTATGTATGTTTAAGCTATTCTTCACACAAACACTTAATTGTCCCTACCAAGAAACAAACCTGGACCACTTGGTGTGCAGGCAGCATTACTGACCTGTACCCGTAGTGTAAGTTTTTTAGTTTAAAAAACGCAACTACTTTAGTAGCGTTAAGAGCTCAATTTGTATAGGAAACGCGAACAACGCCCCTAGCGGAGAGAAACGCAAATCATGTTTCCCATACAAATTGAGCACTTAACGCAACTACAATCGGTGCGTTTTGTATACTAAAAAACTTACACTACGGGTACTGACCACTCCACAAAAACAGTATCGAAATATGTAATGTTATATATGTGGAAAAATTATAATGTATTTTAGGGACAGTATTATAACAAAGTACATAATAGGTACACACTATCATACAATGTAATTCTTAATAATTAATTAGTAGGTCATGTAGGTAACTCGATAGTCAGAATAAACATGAAGTTATGAGAGGAAAAATACTGTTTCACTAGAACCCACGGAAAAACCTCTTGTTTATTATTTAGAAATTCAATAACATCATCAAAAAGTAGGTCAATGAAATGTTTAAAAATTGGGGTCGAGGGGTTTTCTACTAAATCAAATAGAAAGCATCCTGTCATAAGTATTGAGACGGGACTTGTACATGACAGAATTTATTTTCTTTCTTTTCGTTTTCAAATTAAAATGGCACAATTTTCCAACATTTCAAATCATCCAACAGACCACCGCTGGACGTACCCTAGTAGCATTTACCGTTGGGGTGTCTTTGCCAACGGTTGATATTAAGTTGGGAGGTGATAGTGGGTCTGCCACTGCCAACAAAGCTCCACCCGTGGACCGTGTAGAGCTAGTGTTGTTTTTCCCACAAACCTTTAACGGCGGGCCTAGTAGCTCTACGGTGGATTTACCAACGAGGATTTCTTTCAGTAGGTAGTAAACGAGGTTTTCTTTTAGAGGTAGGGCTAACTGATGTACTTATATCTTACAAGAATATATTATTAAAAATGCTCTTAGTTTTATTAAATAAATTTAATTCTACATAGGAAATTATGCTTTCAATGTAACCTTTTATTTGATGGCAATCGTTTACAAGATTGCTGATATTATTAAAAATGCAATGGGCCAACGATATATCAACAACGTAATATTTTTCACAAATTATTAACGGTGGGCCACTAACCTGAACAGGTGGCAGGCCACGAAGATTTTGTGTAATTGCCCACAAAGGTATAAAATTCTTTAGTTTCTTTTATGATAGGTAGGGCCACTAATATTAGTGGCCCTACCTATCATAAAAGAAACTAAAGAATTTATTTTACGTTCTTACCGATAAAAAACGATGTGGAGCTTATGTATCTTATATAATAACCTCGACACAATTTACGTGGAGCATCTACCCAATTTATTTGTTGTATATTTGATAAAAATGGAAATAATTTTTGTGGCAGATAAGCATAAGCATGGCAGTAAACTGTCACCGAAGCCTAATAAAGACGCTCCAACACTCTCTGCAATCCTCTTATACCTACCCCGTGTAGCTCTGGCAACCTTACTCACTTACAGAAACACAACACCGCAATAATTAAAATGGTAGGATTGACTGGGAATACCTATATCTATTTTGATAAAGCTCACCTTTGTACATAGGTACATGTTTTTTCTTACACTATTTTTTTCTATTTATTTTGCTGTAAGTAACAATATTTTGTTGTAAACACAGCAGTTTACCAGATGACAAATGTCATAAAAGAAAGGAGGATAGATTTAATAACATAATATATAATAATGGTTTTTCCGACTTTTGAAAGTCATCTTTGTTTCAAACTATTTGTTCCTCAATAATTATGTCAACTCTGCAATGTACCTAGTTAGACAAAGGTAAAATAGGTGATTTTCTCTTACCATAAGTACCTAATTGGGTTTTGACGGGAATATAGGTACCTACCTAACAGGGGAGTACACAAGCAAACTATAAGTACCTAGAAAATTACTGTAATTTACAATAATAATAATAATGTTTACCACACCAATGGAGTGCCTATTATTTAAATGGGTATTTTCCCGAGGTTGAGTAAAGTTATTGTTCAAACCCTAAACAGTTAATGTAAAAGGAAAATTCCACGCTAAAAGTAAATGTCTAACCTAAATTAAGTATCATTAAGAACATGTGCTTTGGATAGGTAAAATCATTTAGATTTTTATAAACAAAATTTTTATTTTTCAGTTTTTACTTTTGAAGGCGGTTTTTTAAATAATTTATTGTTTGCTGGAAAGTATCTTGAGATCTTTTAGACACACAAGTGATAAGATTACGATATCATCGATGTCAATTAAATTGGCATTATTAGGAATGAATTACAAAACTCAGATGTCGATCAAATTTTAATAGTACCACGTGACAATCATCAGCTTCCAAAGGTTGAAAGAATCTTCAAAATCGGTACACCCATTAAAGAGTTATGAGGTAACAAACATAAAAAACGTACAGTCGAATTGATAACCTCTTCCTTTTTTCGAAGTCGGTTAAAAAGGGAATAGGTGGGAGAATTTATAGTTTTTTATAACTATACGATGTGACACACAAACCTTTGGCCACGGTCACCATATCCGAAGTTCGAACCTCGTCTTTTCTAACTAAATTGCAAATTCGTTCCCGTCGAACGCATAGAGCTACGTCCTCAGTCACTTCAAAGAATGTCGGATAAATCCGTTTTCCTTCAACTTTGAAATCTGGATAAACCTAAAAAAGTAAACACTGGCGTGCTATATTAATACGTACGTACACACAATAAAGTCTCATTTCGCATTAGTATTAACAGTCATAGCATAGAAAGTAAACACATGAGAATTATAGTGGAGAAAACACATCGTAAAATTATTTAAAGCTACAGCCGTCATATTTTACGCAAAGTATTTGGCACAGTGTGATGTAGTTCGAATAGTTATTTACTGAGTTTATTTAAGATCAAAAACTCTGGGAATAACATTGAAATTTCTGGGAAATTATGTAAAGCGTTATAACCAGCGGGTGACCAATTCTTTAAGTCGCCGTACAGGACATATTAAATTGAGTTATCTTATTCTATCATGATAATTAAATATAATTATATTAATAAAATTTATGTATAAATTGCTGAAAAAATAATATTACAAAGCTTAAGAGTTTGTTTGTTAGAACGCGCTCTCAGGAACTAGTGATTCAAATTGAAACATTATTTTTGTGTTGGATAGTTAATTTTTTGAGGAAAGCTATAATAAGCTAAGTATAATCACTAATAGGTAATTTTATAATTTAGGGGCCATACCGATTTTGCTAGTTTTTTACTGACTTCAAAAAAGCAGGAGATTCTGAATTCGACTGTGTTTTTATGTGTTTCATCATAACTTTTTACTGGGTGCACCAATTTTGAAGATTTTTTTTACATTTGGAAGCTAGTGCTTGTCATGTGCTCACATTTAAATTTGAGCTATATCTGACGATTTTGAGATATCTCTAATAATGCGTATTTAATTGACTTCGAACGATACCATATCGTTGTCAATTTATTACTTGTTTGTCTAAAAATTCTCGAAATAGTTTCCTGACTATAATTACAACATTAAAATGAACAAAAAAAATTTAAGTAAAAAAAATCGCCTACAAAACTAAAAACGGAGAAAAAAAATACTTATTTAAGAAAATCTAAATGTTTTCTTGAGATCAGTGCCAACCTCAATATTTGGAATAAGCGTAGTCATATCTTTGGGACCGACCTCAAAAAAACCATTTATAAGTAGATTTTTAAAAACATAATATTTTCATTTCTCCGTTTTTAGTTTTGAAAGCAATCGTCAAAAAATCCGACCTCGAGATTTTGACGGATTTACACGTTTGGAACCTCCCTGAGTCCAAAAATACCGTTTTTGCAATTATTTCTGTGTGTGTGTCTTATTGAATATGCATATACGACATCAAAATATAAGGTTTCTATTAACTTTTGAGTCGTTTCCGGTATACGAGAAAGTCTTTTGACCCCCTTTGTCCGTCGTAAATCGTCTTACGTAAATAGTTTTCGCAAGATGAACCACGTTTCCCAACAACGCACCACAAGCCAGCTTGCACCTATCTCCTGCCCACCCGCCGCTAGCCGTGTGGTTAGAAACACTGATCACCACGGATATGAGTTCTAGCCGAACTTTATCAACAGCCGGTCCTACTAGCTTCCCTTCGGGATCGATCGTAGTAAAGGTGTGAAGGGAGCCGTCCACAGAAATAATAATAAAGAGGATATTTCTGTGGAGCGGTCTGTTCAGAACTATACCGACAAATATAATTCAAGCTTGCCAAGAAAACGTCTGGGAAAAGGACCACCGCCCGACGCCCTATAGAAGAGATGAAGACTGGATGATGATAATGGATGACTGAAAACCAGTGCTGTATTACGATTGTGGTGAATCACAGCAACGTGCTGAGTGTGTACTTACTTACCTCCTTTCATAGGCTGCAACGTTTGATGGTACTACTGCTCTGTTTATGGCAGTCAGTGTATTGTTATATCCTATACTATCCGATTCTATCCGCCTTTATAACTCGACCCACTGCTGGGACAAAAGGCCTCTCCTTGTCATCGAAGGAGGTTTAGGCAGTAGTCCATCACGCTTGCCCAATGCGGATTGGTGGATGGAGGATAAGGTGATCAATACCCCTTCGCTGATCCATTAGTCGCCTTCTGCCGGCATCACATGGCTGATTTATTATTATAGTTTGTTTTGTTTTACTTGTATAGGTATAATAATGATAAACGAGTTTCCTTCCTTTGATTGAAGCGATCGAAAATGCACAGCATTTTCCGTTTGGAACTTCCGAATAATAGTTAAGTTATACAAAAACACTCATCTATTAAAATGCAATGTTGGGTAAAGATTTCAAATCGTCCATCAACCACATTCCTTGATTTCCGGTTACAAACATACGGAAACTGGGTTTTTTATTTATATAAAGACTGTGCTGGATCTGTGTTGATGACCGCCTTCACCACAGAACATACATAACATAAATTCCTAGTAGCACAAAACTTGATGGGTTTTGATTTTTTTTTCATCACTTTCCCGCTCGTCATAGACTTTGTATCGGGGTAGGTATTACCCAAATGTAGCTGGGATAAATTAGTAACTTCCGTATGTTCCTCTGTAGCGCCTAAATTATTCAACCAAATTTTGATGATTAGGTGTTAATCGATTCGTTATTACGATCCGGGACCGGGTAACTTAGGCTAACTTTTAACCGACTTTAAAAGGAGTCGATTTTACCTTGTAAATATTTCATTCCTTTCTTTTTTCCGTAGTCGGGTTACTGTTTTAAACTTTTTGCTTGTTTACTATCAACTATGGTTTTAGAAAGCTAAACCACATATTGACCAGTAATGATGTGTTTAAATCATTAGCAAATTGTAAGTTGTGGAGTTTCTTTTAGTGTTTCTTCTCCCACGGCATGAAATAAAATAATTGCTGTAGGGTTTTTTATGATTTAAAAGAACCTACATATTAAAGTACATAATTTTGATTTTGATTTCATTTTGGGGGTCAAGCAACATAAAATATACTTATTGAATTTAAATATCGGACTGTAAATAATGACATAATAGAAAATTTTATTCCGTGGCATGCGTCTGTCCTTTTGCCTCGCTAATTTCGGAAATGACTGAATGGATTTGAATGCAATTTTAACTGATACCTTCCGATACTACCACGAAATCTTCGAGAAAAGAGCGTAAAAGGAAGGAGTTCCATTTGCGATTCCTCTGGTATTGCTGATGATTTCCACGGGCAGCGGTGATCACTTGTCGGTTCGTTTGTCCCCTTTTCCATTAGTGATGATTTCCTCTACGAAAATCAGCAAGTATTTCCCTCTGTTTAAAATTGGCCTTAACTATATGGGAACTGGCAGAAATAAAACATTTCCAATTCGGAATCTGATTGGATCTATTACTATTATGTTATTTACAGTTATCTACATTTTAGCAGTTAATAGGTAGGTATTTGCTTATTTAATTTGTGCTGCGCAATAAATAAAGTAATATAGTCAAAGAGGTAACTATGATTTGATTTTGATTTGACATACTCGTAATTATTCAAAACGCAATTCTGACGAAACGACTTAATTAATTTGCGTCCTCATTTAGACATTAAGGAAGGTGCTCTCACAAAGTACAGTAATTTCCATTTAACGACACGTGTTTTTAAGGTCAATCATCCGTGCATTCTGTCCTATTTTTTACAGACGAAGTAAACAACGTAAATGTATCATTAGCATCGAGTAGGTAAGACGTTTCGGTTTTCCCAGCGCTATCAAAATGTGTTGATAAACAAAGCGATTTAGTTTGCGGGCCGTTTTCCTCGTTCAGTGGTGTGAGGCTCCCAGCTGGCACGGACCGCTTCCAGCGATCACGCCTAGCGTGTGGTGTGCTAGTTATCCTCAGAATTCTGACTAATGGTCCCCCCTCTCCCTGAGCTCTCCCCTGATAGCTCTGCTGTAGACAGGGCCTGACGTAGGGGGGGGGGGGTAGGGGGGGACAATAGGACATTTGTCCAGAGCGGCAAAAACGAGAAATAAAATTTTTCTCATACTTATTTGTTGTTGTGTTAGTAGTCTAGTTTTGAATCTCCGGATTTTATATCCTAGGTTGGGGCTTTTGGCTTTTGTCCAGAGCGAAATGGCTAGATCGGGCCCTGTGTAGATAGGTTTTTAGTGTTAAAAAACGTAATTAGCGCCCCTTCTCATACAAATTGAGCTCATAACGTACCTAACTTAAATAGTTAATTACACTAAGGTTACTGCATTTCAATGACATCAATCTTTACTTATTAAAATTAGTTTCTTTTTTCTGTTTTTATTTGCCTACCTATTATACATTACAGTTACATTAGGTTGTGTGTGAAGTCGACCAACTCGCACTTAGCCAGCGAGCGTGGTTGACTAAGCCCTTTTGCCCCTAATGTAACTGTTTAGGATTTTGTTAATAATGAGAGTAAAGTCTTTATATAATTAAACTGGCTTTTATTTTAACATAAAGTGCACACAACTTTTTACATTTTACCAGAGAACACACTACAGAGTAGAGAGAGTAATATTATACGAGATAATACAGAGTATACAAACGATATGGATACAACAATTACTATATCCAACAGTAACAGCCTCTCGTTGTTGTTTGTGGTAGTACTTTCAAAATTGCATGAATAGCGGCTTTTTCGAAATCAACCACTAATTCAATTAGTTTCCAACCTGGTATTTGCGATTTCACCAAACGAAACAGCGTGGTGTAAATATTTTCATTTTTACCAATTAAGAGGGCATAAACCATGGGTATATGTATATGTTCGTCTTTAGATTAGAACTACCCATATCGCCGTGGATGACATATAATTGTTAGATTGGTTTGACACAACACTCAAATGTTCCGTCTGCGAACACAATCTTCATTTCACCCTTAGAATGGTCTAAGATTTCACCCATTCTTTTTCGTGCTTCTTGGGTTGCAAATTCTATAATGCGTTCGTTCGTCACCATCTTGGTCATCAAATAATAAAAAATATTGGTAGTTAGCGGGAACTTCTACCTCTCGAACGTTTTCAAAAGTTGTTTTTAACACTCCATGAGCTTTGTTCCTTGCGTTTTGTAGAGACCAGACTTAGTTTTGGGAAATACTGGCAACTCTGTTACTAACTTACTAGATGCAAACCCTTATTTTGTAAAGATGTTAATGTTTCTTCGTATAATGTTGGCATTGGTTTACCATTTAAAGATTTTGCTTGTTTTTTACAGTAGTGAATATCTACTCTCTTTGGTAATATTTTTTGTGTCACTTGGTGCGCATCTACTCGCACTTAGTACGTTATTTTACTATTGTTTGATTTAGTATTTTTTCATGACCGTAACATCGACGCGCTGTTACACGACGTCACATAATAGCTGAATCTCGTGTTTCTCCTCTCTTATAAAACTGATGTCCTTTGTATAGTAAAATACGTCCGCCGCAATTTGAAGACATAACTTAATTCACAATTAGAAAACTCTTCATTATAAGACTCTGGATCCGGATGCATCGTGGATGCGTTCATGCAGATTTTAAAACAAAACACCATGCTGTTTACAGTCGCGTAGAAAGAGGTCAACTGATAAGAACTACTTTGACCTTAGTGTGCAAATCACTACTACTAGCAATGATATTATTATAAAAAGAGGACGTCAAGTAAAACAGTTCCTGTGGGGTAAGTATCAAGCAAGCCGACCACAAAACAGACTATAGACCAAAACTGTTTTGCAGTGACACCAAATAATTTGGGATAGGAAGAACAAGACGAAAATCATGATATAACACAATTGAATAGTTCCGTCACGATAACAAGTAACCATTGCTAATTCAGAGTAGGTATAGGTACCTAATATCGAGTTATCCTGTATGACGTCAAGCACCTACAACGTTACATGCACTGTCATGTGCATAACAAGCTTTGCACTTCCTAACGTATTTATAGGCACGTATCAAGGTTGAAATTAGAATACCCAATGGAAGCTTTTGAGTACACCTACCTACGTTCACGCCCCTAAACGCACTTAAATCGTACCTAAAATATAAATAACTTATTAGGTACAGAACGTTACTCAGCATCAGTGTTTCTGGTACCTATGAATTTATAATTAATAGGCATCGCTCTAAGTTAAAGTTTTTGTATGCTATTGGTAGCCAGAAAAACATGATCCACCTAATAGTCTTTCCCTCCCCGCGCTGTCAACCTTTACCTCATTCACTATTTCGTGGAACTTCACAACCTTACTCACCGACAGAAACATTACACTAGGAAAATGTAGTGTTATTAGTTACGAGTTGGGTATAAGTACCAACTCAGACAGACATAAGTATAAGTATAACACGGGTTGTTAGGTCTCAGGTCTTAGGTGGTAGGTAGGGTTACCATTTAGAAATTTGAAAAGTCCTGACAAAATGCCTGACAGTTCAAAAAAGTCCGGACATTTTAATCACAAAATGCAAACATCAGCACATCGGTACGCACTTCGTAAAAGTAGTATGGACATGGTAGGTAACAGTCGCTTTTATATGAGTGGTTAATAAAGATTAAATAACTTACTTATGAAAGTTTTATAACTCGTATTCCATCTAAAACAAAAAGTCCGAACAAACTAGAAGGCCGGACAAAGTCCGGACAGAACCGGACTAATCCGGAGGAATGGTAACCCTAGTGGTAGGGCTTTTGACGATTTAAAAGTACTTAGCAAAGTCCATTTAAATAAAAAGATTTTTCATTTCATTTCAGGGTTAAGAATAGATAGGTATCTTCAATCAAAAGATTATATAAGGTGCTCGTCTGTTATGTATGTATGATTCTTAAATAAGTAGGTAAGTGTTATGGCTGGTTTCACAGGTGCTGTAATAAACAAAGATCTCATTACCATCACCTGTGAAACCGGCATCGGCAGTTCTTCTTCTTTTAAATTAATGGCGATGGCGACACATAAAGATTATGCATTTAGCCAATATCTATTTAGAAATTAGAAACTACGAGCCTGTTTCAGCTAGTAATGCAGCAGGAAAGGAAGTACTTGTATTTTCCAGTTCACATTTATTTCACAAACGAGATAAAAAATGGCGTCATTATATTACTTTGAAATAAAGCTCCCTCCAATTAGCTGGAATGTTCATTAGAGTGTTACGGTGCATTTACAGGGCACCTCTAGGAGTCACAAGTCATAACTCGGAGGCGTTCGCTTTTCGCTTTGGCCCCGGTCCAATAGAAAAACCGATGACTCTGTGACGCAGCGCTTTCTGCGCTCGAAACCGCAGGGCCGCATTACGTGTTCGTAACAGCAGCAATAATTTGGAAAATCACACTTGTGTAGTCCCCGTCACGAATATGATTACAATTAGTCGTATTGGGCGTCGTGAAAGTGGACTGAGGATGTTTAGGAAGTGCGCCAAGCAGAATTCCCAAGGACTGGTGTTGCGCAGACGGCGGACACACAACTACCTATGCCCAAAGCTTGGTGGTAACTTTTGCACAGACGCTAAAATAATGGGACCAGGTTGTGTTATACAAGAAGACTTGATATTTTGATATTTTTCCTGTACCTAGAAGTCATGCAACGATTTAATAAGGTCACGGTGTTTTCTTTAGAAATATTTGCATAAGCACTACGTATTTCACAGGAAAGTTCTTTGGTTTTTCGTAATAGGCACCAGGGTTGTTGCTGATGCAGGTTTTACTATGCCAATATCGGCGGATGCTGATGCTCTACAGTAGAACATAATATCCTTAGTTTACAATGCCCTTTTCAATAGAGGATTCCTGTTATTTTACACTACGCACATCCCATTGACGCACATCACACAATATTCACTAGCGTCTAACCAAATTGTGTTGACAAAGTAATCGATTAAAGAAACAAGTAACGGCTTTTTTGTAACTGTCTATGTTTACTATAGCTCTTATAAAGGGAATCAAAAGGAGCAAAACGGGAGAAAGAAAAAGAGGATTTCACTGACAACAAGAAAATAAACAATAGGTATAATTACTTTTCAAAAATACATCAAAGTCAAAAAAAGCATATATCAAAAACAAACAATATAAGAAAGGCCCAATTATCAGTTGAGGCTGATGAAAATGCTAATGTTAAAAACAATGCTGATAATCCGCGGATGCTGTTATGCTAATACTGATATTCGCAACAACCCTCATAGGTACAGCGTAAAAACTTATAAGGTCTTTTAAATCAAAGAATATTAAAAAGTTATGCCATGTAAATTCGTAAAATAGTAGTACCTACTCAATATTCAATAGTTTATTGCATTTTATAGGTGCCATAGGTATTAAAGTGGGTGTTAATTATAAATAGGAGTCACTATGGACCCTTGAATACTTGTAATTAATATTAATAACTTACAATATGGTCATTGTCTGTGTGAGTATTACCTATAATAATTATTATTATTATATAGATTAATTTCATTATTATTACTATTTTAATTTTTATTAATAATTAGATATTTTGATTAATAATGATCAATATAATATTTAAAATATTGCATTATTTTAAATATAAATATTGATCATTATTTAAAGTCGTGTAGAGTTGTTTAAATATACACATAATTTTCTGTTTTATCAACTGAATATGAGTAAATTGATACTTCAATCTATTTTGAAAAAAAAACATCAATTAAGTATGTTAAATTTAAAGATTTAAGAAAATTATTATTAGTGGAAACTTATTCCACTAATAATAATTTTCTTAAATTACATTTGGCCGAAACGTTCAATGTTTAGTAAATCTTTGATAAATATCGAACAGTGTTTTATTATTTCGTTAATTGCATTATTAATTAAGTTGTTTCTTACATAAAAATAGCAGAAAGTCGGTTAATTACCGGATAAAATTTTAAATTAGGCTTTAAAGTCATATTTTTTACAACCGTTTGGTTTTTCCTTTCCTTTCAATTGAAATTATGAAAAGCATTTCATAATCTTAATCTGTCTTAATGGACATTTGACTATGGCATTGAAAGACAAAATTCTGCGAAGCGTGTACGACGGCCGGGTTCCCTAAATCCGGCCCAGGGCCCGGTGGAGAGCGGCTCGCTTGCCAACTGATTCATGGAGTATGGAGCCGTCTCATTGTCTGCTATGACATTTTGCTCATTGTGTTGGACTGTAGATGCTACATCGCTTTAACCCGAGGTCCTTGATGCCTACAACTGGCGATAGATATATAATACTCGTACCTACTAAAATTTTGAAGTAATTATTTTTATCACCAATTATTTTTATCATCAGACCAATTTATTGGTCTGAGATAGATAATATACCAGCGATCCAGCACTATAGCACTCGAATGGTAAAATAATTTTTGAAATCGGTCCAGTATTTGTTGAGTTTATTCTTTACAAACATACAAATATTTCATCTTTATAATATTAGTACAGATTATACTTAGATACGATGACTTCCAAAACCATAAAATGTGTCTGGTTGCTCTATGTTCACTTCCCGGAGTCAGGAGTGCTGGCGCGCCACGCTTTTTTTACGTCATCATCAGACCATCAACCACAAAATTGCATCCGTGTTGATTTTCTGCAGTAAAGAAAATGTGTTATCTTTCTTGATGCACACGCATCCTTATTAAAGATCTATAAAAATAAAGGTGCAATAAAATGTATAGCACATGCAGTTAATTAATCAATTAATAAAGCTATTAAGATAACTGTTAAGATTATATTAATCAGAAAAACAGTTTTATCCAGTCTGGATATAATAGGGTACTTATCAAATTTATCTCAACTATTTCATTTCATGCATCGTTAAGATAATTATGTAAGTATAATCTTTATGTTATAATTAGATAATATATTATAATTTACTTTCATTTTATGAACATTTGGGTCTGTGGCTATCAATCAACCACCATTACCTAGCGTAGATAGATATGATATCTACTTACTATGAGAATTTATGCTTTGTTGACAGTGGTTGACACCAAGAAGCGTCGGTGGCGTAGTGGCGTAGTGCGTAAGGGCGTTGTCTCCCACCCGGAGGCACCGGTTCCCATGTGTTTTCAAATTTTGAATTCATATAAACGTTTAATCGACGCTTTTACGGTGAAGGAAAACATCGTGAGGAAACCTGCACACACCTATGAAGAAAGTTTTAGCTTGTGTGTAAAGTCGACCAACCCGCACTTGGCCAGCGTGGTTGACTAAGGCCTAATCGCCCCTAATGTGGGATAAGCTCGAGCCCCTCGGTGGGGACATTATATGAGCTGTTGATGTTCAGTTCGACAGACGTCGCTCACATCAACAGCTCATATAATCCCAAGTAGCACAAGTAGCAGTTTAACATATCACTTTTGGTGTAAATTGGAACATTTAGCTTTAATAACAACTTATTAAGGTTCAACCGTGATCTTTAACCTGTGAATTACACTTTAATCGTTATAATAGCATTATATAAGTAATAATGGATACTCTTGTTACGGTATTTGAGTAGGAAATGCTGTCAAAAATGCTTTTTTGCAGCATTTAGCATTTTTATATTGCATTGGCTGCTTAAGAGAATTTTAATGGTATAAAAATATGATAATTGCTGTATGCAGGTGTCGTGTTACACCCTAAAAATGCTGGTATTAACAGTTCCTTAGTGAACTATGGTATAAATTTACAATGAATATTTGGTATAAATTTACAATGATGTAATTCCAAAAGTGGCATATCGGTTTACCTAAGTTCTGTTACGCAGCATTTATGGAGCGCCATTTTATTATTACTTATCACCATTAAATATATTGTTTTCTATGATTTGTTTATAATTAATGCGCTTTATTTATGCTAACTATATACCTACTGCCAATAATAATAATAATAAATCATAATTTATGCCATTAAAAATTAAACAGAAATAAAATATATGTTTTACGGACATTTTTGTTATATATTTATAATCAAAAATGTAATATATACGAAGCGCTTAAAAATTTATTAGAAATTGATATATAGATTCACAGAAAACTCGCGTCCCCAATTGATTTCACGATATTAACGTGATAAACACTTACTCACATTGTAATTTTTCATTTTTATAATGTATTAAATTTGTTGGTGTACAATAAAGTGTAAATAAATAAATAAATAAACACTAACCAAAATATATATAGGTAGTATAATTCCACTATACTTTGACGCCATTAACAGTTCACAGACACCGCAGAATATTTAAAGACGAATGTCAAAATACTGCACCAAAAATTGAAAACGGCGTTATCGAAAACTTAAAGATGCTTAAGATGACCGCGGAGAGCGTATTTTTAGTGCCTTCGCTGCTTAAGAGGTAACATGTGTCCTATTAAACATCTGAAACACAGCTTAGTGAACCATAATAACTCCAATATAATGCTACTATAATGCCGTTATAACGAAATGTGACCTAAATGTGAACTACAGGCTGTATAATTTGTGCCCATTTAAGAGTTATAAAGGCTGAGAATGCGCTATAAACACTTTTATAACACCATCATAAACAGCTTTTAGTATCTAGGTATATCATAAGGCAGCCGCTGTACAGCCTTAATGTGCTACTTGGGATGTCCCCACCAAGGGGCATTAGGGGCGATTAGGCCTTAGTCAACCACGCTGGCCAAGTGCGGGTTGGTCGACTTCACACACAACCTAAGAATTTCTTCATATGTGTGTGCAGGTTTCCTCACGATATTTTTCCTTCGCCGTAAAAGCGTCGATTAAACGTACATATGAATTAAAAATTTGAAAACACATTGGTACGTGGCGAGGATCGAACCAGTGCCTCCCGGGTGGGAGACGAGGCTCTTACGCACTACGCCAGCGACGCTTCTTAGGACGTCGCTCACCATGAATTTAATCAACGAAGAAAGTTCCGATGAAAAATACGTTACACATACTTAGGTAGAGAAAAAAATACTGACCTATTATTAATAAAATAAAGACATTCTAAACCTTGGATATGTCAACACATTCAATCTCGGTAGGCAGGAGGGGCTTAGCTTTACATATTTTAGTTAGCTCAAATGGCTTTGTTTGCTAGAAACAGGATAGAGTACAGGAGAGAGAGAACGTGCAAGTCCCTACGCCGACGAATCGGGAGCCAATTTAATTGAGAGCGATACGAAGAAATATGGTCAAATTTGCGCAAGTTGAATATGAATCTGAGACACAAATTCTGCAGACGCTCCAACTTGTCAAGAAGTTCCTCGGATAGATATGCGTATGACACATCAGCATAATCAATTATAGACTGTGATTATGGTTTTTATTGGTAAAGTAGTCGTAGAATTAAAAATTTAATAATCACCCGGCCTTAACCTACACTACCTGGAATGTCTTAGTCGATTCATTATCATTTTTTATCTTTATCCGAATAGATTACTTACCTCAAACTATCACTGTAATAATTACTAATGACAGTAAACAAATTTAGATAAGATAGTAAATAATTCAACGCAGTCGAAAACTGTCGGTACATTCAATTTCCTTGTGCTTTTTGACCTTTTAATTTCTACTTACTTACCTGTATGCTTGGTATAAATAGGTATATTAGGACGTTCACGTTGATGTTCACGCACAACAGTGGCGAAATTTACAACGTTATGCATCGAAAAGAAAGCAGTCGATAATATATTATGGTCATCATTTAAGGTCATCATAGAACTAGATAGAACTCATATCATAACATCCGAAACTAATAATAAGAACGTCACATTACACCATCCCCACAAAATATTTGCAGCATATTGGATTTTCCTCGGTGCATTTTTGTATCCAATATTCTCCTTGTCATAAATATATAAGTACGAAGTATTTGATATAACTTTTCAGAGGAATGTGATTCATTTATTTTCGCATGATCAGTTACTGCAATCGGAATATCCCCTATAAGAATAGTTTTTTGGCGATCCTGTAGCATTGTTGCCAAATATTTTAAGCTTCTTTGACACACAATTATGCATGTATTTTAAATATTAACCTTCCTATTGAAGCACTCTATCTATTGCTGAAAACGGCATTGGAATTGGTAGCGTACCAATTTTATGTTCGCGCAATTCAGTCTAAGTAGATATTAACATAATATACTTTATTAACTACCTACCATAAAACAAACACACACGGTAGTTTAAAAGTTCTAAGCGCAAATACAAAAAAGGGACAACATTTTTCATACCATGTAAAGATAAAATATAGGTAAATATGTCGCGTGGAAATGACTGTAAAGAATAAACCAAACTGCAGCACTATTGAATTTTATTTCTAATTTTATTTGGTATGACTTGAAACCCCCCGTTTTTCCCGTCTCAGCAATTATCATGAAGGTTTTTATAGTTTTGGTTACACATAGAGTCCCATCTGCTCATAATGATTTCAAGTAATTAACGACCAGAAACCGGATTAGCCACTTGGAAACCAAATAGTTCTCTCCTGCAGACGGAAGACCTTTAAAGCAAAATTAAAGCAGTTGTAGGTAGGGTCATTGCGCCTGTTTGCCGACCGCTTCCCCTTTTCGTCCATTTAACCGCCCTCCTTGATATAACGCCAAAAAATAGCAAAACGGTTATACATAGGTCCTTAAAATATTTATGTATTACGACCTGAATAACTTCACAGTAAGTACATGCCTACACCCTACACGTTCACTGGAACGCGGCCATTAACTAGGATTAAGCTATGCAGTTTATGGTACCCGGCGAAAGAGTGAAAATGTGTCAAATATTGCAGAAAAAATAGTGACGTGCCGGAACTTACGCAGTAAATAAAAAATAGTTCTATTGTGTTTCTTGGTTTGTTGACTGTTTATACATAAAGCTTGCTATAAATATAGTGTGGACGAATAGTTAATTATTCTAATTTACAATAATTAATATATAAAACGAAGTGGACGAGAAAGGGTACGCCCTTTTTATTAGAAAGTCCTAATCTCGACCGGGTGGTCTATAACAGGCCCGCCCATGTCAATTAGGTTCTGTCTGATATACGAAAATGCATGTATATAAACTAAATTTTATTTAGCAATATGAACTTTATGTGTACAAATATTTACGATGGCCAATTTTCGTCCGCTTATTAGCTTTAATAAAGTATAAACCTAATACGTTGAAATGGCCTATGGTCGGAAATCGGGCATAAAGTACAATACGTCCCAGTTTTCGACATACTCTGTTACAACAAACTAAAAGTGATTATTTTATGATACCTGCAACTAAATGTTACAATATTATTAAATGAAATAATATTAAAACAATTGAATGAAAAGATATTTGTCGGCCAATTTCAGTCCGCTTATTAGATTTAATAAAGTATATATGAAAGACATTTAAATGGCAGGCGGTCGAAAATTCGACATAAAGTAAAAAATCCCAGTTTTCGACATACTTTGTTATTTAAGAATAAATTAAAGTGATTATTTTATGATAGTGTAATAAAATTTTACCATATTGTTTTTTCAAATAATATTCAAACAGTTGAATGAATGGGCCTTACAATGTCTTATAATGGGTCTGATAAGAAGGCTCAAGGTCACCCAAAGGGCAATGGAGAGTGCTATGCTCGGAGTTTCTCTGCGTGATCATATCAGAAATGATGAGGTCCGCAGGAGAACCAAGGTCACCGACATAGCCCAAAGAATTGCGAACCTTAAGTGGCAGTGGGCAGGGCACATTGCGAGGAGGACTGACGGCCATTGGGGTGGAAAGAAAAATTGATCTAGTAAAGGTCGCGGGAAGCCGCTGGATGCGGTCAGCGCAGGACCGACCGGTTAGGAGATCCTTGGGGGATGCCTACTAAAGTCTCTCGGCTGATATGATGATGATGAATGAAAAAATATGCAAGTTTGACATCATATTTTAGGGGTTAAAAAGGCAAAACGGACTAACGGGTTGTTTTCGGCCAATTTTCTTTAAATTTGTAATATTATGATAAATAATAGTAATGACCTCATTATTTGAATAGTGATTGGTCTTATTTTTTATGGTAAATGGTTGGCAGACAAGCATACGTCCTGCCTGGTGGGAAGCAGAAAATGTAGCCTTAGATGCTTGCAACAGTGATCTGACACTCGCGCGCTGGCAACCCTTATCCCTTCCCCGTGAAGCTCTAGCGACCTTACTTACCAACAGAAATACAACACCACAAAAAATTTTTTTTGACTGTGAGCTTTTGTAATGGGGAGGTAGGTACTACCTAGAATTTGCAGCCTGAACTTGGGCTGCAAATTCTAGCGGCTAGTCTGTTGTGCCCTACCTCTACTCTATATACGGCAATATTTCGTTCCGATCTTAGAAGGTCAATCTTTTTCAGTGTATATTTTCTAGTTTTAAAAAATATTTACGCGTTTGTAAACGCAAAAATTATTACATATTATTATTAATTTATTTTAAAAATATGTTTTATAGAAATGTCGTGATTGTGATGTAGAAAATTATGATATTTATGTTGAATAAGACTATGTCTTGTTATATAATTCGTTGTCTTTTTATAAGTTTTATAAATATTAATTGATTTGTCTGTATTATGAGATTCATATCATGTAAGTAAGTGTGTGAGTAAAGATATAAAAACAAAATTTAAATTAAGAGAAATGCCTAATTAAGTAATACGAAAACTAATTCTGATCACTTGTATTTTTTTTTTTAATTAGATAACTATTAACAACTTTTTGTAACGAAGACTGATTTTTAGACTACAGTTATTATCTTGATTATAATTTCATTTTAAAACATATTTTTATTCATGAAATCCATACTCAATTGATGCGGTCGAAAATAGGACAAGTGGTGGACGAAAACTGAACTTTGCGGTCGGAAACTGGTAATATTGGCATTTTATTACTTATTTTAAAATATTAAAAACAACATGACTGTCGCCACTAACACCTTCGCAATAATTATAAATAGACTAATATAGGAATTCATTTCAGTAGTTATTTTATAAAATTATAATAAAGAAATATTTTAATTTTATTTTGAAAATTGATAACTCCACTAAGTGGACGATAACAGGCGTAATGACCCTATATGGGGTCAGTATAGCATGCAATACCTCAAAATTGAGGATAAATATGGTGAGAGAGACATTCTACGTACTAGGGATTTATTACATTTTAAAAATTAACACTTATCCTACGTGTTTGGTATATTTTACGCGAAATGTGACTGCGTCTATGTCCTGTTTCTATCCTTATTGGAAGGTATCGTAAAATGGCTCAATAAAAAAACCACTCCACGTTGTAATCACGAAGTGATAAAATACAAACTACCTACCTGCCTACAATTTCTTTGAATACAACCATTATATTCTCAGTCCCATTACTGGAAGCAAGAAGCAAGAGCAAAATCTTGAAGTAAATAAGAGACCATTTTCGAGGAAAAAGTTAATTAATCATTGGCATATACCTATTGATGACACATTAGTAGCGCACCACTAGCCCGGATTTGCATAATATGATTATAATTATTTTCCCTATGCATAGTGTTTAATTTGAAGTTATTTTTAATTTATAATTTCATGAGTCACAAAATATTTCCGACTGAGGTTGCTATTTCCGTTTCGTCATGATTTTTTCCCATTTTAATCAGTTCCTGGTACAGAGAGGGGTTTTTGTACTATTTGTTGAATTTGGCTCGTATCCCCCGCGACAACTAATCTGTGGTTTGTTGAAAAAATACACATACTTACTATGTAAGTAATTAACTAGCATCAATACGTAAAAATGATTTAAATACAGATCTTTTGAATTTTTTTTACTTTAGTATAGAGGATGTCTTGTAATCGTAAAAAAAATCGACCTCGAGATTTTGACGGATTTACACGTTTTGGACCACCCCGAGTCCAAATATATAGTTTTTGGAATAATGTATGTGTGTGTGTCTGTGCGATAGCACGATAACTCGAGAATGCTTTACTTAATGCAACCAAATTTAACATGCATGTACCTATGCATGTATGAAATCAAAATATAAGGTCTCTATCAACTTTTGAATCGTCGATTACAAAAGTTAAGCAACCAAGCGGTCGGTACACGGATGGGTGACCAAAATTTAACATGCATGTATGACATCTAAATATAAGGCTTCTATCAACTTTTGAGTCGTTTCCGGTATACGAGAAAGTCAAGGGCAGACCACTCCCGATTTTTTCAATAATAATAACAGTTACGTTTATGTTGAGCAGAAGAAAAATATTTATTTTATTTTTACGTCGGTAAATTGTAGTAATTTCATATAAGTACGTATCTAGTGTTCACCTTGTAACCAATTACAAATAAAAAAATAAATGATATTGCTGGTGGCTGATGAAGTGATGAACTATTGGTAAGAGCGGTGTTGTGTGAAATACATAGTTCTGGTAAATTGAATAATTCATAAACAACTTTAATAAAACATTTTTGGCAAAAAAATACGAAAACCGACTTCAAGACGTACAAATTTAAACTAAAAAGTAAGAAATAAATAATATTTTTATTAGTTGAAAAGAGCGTCATAGAAAACTAAGGAAAGTATTGATACACATTTATAATTATTTATTTATAATTCATTCTCCGATATAGTATTTGGATCCGGTGCCAGCTAGCCAAGGAGGATAGTGTCATGATAGTGTAGCCTTTGCAACAAATTTTCGAACTTCACTTAGCGGCGGATTATTTCTCATCTTTATTATGCATTCATATTATGTATGTAGTTAATGGATTAATCAAGTTCGTATCTATTAGGTAAGTTTATTTTGCTTAGACTGGCACTGACTCCAAATATATATGATGACCTCTGAAGTATGACCTTCCTAACGAAAAAAGAATCATCAAAATCGATTCATAATTGACGGAGTAAACGCGGAACATACCTACTACAAAAATAACATAAAAACAAAAACATACCTACAATCGAATAGAGAACCTCCTCTTTTTTTGAAGTCGGTTAAAAAGAAAGTCAAACCGACTTCAAAAGGTATAAAAATAAAATATTATCTATCTATTATAAAGTGTGCTAGGTATCTGTACTGTTTGAACTCGGTGCCAAGCCATGCCAATCATTCCAAAGAAAAAAAATTGGTTGTCTGTAAAGTCGGTTTACTGACGATAGTTGAACGTGACAACGTCTTAAGAAAATACTGATGGAATGGTAGCATTTTTCAAAAGAAAAATTTAATTTCATTTGTTTAATAGATTTCGCATTATAGTATGAATAAACTTGTAATAAAATCTCTTTGGCTATACTATTTGTATCTGGCTGATTTTGGTATCATTGAAAGTTTAAATTTTAAAGAACATAATTCCAAATTCAAATTAGAGAATTAGATTCAGAGCGAGGTAACGCCGCATGACGTCATGTTTTTTCGTGCGTGCAGCCGGCTCTATCGAATTATAAGACGTTGTCACGTCAAAAAAACATACAGACTAATATAGAACAACCTCCTTTTTGGAAGTCGGTTAAAAAGGTATTAGATTCCCAGTTCTTTTTGAATAATCTTTCACAATAGTACAGTAGCTACAATAACAATAATATGAAAATTAAAGACCCATTAATTTAAATTCCTACTTTAACCCTCTTGGTAACTTATACTCTAGCTAGGCTAACTACTTAAGGTTATAGTCGATTGATACCTGCAGAATAATCGCGAGAGTGACTTGACTGGCTCTTACTAGAAGAGCGTCGACCAATTTTACTACATCGGTCTATGAAGCAGTCACATAATATTATAATGCTTAACATAAATGGCAGTTCATCATTTTCCTACCCTGCTCAAATAAATTTTCGGTCACCCATCCGAGTACCGAACGCGCACTTGGCTGCTTAACTTTCGTGATCGTACATGGAACGCACGACCACGGCGCCCCATAGACCTCCTCCTTAACATAGATGGCAGTTAATAAAACGTGATTATCCTACGCTACGAAAATCTCTCAGTCGGCTTTGAAGACACGCACGGAATCAGAAGGTCCTATTCGTGATCGCCGACGCACCTAGACGTCGGCTATCCCATAGTAACAAAATTTTAATAAATCTCATTTAACAACTATTTTCCTTGACGTACGTAGAAAAACCAATTCGCGATACGATAACCAAAGGGAAATTTCGATATAAATACCGATAGCATTTGAATATGAGATTCCGATTCCCAGTGATAAGTAAACTGTTCAAATAAACGCAATTGGATACATAATTTGTGCCAATCTTTTTTCCTTCAGTCACGTGAGAATGGTATTCTCAAAACAAGGAAATTGCCTCTAAAAACACACATTTAGTAATATTTCCTAATAAATAAAGACCACGCTTGTTTTAGTTATACCTACCACAGTGTAAATGCTCGTCGGACGACTGTAAGACATCTACAGACTGTGGCTAAATGCGGAGTAGGCACCTACTTACTCTTTTGTGTAACCTGTGAGTGATTCCACTCGATTTCTTATGAATTTTCGAGAAATGAATCAAGTCATCCGACAGTTATTCAATGTTAGTCAAGTAGGTATATACCTATATTGAAAAACTGTTACGTAAAAAATAACAAATTAATTTAGATGCATTCCTTATTTTTTATAGGATTTTATTTTAATTATCATGCCATGCATGTATCAGAGAGCAATCAAATTAGAATAAAGATGGCTTAGGAAGTATGAGTCACGGAACTATAAAGCTGTTGCCACACCGAGTATGGGACGGGACGTCTTCGTCGACGGTACGTCTATCCGCGTGACGCTGACAGTTGTAATACAAGAAACCATATTAAAAAAGACACTTGTTTCTCTACTCTGTCAACATCACACCACGATGTCCCACCCGACAGAACAGCTTATCAAGAGTTCTCTGTTCTCTGCCCCTCACTCATCGTGCTATTTACGAACGTGATAACCACAGATATATCAATCTAAGGAGATCGGTTGAATCGCCGAGTTCAAAGGAAGACCAAGTGTCGCAATCAGCGGCCATAATATAACGTACACTATTCATTGCGCGCGTCTTAAGGACTTAAGAGCGGGCATAAACCAAGAAAAATATCAGAATTCACCCGCGCGTTTCACCCTTCCCCTCTTGCACATCGCAGTTCGCAGCCGCAAGGTGGCACTCGCTTCATGATTTTTCTTTTTTGTGATCGCACATAGTATACGCGAAATAACTAGATAAAATTGGCTAAGCACGAGTCGGACTATCTATCCATTACCTATACTTTGATATGTGGATTTTTAATACTTTTCGCTAATGGTAAATAAAATATAATAAATTCAAATTCAAATAATTTATTCATTGTGTGTGTTTACAAAGATATGAGGTAGGTACTTACAAGTAAAATATAGCTCAACACATGAACCCTGCAAGGTTATAACAAAGTATATAAATAAAGTTTTATTTACATCAATTATATTTTTTTTTTATAAAATCATGCTAATCGCTCAGAATAATTACCAGGTATGCACATTCTTCAAAAAAATAATTATTTGTAATTAAATCATTTATTCATAAAATATAATGTTACTTTTAGTTTTGATTATGTTAATGTCAATCTTATGTGGCATGCTCAAACCAAGTGGCATGCTATATCACATTCTTGTTATTTATGACAAGAGTTGACAAGATACCACTTTGGATTGTCCAAAGCTAAGACAATGTTCGTAAAATTGGCCATTATTCTTTATTACATTTTTCTGTGGATTTTTATCAAAATCAGTGTATTTTAACATATAAGATCTTTGGTTACATAAAAAAATATTTACATTTTATGACAGGTATATTTTTTTTGTATTATACATGCATGGAAATTTTGCAGTAAAGATCTGGTGGTCAAAGTAAAAAGTTCCTCATTCTGGGCTAAAATACAATATATTGTGGGCATAGTCGCTACACATTCACGAAGTCTCATCAATGATTCCATCATCAGCTCACCTGAAAAACCTAAAAGAATACAACTATCGGTATTTAGGTACCTCTAATACTTAAATTATCATTAACCAACTCCTAATAGTTAAGGAGTTTTACCATACATCATCAGCTCATCAACACGAGATGACAACCAGACGCAAATACTAGAATAGCTTTATAAAAAATATGAATAACCCTCTCTTTCTGTTCTTTTGCGAGGGTTGCCCTCGATTTCTCTACCTTCTCATCATCAGATCCTGGCTTGGTGAGAACGGGACTACCTCAGGAGTATACATACACTATCGAATAAAAAAAGAAATTTGAGAAACGGTCCACAAATGGCAGAGATATCGGTGAACAGATATTTACCTTCCATCATCAGCTCATAAACATGAAATGATGACTACCCGGTGCAAATAATAGAATAGGTTTAGGAAAAATATGAAAAACGTTATATATGCGTATAAAATTTGAGGGTTGCCCTCGATTTCCCTGGCTTCCCATCATCAGATCCTGACTTGGTGACAATGGGACCTCAGGAGTATACACTATCGAATAAAAAAAGAATTTTGAAAATCGGTCCACAAATGACAGAGATATCGTTGTACGGGTCACCATCAAAAGTAGATGAACACTGTAGTACCTTGTCATAATAATATTTCATACATAATTGTAGCAACTATTACTGCACAAACGCTGGCGTTGCTATGACATGGTACTAAAGTGATCATCTACTTCTGAAACTGACTGTACGTGTACATACATAAAAAAATACATACAGACGAATATCTCCTCCTTTTTGGTAGTTGGTTAAAAAATACTTTACACACACCACACAATTGAAACTTTGCACCAATTCATGAGTAGTCAAAAGCATCTATTTTTTTGCGTTTACTGCTACCCGCGCCGACATTGTTACATTGTGCCGTGAGCTAAAACGTCAAATTGCGATATTTTTTGGTTAGACTACTTATATAATATAATAAAAGCAATGTACATACCTCCGACAATTATTCATGAGTTGAATTTTTAAATTTCTAAGCTCTTTCTTAGAGTTTTTTCGCATTTTATTTTTATTTCCCATATTTTTGTCGAAGTATTTTCTCGAGCCGGTGGCGGAACACAAAAACGCAGCCCACTCGTCTCAACGGAGCAGTCAAGACTGATTGATGAAACAAAACATGCCCGTTACCACGGGTGAAGCGCGATAGACTGATGCGTTTTGCGCGGAATAAGAACGTAATAAGCGACAAATTGGTTTTATGAAAATAAGTCGTAAAGTATTCATTATTTTTTAAAATCCCTAGTAGGGCTGCTTTGTAATATAGTTTCATACTATGTATTAAAATATTGACGCAGTAATATGCATAGCATTGAAAATAAACTGATTTAAGCTGGAAATTAAAGGTAAGTTCGTGATATTTTTCCATGCTTAAAAATATTTCATTATATGTTTTTTCCCAGACTAAAATCTCTCAAATATAATGTAATATCTATTTTAAAAAAATGGGGTGGCTTGTGGCCTATTTTGGGGTGTAAAAATCAAATCAAAGATTGGTAATTTTGCTTTATACCCCCTCTTAAGTACAGCCGCAAAGGAGATCGGTCAAATCGCTGAGTTACGTATTCACTTGACTTTATCGGAAGGCGAAGTGGCGGCAATGTATGCCCACAGGCATAGATTACCTTAGGAGGTAATCTATGCCCACAGGGCATACACTTGTCACAGGTTAAACGCCGAATTGGCCTATCTCCTTGTATTATTAAATCTGTGGTGATAACCAAAACTTAATTCCCACACATTTCGACATCTGACATTTCAAATGTATGAAAAAAGAAACGTTTTGGACTTGCCTAATATGCTGTAAATAGTGCGATCGGGGGCTGGAACTCGAGCAATTGAATATATTAGGTAAGCTATCAATCACGTCACAAACAAGTCTTTTTATTGACGTCAGTCAACAAAAAAAAACCTGTATAGCCTTTTAGCCCTTTTAGTTATAATACCTAACAATAAAATCCATTGATTTTCGACCGCTGACGTAGAGTCATGCGACTTCTGTTATTTATTATTTTTGATCAGAAATATTAAAAAGGATTATTTTTCTACAAAAATATTTGTATTTTCCCGTTTCTTTTATCACATGATCAGATCATAATATAATCAAAACACATGACTGTAAGGCAGTCATAATAAGATTGTCATGTGGTAGAGACCAATACGAAACGGTAACCATAGTCTATTTTTATTTATGTTATTTATTGGCAGACAAGCATGCCAACTCCCTGTACCTACCCTAATAGACGCTTGAAACACTGATGTGAAACTTACGCGCCAATTCTAATCCCTTTCCCTAACCGCTGGAGCTCTGGCAACATTACTCGCCAACATAAACACAACACAACAAAAATGTGGTGTTCATTGACTGTAATCTTCTGTACGCTCGAAATTTGAGTGGCTGTGCCCTACCTCCACTAAATTATGGAGTAGGTACTGAAAATCTTACTCACTAAACTCTACTTTCATAAAGTAGAATTTCTGAAGTAGAGAACGGTATAATGTAAGGGATTTACCCAGAATCGGTGCTCTGAATTGGATTAGATGATTAGTTAATCATCTTCGGAGCACCGATTTGCTATTATCCTATCCTTTGAAACGAGTCATCCCCGATTGTTCAGTATGAGCTTATCAGGCGGTAGGCTTATTTTCTACATTTACTGCGCCTTTAGGGTCAGCGCAAGCTGCGGAGTAGCGGAAAAACCAGTGGCAAGTCGCAGGGCACATCTGACTGTCGGACGCGCTGGCTTCAACAGTGGCCTAGTGAGTTGACATCCTAAGAATCCATATTCCCGAGTAGCCATAACTCTGCTTTATCAAGATTCAAGTGAATAAGCATCTTCTGGGTAAACTAACTACATCTTCGTCTTCCTCTTGTTATATAATAGTAAAAAAAATCCTAAATAGAGAGCCCTCCGTTACCGTATCGTCACGCAAAGCTGTCGAGGATAAATAACAATTCCGGGTTGTGCATTCTATTGTCTGAATTCGTACTTTATAGACGGTTTGTATACTTTAGTTTAAAATATCCCAGTCCAACATGAGTAACATAAGGTAATCGGCAGTACAGACCAAGCAGTGCTTGAAAACAGTTTCCTTCCAAAATAGAACTTTCAGTGATGCAATAAACAAAAGACTGCAACCAAAACAGATGTTGCGGGATGCGGGCAGCGCAGGAAAGATCGCGTTGTAAATCCTTGGGGGAGGCCACGGAGTACTAAACCAGAGAGGCCTATGTCTTACAGTCTCGCGGCTGATATGATGAAGACAGATGTTAACAGTCTAAGTTTCAGCTATACGGGCTTAAAGAAACAAGTTATTTGACCATCTCTTGACTTGTTCTACATCAATCCCGAAATATACATCAAAAACGCTACAGCAAAATTTAGATTCGCATCTAATAATTTATGTGCTGCTGTTGATTTAAATCTATAACTCGAGTCATTCATTTGCGTTCCCGCAGCAGCCGGCGGTTAGATCTAAAAATAATTTTGCAGTTCTGTTCCAAACACAAATTAGAAATAGGTCAATCGATTTCTCCTCAACTGAGTTTCTTGCCGAATACCGTCTCTCATGCTGGGGCCGCACTTGCGCCTATCGTCACGAAGCTTCGTGCTAGGACACGATACACGCAGATGTGACCGGCCGTTATCGGCTATCGTCACGAATATTCGGGTTGCATGTGCGTTATCGGCCGGGAGGCGGTACGTCAGGGTTTTAGCGCGCTAACCTATCGCGCTGCGTGGTCAGACATGCGTTGTTCATTTCGAAGGTTGTTCTCCATTAGTTCAGACGCGTACGGGTGACTAAGTATACGATACAGCTGAGTTATTTTTTATAATAAATGCATTACGTAATTATTAGCACACAATTTAGAAGTAAAGAAAGCGATTATGCATAGTTAAACGCAAAGAAGGATAATAATACTACGCAATTTACACGTCTGGAAATGATTTCGGCCATCTTGGATTATTGCACGATAGTTCGTGCAAATAAAGAAATGCCACATGCTTTATCGCGATAACTTTGCTCGGGCCGCACTTGCGTGTATCGTACGAAGTATCGCCACGCATTACTTCGGGACGATAGGCGCAAGTGCGGCCCCAGCATCACAATTACTTTCCGATACAATGATTTTCAAATTTGTCACGGCTATCTTACCTACGTTGAGACAGACAACGCAGTGAGCCTATACCTACACACAGTATGTATCTATCTACGCCTTTTCAAAGGTTGTGGTTTGGATTACAGCCTTTATAATTGGACCCACTGTTGGGATACAAGGCCTCTCCTTGTCACCGAAAGAGGTTGAGGCAGTAGTCCTCCACGGTTGCCCATTGTGTATTGGTGGACGGAGTATCTACTTATAAAGTGATCAATACCCCTTTGCTGAACCGTTAGTAGCCTTCTACGACACCCATTGGAGGATACCTACTTTATTCTACTCTGCCGGCATCCTACCAACGAAATGGGAATACCTATCCCACGGAGTACGTCTATGACCTATCCTTAATATTGAAATTAATACATAAAACGAACTAACATTATCTACATTAACCTCAGACCAATTATTGGTCTGAGACATTAACACAGTAAATTCATTTGGTGTCGGACGATATGAATAAATAATATTGTGTGATAGCTGGTGGTTCCCCTGACACTGTGGTTTTGTTTCTGAATAAATGGCAATAAAATACCTCTCTATAATATTAGTATCAAATACCAAACCGAAACGTTTTCTTGATTAAAGAAACAATGTCCAATACTCAGACCAATAAAAAAGTGTCCAATACAAATTAAAACTAAAACAAAATGCAAGAATAATGTAACATAATAAATTAAAACTGAAACTTATTAGTTAAATAATATATTTCCCGGCGAAACATCAGTAATTGTTTAATAAGTTGATTTAATTAGGCTAGTTTTATTGTTAGAGGTATTCGTAATATAAATAGGAATTTGAGATAAGTTTGAATATTATGCTGAATAGCACAAGAAGAAACAGTTGATTCACAATATTTAATTATACGGAAGGCAATAATTATACGGATTATACCTAATGGTACAATCAAACATCCTAACTGGTTATAACTTTTTTACACCAATAATCAAACTCAAATTAAGTAGCTACCTATCATTGTTATGGATACTAGATAACGGGCAAATATACATAATAATCTAGATATACTTAAATAAATATATAAACAACCATGACCCGTGAACAAATATCCTTGTTCATCACACAAACATTTGCCACCGACTTCACCACGAGACGGCTGAGTTTGAACCAGTCAAAAGTTCAAAACCACTTATAATTATTTGTGTACTTACTAGGTACCTATATCTATTAAACTTATTTATGACTTAAGTAAGATTATCGCTTGGTCATAAAAAGATTACCGTGAATTTACCTGCAATACACAATTATTAATTAATTGTGTGGGTGGCTTAAATCAGTCCAAAGTAGTTTTAACTGGTTAATAATTTGGATTGTGACTTATTAATCTTATTATACTCGTAACAATATCGAGTCAATGCTACCCTTGGGCAAGACACGGATCATACGAACATAGATAGGCGAAAAAAAATATCCTTTGGTATTTTGAAGGAAATTATTGGTCCCCGAATTGCGGTTTACCGTCAGGTTTTTCACGACACGAACATAATGGGAGGAAAATATTCACGAGTTTCTACATACCAGATCCGGTACGACGGGATTTGGAGCGCTTAATAACTTTACCAATTGCCTTTGTCTTTTTTCTTTGGGGAATTATGTACTTAATAGTATTTTCTTAATGAACTGCTTCTGCTATTAAGTAATTACTTTTTATTAAAGTCCGTTTAATAATCGTAAAAGTTAAAGGAACTTTAAGCTAATTTAGGAGTACTTTCGACCTAAATCCTGTTTTATTACCTAAGACTTTTTTTGTTCAGAAAATTAAGATGATTAAGTAATCCACTTTGGAAATTTGGTTCAGGGTTAGTGAAACTATTTATATAGGAAAAATTTCAAACTGATTAATACATTCCTACATACATTTTAATGACATAAAATTACTTTTAAGGAAAATAGTCGATTGTTATCTTATCAGTTATAATCCCCGCTGCGGAGTAAAACATTCTTAAGATTATTCAATTGTAATAGGTGATTTACCTTCAGCAATGACCTTAATTAAAACTCATAACATAAGTAAAGCAATAAAATATTTGAGTATAAAAATGGTATAATAAGTTTGTTTGGTATAATAAGTTTTTCGAATAAAAACGTAACTATTGTATGGAATAATTTTATTTTTGCGTTTACAAACGCGTGAATATTAATACTAGAAAAATGCACTGAAAAAAATCGACTTGCCTGAGGAGAGGAGACTTGACATGTCTTGTCCCGCCTGAGGCAAGTCGATTTTTTTCAGTGCATTTTTCTAATAACTATTGTAGTTGCGTTAAGGAAACGCAAATAGAGCCCCTAGCGGAAAGAAGCGCAAATCATGTTTCTCATACAAATTGATCTTAAATACAACTAATAGTTACGTTTTTTATGCTAAAAATACTTACATTACGGGTACTGTAGATGACGTTGAAGTCATAGCCTGCGTTATGAATAACGCACCGACCGAGTCTCCATCGACTTGTCGACATCTCTTTGATACGATGGTGGTAACTGACAGAGCACAGAATACTGATAGGTATCTGTGTGGTAACTGCTCGGCGGGCTTCAATCCTACCACCAACAAAACCGAACATGAATGAACCCTCTAAGAATTAAATCCTCCGGATTCTGCATCTAATTTTAATGCGTGCGAACATGAATGAACCTGCTAAGAATTAGGTCCTCCGGATTCTGCATCTAATTCTAATGCGGGCGAACATGAATGAACCCTCTAAGAATTAGGTCCTCCGGATTCTGGATCTAATTCTAATGCGGGCGAACATGAATGAACCCTATAAGAATTAGGTACTCCGGATTCTGGATCTAATTCTAATGCGGGCGAACATGAATGAACCCTCTAAGAATTAGTTCCTCCGGATTCTGGATCTAATTCTAATGCGGGCGAACATGAACGAACCCTCTAAGAAGTAGGTCTTCCGGATTCTGGATCTAATTCTAATGCGGGCGAACATGAATGAACCCTCTAAGAATTAGGTCCTCCGGGTTCTGGATCTAATTCTAATGCGGGCGAACCACTAGATTACGAGTTTGCTGCTGCTGAAGGAGATCATGTGCTTTCAATGCACATCGATTTTTCAATATTATTATGTTCTTCCGAATCTGTTTCGCTGAAGACAGGCCACTGAGGTGTCAACGTAGGTAGCGATTAATATTTGTTATAAGGTACATTATGCCTTGTGACAACGCCATGTGATTACCGCCATCATTGAGCCCATATTCTATCCACTTACCTACCCCTTGAACATCCTCCTCGTTCGTCAGAAATGACGAAGACACTATAATATACTAGCTGTCCTAGCCACGCGTTGCTGTGGTAATTTCATACTACTGTCCTATAACATTGAATTTGCAGTAAAAAAATGAGGACTACTTAACAAGATAAAATCTCATTTAGAACCTGCGAACACATATTGTTCGCAGATTTACAAAAAAAATGTTAAATTCAGATTGTTAGTTTCAGAATTCATTCCGGACAAATATCGTAACACGGGAATTAATGTAATAGGTAAGTACCTACCTATACAGTTCTTATCTTTGCAGCGTCATTTATCAATTAAAATAGGTAAGTTAGGTACTTACGTAAAAATATCATCTGGATTTCCAACACAGTTAACACCTATACATAGATACCGCGATTACGTGATCCCGAAGTCAGTAGACCTTATGTTATGTGTCTACGATTGTGCGGTATGTGAGAGAGAACTTCACAAACTACGCGCTCTATTAACCAAAGATCCAAGTACTTAGTTGTTTGACCTCTTTATTACATAAATATATAGCGTTCTCTTAGATTATCTTTAGCCTTCCCGTGACCACCAACGCTGCAGTGTTACAATTACAAAACGGCGGGCAATAATCATCATCATCATCAACAGCTCAAATAATGTCCCCACCGAGGGGCTCGAGCCTACCCCACATTAGAACGATTAGGACTTAGTCAACCAATCTGACCAAGTGCGGGTTGATCGACTTCACACACAACCTAAGAATTCCTTCAGGTTTCCTCACGATATTTTTCTTCACCGTAAAAGCGTCGATTAAAAGTACATATTTATGAATTCAAAATTTGAAAACACATTGGTACGTGGCGGGGTTTGAACCGGTGCCTCCTGGGTGGGAGACAACGCCCTTAAGCAAGTTACGCACTACGCCACCGACGCGACGCTTTTTGCAACGGACGCGCAACAATAACAAAATGTAAAATCTAATTACACGCGAGATAAATCCGTAAAAGTTGCATTATATACAATACATAATTATAGCTCTGTACTGGGAATTAAAGAGTAGAGACTGAAGAAAATTAGATAAAATATATAGGTACCTCTACCAAATCAATCTTTCACCAAGTCTTCAACAAAATAATCTATTCTTGTTGAAGGCTTGGTGAAAGATTCATAAAAAAGATCTAAAGTGTAGGTTTGCTTGCAGACACACATTGATGTAGTACCAAGATAAGCTTCTTAAGACCTTAAAGGTAGACTGATTATATCTTATCTATCATAATTAATCCCAAGCATTAAATTTATTTGAAGTCGTTTAGTTATGCCCGATAAAAAATTTATATGACTATGTATTTTTATGAGAAATATAAAAAAAAAATTCTCTGCTTCTGTAAAACAAAAAATAAATCGCTCGGTAAAATACGGTTAATTTTATTTTCTTTCAAAATATGCCAAGCACGTATGCCCCTGAAACTGAAAAACAAGCTATACAAATCCTTGATAAGAAAATGAAAGAGATAGTATGAGTGATAGGAGACGGGGAAGACGCAGAAGATTGAGATCTTCCCCCTTTTTTCGAAGTCAGTAAAAAAGGCGTATGTAGATATTTTTTTACATACAAAAAGGTTTAGCAAATGACTTCATTCTACCTGATGGCAAGCAGAAGTGGAGTTTCTGTGAGAAGATAGCTAGTGCGAGAGATAAACCGCTGCGCTAGTCACCTTCGCCGTACCGACCAGCAAGGTACTTCTTCACGCCTCTTTTAAATGACCCAGGATTGAAAAAGCGTGGGAACACGTATGCTGGCAGTGAATTCCATTTCTTGATTGTACGACATAAAAATGAGTTGCCATTTTTTTAGTCGGTGGCAGCACGCTTATTCCCTTATAATTTAAGGAAGGGAGATGGTGGGTTTAGGGCAAAAAGCTCCTCAGAGCACTCACCGTTGTATAAAAGGTAGAACGCGCTCAATAACGCAACAGCGGGAGAAGCTCAAGATGTAATAGTTGGTCACCTCTTCGTAGCCGGCTTAACAATGTTAAACTTAACATGACTGAAAAAAATAATGAAAGAACAAGGCTTTTTCCACCAACTCCAATCAAATTCATCAGGATCAGAGTAGGTAAAAAAAGAAGACAAATAACACCACCTGTCTCCTGTCTAATATATTTTTCGTAATAGAAATAGAACATTATATTATTTGTGATAAAACTCATTATACGGTATCTGAGAAACAAATCAAAGACTATTCGTAAGATAATATAAATTATTTTGAGCGATAAGCGCCCTAGCAACTAACGGGGAAATACTGCTCCGAAATTTTCTTTATGCCACACCTGACCATAAAGTGACATTTTCCGCACACGGGGGTGGCTTAAAATTTTGTACTTGCCTCGGGCGGTAAAAAAAGCCTCAGATCGCATATTAATCGTCAAATAGGTACTGCGATCTGAGATATTCTTAGTTTTACCGCCCTAGTTAATAAAGGTACTATTACGTTGTTGCTGTGCCCTAAACCCTAACTTATAAGTTGTAAGAAGGTACCTACACGATACCGGTATACTATTGAATAGAAGCCAATCAGATAATTTGCGGAAATGTCTCTTAACAAGAGACACAAAGGCTATTAAGTGTGAAGCTTAATTCTCGGAGCACGATGACCGGGGCTGTCCGCAGGCCCATTTGTGGCACCAACATTTACACGGCGTTTAATTCAAATTGCTGGCGATCGAGCCGGCCCAGATAACATCTGATTCGGTGGGTTCGCCATGAAACGGGACCTGCTATGAACATGTTTAACTGAATTTCCTAAATTTGAAATTGATTAAAATCGTAGTAAAAAATATATATTTTTAAATAAAAAAAAAACCGCCTTCAAAAATAAAAACGAAGAAATAAAAATTCTGTTTATAAAAATCTAAATGTTTTTTTGAGGTTGGTCCCAAAGACAAGTAACAACGTTTAATCCAAATATTGAGGTTGGCACCGACCACAAAAAAACATTTAGATTTTTATAAACAGAATTTTTATTTCTTCGTTTTTATTTTTGAAGGCGGTTTTTTTTATTTAAAAATAATTTTATTTTTTGCTTTTTAGTGTTTAAGTATGTTAATTTTCAGGAAACGATCCCGAGATCTTTTAGACACACAAGTGATAAGATTACGATATCATCGATGTCAACTAAATAAGCATTATTAGGGATAATTTTAAAACTACTCGTCAGATGTCGATGAAATTTCAATAGGACCAAATGACAAGCACCTGCTTCCAAAGGTCGAAAGAATCTTCAAAATCGGTACACCCAGTAAAGAGTTATGAGGTAACAAACATTAAAAAAAAAAAAAAAAAAAACATACAGTCGAATTGATAACCTCCTCCTTTTTGAATTCGGTTGAAAAAGGTTTTTGATACCTTTTTGATCGCTCACTTACTGTAGCAACGTATTTTGTTATAATTAAAGCTTATTTTATGTGTTGTAGTGTGTTCCACAGATTTAATACCAAAGTAATACAATGTAGTACGGACGCGGATCGCGACACTCGGTCTTCCTATGAACTCGGCGATTCGACCGATCTCCTTAGATTGATTGATATATCTGTGTGTGTATCAAATAAACATGTCTTCTTTATTTCTTTAGATTGATCTTGCTTATTTGCCCAGGTCTTTTTTCTTACGTCAAAATTTCTATTTATTTTGGTATCTATACCTCAGACCAATAAAAAAGTAATAAGTACCTACGTACCAAAATAAATAGGTATAAATAAACCAATTTAATATTACTAACACTAACACTGTGTTGCTGTTAAATAGGTATTCCAAGCAATAGACTGACGTCATTGCCAAATTTAAATACAATTGAATAGTGCGTACACTCCATTTACCCATTCATTACCCATAATTAATTTTAAATGATAGTGGTGCGGAAGTACTTAAGTACTTACGACAATTTTATATCGCACCCCCAGTGGAATAAAGGCGTAAGACGAAAACACTAACTTTACAGGAGAGCAAAAAAACTGTTTAAACAGGTTTATCTGTTATGTTTTTCATTCTATGATCTTTTGTTGTATACCAAAAAATAGTAAAAAAATTAAGCTTTTTTCTGTTTTATATTTAAAATATCTCAAACTATCTCGGTAATGAATAATTAATGTTTAAAAGTTTTACAGACGTTTTCCTTATTTTTTTACGATTAATCCTCAAACGTAAAGACTTTTACTTTACTGTTCGTTTTCTAAATGATTATAATACTGTAACTACTCTTGGTTACATCTTTTACTAAGTTCTATATTATTGAAAAATACAGAGGCTAAGTAGTGCTTACGCCCTTCTTTGCTTAATTTTTTTTTACATATCAAATTGTAAGACGTGTTTACAGCTTTGTTTGTTCAAAAATAAAATTAAAATATAATATTAAGTCTGGATGCAGACTTTTTTAATAGTATTTTCAAATAATCCATGATTGTAAGGAAAATTAAGTCTTTAAGTAAAATTTATTTCAAAGGTGTAATAAAAGAGGAGTTTAGAAAATTACACTTTATTTATAGTATTAGATACAACAGATCCTTTTATAATATCGAACTAATAACATTGAATTGTAATCTTTTTAACAAGACATAATTTAAAATTATAACTCCTTAAAATTATACAAAATACCTCACAAATCTGGCATTAACAAAAATTGAAAAATTACTTAATAAATCAACTAGTAAACATACAAAAAGTAATTATTAATTGTATTGAAATATAAACATGAATTTTCATTTATGTAATCATAAAAAAATATTCGTATGTACCTACTTAATATTGATATTAATGGTACTAAAATATTATTTCTCTTTAATGAATTTCAAATACAAATACATAAATCTTTTATTCAAATGGATAACATACATGATACTTATCAACACCACCATCATCATCATCATCTTTGCGCTTTCCCGGTTGTACCTTAAAGGCTCTCGCGCGAGGGCCCGGGGTCCGCCTTCCTTACCTTTCTTGCCCACTTCTCTAGGTCGTCGGCACCATTGGTAGAGAGACTGGTGGCACATAAGTCCTCCTTCGCGACGTCAAGCCAGCGTTTCTTGGGCCTGCCTCTTTTACTGGCACCTGGCGGAGGTGGCATGGTAAGACATTTGTTGCCAACGTAGGTTGCCGGTCTTCTCAGAACGTGACCGTACCAGCGCAGGCGACATTCCTGCAACTTATCTGCGATGTCGCGGACACGAAGGCTGCCGCGAATGTGAGAGTTTCATATGCGGTCTTTACGTGAAACCCCTCACATCCAACGCAGCATCTTCATCTCCGTTACTCGCAACTCCTACTTATGTCGCTATATATATGGACAGGTCTAAGGATGGTCTTGTAAACCTGCCCTTGCAGCTTGACCGGCATTTTGGGGTCACAAATGACACCCGTCACCTCCTGCCCAAGCCGCAGATATTCGGGATATTCGGACCTTAACATCGCTGTTGACATCTCCGGATACGCTAAGAACAGATCCCAGATATTTGACCCTATCCGTGCGCTCGACCATGTCTCCGCCTATGCGGACAGGCAGGGGATCTGAACTGTTGCAGGCCATGTACTCTGTCTTCGCCACATTTAGCTTCAGACCGCCGTTCTCAAGAGCCCGCTTCGACTTGTTCACCCTTTGGACCAGTCAGTCTTTATCCGCATTCGCCAGCGCGATATCATCAGCATACATGAGTAACCACGGGGGTTGCTAATGGTCTCTGATGTTGTCTGACAAAACGTCTAATATCTCACTGAACAGAACTGGACTGAGTGCTCCGTACTCAGTCCAGTTCTGTTCAGTGGTGTACTCCGACGATGATGAGAAAGTGGTCGGTGTCACCAACAGCAGGCCTAACCATGGAACCGGAATATAGGTAAATGTCTCGGATAATATCTATATACGCTTCTGGTAAGCCTATGGAACGCAGTGCCCACCAGATCATCTCACGGGGGATACAGTCAAAGGCTCTCTGCATGTCCACAAACAGGAAGTGCAGGGGTGTATTCTTTGATCTGTTTACGTCCATGAGAGTCCTCAGGGCAAATACGGGTCCATGGTTCCGCAACCAGGTCGAAACCCGTACTGACACTCCGAGACTCAGCACTCCTGTGGAATCCGAGAGTCCAAAATGCGTTCGAGAAGTTTCATGGTGTGGGACATCACCTTTATACCGCGGTAGTTACTGCACTCCTGCGCCGAGCCTTTACCTTTAAAGACTTGAGTGATGATACTCAGTCTCCATTGATTTGGTATCTTTCTGGCGAGAAGGATGCAGTTGTAAAGGTGGGTAAGAATGCCCAAACCACGAGAACCCATAAACTTCCACGCTTCAATGGGAACTCCATCGGATCCGACCACTTTCCTATTCATCATGCGGCGAAGAGCCGTTTGGACTTCATCAGGCGTCGCGGGTGGCACTAGTCCTTGATTTGGAGGAAAGTTCAGCGGCTGCACCTTTTTATGCTGCTTGTTCAGCAGTTCGTGGAAATAGGATTCATACACATGTTACCGTGAGGATCATTTACACAGCGGCACATGGAGATGTCTTGTGCCACTTTGACCCTCGAACGTGCCAACTTGTATATGAGCTTGTGCCTCTCAAACGATTCCAACTTGTCGTATAGGGTTAGGAAGTGGTTTCGTCTGGCCCTAGCTACTGCTCGTTTAGTGGTACGTTTGGTATCTATGTACGCCACACAATCTTCAGGTGATTTAGTAGCTTGCCACGTTTGAAAGAGTGCTTTCTTCGCCTTTGTCTCCCTTTGGACCGTGCTGTTCCACCACCAAGTCTCCTTGTGAAATCTACGCCCTCCCCGAGACACCCTCAATACCGCCATCGCCGCCTCTATGATAACCGCTTGGGTTCTGTCCCAAAGTTGTTGGATGGATTCGCCTTCCTCATCAACGGTACGTAGCTGACAGCGACGGTGAACTTCCGGGACTTGGTGCCTTCAAGCAGCCACCACCTAATTTGGCGACGGCAGATCTCTCGGTGTTTTCTATTGGGTTGCACTCTCAGTTCAATCACAAGGAGACGGTGTTGGGAAGTGAGACTATCACCGGGTATGACCTTACAGGTGGCCACTTTGCCAATCTGGTCTCTTCGAGTGAAAAGGTAGTCAATCTGGGTAGAGTTCCTTGTGCTCTTGTAGGTGATAAGATGCTCAGATTTATTTTTGAAGAAAGTGTTCACGACGGCCAGGTCGGCAGCCGCACACGTCCGGAGAATTTCTTCCCTTCGGCCTTTTGGTTCCCAAATCCGAATCCGCCGTGAACACGTCCAAACTCCTCACACTTATCACCCACATAACCGTTCAGATCTCCTCACACAATGACACCCTGTGACAATGGCGTAGTCTGATGGAGTTCCCCGATTTGCTCCCAAAATAACGCCGTCGCTACAACCAACCTGTGGTGCATAGGTGATTATCTAGTTAGTCACGACCCCTCAACAACCACCCTCACAACTATAAGGCGGTTTGGGCTCGCGTCTTTAGCCGAATCCGCCCTTGATTCGGTAGCTCTAGCCCACCTGCACGTCTTTACGCGGCAACGCCCTAACCGTGTCGGGTCTACTTGATCTTCCTTCCATCTTTGAGTGGTTATAGTGTGGCCTTTATAGGGGCGACTGCCGTCTGACCTCCCAATCCCTAAGGGAAAGCCTGCGCCAGAGCCTCGTCCGTTAGTTAGCAGGGTGCCGCGTGAAGGTGAGTATGACTTTGGGTTCCAAAGATCTTAGATAAACTCACGTTATGTCCCGTTGAGACTGAGGGGCACGTGAGCTTTGAAAGGTTAATAAACAAACCGAACGCGCGCATGCGCTGTAAGGATGAGTACCCACAGGTTTCAACTTGCTTGTGCGAAGAGTTCGTGATTACTTCCACGAACTAAATAAAGTTATGAGTGAGAAAAAGGCGTAAGCATGATTAATTCGAGGAGTATTCGACGGGTTTATCTGTAAACAAGGAATACGTCTTTTTTGTTTGATTATTTATAACTATGATGGGAAGTAAACCGTATTATTTTAGAAAAGATGCCTTTTTATGAACTAATAAAAAGCATACTGCGAAATACATTCATAAATGTTTACGTTATTTTAATGAAAGACAGACTTATGAACGATTAGGTATATGTTTATAGTATTTTACGTGCTTATGTTTATTTACCGACTTCTTTAATTGAAAAAATATTTAACTTACATGACGTGAAGAATTATTTTTTGGTATTAAGCCTTCATTTTAAGTTGAAAATTAATGAAAAAAATTCACCGTATGCATCTTTACTTATACTATCCAAAACTGCAATAAAAAAAATTGACGTATTCGTACTTACACCTTTATCCCACTGGGGGTGCGATATGTGAATAGGTCAATTAGGTATATCTGTGGGTACTTATATCCGTCCCAGTTTTAGCACAGACCTGCTTAATAGATGCATATTTCCTTAGCAATTTTGGTGAGAATTTAGACTTTTTGTATAGGCATAGGTAGGTAGGACCTATATGGTTTTGCATATTGATCAATAGGCTTACTCTTGCTTGAAACCAATCCCGCATCGATCGACATTGATATTGGGAACATCATAACTAAGGTAAGTATAAAAGTACTTAGGTATTATTTTATCGCGTAAATACTTATAAGTAGGTACCTACCTAATACCCGCGACTTCGTCTGCGCATAATCAGTATAAATTATAGCCACAGTATATAAATGTATTATACTATGTAATATACTGTGTTATAGCCTACTTACCTACTTAGGTACTTATATGTTATTCTGATCTATGAGCTATATTATTGTAAAGTTTCATTAAAATCCATTCAGTAAGTAGGGTCATTACGCCTGTTATCGTCCACTTAGTGGAGTTATAAACTTTGAAAATAAAATTAAAATATTTCTTTATTTTAATTTTATAAAATAACTACTGAAATGAATTCGTATATTAGTCTATTTGTAATTATTGCGAACGTGTTAGTGGTGAGAGTCATGTTGTTTTTAATATTTTAAAATAAGTAATAAAATGCCAATATTACCAGTTTCCGACCGCAAAGTTCAGTTTTCGTCCACCAGTTGTCCTATTTTCGACCGCATCAATTGAGTATGGATTTCATGAATAAAAACATGTTTTAAAATGAAGTTGTTAATCAAGGTAATAACTGTAGTCTAAAAATCAGTCTGCGTTACAAAAAGTTGTTAATAGTTATCTAATTAAAAAAAAATACAAGCGATCAGAATTAGTTTTCGTATTAATTAGGCATTTCTCTTAATTTAAATTTTGTTTTTATATCTTTACTCACTCACATGATATGAATCTCATAATACAGACAAATCAATTAATATTTATAAAACTTATAAAAAGACAACGAATAATATAATATAACAAGACATAGTCTTATTCAACATAAATATCATAATTTTCTACATCACAATTACGACATTTCTATAAAACATATTTTAAAAATAAATTAATAATAACATATTTTTAAAATAAATTAGTAATAATTTTTGCGTTTACAAACGCGTAAATATATTTTTTAACCTAGAAAAAATACACTGAAAAAGATTGACCTTCTAAGATCCGAACGAAATATTGCCGTATATAGAGTAGAGGTAGGGCACAACAGACTAGCCGCTAGAATTTGCAGACCAAGTTCAGGCTGCAAATTCTAGGTAGTATCTACCATTACGAAAGACAACAGTCAAAAAAAATTTTTTGTGGTGTTGTATTTCTGTTGGTAAGTAAGGTCGCTAGAGCTCCACAGGGAAGGGATAAGGGTTGCCAGCGCGCGAGTGTCAGATCACTGTTGCAAGCATCTAAGGCTACAGTTGCTGATTACCACCAGGCAGGACGTATGCTTGTCTGCCAACCATTTACCATAAAAAATAACACCAGTCACTATTCAAATAATGAGGTCATTACTATTATCCATCATAATATTACAAATTTAAAGAAAATTGGCCAAAAACAACCCGTTAGTCCGTTTTGCCTTTTTAACCCCTAAAATATGATGTTAAACTTGCATATTTTTTCCTTCATCATCATATCAGCCGAGAGACTTTAGGACATAGGCCTCCCCCAAGGATCTCCTAACCGGTCGGTCCTGCGCCGACCGCATCCAGCGGCTTCTCGCGACCTTTACTAGATCATCAGTCCACCTTGTGGGGGCATACCAAAGCTGCGTTTCCCAGTACGTGGTTGCCAGTCCAGGACTTTTCCTTCCACCCCAATGGCCGTCAGTACTCCTCGCAATGTGCCCTGCCCACTGCCACTTAAGGTTCGCAATTCTTTGGGCTATGTCGGTGACCTTGGTTCTCCTGCGGATCTCATCATATCTGATATGATCACGCAGAGAAACTCTGAGCATAGCCCTCTCCATTGCCCTTTGGGTGACCTTGAGCCTTCTTATCAGACCCATTGTAAGACATTGTAAGGCCCATTCATTCAACTGTTTGAATATTATTTGAAAAAATAATATTGTAAAATTTTATTACACTATCATAAAATAATCACTTTAATTTATTCTAAAATAACAAAGTATGACGAAAACTGAGATTTGTTACTTTATGTCGAATTTTCGACCGCATGCCATTTAAATGTCTTACTTATTATTTATACTTTATTAAATCTAATAAGCGGACTGAAATTGGCCGTCGTAAATATTTTTTCATTCAATTGTTTTAATATTTTTTCATTTAATAATATTGTAAAATTTGGTTGCAGGTATCATAAAATAATCACTTTTAGTTTGTTGTAACAGAGTATGTCGAAAACTGGGACGTATTGTACTGTATGCCCGATTTCCGACCATAGGCCATTTCAACGTATTAGGTTTATACTTTATTAAAGCTAATAAGCGGACGAAAATTGGCCATCGCAAATATTTGTACACATAAAGTTCATATTGCTAAATAAAATTTAGTTTACTTGCATGCATTTTCGTATATCAGACAGAACCTAATTGACATGGGCGGGCCTGTTATAGACCACCCGGTCGAGATTAGGACTTTCTAATAAAAAGGGAGTACCCTTTCTCGTCCACTTCGTTTTATATATTAATTATTGTAAATTAGAATAATAAACTATTTGTCCACACTATATTTATAGCAAGCTATATGTATAAACAGTAAACAAACCAAGAAACACAATAGAACTATTTTTTATTTACTGCGTAAGTTCCGGCACGTCACTATTTTTTCTGTAATATTTGACACATTTTCACTCTTTCGCCGGGTACCATAAACTGCATACCTTAATCCTAGTTAATGGCCGCGTTCCAGTGAACTGTGTAGTCATGTACTTACTGTGAAGTTATTCAGGTCGTAATACATAAATATTTTAAGGACCTATGTATAACCGTTTTGCTATTTTTTGGCGTTATATGAAGGAGGGCGGTTAAATGGACGAAAAGGGGAAGCGGTCGGCAAACAGGCGCAATGACCCTAAGAAGTTTTTGCGTGAAAGAGTAACAAACACACATCCATACATATACATACATCCAGACATCCATACAAACTTTCGCGTTTAAAATATTAATAAGATAAATAAACCCAACTACGAATAGATACCACGGAACGGAAATACTGCGGAAATACCTACATTAGGTATAAATACGTCACTTAACACAACACAACATTTTGACAAACATAATATTTATCTGGTTCCACTTACGTGGGTTTACAACTTTTGTGGGTATCTAGGTAGGTACGTATATTCTAATATCAAAATAATAAATAATGACAAATTAATAACAAATTACATAGTGTCACAAAATACCTTATGTGCAATGAAATCGAATCACCACCGGTACGCTCTGGTTCAGAACTCCCTAATCAAAATTTACAATTAGTAAATAATAATTTTTAACCCCGTGTGTTAAACAAGAACCTAAACTTACACTAGACTAGTTTTTACTGTGATAGATTTTGTTTTATTGATTTTACAAATTGAAATCCAAATACAGTTAAAAGAGCTAAAAATGTTGGGGAAATCAGCTGACTTTTAAGGGTCAATAAATCTGTAAGATTAATAAATTATTCAATAAACAATGATTCAATTAACTCTGAACACTCTACATAGTCACAGAATGGCATATGGCGTAAAAATGAGAAACCAGGGTTTCCGAAGAAATGAGTCTATTGTCACCAAGATTCGTTTATCGGTGTTTAGATTAGATTAAATAAAGCTTATAAAAATATACATTCAAATTATATTTACAGGTTTTGTTTATCTAATCTTATTTTTATATACCGATATATTAAGAATCGAAACCTACGATGTGAGTCGATTTTATTGCACGTAAGTGTATATTGTATTAGTAATAAATATAGCAATAAGAGAAAAATGTTATAAGTTAAAAACAAAAAAAAAATAGGGTAATAAGACATTGTTAACAATAGTAATAGGAACAAATAAGATTGAAGAATGTAAAACAGGAACATAAAAACAACAATAGTAAGGTAGAGAACATATTATGTTTAATATAATAGACGTGTGTCCAAGAAGGTTGTAGGTAAAATGTGTCTAACGTAATAGATAGTACCTAGTGTATCTATAAGAGCAGTAAAAATGGTAAACAAAACTCCACTATAATATAAGAGTAATGGTATAAAAATGGTAAAAAGGATCAAAAATTTACTGAAATAGGCGAGACCGCAAAATATAACTAAACTAATAAATGTGTAAATAATTTACCTAATATATTTTTGTAGCACTATCGAGTTAAAATGTAGGAGGTCGATGGCGCCGGACCACTCAATCTTGAAATACATTAAACTAATAATTATGCTAAAAATAATAAATACCTAATACCATTGTGAATCACTTACTACGCGACCTTACATTATATTTAGTCATAATACTAATTTAATAATAATAAATATGACCAACAAGGTTGAATATTGTGGTGTCATTACTATAACGAATGACGACTACTTAGGTACAATTAACGATAAAGCATCATTATTGAGAACTAACACTGTAATGAATAAATAATTATTTGTGATTCCGTATGTACAATAGAAGAAACAAAGCTCTACCAACGACGCGGTAATGAGACAACATTATACCATGCCAACGATATCGTCTGCGTGCACTCAAGATTATGAACGTATTCTGTTTTAAAAAATACAAAAAAACTGTTTTTCAATAGAAACTAATCCGAGCCCAAGAGCATAAAAATCTAAAAATGAAGAGCGGCGTGAATTTAGAGTGCCCCACCTGACAGGGGATCTACCTAACAGAAAACCGCAGTGTGAAGAAAGGAATTAGAAAATTTCAAGAATATTAGTCTTTTATTAATGTCAGTTAGTTGGCAGATAAGCATACGACCTGCCTTGTGGTAAGTAGTCACCGTAGACTATAGACGCTTTCAACACTGACGTGATACTCGCGCGCTCCCAAACGCCACAATAAGGGCTCAGGTAGGTACCGGTGGGTTTTAGCGCAGTAGGACCTGCGCTGTTCGGCGCCGGTGAGACTCGCACACGCTGTACGCCCAGCCAGCGTGCGGTAGGGTCCGTAAATGGATTTCCCATCGTCATCAAAAAAAACCCTCAGACCAAATAAAAAGTATAGACGAAGCGCTGCGAAGAAAAAACTGAGGCATGTTTTGTATGCATGTGGTGCGTAAGCCGGTGCCGGTGCCGGTGCCGACTATTACTACGTCACGCTCCGCGCGCCGGTGCAGCTCAACTGAACAGAAGAGAGATGGAAGAGGTGTAGTTGCGTTACGTGTGTGTGCGCTTAACTGTGTATGTACACGGTTAGGTGTAGTTGAACTTGCCTCAGTTCTTTCTTCGCATCACTCCGTCTACACTTTTTATTTGGTCTGAGAAAATCCCTAATCCCCTTCAACCCCTTGGGCTATTTCCAGTCCTCGGCTCCTCACCACTGACTTTGTTCCCACTGGTGACGAATGGGGAAAATCCCAGTTCTTGACTGTCCCGGATTTTTCCCATTCGACACCAGTGGGAACAAAGCCAGTCGTGAGGACTGGGAATAACCCATCCCCTTACGTGAGTACTGCGTGGAATTCTGACAACCTTACTCACCAACAGAAACACAACACCTCAAAAACATCGTGTTATTTAACTGTGGAGACACTACCTCAATTCGGGGGCTACAAATTCGAGTTTAGGAACAAACGACCTGGAGAAGTACGTCCACCTTACAGAAGACCATTGAGCATTGGTAGTATTGGCTATTTGATGGAGAGAAAGTTTTCCAGCGCTTCACGTCGCAAGGGATTGGGTTAGGCTTGGCAGCGCATGAGCGATACTTTGCGTGCTGTGAGCTTTTGTAGACTTTGGCCAGTGACTGCTCAGTATTAGGAGGGCCGCGTGCTTGTTTGCCAATATAGTAGCATTACAAAGTTATTGTTGTTTTTAAAACTTACTTTCAGCGTCTTGCATCCAATTCATTTTTCCTTTAGAAAAAATCTTTTCTGCATCTATCTATATTTGACCATCAAGAAACTAATCCCAACCTATTTATAGATGATTCTAGTATTGTATAGACTATAATAGATTATGTAATTTCGCTTACGTAACACTCAAAATACACTTCTGACGCAAGTAAACAAATAGTCGTGAGTGCATCGCGCGCGTCACGTGACGTCATCGCCGCGTCAACGTCTAATTGGTCTGAGGTGAACTTTGTCCTCCACTCAGAAATGAGACTCATCGAAAACACGTGAAATATTATCATCAATGATGTATAGAATGTCGATGACGTCACGTCCCTTTCGGTCTCAGACTTAGACAAAGAATCCTGGTCTCAAATGAGCTTTCGGTGCTAAGAGCAAATAGATTTGCTCTTAAAACGGTGGCTTCCAAGCATAGATTAATATAAGTACTTACGTATTTCCGACTCACTGGAAAATTTTAAAGGAGTTATAGCTGAAATAAGTATTTAATGATGTTTTAAACATGAAGAATATTACCTAAATAAATACTAAAGTCATAGTGGTCATATAGGTACTACCTATATCTCTTTTATTTATAAGTATTCTATTCGGATTATAATATCATTTGATGCGGTTGGCTTTCTTATTTTAGCCGTGAAAGATTTGCGTGTAATTACCGGTCACATTGCCGTGTAATGGCGGCAGAGAAGAACAGCATCACCCCATATCTTCCAATGGGTGTAGTAGACGGCGACTAATGGATCAGCAAGGCTAGGATATTGCTCACCTTATATACTCCGTCCACCAATCCGCATTGGCCAAGCGGTGGACTACTGCCTGAACCTCCTTCGATGATAAGGAGAGGCATTGTGTCCCAGCAGTGAGTCGATTTATATAAAGACTGCAATGATGACCAGGCATGGAGCATTTCATCTTAGGTAGGCCTCAGGATGACAACGCAGCTACAATACCAAGTGATTTTTTCCTTGTCATAGGTGAGGGTATCCACTTGCCACCAGGTAGGCGGTTTGTGGTCTTCTTCTTTTAAAAAACGCGTTCGCGACACAAAAATAGGTATTCCGCATTTTGCCAATGTCGAGTCAAAATGTAGGTACTTATTAAAAAACAATTATTGTGCGGTAGATTGAGTTAAAAATTTAATCTCTCAACACGTGTTATTACAACAAGAACTCATTAGAAGCTCCAGATTGTTTGTCATCTAGTAGTATCAAAAAAGATATTTACAAACGTAAAGGTGTCAACGTTAACTATAATTATAGAATTTATAATTATTACTTATAACTTTCAATTTATTGAAATATATTGCACTTTAAAAAATATATAATTTACTTAAACTTTTAACTTAACGGTCGCCAATTACAGATTCTCACTTTGTACTTGTGACAGTGATTATCTCACGACAAATAAAAATTATCTAGTAGGTACCTATCTACTGATAGTGTGCGCATCAAGCAGAACCAAGAAAGCGAGCAAAACGATGCTAAAATCGTAATTTGCCGCGCCTGCTCTAAATTTTATTTGGTTTTTCTCAGGTCAGCCGTCATCAACATCATACTCAACAATTTTAATAACACGAGATTACTTCCTAAACAAAAGGCAGACGCCGCGCCGCTCGAAACAATATTGTAGGGCAAACAGTGAACGGGGGCTAAACCAGTGAACGGTGGCAAACAAGCTATTTATGTGTTCCAAAGGAGATTGCCCAAATCCAGGCCCACTTTAATTTGTGCTTGTGCCTTAATGAAATTTTATCTAAAAATAATAATGTATATTTTTAATTATTTTGATGTATAGGTAACAATACACTTTGTACACGGTGATTGAAAATACATTTAATGAGACTTCTCCATTTTAAACTTTGACTTCCGCCCGACCATGAACATGAAATTGAAAAAAAAAGTTGTTTGTTAATAAGAGAAGGCAAAGGGATCTAGCCCATACATTATTTCTTATCATCAATACGTATTGATGATGAAATGTTTTGATAAACAACATTACATTCACTACACAAAATTCATTCCGAAACAATTTAAATGGGAAATAATAAACCGAGCAACTAAATAATCCAGCATGAGCGACTAAAAGTAGGTACTAAATGGGCGCGGCTAATGATTTTTTGTTGCTCATTAATTTTTTTTTTGTTGTCCACATAATATTTGCATAGGCTTAGGTTAGGTTTATCTGCTGACCAGTTAGTTATATACGATCCATTTTAAATTATTGAAACAAAAATCTTCCCGACGACATGATAGCGCGCCAAACACACCTTGAAAAAATGATAAAAATAAACTCTCTGCTCTTCTCTACCCCCTTTTGGCGTGATTATATATAAAATAGGTATAATAATATGATTAAGTCTTAAGTTCTTTTCATTTTGAAGTAAATAACCCCAAGAAAACTTACAATTTATACGACACACCAAATTTGAAAAGGATCTAAACCTAGATATCGTCACAGCAATGACAAGTGATGTAAACCAACCATCGTTTGTATCTAGGAGATCATTCAGCATCCATATACCCACGCGGGAGGAATGGAAGCGAGGACTCAAAACCCCTAAGGAAAACAGTCTTATATGGTACACTGACGGGTCAAAGATGGAGTCAGGTACAGGGGCAGGTATTTACGCCAACGGGTATGAGTACCAACAAAGCATGGGCAAATATGCAACGGTGTTTCAGGCTGAGACATATGCAATAATTGCCTGTGCTCAGAAGAACCTAGAAATGGGCACCAAAGGAATGACCATTTACATTCTTAGTGACAGCCAAGCGGCACTTAAAGCTTTAACTACCTACAAAGTCACTTCAAAACTTGTTTTGAATGCGATACACTCACTAAACAATCTAGGCAAACACAACCTAGTCAAACTAGTATGGGTACCGGGACATGTAGGGATTGAAGGCAACGAAAATGCTGACAAACTAGCAAGGAAAGGATCGGCTCAAAACATCAATGGGCCCGAGCCTTTTGTAGGATTATCTAGAAGCACTATAAAAATGGCACTAAAGGAGTATTGTCAAAAAAAGACACCTCAGGGAATGGTTGTCCACTTCCGGACTGACACACTCAAAGAAATTCTTAGGCTCCTCACACATAGGCTACCTCAAAAGAATGGGAAGAATCAGCAGAACCCAAATCCGCTGCCTCATAGGTGCTCTCACTGGCCACTTTGCCACTAGAAAACACCTGTGCACAATAGGCAAAGCTGATGACCCCATCTGTAGAATGTGTGGTGAGGAGGAAGAAAGCATGGAGCACATACTATGTGACTGCGATGCACTAGCCAACAGGCGACTAAGGGTCCTAGGCTTAGCTTACCCTAAACCAGAGGACCTTATAGACCTTACTCCCGCCAATATCGTGAAACTCATACAAAATGTTTTCGATGTTGGCGGGGATGGGTGATAAGGAAAGGGGAAGCACAAAAGATCCCATAGGGTCGAAGTGCTCTGAGATACGGTCTCAGCCCCTTATTTAAGAATAATAATAATAATAATAATACAATTTATAGAAAAATAACCTCAATATAATTGTGAATGAAACTGAAAATAACAAATATATCCGGGTATCAAAGTGAAAAATAAAGTTTTTACCTGTAATTTTTTACCAAATTACCTAAATAGGAAACGAAAAGTAAAAAAAATCATGTCTAGCTAAGTGCTGAGACGGCATATAATAATTAGTACTTAACAAATTCAATCTCCCTACCTATTTACTTAGCTACATTCCAGTCTAGCTTCCAACAGGTCATTCATAGTATCTCTCCACACTTGCATGTGCAGTCAAACGGTGCACGTTAACATGAAAGGCTATATGGAAAATCTGAACAGTTGTCGTCATCTACGAAACTCAGCGTCATGCCTGACAGGTTTACAGTTTGCATGAGCTTAAAGACAAAGCTTACACGGAAGAATGGCTGCCCAATCCAGAATGATGGGAGAGCGGAATATTAATTAAATTTCGTACCTAGTAAAATCACCAAAGTCTCAAGTTTTAAACGTTCGTTTCTATAATTAAAATAAAATGTTTATTAATAAATACTGTGGTATTAAATTGGCGTAAATAGGTAGGTACCTATAGAATTAATTAGTCTCAATCAACGTATTGTTTAATTTAAAGCGCTATTTTGGTTCACTGTTATCGTGCTTTTACAAATAGTTCGTTATCTTAAAAATCGTCCTCTAATATTTTAAAGTAAATAAATAAAAAATCTCATGATGATACGGCTCATTCCGTAGGTAGGTAATTTAAATCAATGACCCGCCAAGTTTCCATTATACCTACACCATTTAAAATTAGATTTCTCCTAGAATTGAATACGGTTTGAAGTAAAAAAAAGTTTTAATTAAGTACCTACTTATGAAATTTATTAAAATATTGTGGTTTTATTAAGAAACTCAATTAGGTATGTAGATGAAATTAAAATACTGTAGGCGGGTAGCCCTACCGCATGCTGACGCCCCGCTCTGCCGTAGCCAGTTATTTCACGGACAGGCCGAGTCACAATACTGCATAGATAATATTACCGTGCTATAACCTTGCTTTTATTCAGTTTGAAGAGGCACATACTCAGCATGTGTCCAGGTGTCAAAGGACGCCAATTTGATGACAATAGCTCTAGTAGGTACCTACATAGTTTCAGCATGGCAGTTGGCATATTTTATTTTTATTTTTATTTTAGTAAGATCTATTTAAGAATACTTATGTGCAAGTAGCCTAGTTTCTAGAAGTCCTTTTTCGCGTGTATCCACAAATGTAGATAAATTAGTCAGTCATAAAAAAAATTGAGTGAGGAGGAACCAGGGGGAGATATTTTCCAGTTTGCATATAATTGCTTAGTCACGCTGCTGCCAACCAGTTTTGAGTCGGAGAGGGCATTTTCAGCAACATTGCAATTGCAACGGATATTAGATGCCGTTTAGCAGATACCACCCTTAATAAGTACACTTTGTTTTTTAAGAAGTTACTTTCAAAATCACCCGTAACTACTTTCTAATCTCCTTGAGCTATATTTTTTCTTTTGATTATTTTATTTTCCAAATAAACTGTTAAATAATTATTGAGTAAGTAATATAATGGAATAATTTTATTTTTGCGTATACAAACGCGTAAATATAGTAGAAGATCCGAACCTACATCGACCTTCACCGAGCTGATAATAGCATGAAACATATTTTATTATTAATTTAGTATATTAGAAAATATATTAAAAATGGGTTGTCTAAAAAAATCCTGGACAGACTATTTTTGATTATTTTTTGAAAAATTATTTTTAATATAATTGCAATAAAATATTGCAACATCACGATAATAAGAAAATTTTGTACTGACTGATAGTAGAAACCGTATAGAATGTGCAGCCATTGGGTTGTCTATTATTTACCTGCGCGAACTACTGGGTTGTCAGGTATGAACAGGTATGTGATATCAGTTACTTTCACTCGATTGGATAATAGAAAAAAATTTATATCATCATAAGCGCGCGACAAAATTTTCTTATTATCTTGATGTTGCAATATTTTATTAAAAATAATTTTTCAAAAAATAATTAAAAATAGTCTGTCCAGGATTTTTTTAGACAACCCATTTTTAATATATTTTCTAATATACTAAATTAATAATAAAATATGTTTCATTCTATTATCAGCTCGGTGAAGGTCGATGTAGGTTCGGATCTTAGACTAATATTAATACTAGAAAAATGCACTGAAAAAAATCTACTTGCCTCAGGCGGGACTCGAACCCGCGTCTTCCGCAATCCGGGCGGCTGCGTTGACCAATTACGCCACCAAGACACTGCTTTTCGATTTTTTTCAGTGCATTTTTCAAGTAATATAATACCTATGTATGAAAGATTAAAGGTTTTGTTTTCTTTCAAATAATATTTCATTTTAATTTACAAGATCCCGAAAATTCCGAGATCTCGCGAGATTGTAATTGCTAAACTCGCGATATTTAAAATTTGCGATCTTGAGTTGAGATTACATTCCCTAACTGTAAGGTTGCATTGTATTTACTTACAAATGTTTGGATGAATATGCTTTTACAGATTCGACAGGCCAGCTCTTGCTCAAATAACATAGCAGCCGTTGAGTTGATTAATAAGCTTAATAAAAGCAAAGAAACCATACTATCTATTTTCGCTCAAACAGTTAGTAGTTTTATCTATTTATTCTTCGTTTGTGTAACGTATTTAGTGCGAAACCTTATTACAACCCTACAACCATAACGCAGTGGTTTATGACATTCCAGCCGTCCTTGGGCCTCAGCCAAGACCGTTTCAATTTTATTCAGAACCCGATTTTTTTATCTTGAAAATGGAATATGGAAAAGGAACACCAATAAATCTCTAGTGTAAATATTACACATAGCAAACATGCTGCCCTTATGAGGTATGACCCTGTGACGTAGTGGACGATTCGGAGCTGTGTTATGTTATGATAAAATATGAAATAAGATAACAAAGAAATTTGTGATGCAATACACACGCGAATTGTCGCCGTAAACATTAGGTAGGTACCTACTTAAGCTAACACGACGCATAATATACCTACCTACTTACATATATAGGTACTATTATCTCAGACCAATAAAAGACTTTTTTATTGGTCTGAGACTTCTTCAACCCTGTTTGACCCACTGCTGGGTATAGGTCTCCTCATGGTTTTTCCAGAGTGCCCGGTCTTGTGCCACTCTTATCCACTGCCAGCCCACCGTCTTACTATCCATGAGGGCTTTTGGCCAAATTATCGCCACGCTGGCCATCTCAGGTCTGAGACTATTATATATAAATTACTAGTTAGCACTACGAATGTTGTTTGGACTACAAAGGAAGTGGGTTTCCTCCACGTTTCCTCCTTCTAACCAACGCCACTGAATATTTGCGCCATGAGTATTTGTTGTCAAACATATTTGAAACTCAATCCAGGAAAATTAATATAATATGGTGGGTACCTACCTACTAGTTTTTCCACAGAGAAGATTTGTTAAATTAATTCTTGTTTCTATTTTCATCAGATCTGAACATAATAAATCGATCTCTAACAACGTGGGTATAGTTACATAGGTAGAGATGTACTCATAACATAACAGACCCACAACCAGACCTTTCATAAACAAACAAGGACGCCATTAAAGTCTCAAAACTTGTATGTTTGATATTGTTTCAGCAGTATTGTAGCCCTAGAGGGACCTCAAACTTTCTTAGTGATTTTCGTGCCATGTTTGATTTTAAAATTTATTGGTTGCTCAAGGCTATAACAAAATTTAGTAGGCACCAAAGTCGACATCGACATACGAGTCTATCGACTTTTCTAAAATATTATCATCTAGCAGGTAAGTCGTGTTTATAGTGTTATTCTAATGTTGTTTGTAATTCTAATGACAGTTTTTCTATTATATTTTCTGTATTTTAATTAATAGTTGAATCTGTATACGTGTGTCTTTTTTGTAAAACTTATATGCAAGCACTTATCTAAGTTTATAGGTATTCATGTTATCATTAATTTTACACCAATCTCTAAGGTTATCGAGGTCAGCTTGCAGCCGTTTTGCATCAGACAGATCATTAACGGTCATGTAAATTTTAAGATAATCAGCAAAAAGTGATGCTTTACTATATTGAATACGTGTAGTGAAATCTTAATAAAAATTGAAAACAAGATTGGACCAAGATGGGATCCTTGCGGCACACCAGTTTGTGCAAAGTACAATTTTGATTCGTATCCAGCTACAGACACTATTTGAGGTCTTTTTACTAGGTATGAGCTAAACAACAAAAGTAGAGACCCGTCTATCTATCCCACAGTTTTTCAATTTTGATAGGAGTATTGCACGATGTCACGTTACACCTACTCCCGGGAGGAGAATAGGCGTAACGGAGCAGGTGAGAAAATTGAAGAGAGGTAAGAGATAGGATAGATAGTGAAAGCTCTAAACTACAAAGGATAAGAGAATTTTAAAACAATATCTACATTTATTTAACAAGAAAAACACCTCGTGTCCCTAAGAAGGTAACACTCGCAGCGGGAGGAAGAGGACGTGGACGGAATGGGTACGCGGCACTCGCGTTCGGTTTGTTCGGCACTCGGCGATGGACCACCGGTGGTAATATAACAGAGAGTTATGGGAGAGAGGATGAGAGAGCGCGCGGAGTATTCTCTTGCGGGGTACGACGTCCAGGGCCAATTCCCGCAGCGGTGCTGGGCGGTGCAGCCTTGCAGCAGTGGCGGTGCTCACAGCACCCGGAGCTTCGGTAACGCAGCGAGGTTCAGTAGCCCCATCCGGAGCCTCGTGGGTAGCTGGTATTACGCCTACTCTCCTCCCGGGAGAAGGTGTAACGCGACAATGACTAACCCTGTCAAATCTCCATAGTACCTATAGTAGGTAACCTAAATTCTCTAACAAATTACAAAATGTCAGCACGTACGTCAAATGATTAATTATTGTAATTTTCGTAGGGATATGTAATTAAAATTAAATAAATACAGCCTATTTTACTCCCTGATAATGTAGCTTTCTTTTGGTAAAAGAATTATAAAAATCGGTTTAGTAGCTTGCTGGCTTGAAGGCGTAACAAACAAAACAAAGTCACTTTCGCATTCATAATATTATTTAGGATTAAAAACAAGTACGAATTGGAAACTAAATTGACTTTTTAAATTAAAAAAAAACAGACAAGTGCGTGTCGGACTCGCCCACCGAGGGTGCTGTACAAATTTATATTTTTTGCAGCATAAACGGTCGTATCTTTTTTTACGTTAACTTAGAAGTTTGATTTTTTTCACAGCTTCAAGGGACTGTAGACCTGAGTGTAACTCGATACCTCCACTCGTTCCCAAGATAAAGGGTCTTGACAGACAAACGGATAGACGGACAACAAATTGATTCTATAAGAGGGGAACGTAGGTAATACGTACTAATATGTCGGCAGCCTATTGGGATGGTAGGTAGGTAGTTAGGTACCTAGCTTAGGTACCCTAGCTACTTTTGAGCTCTAAAAGAAAATGAAACTTTCTTTCGATATGTTAGGTAGGTACCTACTCACCTCTTACATGTTTCCCACGTGTTGCAAATGTCACATATCGGTCGTAATAATGCTTCTTTACTTAGATTAAAGCAGAAACTTCTTTATCTAATATCATACATCACACATCAGTAGGTACTTAGATAGTCCTGAGATAGCTACAAAGATCAATATTTTTTCAAATTCAGATATTTAAGAGCAATGCAACTTAAACAAACTACCGGGTGTAAAAGACATATTGAACAGTCAAACGAGAATCATGTATTCTATACATCAAAATAAGACACATTCCAAAAAATAATTGCTGGGAAATGATTTTTATTTTTTGGTGTTAAAAAATATTGCAAATTGTACTGCGCAACATAAAGCGCTTAACTCGCACGCAACTCGGAAAATCGTGATATGTTTGCCAGACGGCCGGCGGCCCCGTTCGTTTGTGTCCGTGAGTCCATCGAGTGAGCTACATTGAACGCTAACGTTTTGAAGCCATTTTTTGTTATGAAATACTAAAAAAAATGATAATGTTTCTTTGGACAATAATTAAGAAATAATGCTTAGAATATGTTTTCATAAAAATATGAAAAAAAAAATATGACTTTGACCTTCAATAAAATCGTAACTATCAATTTCCCAGGTATAGTCTAAAGGAAGAAAAATGTTATGATGGTGAGCAGAATACATGGTTTTCGTTTGACTATTCATGTCTTTTACACCCGTTATAGAAAATGTTTTCCAAAAAGTAAATAATAACTATTTAAGTATCAAATTAAAAAACAAGTAGGATACTTACTTGTTTATCGACCTCACAAGAAGCCATCATCAAACATAATCACCAACATCTTGATGTCAATACTACGTTAGTATCTAAAAGTACGAAACAGCGCTATCGACTCGGCGTCGATTTATCACCGAAACACGTTAGCGTCACATAAAATTAAATTATAGCCCAAGTTGCAGTATCTTATTAGGTAAACGCTGACCTGGCAGTTTGAAACTCGGGAGAGCCTTACTCTGGCGGAATTATTTAAAGGGTTAGACAGGTAGGCATGCAATTTACAGCCGATACAGCCTCACAGTTATTATCAAGATGTTAATGTTACAATCAAAACTACTGCTAACCGGTTTAAATTAATAGTCTATCTTTTTTATATTTTGAGATTTTTTAAAATTTTAGCTCTTGGTCTAGGGCCTAAGGTGTGTTTCATGAAACTCGCTTGAGTTTCACACAAAACAACCACCGAGGGACTGACTATCTAACTGACTAACTTTGCGAGCACACTGGGTTTCGGATTGAAGGGAAAGGTAGCCAGTGTAATTACTGAGCATGGAAGGCACATCATCTTAGTTCCCAGGATGCAAAGACTATACTCCAGGATGGCAACGCACTTACAGTGTAAGTGATTTACCCTTAATATTGCAAGTATCTATAGGCGACGGTAGCCACTTAACACCAGGTGGGCCGCAAGCTTGTTTGCCATCTCATAATATATAAAAAAGTAAATTAAAAAAAAAGCTTTTATTTAAATGGTCTAAAAAGAAGAAAATAAAATTTTCTTTTAAAATTTTAACTATAAACTTATAACCTCATTATACCTACACAATTGACATGATCATAAAAGCTTGTCGCACGATAAGCTTTTATTTAAATGGTCTAAAAAGAACATAATATCTTTTTAGACCATTTTAAAAAAAGGTTTTTTTTATTTACTTTTTCGAACCTCCCACACGTAAACTAAACGATTCGGCGTGTGGGGAACCCGACGCTCCAATGCCTCCAAATAGTGACAGGTTGCCAAGCTGTCGCCTACTTAATGGGGCACCAAACCCAAAAACTAACAATCCTTCAGTAAACAAACAAAAAAAAGCGAGAAACCAGGACAGAAGTTACCCTCAAAATCATCTCAACAGTGCGGGTAAAAACGAAGAAAAATCGAAGATAACAAACACATTATTTAATCAGTTTTAAGTAGTTGTTTTCCGCCAGGTATTACCATGCTAATTTAAATACAATAGGTAGGTACCAATTACTGCAACCAAAAATATCCCAAATCCCAATATTTTGTTGGAAATTTACAAAACATAAGTAAGTACTACACCGTATATGGTTTTAAAACCTTTTCCCCGGGTTTTATCGTCTATTGTTTGTTTCAGCGTGTTACTTTAAATTCCATATTTCCACACATATACTATATAGTACCTATAATACCAACTTAATGGAAATTTATTGAAGAATTTATGTTTTGTTTGTATTATTTTAGTCTTAGTCTGTAGATAGATCACTGTTGGATTTCTTGGAATAAACCAATCATGTTCTAGTGATTTATTGGAATAAACCAATCATCTCGTCTCAGTTCTAGTTGTTTAAGAAGCCCTCAACAAAAATTCTGTTATACAAGTCCTTAGTCCGCTCTAAACTTGAATACTGTAGCCAGGTCTGGTCGCCCCATTACGATGTTCACGTCAAACGGATAGAGCGTATCCAGAAACGTTTTTTGTGGCATATCTCATACCAAACTCATAAGGCAAAAGAACTACCCTCTTACGAAGAACGACTGGCTTATTTCAGATTAAACAGCTTAAAAGATCGTAGGTTATTATTAGATTTAATGTTACTTCACAAGATAATCAACGGAACTACGGATTGCTCCTCATTGTTACGATTGATCAATCTTAATGTACCATATAAGTTGGCGAGGGTCGGAAGATATGCGCCTTTCTCTGTTAAGGGCAGCAGGTCTAATGTGGGTCACTACGCCACCATGAACAGACTACAGCGACAATATAATAAACTCTGCAAAGTATGTAGCATCGACATCTTTGCAGATAAGCCCCAGAAATTCAGGCGCCTAATACTAGTCTTTTGACACTACACCAAATTAATTAATGACTGAACATTATACAATTTTAATCATAATTATAATTCTCTTTTAGTTGAATAAGTTATACCTACCTTTTTATATAAATTCTAGTCCACATTGCATGCCGTGGCAACCTTTAATTAAGATGGCACTTAGTTTTAAGTTTGTTTGTTCCTAAAATTTTGACTTGTATCAGTGTTTATCTTGTTGGTTGTCCTAATAAATTAAAAAAAAAAAAAATTTACTATCCGATAGTCTTATCGATCTCGAATATGGAGATACCCTACCCTACCCCCAGTAATCCCATATAGAATAGAAATCTGCCCCATCGCCAGTAGTGGAAGGGTGGGGAGGGCGCCAGCGGTACAAAAGGCTGCCGTTTTACCCATCCACAAATAATGAAAGCTAGGGGGGAGGGGCGCCGCGCCGCACCGTAGAAAATGGTAGAAATCTCGCACAGCCCGCCTAGCATGACCAGCGAAACACGATATGATATAGCCATTTATCGCTTTGGACTGTCAAAAATCATTGGATATTACCGCCAACTTGAAATTTTATCGAAACTGCGAACATTTATAAGGCTTATACATGTTCGCAGTATCGATGAGATTTCAAGATTGCGGTTATTTCTAATGTTTTTTGACAGTTCAAAGCGATAAATGGCTAAGTATATCATATCGTGTTTCGGTGGTCATGCTAGGCGGGCAGGGTGCTGATAGTGCTATCGGAACTGCTTTCAGACCAATGATTCTATGGTCTGAGGAACTGCCCTTCGCACTATTTATCGCTTCCAAAACGCTTTTATTCGTTTTAACAACATTTTGACAGCTGTAGATGCGTGTTGATTATTTTATAACTCAATCTACCGTACAATTTATTGTTACTTTTAATTTTTGGCAAAATGCGTAGCGTTTATGTATCGCGACGCCATTAATTAAGAATAGAATAGACTTTGATTTCTAAGATCGTAAATAACGCGATAAATCCCCAGTTCTAGGTAGGTAATCAAACATAAAATGGGTAATACACACATTCCATTTGGACATTACGGTAACGGAATGTCCCTAACAGACGAACTACAACACTTTGGGAAAAACCTGGAGCGCTCGATAAATATTTACCGTTAAAACTTTCAAGGGAAATGTTTTAATTTGAACAAAACAGGAAAACTAACCATTCCAAAAGTTATAGGAGAGTTGATTATATTACATTGCTCACGATCACGAGCCTTGGAATTTTGACTTCTATTTATTGGCATTACACAAGGAGCTTATAGGTCTTAGACAATCTAAGTTATAGGTAAAACTACAACCTTCTTGGCATTACATAATATTTTATGTGCAGTCGGTGCAGATGCAGGGTGAATGATGGTTAGTGGAGTCAAAGTGGAGTAGGTATTTGGCGGGTAACCTTAACGTGCTATTTACAACGTTTTTACCAAAACCAAATCGTTATCGTTTTCTGAGTCGTTTTCATATATTTTGCCAACAGTTTGACAGCTGTCAGCTGCCAAAACGTATGAAAACGATTTGGTTTTGGTAAAAAGGTTGTAAATAGCGCGATCGGGGGGCTGGGCATCGGGGGTACGATTTTTGATTCGATTTCGTTTACAATTGTTCGGAATGGATTTTGTGCAGTGAAACTGATGTTTAGTACCTATTTAGAAGCACACGCATCCGTGTTGACGAGCAGTAATGAGGAATCATAATTAAAGGTTTTGTGGTTTGTATGAAGTTGAGAATTTTATAGTGGGATAACCACATCATTAGTCGCCATCGTGAGGTCGGTCGCCATGAATTTCTCACCAAACACTCCGTAGAGTCATTAAAATTAATGTGTGACACACATATTTGAATGCAAATATTTAAAAATAATAAATTAGGTACTAAATGAAGATATGGCTCACAGGTCTTAGATATCAAGCCAAATATTCCCAATCACCCTGCTGGAGCAAAATATTAAAAAGTTGCTCAAGTCGCTAAAGCCACTAGTGGGGGATCGCTAGGATATCCTTACAAAAAATAGGTATCTATTAATTACCTTAGCCGATCGCTGGTAAATTATAGAAACCCGACATAGGAACACATGGCGTTAAACTTACGGTCGCCATAGGTCATTTGTTGGGTAGCGGGTAACCATCAATAACATTGGAATGTTATGTGCTTTAAGAATGTTGACTCTATGTAATATATATGAGACCGGTTTAATGAATCCGACGGAGTTGAAGATGTAGCAGGATAACCAAAATGTCTTACAAAAAAATCATAGGTATCTTTGTACAATAATCGAAGCAAGTGCGACAAGAGCGACCTCGCAAACTTCATCATCATCAGATTAGTCAACAGTACAGCGCGTTGACTTCTCTGTATTTTGCATATGGAAATCTGTTTATAACTGCCTTTTTCAAGTTTAAAAGTAGATAGGTAATATCTCTTAGATACTAAAAAAAATCGGGAGTGGTCTCCCCTTGACTTTTTCGTATATCGGAAACGACTCAAAAGTTGATAGAAACCTTATATTTTGATGTCATACATGCATGTTAAATTTTGGTCACCCATGCGAGTACGGACCACGCACTTGGTTGCTTCACTTTCGTGATCGACGACTCAAAAGTTGATAGAAAACTTATATTTTGATGTTAAACATGCATGTTAAATTTGGTTGCGATAAGTTAAGGCATACTCGAGTCATCGTGCTAACGCACAGACACACACACAGACATAATTCCAAAAAAAATATTGTTGGACTCAGGGAGGTCCAAAACGTGTAAATCCGTCAAAAATCTCGAGGTCGAATTTTTTGACGATTACAAGACTTCCTCTATACTACGTATACGAGAAAGTATTAAACGACGGGTGTTTCCCCGTGGTCCCATTGAGTTGTTCCACTAATGCGGGACCACCCACGGGGAGTTGAATTTCCCCGTGGTCTGCTATAAGAGAGTACCTAATCCCTCGTGTAATTAGACCAAGGGGAAATAAAATTCCCCGTGTTTGGGGAAACACCCAAAACGACGATCTAAATTACTTGGTTAAACACACCACACCCGCAAACGGGTGCAAAGACCCGTGTCGCATAACGAATTCGCTTATGAATTACAGGATAGAGGACCTACCACAGAACATAGATATGAGGTATCTATGGTGTGGGACCTACAATCACAGTATACCAAGAACATTAAGGCCCTGTCCGCACAGCGATATTTCACCGCGCGTTTTTTTCTCGCAAAGTTCTGTGACACATAGGATCTTATAAGACATCCGCACATGCGGTAAAAAAATCGCGCGAAAAAATCTGTGGTTTGATGCAAATTGAACGCGATATTATTTCCGGGCGTATCGCTGTGCGGACAGGGCCTAATACGTCTTCATGCAAACTGGCCGGTACGCTATCCATTAGAATGTGTCGTGCGTACTCGGCGCCGTGTACGCACGCACTGTGACGCACAAATTGACATAAAATATGGGGGCATAAGGTGGTATCGCCGTTTCGGTGTGATCGCGCGTTTTTATGTCATTGCACGTCCGCTCGCCGCTCGTTCCCGCCCGGTACATTTACGAGATAGCCCTAGCGTCAACGCAGAGTAGGCTAATAACTCGCCGACAGCCCGCAGATAACCTACTGTTCTTGGTATACATACTGCGCTACAATGGTCTTCCACCGCTTTCTTAAAAACCCGGTTTTCTAATCCTGCGCAGACGAGGTCGCGGGTAGAAGTTAGTGTTATTAATGCGAATGTGAGTTTGTTTGTGTGTTACGGCTAAGCCACTGATCCGATTTTGATGAAACTTGGTATTAAGATTCTGATCCTAGGAATGACATAGGATACTTTTTGGCGTGATAACCGACATTAACCCGAGCGAAGCCGCGGACGACCACTAATATTCGTAAAATGATATACACAAAATGAAACATTAACATTTTATTAACCTTATATCATACAATCTGCTTGAGGATCCCCTGCCGAATGAGGGTCTGGCACTCTGAGGTAGGTAGGAAGTGACGACTGTTCTTCTTGAGCATGATGACGTCACCGTCCTCCAGCTCCAGCTTGCCGTAGTCCGTGAGGCATAGCACCTCAATGTATAAGGACTTCGGAGGCTTGAGATTCTCTGTAAGATCTATCCCGCTGTAGCCAATATCCTGAAACAATATTATAAATTAATGTAATTACAACATACATACCTACTTACAAACTACTAATCACAAAAGGCGTTGAACAGATTTTTAGGTCACTGTTACACATAAAGTCACATCTATGAGGCACCACACGACCCATACTAAATGGGTCGTGTAGTGCCTCATAGATGTGACTTTATGTGCCTCAAAATAACAAAAGGGTATCAAAAGTAAGAAATCTCAGAGAACCAATCCAGGTGTGATACTACCCAACACGAGAAAGAAAAAAAATTGTGTGTGTCAGCTCCGACGCACGACTGGAGTTTACTCCAAGACAGGTGAGATGGCGCACCTGCTGTCATCCGTGTTTTGACAATTTATTAGAAAGCGCGACATAGGATGCGCACCAAAAACGTAACGAGGTCATTCGAGGTCATTCATCGATATATTTTACTCCTCACATTTTTCTCATACCGGGCCCCTTATATATGCAAATCGATTCTTAAGGAGTAAACTCCAAAAAAAATCGATGCTTATAAGTCGAAGAACGTACACTAAGTATACAATTTCTTTTAATTTTTGAAGTACTAAATAAATCTAAGTCTATATCGCCTCTAATCTTGTTGGTACAGTTTGGCAACTGATTGCAAATGCATTTCGATCTGTATCTTGTCGAGGACAAGGGGCACGTACAATAATTACAAGTGACGGGTTGTTTTTGTAGGTGCAATGATATTAAACAAGCTTAACAGCTCAGGAGAGTTTATGTCGCCCTGAAAGATCTTGAGAAGATATATCAAGTCAGACATTTCCCTTCGCTTTTGCAAAGGTAGGAAATGAAAATGCCTGCAGCGTTCAGTACATCATGCGAAATTGCTACGACACTTGTATTTTAAATGGCGAAGAAACTTTTTTTTGTGCACCTTCTAGGCGTGAAATACACATTCTATATTGGGTTTGTGATGCATATTCTAGGTGACTACGCACGAATGCACAATATAATATTTTGATCGTTTTTAAAATATTTAACTCGCACGACATACGCGAAACAAAACCGAGGGTTTTTTTTTTGCTCTAGTTGTGATGTAATCTATGTGGCTATCGCATAGTTTTGACCCTTGACAAACAGATACCGTCTTGTCATCCAAAGTAATAGTAGGTATATGGTTTTCTACTGTAACAGCATATTATATAACATCTAGAAATGTTGCTGTTAACCTCACAATATTTATTAAAACTCTGTAGATCATCCTGAAACTTTTGATAACCTAAATCAACAGGAGAATTTTACTATATTTAAAATATAAGGAAATTGCATACAGTAGAGGCCCTAGAAGAGAGCCCTGTGGTACCCCCGACGGAATAAACAATGTAGATGACGTTTAATGGCTATTTCATATCGTGTTTCGGTGGTCATGCCAGGCGGGCTGTGCAGATAAAATGTAGGGCACATAAGGAACGAAATATATCTACTTGGCGTCGCGGGCGCGTACCCACCCACGCGCCAATCTTCACGGGCAACACGCTGGCTGCGCGCCTAGGGCGTTTTCTATATCACGTCCCTTAGTATAGGCGTTTGATTGTTCGGTCGTAAATTATTTACGTCAATCTGATAGGTAGAATAGAATAGAATAGAATAGTGTTGCAACAGAACTCTGCTTCCGCTTCCGCTTCTGCAGAAGTTCCGCAAGTTTTTTCACTTCCGTTTCCGTTTCTGCTTCCGCAAACTTTTTAACTGAATTCTAAACGGAAGTTACAGCGAGGAGCGCGGTGTAGAGGACGCGTGGACGACTGGACAGTGTCCCATAGTATAAGTAAACAAGTACGCCGACTGAGCTATAATAGCCTACTCGTGTAGGATGGTATAGGGCTGTCGTCATAAAATATGCCGGGCCAGTTGCAATACCTTTAATAAGCCTAGTGCCTATTTTCACTTACACTATGACTTACAGGTAATAAAGCACAGTAACAGGCACAGAGTGATTACTTTCTAGTAACAGGGCTCTATAATGTATTGTTTCAGAATTATTTTGTTTTTTGTGCATAAACATATACTGGAAACTGACTCCTCAAAATAATACTAGAAAAATGCACTGAAAAAAATCGACTTGCCTCAGGCGGGACTCGAACCCGCGCGTTTTTTTCAGTGCATTTTTCTAGTATTATATTTACGCGTTTGTAAACGCAAAAATAAAATTATTCCATAATCCTCAAAATAAATCATGTAGAATAGAATAGAAAGAATAGAATTAAACTTTATTGCACATCGACACAAATATTAAAGATTACATACATGACAATAATTTCCATTACAATGCACAATGGGCGGCCTTATCGCTAAGAGCGATCTCTTCCAGGCAACCTTTGGATGGACAGGATTAAAACAAAAAGCAAAGGGAAGATGGCGATGCAACAACTAAATAAATCGCTCGTAATTATTTAACATAGGTACATATAATAAAAATAATACATACACTAAATATATAATACAAATATCTAAGGTTTATGGTAAATAAATAAATAAATATAATATATATCAAAAATAATATACAATATAAGATACATTTATAATATATATATATATAAAATATAAATATACATATAAGTATTTGATACACTACTTATCAATAGGTAATAATAGGTTACAGTGTCAGATAGTACTCCTTTACCAGCCTCCCGAAAACATTGAGTGACTGTGCCTGTCTGATTACCAGTGGCAAAGCATTCCACAATCGCACAGCTTTAGCAGAAAACGAATTCCTGTAAAATTTCGTGAAATGTACTGGCGTTGCTAAGCTTAGATTTTCCGATGACCTAAGTACACGTGAATGGGTGTCATGACGGTATTTAAATTGGTCTTTAAGATAGAAAGGGGTGTTTGGGTGGAAAAGAATGGCATATAGGAGGGAAAGAATGTGAGCATCCCGGCGAAGACGAATTGGCAACCACTTGAGTTTTAAGCGAAATTCGGAGACATGATCAAATTTACGTAAACCAAAGATGAATCTAATACAGACGTTTTGGAGGCGCTCAAGCTTATTTAGTTGCTCTTCAGTAAGGTCAGGATAGCAGGAATCGGCATAATCAAGGATAGGAAGAAGAAGGGACTGTGCTAGCGCAATTTTGGTAGCAGTGGGGAGGAAGTTACGAATTCTTCGTAGAGATCCAGCAGATGCAAATAGTTTCCTGCTGACTTCTTGTAATTGAGGACCCCAAGATAAGTGTGTATGAAACAGTACACCAAGGTTTTTAACGGTCTGGCTGTATGGTATGCAATTTCCATCAAATATAATCTGTGGCACCTCTGGCCATTTAATTTTCGACATCGTCCTTTGGCTCCCGATGAGTATGACTTGTGTCTTCAATGGATTGACTTTAAGCCCAAATGAATAGCTCCATTTACATATGTTTGCTAAGTCACTGTTTACCGTATTCACGGATGCAGCTAGCCGTTCTAAAGACGTCTGCAGGTAAATTTGCAAATCATCTGCATAAAGGTGGTAGGACGAAGATAACTTAAGACCAGAGATTGAATTTATAAATATTGAGAAAAGTAAAGGAGATAAAACGCCACCCTGTGGAACACCGACAGATGTATCACACCATGATGAAAATGAATCATCGATGCAAATTCGCTGTCGACGCCCAAACAGGTAACTTCGAAACATGCAGGTAGTTAATATAAAAAAAGGTAATGTAGGTAGGTACTTAATATAAAAAAATTCAAAGTCGCACTTTCCCGTTTTATTTATTAGCTCAATAAGTCTGTGGAAGGGGATCAAAAATTTCGTTATCTATTTTTAGCTCCCATGGACCGTTTTCGAAATAATAGCGTTTTTGTACTTAATTTATTTTATTGAAATTATGTTAGTTGAAGTTCCATATAAAAACACTCAAAAATTGCTACACCCTTATCTTATTTTCTGAATTACAAATTCATTTAATAACTTTAATTTGACAAAGAAATCTTGCAGATAGCCATGTGATGCCGGCAAAGAATAGCATCACCCCATATCCTCCATGAGTGTCGTACAAGGCGACTAATGGATCAGCAAAGGGGTATTTGATCACCTTATACTCCCTCCTCGAATCCGCATTCGGTAAGCGTTGTGGACTACTGCCTAAACCTTCGATAACAAGGAGAGGCCTTGTGTACCAGCAGTGGTTCGATTTATAAAGGCTGTTTTGATGATGATGATGAGTCAACTCCATTGCTAAAAACGTAGTCAAAAAACTTGGCATTCTTTCAAAGGTGAAACGGTATTTTACATCTGAGCAGCTCCTAAGCCTTTATCGAGCCCAAGTACGCTCCTGCATCTCCATGCAGGAGCGTGTTGTCACCTTCAGGACGAATCTGCACGTTATCAGTTGGATGCACTGGATTCTGTGGAGCACAGAGCGAGGAGACTCATTGGCAGTGAGGCACTCGCTGAGGCTAATCTCCAGTGTAGCTTGCTTGCCTCTCGGTCTTTTATCGGTTGTATTTCGGAGTGTGCGGAGGTTCTTCATAATTTAATCCCTCCAGCCCCTTTCCACCAGACGCGGTGAAGGCTTTCACGGTTGTGGATATACCTCCCAACGGCACGAAACGCATTTCGTAATGCAAACATCTAAGTAGTGGAACTCGTTGCCAAGGTCTGTTTTTACGGATCTATATACTCTGGATATTCAAGGCCAGAGTGAACAAGCATCTTTTAGGCGAGCGTGTACCATCTTAGGCCTCATCATCGCTTTCCATCAGGTGAGGTTGTGGACAAACGCTAAGCCTATGAAACATTAAAAAAAATGTTTGTCTTTTTTGTGCTTTTTCTTCATAGTATTAACACTTCTGCTTCCGCTTCCGTTTCCGCTTCCGCTTCCGCTAAGATTTACTTTTGACATCTGTTTCCGTTTCCGCTTCCGTTAAGACACTTCCGTTGCATCACTAGAATAGAATATAACTTTATTGTACATCAACCAGTTGTAAAAATACAGAAGATTACACAAAAAACTAACAATTTGTACAAAGGGCGACCTTATCGCTAAAAGCGATCTCTTCCAGGTAACCTTAGGATGGAAAGGATTCAAAAAAATAAAGAATAAGAGGGAAGTTGGCGACGTATCTATAAACATAACTTACTTACACAAATTAATTAATAATAATAATTTAATATATATATATGAATCTCAATACACATATATATATACATACATATTCATACTACAAATATACTAATACATATTATAGATTCCTATATTATACATACATACTAATAAATATATAAATATCAATATTCTACATATACTTAATAAGGAAATACCCAATAATCACAGAGACAGGTAGTATTCTTCCACTTGTTTCTTAAAACTATTCACGGTTTGTGCTTGCCTTATGTGGACTGGTAAAGCGTTCCACAATAAAACTGCCTGCACAGAAAAAGACTTGTTATAAAAACCAGTAAAATGAGGCGGTGTCTCTAACCTTAGATTTTCCGACGATCTTAAAACTCTTCCGTGGGTGTCACTGAGGAACTTAAAACGATCTTTCAGGTAAGAAGGAGTGTTAGGATGGAACAGGACAGTATAAAGGAGGGAAAGAATATGTGCATTCCGGCGAAGGCGAATGGGCAACCACTTGAGTTTAAGACGAAAATCTGAAACGTGGTCATATTTGCGTAAACCAAATATAAACCGTATGCAAAAGTTTTGAAGTCGCTCAAGTTTATTTAGTTGCTCTTCGGTTATATTAGGAAAACTGGTGTCGGCATAATCGAGGATTGGAAGAAGGAGGGATTGAGCGAGCGCAATTTTAGTAGACGTAGGAAGAAAATTACGAAGTCTCCTTAGGGAACCTGCTGATGCAAATAGTTTCCTACTTAGTTCTTGAATATGAGAAGTCCAAGACAAGTTCGTATCAAAAAGTAGCCCCAAGTTTTTTACAGTTTTACTGTATTCGATACAGGTTCCATCAAAACTAACTTTAGGCGCTATAGATAAGTCGATTTTTGACGTCATTCGAGGACTACCGATAACAAGCTATGCATGAACGTCTGATGAATTTTATAAACCATTACCACATTATTAAGTCAGAACAATATGGTTTTCAGTCAAAAAAATCTACAAAACTAGCTATGTTTTCACTGGTGAAAAAGATCACAGACTCAATTGACAAAAAGATAGCTATCACTTCTGTCTTTTTTGATATGTCCAAAGCGTTTGATTTTGTTTGTCACAAACATCTATTATACAAATGCGAAAAATATGGAATTCGTGGTATTGCAAACAAATGGCTCCAATCGTACCTTTATAATAGACTACAATATGTACAAATCGAGAGGTTAAATAGTGCTAACATTGCTACCGTGTATAAATCAGAACAAAAAGTAAATAGATTTGGAGTTCCACAGGGGAGCATATTGGGTCCACTTCTCTTTTTGTTATACATAAACGACCTTCCAGATGTAACAAAGTATGACTGCATAATGTTTGCTGATGATGTGTCAGTCCTCATACCTTGTGAGGATGTTACAACATATAACAATGAAGTAAATAATACTATCTCATCAATTATCCAATGGCTGAATGGAAATAACTTAACAGTTAACCTATCTAAGACAAATTTTATTCAGTTCATTAATAAAAATGGCAAAAAGGTCAATTTAAATGTATCATTTGATGATCATAAAATTAATGAATGTAATAACCTAACTTTTCTTGGGGTGGTAATAGATGATAGATGCTCGTGGGACAGACAGATAGATAAAGTATGCAAAAAAATTAATTCATTCGCTTTTGCTTTATGGCGACTCGCAAAGGTTAGCAGTGTGAACACAGCCTTGCAAGCCTATCATGGATATGTAAGTTCAGTTCTCAGATATGGGGTTCTAGTCTGGGGCAATAGCTACCAAGTAAACAGGGTTCTACTTGCTCAAAAACAATGTATTCGTGCTATATTTGATGTAGATAGTATGACATCCTGTCGACCTTTTTTCAAAAAATATAACCTACTCACGGTTCCCTCTTTATATATTTTTGAATTGTGTGTTCTCGTAAAAGAACATCCCGAATTGTTCAAAAAATTATCCGAAACTTGTGTTTATAATACTAGGTTTCCTAATAAATTAGTTTTACCTAAAATGAGTACAACATTATGTAATAGAAGCAGTTATGCAATGGCGGTTAAAATTTTCAACAAGCTGCCCAATGACTTAACTGCACTGAGTAGTTCCAAATTTAAAAAACTTTTGAAAAAACGCCTAATCGAAAAATGTTTCTATTCCGTGGGCGAATATTTTAAATATAAGTTATGACCATGTTATCATGTTATGACAGTGTAAATGCATGAATAAATATTAGTCAATAGGATACACTCAATTTGAATTTGAATTTAAAGTAAAAATTAATATTATAACGAATAATGAATAAATTAAACATTTGACTGTATATTCAAGCTTACAACATTTGCATGCCAGAGTCTGGTGAAATGTGTGAAGAACAAACAACATTGTATCTATAATATCTAATTGTACTACATTTCCTGCAAATAAATGAATTATTATTATTATTATTATTATTATACAATCACTTGCGTTTTATTCGGATTAACTTTCAGGCCGTGGGAATTACTCCACTCACAAATATAATCTAGATCTCGATTTAGTTTGCTTATTGCTTCTATTAATTGATCCGGAGGTGCTTGATAGTAAATTTGTAAATCATCTGCATAAAGGTGGTAGGACGAAGATAATTGTTTAGATATAGAATTTATGAAAATTGCGAAGAGTAAAGGAGATAAAACGCCACCCTGCGGCACGCCAGCAGATGTGTAACACCATGAAGACATAGATTCTTCAATGCAAATTCTCTGCCGACGTCCAAGCAGGTAACTTCGAAACCAGTCAATTGCCGTTGGAGATATGTTAATAGAGCGTAGTATTCCAAGGAGCACATCAAAATCAACAGTATTAAAAGCATTGCTAAAATCGAGTAGTGCCAATATCGTTAACAAGCCATTTTCCATGCCCCATCTAATATCATCTGTAATTTTGATAAGAGCAGTGGTGGTACTGTGACCCAAACGGAAACCGGACTGGAAAGGATTAAGGAGGTGATTACGACATAGGAAAGTGGCAAGTTGATCATGAACCAACCGCTCTAACACTTTTGAGAGAAAAGGAAGGATAGAGATGGGGCGGAAGTCAGAGTAGGATGCAGGATTTATTTTTTTGGGTAAAGGGGTAATTTGGGCATCTTTCCAAGCTGTAGGGAAATCACCGCTTTGGATAGAATAATTAAGGATGTGGGAAATGACAGGAAGGACGAAATCTAGGATAGGCATTATCATCTTACGACTTAACGAGTCACAGCCCACTGCAGACGAAGTAATAGACAATATGCTCTTTTTAACACCACAATCAGTAAATTGACTAAAGAAAAATGGAGAATGACTAAGAGCGGGAAGTGATGACAAATAGTGTAAAGAAGAAGATTTTATAGAACTATCAAAGTCAGACGTTGATGTGAAATGTGTATTTAAAGAATCTAAATCAAGACCGCTAGGCATTGCTGCTTGGCGGGACTTCCCAATGCCCACAGATCGAAGAAATTTCCAGACCTTAGCTGGATCTTTGTTGTCAACAGAATTGTGAAAATATTGGCGTTGAGCATTCCTACACACTTTATTGCAGTGATTTCGGATAGTGACATATTTATCCCAATTAGTTACGCTAGGTCGATGTTTATATCTTGTTTTAGAGGCAGCTTTTTTATCAATCAACAGCTTGATATCTGGTGTAAGCCAGGGTGAGGGTGTATGCTTCATTTTCACCTTTCGGATAGGTGCGTGCACATTGTATAAATCCGTTATTTTAGCGACAAATTGGTCAACCTTTCCATCAACTGATCCACTTGTTAACAGCAGAGACCAATCGATGTTGCTAGCGTCTTCGCAAAGTTTCTCAATATCCATTCCACTAAAATTGCGTAGCTGTAGGACCTTGGGCTTGATTTTGGGTGGACGGATTTTGTAGGACATGTATATAGCATCATGGTAGGAAAAGGAATCGGCAGGACATTGACCATGACTAGCGACATGATCCGGGGAAGAGACAAAAATTAGATCAAGGAGAGAAGGAGAACAATTCGGGAAATGATGGGTAGCGTTTAAAGGAAGAGTAAATAAGTTTGTGGAACGAAGGACAGCTTGCATGGATAGTGAACGGGAATCGTGTTTAAGAAGACATGTATTAAAATCCCCCATGATAATAGTGTGACTGTAAGAAGGGATAAGGTTTTCTAGGATAGTTTCAAAAGAGGAAAAGAAATCTACTCGGCAGGACGGAGAGTAGTACACACCAAGCAGAGTTTTGGTACTATGCAAGGTGACTTCTAAAAAGATATGCTCGCCAGCATTTGACGGCGGTGGTTGTGCTGACATATTTACAACAGAGAAAGGAATATGTGCACGGAGGTATATAGCAACACCGCCACCACCGCCAACCGAACGATCATTTCTAATTAGTACAAAACCGGGTAAGGAATAGGAAGTTGAGGGGAGGACAGGTTTCAACCAGGATTCAGAAATAAGTATGGCATGGATATTCTTACAGTCAAAGGTGGACAAGAAATCAGAATAATGTGCCGGAATGCTTTGGGCATTAATGTGAACGATGTTAAAGTTTTTTGGAACGTCGGAAAAATGAGTCTCAAGCGTGTCTCTTAGCGTTGGAATACTGACAAAACTGTCATCTGTGCTATTATCACTAAGTGACCAATAATCTATGTTACTATGATCATCCATATTATGTAAATACGATATATAATTATAAAAAAAAATATAATAATATTATTAATACTATAATGAAATAAAATATGTATATAAAATTAATACACTAAACACTAATTAAATTCTAAATTTAACCAACTACACAACTAGTGTCCACCCGTCAGTTGCGATTCAAACAATTACTTACCAAAAAATATATAAATCACAAACTTAATGTTAAGGCAATCACATCCAAAAAGAAGAAGAAAAAAAAAATAATATTAAACAATATACTAGGTAACAAAATGAGAAGCCATTCGTGTGTTAACAAAAAAAAAATGTCATGGCTGCATGAGTTGATTCCTTTGTCAGAAAAGAAAAAATAAACAAACAATGACAATGACATTGACAATCAGAATAGACTGTGACACATCTGTGACATGAAAAAAATAAACAAAATGGATCATAACTAAATTCTAACTAAATAATAGAGGGTTAACTCGAGTTTAATTTAAATGACATAAATTATGAAGGTTATCTTAAAAGTTTTGAAGGTGAATCGAAGAAAAAATGATCTTAATAACAATTTAGAAGAAGGTATATCTGGCACAAAGAATAATGGATATTACTTATGTGATTGCCTACGAAAGTATAAACAAACTACTTACAAGATAATTATGTAGAACAAAATATGACCTGGAAGAGATCTACTTTTTTGTTGCCATTCGTTTTGTCTTGGTTTGTTTGGGGACTGCCGCAGTCTTCACGGGCTCGCAGGCGATATTGTTGAGCTCGGCAACACTGACTATGCGACGACGAACACCATCAGGGCTCAGTATGTGCACACAGCCATCTCTCGTCCAACACTTGGTGACTCCAAACCGCTCACGGGCAGCCATGAAAGCCTCATGTCGCGAGCGAGTTAAAAATTCAGACACAGTTATGCCTGAGCCTTTTAGGTTGGATTTGGAATTCCAGGCCTTACCCCGATCAGCAGCATCACAGAACTTAACAAGTATTGGCCGTGGCTTGTCCGGACCAGCTGTACGCCCCATTCTGTGGCATCTAGTAATGTTACCTGATGTGAAATCCACCAGTTTGAGCCGGTCAGTGATGATACCAGTGACAACATTAGGGATATCTTCTGTTTTGCTTTCCGGCACCCCATGCAACAACAGTATTTTGCGGCGGCTATGTGTCTCAATTCTATCTATATCCCTTGCAAGAACCTGCAGTTGGTGTTGTACGGTATTCAGTGACTCCAATACGAAGGTCTTGAAAGCTGCAAAGTCACTTGCAAGAACTGATGTTGTAGTGTTGGATGTAGCCTGTGACTTCAACTCAGACTCAAACTTGGCCATCCTTGTAGTGAACACCTCCGTCAAATTAGAAATTGACTCTTGCATGTGGTCCATAATGAAGAGTAGCTTGTGTGGCTTATGATTATATTAGCAAAGGAGATAACACTGTGAGGGTGAGCTAACTATGTTATCATTGATTTATAGTCATGTAAAGTACTAAAAGTTTATTACTTTTTAATTAAATTAATTTTATAATGAAGAGCAGATTTTACTTTACTGTCTTATCCAACTACCCACATCGAAAAAAAGGGTACCTACTTATTGAATAAAATCACGTCTTGGACTTGAGACTGTGGTTAATTTTTTACGGAAGATTTTTTCTAGGCTTGGGTAATTAAAAAACGATTGCATTACTATTTTCCTGTGTTCATTTTTAAGGAAGATAATTGAGAAGTGGAATAAAACTAAATTATGTAACTTAAGTAGTATGCCCTAATACTTTTTTCTTCGTACTTTTCTATGCCTGTCATTCTGCAGCACTGTATGATGGAACATCGAAGTTTAAACAATCATGAATTAGGTCTTGTTGCAGTTCACTTCGAAGCCACTAAGACCATTAACCATTAAGTCGGTATTGGAAGAACAGATTGGCAGCAGATCTGTAGTAAGTAGTTTAACCTCCGAGATCCAAGCCGGTAGGAATAAACCCGATAAATTAATGCCAAAACCACCGGCCTTACACGGCGGAGTTTCACCCGAGTTCTTTTAGTAATAACACATGTTGTGAGACTACATTTTTAACTAAATATACGTACTTACTATAATTTTACTTTAATTGTAATTAAATAAATACGCATTTAGCTAATGTCAAATACTTAGGTAAATGCGTATTTATTTAATTACACATCGCGAAGACATTAATTAAGAAGAAAAAAGCCGCGTCAACACGATCACCGCGAGTCAATTTTACAATGAATTCAATTTGCTGGTTTTTTAAACTATTTAAATGTAACAAAGGTAGGTAAGTACCTACATTTACTAAGTAGGTAAACTTAATAATAATTGACGTGAACTGGCGAATTAGATGAATTATTAGTTAAAAAATACCGCTATTGTTACATAAGTACCTTAAAACATTAATACAGTTGGTAACTAAATTAATAAAACCACATATAATATGGGGCCTTGATAGGTAAAACCAATTAATTATCTTTTTGTATGAGGAAAATTCGCATGGATTGACGGAAACAACTCTGATATTCAGGTAGCTTATTAAAAGTTTACTGTTTATACTCATTACGACGCAATACATAGGACTTTCTCCGAGGCTGCATTGTAGGTAACTCTCCTACTCAGACCAATAAACTCCCAATACGAAGCGGGAAAAAATGGGTAAGTATAATCTCGTTTGAACCCAATAATCTCCACTTCTATAGGAACTGACAACAAATCTTGATGTGAAAAGAAAATGAGTTATTGATAAGTAAAGGAAACAAAAAGATCTTATTTGTTGTACAAGAGTTAGGTAACGTTATTAGTATTCCGGGTGGTTGGGGTGGGAGCGGTCGTTACGTCATTTTTAGGAGCCCGCCCCGAAATTGGCTAGAAAACTTGTCCTACAGCTTCTCATCTGATTTTTGTTGCTGATAAAAATTAAATGGTAACATAATTATTACTAGGGAACCCACAGATATATCAATCTAAGGACATCGGTCGAATCGCCGAGTTCATAGGAAGACAGAGTGTCACGATCAGCGGCCATACTACATAACATGGTTCTAGTTGAGCATCCGTAATATACACTAAGTATTCATTGCGCGCGTCCTAAGGACTGAGAAGCGATGAAAGTTAAGCACAGCCGCAAAGGAGATCGGTCGAATCGCTGAGTTACGTATTCACTTGACTTTATCGGATGGCGAAGTGGCAGAAATGTATGCCCACAGGGCATACAGTTGTCGCAAGTTAAACGCCGGCTTGGTCTATCTCCTTGGATTATTAAATCTGTGAGGGAACCAAATTTATATTCGCTAATAAAATTAATACCTATAAAAATACCGGTGATCGTAACTGCACACTTTGAATCCCCTTTGAATCCAAAATGAGTAAGGGGAATACTGAGTCACATCCCTAATCTGTATTACTGCCCTCTTTGTGGGTTTTCCCAAAAACAACAGGCCACTACTTAGGGTCTACGTGGCGCCTTCCTTGTCTCGGTCTCTATGACATATGCATCAGTAGAAGATCTAAAAATGAGTCAATCTCAAAATGACTCAAGTGCGACTGGTTGTATAATTCAATGCGCTGCAGCGAGCAATGTTAAGTTTCGCAACAGTGTTGGTGGAGTAGTCATAGTAATGATGAAGAGCTGCCTACACAAAGAAGTTCCTGGTTCCAATTTCGATAGGGGTACCTAAATGTTTGCGTGACGAACCCGAACATGATATTTACTAATTTTAAGAATTCCAGTAAATATTGGTTAAAGAATTGCTGATAAAGAAAACACAATACCCATGGTCCCTTTTTTGCTTTAATCTAAGACCATGTTGTTTTTTTTTTACGAGAAGAGTATTCTTGGCCTTCTGTTAATGGAACCTAGGTCATCGTCAGAATAAACTCGGGAATATTATTTGGAAACGGAACGGCAATATACTACAAAACTCATAATCATTAGAAAATTTTGTAAGTCCTCTGCGATGTTTCCGCATTACCATAGCATACGAACAAATTAAATAAAAGAAATATGTATCTAGGCGTTTATTTTCTTAGGGCTTATGTGTGCTTAATAAATCCTTAATACGACCCTTTCGAAGAAAATAAGTTTGCGTGCTGAATTAATGGAACAATCCGCCAGTTCACATCAAAGGAGGGTAAGTATGACCTTTCGAACGGAAAGAATAACAAAAACTAAATACATTTTCTTCACCTTAACTGTATAAAAATGTTGGTATCAAACAGAAGATGGCGCTCGAGGGAATATGTCATTATAATATGCTAATCTTGTTATTATGCCGTTCAAATACAAGCGCTGTTGCTACGAGGGACTAGATAATGCTTTTATTTCGGGATCAGGTAAATATTTTCTAGCGGATAAAGAACGAGTTTTTATACATTTTTTAATTACTGTAGCTAGGATCGGATTTGGTGGAGCGCAGGCAGGACTACTACTCTGGGGCCTCCAGGGAGAGGAGAGGGGCTCTACAATAGCGATAAAAAATCATACAAATCTAGGGCAAACTTCCAGTGGGGTGCTGGGATCCCGGGGTGCTGTCGTGGTCTGCCTTGGCAGGATGCCCGGAGAGGACGTTTAGTGGGTAGGGTGGGTAGGACTCGAGGTACAGGCGTTCCCCCTGTACCTCGAGTCCCACATACCCTTGCAGTTGCATCGTACTGCAGGGATGATGCGTAAATGCATTTGACCTCTCCGATAAAAAAAGAGCAAACTTTCAGTAGAGGTTCCATTCGACAGCCAACCAGTTTGTCGGTAACAACGTAAGCCAGCACTCATAGACCTTGGAAGGACACGAGAAGATGAAATACGGATAAAGTCCACTCTACGCCGCGTTATAAACAATCTTATATTATAATGTTATTGGTTATAGACGATAGAACGCGCTCAATGACGCAACATAATAGGGATGGACTGCGTAAATACATAATGATTCAACTAAGTTCGTCAGATAAATAACCAAAAAACAGATACATACTTTTTACTTAATCGAATCAGTAATGGATCAAAGTCCAGGAGTAGGGGTTATGGCGTCACCAGACCTGAGGGTGACACGCTTTTGTAAAAAGTGTACCAATGCGTGACGTCATGCGACATTTTAACGTAGTACATACAGTACTACCCAATCATTATTTGTTTGTGATAAAAGAAAAAAATACGTGTTTAATATTTTTTCGAAATCTGTCCTATCCTATCTGACGAACTAAACATAATTTTTTAGTCATCCAACCCATCGTTACAGGCTCAAATGGCTATCAATTAAGATATTTGATGCAAAATATGATCTAAGTTAATTTGTGGTTAACAGCAACATTTATTGATAGCGTTATAAAAATTCACAGATTACGTTGCACTGTTCTTTAACGTGGCCACAGATAATATAATACTATAGTAACGTGACCTTACCCAACCAGAGTAAAGCGGTTTTTACTGAGGAGCTCTTATCCTTGTTGTGACATCGACAGCACAAAACCAGCAGTAACTTAAAATAAATCGAAAATACGTGTTTTTGTTATCAGTGTACAAAAATTCCAAACATCTACCTATTTAGTCAAGTAGACTACATACTTAAATGTTTGGAAACTTTAGGAAGATAAAACTTATATCAGTGCATTTTCATATCTAGGTATAGGTACTTGACACCTTAAGTATATTTAGATTAAAAACAAAGATCTGAAAATAACACATGATAAGGTCTTGAAGTGGAATTTCCCCTAAAAAAAACATCTATAAATTAAGTTTACAGTTGAGCCGGCGGTTTTCATCGTCCGGCGGCGTGATGCCAGAAAACCGATCGAGAAATAATGTGACTTGTTGGGAACTTTATATACAGACTTGACTCTTGATAACAAGAGCTCGAGATATCAAGTAATTTGACAAAATCTTCACTATAACTTGATGATATAAATCCTAATAAAGGCGCATCATCATCAACAGCTCATATAACGTCTCCACTGAGGGTCTCGAGCCTACCCCACACATTCAGAGGCGATTATTAGGCCTTAGTCAACCACGCTGGCCAAATGCGGGTTGGGCGACTTCACACACAACCTAAGAATTTATTCACAGATAGATGTGTACAGGTTTCCTCACGATCCTCAAGGAAAACCCTTCACCGTAATAGCGTCGACTAAACGTATAGACATATATGAATTCAAAATTTGAAAACACATTGTTACGTAGTGGGTTTTGAACCGGTGCTGCCCGGGCGGGAGACAACGCCCTTACGTACTATACGCCACCGACACTTAGATTAGGCGTAATGTTGGGAAGAAAAGAAAAAAAGAAAGTCCCATCGAGTAGATGTCATAACTAAGGCATCTTTGGGAATTTTTCTATATATATTTCTTCCAGCGAGTAACAGAACATTGTTACATTTGAGGATATGACTCGTTGGGTAAAACAAATGGCCAACAAAACAATACCCAACGAGTCCGCAAATGTAACACTGTTACGTGGCAGGTAGCGCAAAGTCACAGAGTAGAAACAGCGGACTCATGATCTTCATTTCTCTGTATATTAGAAAAATGCACTGAAAAAAAATCGACTTGCTTCAGGCGGGACAGTTTTTTTTCAAGTCGATTTTTTTTCAGTGCATTTTTCTAGTATTAATATTTACGCGTTTGTAAACGCAAAAATGAAATTATTTTCTCTGTATATGTTTATCCTTCCACTCTCTATATCATCTTTCCCACATCCATATTTCTTCGGTCTTCCCCGACCACTATATCCATCTACAACTACATTCATTCTCATTACCTACTTTCTTTGCTACGGCTACGGACGAACTAGCCTCTCGAAATCGAAGTGCCGTCCTGGGGAATTTACCTAAATGCAGAAGACAAATAAGTCTAGTCCATGAGCTCTACCTCGATAAGTACTTCATAATGTATTTTTACAACTACCCCGTATCCCCATCACATCGTCGATGTGATGGGGTCGATGTGACATCGATATCTCGCTTGTTCACACGTTTGAAATAAAGTCCGATTGATTTTGATATTGTATGTATAATCGGAAAACAAATCATTGACTTAGGACCCTATATATCATTAGGACACCATGGTGGCGCAACCAATCGATGCCACGAACGAAATGGTTCGTTGGTTGCGTGCGCCACTATAGTATAGTGTCCTAATGAGATAGGGCCCATAATACGTGTTGATATTAGATAAAAGAGAATAATAATATAACTTTGACAACAATATTTACGCAATTAGATAGATAAGTAAATATCCATGTCGTAAGTTTGCATCATCCTAAATAGTTGTTGGTTCATTACCTACTTAAAATATTTCTATGATAACTTTTCATACTGAGAATTCTATGTGTCACTCATAAAGGGAATAGGGTTTTTTTGACTGTTTGCTGTTGACCTCAGATGGCCGTTACAGAGTCACTGGGTTTTTGAGGAAGGCGAGAACTTTGGTGGGTGATCCCTAGCCGATGTTAATGAAATGAAATGAAATGAAAAAGCTTTATTTAAATGGAATTTGCTAAGTACTTTTAAATCGTCAATCGTCAATATGCCGGCAAACATATCCAGCGGAAGAGGCTCTTTACCAAATAGTCTCTAAGGCGTAAATTAAAAATCAGGCACACAAGCATTAAAGAAAATTAAAATAGGTAGGTACAACTTTAGGAACCCTTTTATTTTTATGCGATGGTTAAATGTGTTAAGTGTACGGACCGTACCACACTATGGGCTAACCCGGGAATTCCAGGGAATACCTACTAAAAACCACCGGTACCCTCAGAGCCATCCTTTGTGGGGCCACAGAACAGAGAATAAGAGGTTCTGTGGTGGGGTGAACGGTGCAGTGTACCTACGCCTGGTCTCTGGGCTGCCCGCCCCAACAGTAGGCCGCGCTGCATTTGAGGGGGAATACCCTATTTTTCTTTTTTGTTGACGGGGAGGTCAAATGCATTTACGCATCGTCCCTGCGGGGTGGTGCCAACCGCAGAGGATATGTGGGACTCGAGGTAAAGGCATTCCCTCCACTAAACATCCTCCCCGGCCTGACCTTCAGTCAGTGTACGTGAAATGGTGTTGTTTATCTATCTAGTTCTGATACACATGTTAGTATGCTCTTTCTCTTTCACATTGCCTGAGTACAGTTTCCTATATCTATGGTACCTAAACAGGCTCATTGATTCCGATAGCCTTATAGCCACTTTGGCAATAGGCAGAAAGGGGGTGTTTAGTCAGTAAGTCTGACTTAACCCTTAGGGTATCCATGAGGATTCACCCCCTGCTTCCCTCACTTGTCTGGAAGGTTCTTCTGTCAATCTTCGCTGCTCTGTCTTTCGCTCCTGCCCGTGGGCGAAGGAAAGGGCAAGCAGCAAGGGGGGTCGGTGGAGAAAAAAAAAAGGCTCATTGAAAAAATCAGCAAACCATCAAGAAATGACACTCACCTGCCCCAAAGACCTCATATAAGATGCTAGATTAGTAGAGTACTTTGAGAACCATTGATACTCTTCATCAGAGAGTAATTCTCTCACATCTGGGGGAAGTACAGAACCAAATTCCCAGCGAAGTGTCTTGATCTTGTCCATGCGGCTATACAGGTATGCAAGCAGGCATCTTTTATTCCTTTCTAAAGCTGAGTGTCGAACTTGTACTGTAGTCCAAAGGGATTTGTTTTCAGATGTTGCATTTCTAAAATAATAAATGACATGTATAACTGTAATTCATGTAAGTAGTTGTAACTATAGTGGGTTTAGTGTGAACATTTTGCTATAAATAAATAAATAAATAAATAAATTGTTTATTCATAAATTACATTGCTTGGTTTTACAAAAGTATTATTAAGGTAAGGTGAAAATGTTTATTTACCTGAACTAGGTTGTACCTGTGTTTCAGGCGAGAAGCTATGAGCTAGGTATATTCTTGCAAGTCATAACCTTTGTCTTCAATCTAAGAACATCAATTATTAATTTCTAGGTCATCATTTTAGAACTGTCATTGATGTAGCATATATTTATATTTTAAACATTTATTACTTACTTACTTTTTTTATAACTTTTTTGCACTTAAAATAACAAAACAACAAATTTACAGTAATACATTTTGCAAGGGCAAACTTATCTCTAAGAGATTTCCAGATGTGATATTTTAGGCCTAATAACGTTTAGAACATGTTTTCATAAAAATATGACTTTGACCTTCAATAAAATCGTAACTATCAATTTCCCAGGTATAGTTTAGAGGAAGAAAAATGTTATGATGGTGAGCAGAATACATGGTTTTCGTTTGACTGATCATGTCTTTTACAGCCGATATTGTATTTATGTACCTTATTATTATTTTATATTACTTACGCGTCATTCATATTCATTTTGAATAGCATATGCATTTCTTCTAAAATCTGTCTTATTGTTTCATCCTGAAAATATTTGTATAAGTTTACAACTACACAATTTTCTAGGCAACTGCAGTAATAATAAATCACATAAATGCAAAATATTATTTTATCACAATAATTTTACTAATAATTAAATGGGAGTGAAATTTAATTCCTATTTAATTTTAAAAATAAGAAAGTAAAACACCAAGAATAATCAGGTATGTTATGTACATACATTAAAAGAATCAATAGTGTCTTGATTTCTTTCAGCTTCTTTAAGTAATTCTATTACTTTTTCTGCAAACATATCGATATTTAATCTTTGATAAATTTCTTTATAATTTACATTAAAAGATTGGAAATTATATAGAAAAAAATATTGAAAAACAAATTGTAAACAAATTATCGGCGGGAGGCAGGAAGCGGGAAATGACATGTGTCAAACTTTGATAATTGACATCTTACATTGGAAAAGATTTCGGATACACGGTTTATATTTCAATTCCTATGGATAATTAAATTATGAACAAATATTATAAAATTTTATTTAAAAAACATATTGAGAGACAATTCTATAAACCAAGCTTAAAATAAATATGCTAACTTGTTTACATCTATATTTATATAGAACTATACTAATATTATAATGTGAATATATTTGTAACATCCTTAATCATACGACGCATTAAGAAGCTCAGTGTCTACTAGGCGCGCCAAGTTGAGACGAATCGAATCGCAGAAAGTTGCTACCTATATAATTATCTATACTTTTATTAAAAAGCTGAAGAGTTTGTTCGTTTGTTTACTACTGATTCAAATTGAATAAAGAGTTTCTCCCGAGTTCTTGTTGTAAAAACACGTGTTGAGAGACTCCATTTTCACAGACCGAGCGCACAGCAATTGGATGAAAAAATGCGATTTGGCTCGATTTGACGCGTTACTGCTTTAGTCGACGCCAGAGGGTCTAGGACAAGTGGCCAGTCGATTTCGTTGAACGTCTAACGAAAATGATAGGTAATGATGTATGACAATGATGTTTTAGTGAAAAAGCTCTATGGCGACCGTAGTCAAAAATTATCCTACCATCCACTAGCGTTTATTTCGAACGACTTGTCCTCAAAGATGAACTGTAGAGAAACATCGTAGGGATAAATAAAACTGTCGAGGCCACTAACTAAATGTTATCTCTACATGTTTTTCTGCGACTTTATCATTCCGCGTCAGTCCGAGAGGAAAAACAATCTTTTTGACACCATACTGATCTGATACTTTCATGCAATTTTTTGTTTTCTCATTAAACTAAAGGATTGTACGCCAGTGGATGGTTAATATCCGTTGTTTTATAAAGATTGTTGTCCTGTTAAGGGCACACCGGTCATTTTGTGTTATCTTTAAGGAATACTTTCATTTTAAAATCAACATGTGTACCCGTGGGCAAAATATTGCAATTTCTATGAGTTTATTGATTGCCAATACATAAGTCAACATAAAAGAAGACAGTGTTTGGATAAAACGGGAAATATGTATAGCGATTTGCTTGTTAAATAATAATATACTACCTACCTACTTTAAAAAAAATAAAAAAGCTAATGTTTTTAAATTATTTACTCAAGTAATTTAAAAAAATCGCAAGATTCACGTACTTATAGTATTTTTACCTCAGGGACGCAGGAGAGCCATGTTTGTTTGTGTAAATATACATGCACATTATTTATGTGTGCGTCAGTGCCGGCACGGAACGCTGCCGCTAACATTTGTAATAGCTCACTCGCGTTCGTGAGATAAAAATATTGTATGATTTCTGTGTTTAATTCATACGTGCAAAAAAATACGACATAATCGTACATGTGACAATACTGCCGAACGATAACAGCGAAATGACATGAGAACAAAACCGATATCCAAAACCGACAGAAAACAAAAAGTCACTAAGTCCCTGGTTGTCACGTCATCGTGTAGGCGAGACGGAGAGGACGAAGAGATTTTAACATCGTAATTCTTTCGCGCTTTGCCCATCCTCTAGAATTCATTCCATAAAAATTGGACATTCCGGCAGGAATAAACTCTAGTGGATGGGGGGCTATTATCATTTCGTTCGATAGAAACGTTGTATCGTTTGCCACTTGTTTAGGCCCTGCTTATGCTTGGGTTTACGAAAAATATACTGTAACTACTTAATAAATCCCGTGATGAGTTTAAAAAAATGAAAACTCATCAACCTAATTGATAAATAAATTAGAATAGTTCTTAAAACAATGAAACCCACTTAAAACAGTCTTTCCATTGTTAAACCCATATTTCTTAACATATTTAGTAATTAGTTTATTATCGATTAATTTTACCATTTCATTTCCAATGGATTTTTCCATTTATTTTGAAGTAAACTATTGGGCTATATAAGCGTATCCGAACGCATAACGTAACAGTACGGAAATACCTCGTGAACGTGCGGTCGACTGGGTGGCACTCATTTTATTTAATTCCATCGTCTTGTGAGATTTATTTTCATTGCACACTAGTTTTTACAGTGCGTCGGATGTCGAAATCGATATTAAAATAATGTCAACATTTGTGCGTATTTAGATAATTAGTATTTGTGATTGTTTATAGATAAGTGTATAGTGACATTTAACAAAATGAGTGCGAAAAAGGAAATCGGTAGTAAAATTGCCATTGACGAGAACACGGACTCTGGTTTCATTTCTGGACCTATTGACAATCTTGATTCGGGGGATTTGAGTGCACTTTCGGAGTTGGATGTAAATAGTGGTATAGTGCAACGTGTCCTTTCGGAAGAAAATCCTGATAGTGGTTTAGTTTTGTGTTCAGATAGTTTATCAAATTTACACTTGGATGAAGTTAAAACGCAAACACCAACACAGTCTACGCAGTTGCGGAGTACACAAACAAAGACCCAGGATTTACCACCTTTACATGTACTCTTTCAGCAGGATGAAGACGGTGATACGTAAGTATAACATACTTTTTACATTTAATCATTTAATGTATCTATCTACCCTCATTTATTATAGAATTTAGTTTCTGGTTATATTTGAACTGTAAATTGTTTTTATTATCATATTCATATGGAGTGAAAAATCAAAAACAAATAACTTAACTTCAACTTTCACTAACCATATCACATCTACATAAAATATTTTGTCTCTTTTACTGGCAGTAGAGTAAAAGAGACAAAACATTTCTTTTCTAGTTTTTAAAATTACACAAACACATTATTAATTTATCTAATATTAAAAAAGAACACAAAAATTATGCTATATTCCATTCCTGAAGAATGCATTTTTATATCAATGACTTTATTGCTTTGCTTATTTACTTAACTTCAAGTTTTTTATTGAACATAGAAAACTCCAGATTATTACTCATAAGTGAGCAGTCACCAGCACATCAGGTTATCACAAAATGTGAAATTTTGACAGTGGATTTTGCACTACTGAATACATTAGGAGTTGGGGTTTCTCCCCAGTTCTTGTTGTAATAACACATATTGAGAGATTCCATTTTTTAACTCAATCTAATCTAACATACAATTTATTGTCACTTTAAATACATTTTCACATGACATTGGCAAAATGCGTAACCCATAAGTATTGTGATGCCATTAATTAAGAATAGAATAGATTAGACTTCTAAAGTCTAGACCCAAGTCTAGTATAACAAGAAGAACCCGAGTTCTTCTTGTAATAACGTGTTTTGAGGCTCCTATTTTAACTCAATCTATAAAATGCGTTTTGAAAATGCCATTAATTAAGAATAGAATACAATTAGGTTAAAAATCATTTGAATTTCTCCTGTATAACAACTCTTTGTTTAGAGACTTTGTTTTTAACTCAATATACTATTCAATTTATTGTTCCTTTAATTAATTTTTTCTTGAGATCTTTGTGTTGCCATTTTTTTATAAGGTTTTTTCTTAGTCATTGTGCCACCATTAATTAAGAATGAATAGAGATAAAATTTATTTTTAGAAATTTTACAGTTTTGTATAGTTTGATGTGCTGTTAACTATACCTACCTAATAACTCATATCTTAACTTATTGGCTCATTATATTTCATGGAAATGACTAACTTTATTGGGATCACTAGTAACTTCAGGAAACTATAATAAATTAGTTGATATTTTCCTTAGGGAAAAAGTAAATATTCCAAAGGTCTCATTTAGGTGTATCTATTATACATAAATACTCCTTATTATACATGGGCTACTCGGAAAAAAGATATTTTTCACAGAAAAGTCTCTGGCTTTTTGACGATACACAGTCACTTTGAAATCATGAAATGAAAAAGCTCTTTATTTAAATGGACTTTGCTAAGTACTTTTAAATCGTCAAAAGCCCTACTACTTCTACTTCTAGGTAAAGTTGCTCCATCTTCGGTTTGCTCTTAGCTCTCCTGCACAGATGTTGCCAAGAGTGAACCCATTTTAAGTAAAGAAAAAACACCATTTAGATACCGGGGGCACTTGTCTTGTCTATAATAATCACCTTTCTGCTACCCTGTTCTGAATTTTATTTAGAGTTGTATTGCAGTATGTATTGCTATCAGCATACTGCTATAGGTTTTGGTAATAGATTTTATGAATGGCAGCCTCTCTGACACTAACCCTCCTTGGCCTCTCTATGTTAAGTTATTAGTTGATTTGAATGAAGTTGCTAACATCCTTTATATCTTTTACAGACAACTACACATAGCTGCCATACATGGTTCAGAAGAATCAGTAGGAATTCTCATCAAGTTATGTCCAGAAAAATCATTATTAGATGTAGCAAACGATTATAAACATACAGCACTGCATCTAGCAGTGATGAGTAAGAACTCCGTTGTCACGAGGATGCTCGTTCTAGCGGGTGCATCTCTTGCTATCAGAGATGTCAGTGGAAGAACACCAGTACACATTGCTGCAGAGACTTGCCATGTAGAGTGCTTGAAGGCACTTCTTGCACCTATCAAGGAACAACCACACAGAACGTTGTCTGCAGTACTCAACCAAAAAGACTACAATGGTAAGTGTATTAAACAAATTCTAAATAATATATTCTGTATATAAATAGTTGAATCCAGTTTGATAAGTTCATAACTAATCTAAAAATATGCTTAATTCAGACACAATCACAACTTATGTGGGTGTAGCATTATAAATAGATGATTTTCCATGTGTGCCAAATCATTTAAGCAGAATTAATATTTGTATATCAAGTAGGAAGTCTATAAATTATTTAATCTAGCTTGCTTATATTATAACAGGGTACTGAAAGTACTTTATTATAGTCATTGAATCACTTAGTAAAAACCCAACATATGGTTTTCCCAATGCCTCTTGGTACGGATTTGCAAAAATTCCATTTCAGTAATAATTTTAAAACTTACCTACAGTTTTATTTAAAACATAAGTTTAAACTGATTTACTGTGAACAACTTTACATGTGTGTACAGCAAAAATTCTTGTTTAGTAGGTTCATATAATACAATATTAACATATTATACCTACAACATACAAATAGATAAAATCTTTATTAAACCATTAATGATTATTGAGTAGTAATCTGGCGGGTTTTTGTAATTCACCACTGGGTAGTATTAACCACAATTCTTTTTAAAATACCTTCATTTAAGACATTAATTACTTGTTGGTATTTCCCTTGCCTATTCAATACCTAATTGTCAAAAGATATCGTTGTGGTTTTCCTACACTGTGGCCAGGTACTGCGGAGACTAACAGCTGGTAATCCTCCGTAGCTGCGACGTTACGTCACGCTGACGGTACCTCGCCACGCAAAAGATGCCTCTCGAAAAGACAAACCAGTTATCTAGTTGCCAATACATTGTTTACGTGCGAACGATCGCAGAGTACTCGGCGTGAGTACCGTCAAGGTCTCACGGCGTTCAATGTCACTATTTTAATTCCTTAACACTAGAAAAGCAGTGAACGTCGCACCATTGATTGCCCGCCCGAGGCATTACAATTCCAATCGCATAAAGATATTAGCTCAGGTAGAAGTATGCGTCGCCCCCATTATCGGTTTTCCCAGGCCACTCTCAACGATAGCTTGTAGAGATCCGCCGACACAAAAGATTTTAATTCAAACGTTAACTGTCCCAGATTTACATAGGATTTACCCAGCCCGATCGCGCTGCGTGGAAACATGTTACATTATCAAAGAAATAATGGACGCAGATTCGGGGCTTACAGATATCCGTGACCCCATGTGCCAGATAACAAATTTTAATTGATCCGTCGTTTCAGTTAATTTTTACGGTTTATGAGTCCAAGATAAAACCCCCATTCTGTTAATGATTACGTGCTCAGCTCTAGTACAGTGGGTATTTCCATTCGGTCGGAGGCCGCTCACATAACAGCGCCGCGGTTGAGTGAAAGCGCCTCATTCCGCCATCCAGCCATCACCATTGGTATAGGTATTGTAGTAAATTGTAAACTTCACGTTACAATTTTTTACTCCAATCTATTGTATCGGTTACAAGATCGTGAAAAGTCTCGACCTTTGTTACATCATTAGAATTCAGATCAGCTGATTACAAGATCCATTATAAGAAACATTACTTAAATATTAGAATTAATCGTTGTAATTAACGTACCTATCACTCTGGTAAATTGCCATTCATTTGGGTTTTTTTAAATAAAAACCCAGCAAGTCGGATAAATATTTCACAACAATACGCACCAGTGACATTAACATCGATTTACTTCAAGTGGTATTGGACAACAACTTTGTCTTTAACCAAATGTTGCAAGTACGGAAATAACGCAAGAAAAACCCGCAGCCTGCGCAAAGGTTTCGAATGCGTTATACAACGGTGACAGCTGCCATTGTGGCGATAAGTTGGGTTATCCCCACGTGAAAGCAGACAGCTGCGCTGGCGCGCGTATTTTCCAAACAATCGGCCATACGCCAAAATATTACCAGGCGTTGCTTTTTAAGAAGGTGAACCTAAAGATTCTAATTTTTAAATGGAAAAATGTGGTCGGACAAACCAAACGACAAGATTCTAAAGAACGTCCAATCGATTTGCGAGTTTCTTGGAAATCAAGAAACGTTACGGATGTGGTTCGGTTGTTTTGTTTTGTTTTCGTGAATTAATTTAAAGCGCCGTAGATTTCAATGTATAAGATTATTTACTATTTAATTAACGTTTTCATTTAGTCCGCAGAAAGTACCAAAGCAGCTAGGTAGTTCTTTCCCACGCTACTCGGGAATCGGTAGCTTTTTTATTCACAAATTATGTCACTTCTATTTTAAAATATCTTCAAGGTCCATATTTATTTTGCGGAAGCATCGCCAAATGTTAAAAATATGAACTTATTTTTTCAACATCGTTTATAACTTATCGCAAGTCAATCGAATAATGCTAATGACTCTGTCTGTGCATTCCAATGGTTTATGGACTCTGGGGTTTTCCATGACTCGTCCGACCCCGTTGGAGTGTCCTTCTCATAATGCATTTATTTTATTGGAAATCGCAGTACCATAATTGTAGTCTAATTTTAGTTGTTCCTATCGATATTACAAATGTACCTATGTCAGGAACATCTCGCGACATCATTCTTGAACTTGTAACATGCAGTAGCAATCTGGTAACAACATTTATTTTTATTCGAGCTTTTAGTTAATTTAATATCATAATGGCGTAATACGTTATTTACATTTTGTAAATAGATTAGTATGTTAGGTACCTACATTGGTTTTTTCCGCTAACACTGCGCTTATAGTGTTTACCCTATGACTGGGATTTAAATGGGGAAATTTTGATAATAATCTGTAAAAATATCAGAGGAAAATTCCATGTTGTAAATAATAAAAGTAGACCGTGATATATGCGTATAAGAATAGTTTTGATTGTCGTAACGAACAGCAACGCAGTTTCAGAAACGTTGTTTTCGTTATAACATTGGAAAGCCGGTGGGCGCCGTTTCTATATTTGGCGAGGACAGTGGTCCCGCGCTCCGCTCGTCGGCGGCGCTCGTCACTCCACATAGTTGGGAAAACCCCATCCTCACTCCCCTCGCTCGCACCTCGCCGCCGCGCGCGTCTCGTTTGCTGACGAAACCACACACGTCGTAGGTACTCGCCATACCTACTTACCACATTATACTATAGGTATGCGTTTATGCTCACTTTGCTGACCTTTAAAACAGCAAAGAGCTAGTTATATCATCCATCAAAATATGCGCCATGTGTAACCCATTCGATAGTTTCTTAGTGCATCGTAATTATCAATGATAATTCCATTCACTTTGCCATTGTTAGCTTCGTGGTCATTGTTAAAGCTGGGATATTCGCATGTTCATTAAAAAGGAACTGTTGTAACGATTGCTGTACTTAATTTAAGGTAATTACTAAGATGCGCTTGCGTGAGATCACTTTGCGGCATTCCTGCAGCTCTCTAGGATACGGGACACGTGAGGAGTTGCGTAGACGCCAAACAGGTTATTGTTAGGTCATATCGATTATCCCACTGTTCCGGATACAAAGGCATGTGACGCGGCTGATCACGGAACAATCCATTGATCGCTTCGTCAAGCAAATCGATCAATCAACTAGCAGAAAGACCGACTCTAATGACTTCTAGCAATCATATCTATGTATTCATGATAAGTCTCCGATACATATTAACTAATGTTAACATTATCTTGATTTGGTAACCTTAGAATGGAATGTGTAATGTTGTTAACAGCAAAGCTTGTTAGGATCATCTAACAATATTTACTCTACGACGATGTGTTGTTTGCGTAACAACTCTCGTCAAGATGTGTGAAAATGTATGTAAATACGGTAAAATTTACACATGCGGTGCGAGAAGTATAGTGAAATTACGTTTAAAAACACTAGTTTTAATCGGGTTATGAATTTAAGTACCTAAATAATTTAGACAATGTAGAAGAAAACAAGGAATTTGTTTCAAGTGGTTTATATAATCATATAAAAACCAATATTTTAAAATAAAAATATAATTCAACTCTTCTTTTCAATTACCATTTTCTCTATAACAATGTCAATCATAAAGACCATAAATATTACATGCTTAGCAAAAGAGTCTGTAACATACTCCTCCTCGCTATCAGCTAACTTCCTCAAGGGATAGCAGACTCACTAGCACAATAGCAACTTATCAACCGGTCTACGTAATATTCCACCCTTGGTAGCTACCTCCACTATGCGAACTCGACCATCACGACCAGGAGTGGCCACTACTCTACCCCTACTCCGAAACATTTGTCGGAGAGATGAAGTGGTCCATATCGACTAAGTCCCATATCTCAACTTGACTTTCTGCGTCTGATGTCCATCGGTGTTGTACTAAAAAGGTTAGGCTGTCGAATGAAACCAAACTTATTATCTAAATGTTGAGACAATCGCCACTGCTTTCGTAAATGTTAATCATCATCTCGAGCTTAACAAGAAATGATCCAAAATAATCGAACTTCTTAGAAGCTTAATAGAAACCTTTAATCTATTCAAAATTAAAATATAAAATAAATCAAAATCCAAATCAGGTGTAACAAACATGTTAACGAATGTTTAAAAAAATAAATCATTATACATACAATATAGCCCAGGATCAACTCCAAAAAACGATGCCAATCAGAAAATCTCAATTAAACTCAATTCGTCAAGAACCACTACTTCCTCTTCTTCTCTAGGGTCTGGCAGAAAATATAATTCTAACTGAAATTTGAGGCCAGTTATCTTTCTGGAGGCGGAGAAACTCAGGGCCAGAAACATATCTACCATTGGAAGTAACCTTAGCTTCATTCACCTCCCCAATGACAGCTCCAGGAAGCCCTCTCCACTTTCGCGGCTTAGTCAATTTGTCGATCGCAGTGAAGTGATTCGAAATATTTTTTTTGTCCCTTTCCTTGGGCTTCTTATTGATCCAGAACCAAACTCCTTTCAAATCAGTCCAATAATATCTTTTCCTAATCTCAAGAGACTGCTCTTTAACCCCCGTGTAATCAAATCGTACTGTTTGAAACTCAAACTTAGGTCTCGTAGTACACTTAAGCGGTGCGAAACGACTCTTTGCTGTCGCAAACGCAACTTCATTATGTCTTCGTAAATAAGCTACGTAAGCGTACGCTTCTTCACATGCATCGCTAAACACGTGCAGCCTCAGATTGTCTTTGTCAATAAACTCATACGATGGCGGGACAGAAACGGAATCTAAGTTTTTAAATTCTGGAGGCCAACTAAACGATTGGCTTGAAGTTCCGTCATCGATCTGTTTCTCCCAACATTTCTTACTTCGCCGAAGTTCTTGGAGAAGAATCTTGCCTTTAATCATGAAAGGACACAACATATCAAGGGGATCAAACACCGACACCAATACTTTTAGTATTTCTCCTTTTGTGGACTTTCTAATGGCGTTGACAATCTTCTTCGGATCTGAATTAAAACCAAGACTATCAGATACTGGTCTCCAAGTTACGTCTAAAACCCTTTCACATTCAATATCATCAGATTCCTGAGGAAAACTAACATCAACATTGTCAATTTCTCGTGGTCGTGGTGGAATATTGGGGCTGTCTGAAGCCCAACCGTGTATATCTAATCCTACAGTCTTGTGTATAACAGAGACATCTTTCAATAGCTGTCTAGTCTCCTCCTCGGTATTGGACGGCACCATTGCACAATAAAGCTCGTCATCGGTTTGTCGTAAGTGACATGAAAATTCAAGTGTATCATTTGAAAGCGACGATGAGAATCCATGCAGCACCCATCCGAGTAAGGTACGAGAAGCAACTGGCTCATACTTCTTGCCTTCTCTTACTTCACGGCTTACGATTAGTTCCCAGTTGTCCTGCCCAATCAGCAGCGCAGGTTTTCCTTCAAACCGGGTCAGCGGGATATCCTTTAAATGGTCATACTTAAGGTCATTTGCGGTAACGACATAATTAGGCAGCGTAAGATTGTTTACGGTACGTACTCTTTCAAGGCGGTGTACGCCATCACATGTTCGTAAAGTCAATGAGACAATCCTACTAGGCATGTCGTTACTGTTGCCTATTGCACCCTGAAGACTCAACTCGGATTCCGGTCCGTTGACACCAATCTTATCCACTATATCCTGCTCTACTATCGTGACAGTGGAGCCCTCATCTAAAAGAGCGTATGCGTTTACACTACCTGCTGGGCCATCGATGTACACTGGTACGACTTTTAGGTACACTTTCTTCCTTTGGTTCGACCACACGTTCGCAGCAGTCTCCTTATTGCTCTCACTATCAATCGGCTCAACTGTCTTCGTCTTTTCTTTATGTAGCAGTGAATGATGACCAGACATATTACAAACTGAGCACTTCCTTTTAGATTTACATCTATCACGCCGGTGAGATGAACTGAGACACCTAAAACATAATCGTCGTTTAACAATCCACTCCCAGCGTTTGTCGATATGTTCAGATTTAAATTTAGGGCAAGTTTTTATCGAATGACTCACCTCTGAACAAAATACACAACCAACGTCCTCCTTACTGGCAGAGGATACTACATTCGTCGACTCTTGAACAATGTCGTCACGTATCAGAAATGCATTGTTCCTTGGGTTCTCTTTCCCCACCATGTTTGTCATAAAAGGAGTACGCGGTGTAAAATTAACTTTCTTAGTCTTATAAAAGGACGGTGGCGGTTCAACTGCGCCACTTTCACAAATTGCCTGAGCTTCTGACATTAAATACTTACAGAGTAACGTCAATCGCGGTTGGTGTGTGTTCGCACCTTTAATATAATCAAGCCAGCGATAGAATAAAGGCTCGGTCAATTTATTTAATATTTCCGAAATCAACTCTGGACTATGTAAGTAACCTATATTACCAGCTGACTGTACGGCGGCTACGCAGTTGTCTACTTTAGTCGCTAGTAGTACCACCTCTGAACGTAATCCAGTCAGTTTAGGGACCCTCTTCATCTCAGCAATTAACCTACCTAATACTAGATCTGATCTGCCAAACCTCATCTCAAGAACCTTCATGACGTCAGACGCAGAAGTAGTTGCGATCAGTCGCGCGGCAACCGCTTCCCATGCTTCGCCTTGAAGACATCGCTGTAGTCGAGCGAGATTCTCCTCCTCAGAGTAGTGGCCAATCCTAGTAGTGATGTCGTACGCATTTTTAAAACGTAGCCAATCGAGCGCATCACCTGAAAAGTTAGGTAAGTTGTTGCTAGTGAGTCTGCCTAACAGCTTATCATTATTACTGGAAGAACGAATTAAAGCCTTAGTCAAAGAACACGTTAACTTGTTTACGTCACTCTCGTTAGCACGCCGTTCCTCGTCGCCGCCATGATCCACCCACGCGCCGCTCCGGTTGTCCCTAATATCACAGGGCTCGTCATGTCGGTTGTGGTGCGAGCGCAAGTTGTCATCATCATTCTCTCGAGCGTCGACTGGGACATCAAAATAAGGGCGTGACCTTTCAATCCATTGTCCAGTAGCCTGCTCTGAACGGATTGAACTGCGAGAGTGTAAGCTAGCTAACTCCTCTGCTAATCGTGCTTGTACCAAAGCTTTCTCTGCTTCTATCTCTCGTCGTTTGAAATCAGCATCAGCATGGGCCTTCTAAGGACCACACTGTTTCAAGTGGTTTATATAATCATATAAAAACCAATATTTTAAAATAAAAATATAATTCAACTCTTCTTTTCAATTACCATTTTTTCTATAACAATGTCAATCATAAAGACCATAAATATTACATGCTTAGCAAAAGAGTCTGTAACAGAATTGTTTTGCAGCGCACAAATTTATTAATAGTTCAACCCAAATATTCCGCAGCAGTGTTTATATTGGCATAGTTTCAAATAAACTTGGAATCACTCCAACACTTCTTTGTAAACTATGATATTTAAAAGATGAATAATCAAATGCGTCTTTGTCTAGCTGCGAGATAAATAGATACATAAGAGAAATTTCTCTTGTTGTACAAAGTAGAATAATAGATTGTTATTCTGCACATAGAGGCTGTGATCTTCTTCCATATATAGGTACACCAATTTTCATTGCACTACATTCGTGTTTAGCACCGAAATATTATAATGAGCAATAAAAGGAACCCGCCTACTGTAAAACTATAATTTAATCAAATTTAATGCTTCCATTAAAAGACGCGATATACGTGATATGATGCACCTTCATTAAAATTTATAAGAACCAGTTACCCATATTGTGGATAGACATTCTAGTCATATTGTTTAGAAAACGTGAATCATTGATAACCTACCATATTAATTTATTTACTCGTATTAACTTATCTTCTTAATAATTTTAATTAGTTTAATATGAAGTATAATCAAGATCTATATTCACTACCTACCTGAACATGGAAATTTTTAAAACTTTGTCTTCAACCGGTTAGTATTTGAAGTTTCACGTCGCAAATTGAGACGTAAAAACCCGTATCACTATGTATATAACAGTTATGCCAAGCATGGAAAATCCACTAGATATGCAAACTAATAATAAGTTTAATATCTATGTATGTAATTGTTCTGTGTTTCACGATCATCGTGTCCTTGTTCCAGGTCAGACATGCGTACACGCAGCCGCGACGGCCGGACACATCAAGACATTGCAGACCCTAGTCTATTACGGAGCTGACATCAACGCCAAGGTAATTAATTAGAAAATCTGTTTTATTACTTTGGTAAAACACACCGACAGCGTTCAATGATTTTCGTTATGAAATCCAAAGTTCCCTGTAATAAGCTGAATCATTTGTTTATGCTGTAAAACCGTTTTTATACTCATACAATGAGATGGCTCGAAAATCCCAAGCTTCTTCCGTTTTCCTTCATTACAATCGGTGTATTAACGTGAAATGTTTGCATCATTGTTTTTTTAATATTGACCGAAATGTAGGCATTCTGAGAAAAGTTCGCATCAATTACCATTGTGCTGATTGTACTACAGTTAGTCCACGGATTCTACTGCACCTAATATAGCTAGGCTAAAGTAACAGGGGCTTGAGTTTGCCTTGAACATTTTTATTATAGTTTTCAAGATTTTGAAATTTCCCTTAGATCACACTTACTCATTTTGAGAAACGATCTATCGTAACCGTACCTAAGTGGCGATACCTCGAGATTGGTACCGTATTCTGCGAAATAAATGACTCGACGTCTTATTGACTTCTAAGGTTAGCTCCAACCTTTACTTAGATAACTTTTTTAGTGTAATATGAGTAAGCTTTTGAGTCATGCCAACAGATTCCATTTTCTGCACCCTTGTCAGATAACATCTACCAGGAACAGGCGTAATTTCCCCTACGCAGTTTGTACCTATGGATAGAAAAACCCGCTCTTCAAACGTATCGCCCGATAAGATACGGTTTATTGTATTTTCGTAATCATGATATTGTTTTGAAAAAATGTCGAACATGTATGAATAGTATGCTTGACAAAACGATAACGTCTAATGCTGCTAATTACTTTAGCACCTCAAGGTGATATTGAAAATCCCATTACCTATGTATTATTTGCGAATATACTTAAAGCTGCTTATAGGTGGTAAAAGAATTCAACTATTTTCTTTGTTTATTCAACCATTATCTTTGTTTCCAGGATGGATTGGCCGGCTGGACGGCTCTGCACATAGCCGCCCGCTCCGGCGATGTCCGCCTGTCACAGTACTTGCTCGAGCAATGTCCGGGAGTAGTAAAGAACGCGCGGGATTTCGGCGGTCGCACACCCAGACGACTCGCTAAGAAAACCAAAACAGAAAAACTTTTCGCCAAACTACAGACAGACAGCGACTCGGACACAGACGATGATGACGATGTAGGTACACTTTGGCTAAATTAAGGTTTTGGAGACAAGTCTATGTACTTGCACACTTCGATAACTAAATCAGGAGTTTTATTTTAGATACAAAATATTAATACTAAAACATGACAGTTTAAAACCTCAAAATACATAATATAGGTATGTACTTATTTCCTGTTAATCTTGTAGTTGCCTATGCCTATTGTGTTAGATCGCTCGTTAATTTATATTCACAAAGACTTGTAAGTATCTACTCTACAAAGTTCTATTTATGTAAATACAGTGATAACCTCTGAAGTTTTTGTACTTTTTGAACTTACAATGATATCGTTTTTATCATACATGTTACTATTATTAAAACTCAAAGAATTATTACGCAAACTTGAGCCGAGTAAAATAATTTTATGAGTTACATGAACAAAATATTATATCAATGGATATTGTAATGAGATTTGTGATGCTTCTTGTTTTTATAATTGTATAAATTAAAATGTTATCGCCAGTGAAGCCACATTGGACCATACTGGCTGCTTATCTTCATTTATATGAATAACAAATTTATTATTTAACCTGATAATTGCTCCATTATGGTTCATGACGCACAGAGCGGTCCTAGCTATAGTGATTCTTTACTATAATAGGTATTTTCCAACACGTGCTGTTTTCAAGTCAATTGACTAATTGCTAGAGTTGTCAGTGATTTACGATTGGGAATTCTAATACCACCTTTATAAGGAATAATATACTTCGCACTTATTCATTTCCCAATGAACAGTTTAACTCATCTATTATGTATTATTCCCGTGTCACGATGTTTGTCCGGCCAGGATGAACTCGGAAACTAACAATCCGATTTTAACTATTTTTAATGGTTTGTTTTGTTCCAACTAGAGAGATAGGATAGTGTTTATCTTGATAAGTAGTCCTCATTTTTTTACTGCAAATTCAATGTTATAGGACAGTAGTATGAAATTACCACAGCAACGCGTGGCCGGAACAGCTAGTAGATTTATTATTAATTACTGACATATATAGATAGGCAATGAATAACTAGGGCGAGACCAGAAAAATGCACTAATGTGTGAGTAATGCGCATGTGTGCGTGAAAAATAGTACTGCAGTCTGACAGTTGCTGTCTTTTCTACGTCACTGACAGGCCGACGTAGGCCGCCTGCGTGTACGTAAAATGGTCTATCTATGATTTGTTCTAATATACGTGTTAGTATGCTCATTCTTTCAAAAATCCATAGTCGGTTCTATGAATATTCGTAAGAATCATTGAATGGAGATAACTTATTGGTTGGTTCATGGATATTCCAGAGCTCACTGCACACACGTTCGTTCCGTGCCCGGGATGTATTCCGTCAGTGATTGTCAAAAATATCATTGTGTACTTTGGAGCCGGGGCGCCGTGTCGATGGACCATAATCCTCCTTTCTAATTCTAGCATAAGATTTTGTGTCATTCATCGTCAAACAATAATTCCGTGAACCATACAGAGTTCTTTTGTTTGGGACATCCTTTTAATAGCCATTGTTCTTTTGTTGCAGTATGACAGTGAAGGCGAGACGCTGTTCGAGAAACTTGTGTCGCGCCAGAAGCCCATCAACGTCGCCTGAACATTTGAGACAGCCAAAGGAGCCAACTGCAAGACTTGACTGAGGCTGGAGTGAGCACGGCCCGAGCGGTGCCTCGGAGGACGTGTTCGTTCAAACTGTACAGTTGTATCATATAGGCAATAAGAGGACTGAATTTGTGCGGTGGACTTGACGTGTATAGCCCCTGTATTAGATATAAGTAGTTGAGTTTATGTTAAATTGTCTTCCTCTAGTGTTCAAATTGTGTCTGTTAGCTACCAAGTATTTCATCGAGCCATTATAAATCTTATAAAACTGTACGGTCTAGGTGTTAACGACTTCTTACTAACCGTACCTGAGAGTCAGTTAGAAAATTGTATACTGTGAGAATGGCGCGGATCCTTTCATCCTACCTACCTCATTAAGGACGTGGCGCTGGAGTGATTAACAAATAAATTATTGTTTATAATTTTATTGTTCAATTCAGTCTTTTATTTCAAAATTCTCTTGTGGTTGGTCGTGCGGAGTGATGGACCCTCGGTCTTTAGCTGTTGCAATTTGAGGAGGCAAGTTTTCATTCCAAAATGGCTAAACAACTAAAGTCCGTGGGTATTTTATTTTATAATATTTGGGAATTTTACAGCTAGTTACAAAAATTACCAACTTATAAACTAAAAAACGCCAATTACAAGTTTCCACATGTAACAATGGCACTTTTCTTCCTTCTCTGCTAGCGCGTGTGTAAATACCAAATAGGTTAAATTCATTTTATTTGTTACTGAAGACATTTCAGATTATTGATATAACAATATATGAAAGGAAATCTTTAGTTTTATAAAAATACCCTCCTAAACAATGGCGTCGAAACCTTGAGTGGTCTTCGAAGAGAATCCTTACTGTAATCTATTACGTAATCAATGTGAAGCTTATTGATAATGGTGTAAACATTCGTTTGAAACACTTTCACCTTTCAAGCAATTGACTTGCTTTAACTTTCACTAGAAAGCAAAGCTAAGACATTGCTGATGTGCCCAGACACAGGTCGTTGACCCAATCAACGGCTTGAGTAAGTTATCAACGTTATTTTAACAAAATACTGAGTTAATTCTTTACATCGAACGAATGTTGTCGACATTGAGACTGCACAAGAAAAGTTAAATATCCACATGACGATCACAACAATAGACTTGTGTAAATAAATACTGAATTTAAAGAGTATTTCATCGAATATTCAGGGTGTTTGTATATTATTGGAACAAGTGCCAAACTTATATCAGGACATAAAGAAAATTATTAGTAGTAGTAAGTATAATGAAAGTCGGCCCAAATTAATATTTTGAATTATTTTAAAAATACGTTATATTTAAAATCACAAAGTTAGGTTTCTTATGTATTAAACACTACTTTATGCGGCATCGTAATCTTATTTGTATTTTATCGAATATATTAGAATGTTTTTAATACCTATTGGATATAATAAAGTACCTATATATGGAATAAAATTAAGTTAGAATTTTTTGTAAGCTATGTATCGTTGTGTTTCGAAAATAAACATAATAAATATAAACTTTTCTTTAATTTCATAATGACTGAAAAGTATTTTAGGTATTTTATTCCTGTCAGGTTATATTTCTATAAGACTGAAATAGGTAGGTTTTTAGATCTAAGTACTTACCTACCTCTACTCGAAAAGTAGGTACAATAAAAAAATCTTAATTTATAATAAAACATCTGAAATTATATTCTGACGAAGAAATGATGACATATTTAAATTTTAAGATAACGGTTACATCAATAGATTTATAATTACTGACGTTTTTAGATTGGCAATGAATGGAGACCAAAAAAACACCAATCTTGCGTAATGCACATGTGTGTGAAAAATAGTACTTCAATCTGACAGTTGCTGTCTTTTCTACGTGACTGCCTGCGTGTATGCGTGTACGTGAAATGGTTTCGTCTATCTATCTCGTTCTAATATACGTGTTAGTTTGCTCTTTCTCTTTCACATTGCCCATCTACACTTTCCTCTATCTATGGGTTACATGGTACAATACAAGAAGATAGATAGGTAAAATTTAAGCTTCTTGGTACAATATCATGCTCATAGTCCCAAAAGAGGGATTGGACAGGTTTCCAGCCTGTCGCCTACTTAACTTTTTAAGTAGGAATCAAATCCAAAAAGTAACAATCCTTCAGTTTTTACTTTTATTTAAGGTACGGGATGGCAATCAAGCGTCCCACCTGGTGTTAAGTGTTTACCGTCGCCTATAGACACTTGCAATATTAAGGGTAAATCACTCAACACTGCGAGTGCGTTGCCATCAGCCATCCTAGGGACTAAGCCTTCCATGCCCATGAATTACACTGGCCATCTTTCCCTTCAATCCGAAACACAGCAAACTGCTTCTACCCTACATATAGGTCCACCACCTAGTTTATTGAACAAAAGTGTGCAGCTCCTCACCTTGCTGGTCGGCATACGAGGGTGGCGCCAGTGCCGCCTACTTATAAAGTTTTGTAATTGTCCAAAAATTCGACCTCGAGATTTTGACGGATTTACACGTTTTGGGCCTCCCCGAGTCCAAAATAACGTTTTTCTATCAACTTTTGAGTCGTTTCCGGTATACGAGAAAGTCAGGGGGAGAACACTCCCGATTTTTTAGCAATAGAGTTGTTGTGAAGGCATGGAATGAACTGCCAACAGTTAGCAGTCAGTTAACTCATTTAAAAATAGATTGGTACATTTTTAGCAGACTTCAAAAAGGAGGAGGTTCTCAATTCGGTTGGTACGTGTTTTTATGTATGTACACCACAGAAATAATAATAACTTTGAGTTGTGAACCGATTTTTACAACTCTCCAACTCTACGTAATACTTAACACACTAAAAAGCAAAAAATAAATTATTTTTAAATAAAAATGCCTTCATAATTAACAACGGAGAAATAAAAAAATGTTTATAAAAATCTACTTAAATGTTTTTTTGAGGTCGGTGCCAACCTCAATATTTGGAATAAACTTTGTCAACTTGTATTTGGGATCGACCTCAAAAAACATTTAGATTTTTATAAACAAAATTTTTATTTCTCCGTTTTTAGTTTTGAAGGCGGTTTTATTTTTTGTAACGACAGGTTCACGGTGTGAAATTTAGTCTTAGGTATAGCACCATTCAAGAATTTGAGAGTTTTCTGTGGTAATAAAACTCAAAAACATTGATGGTGCAAATGCTTTAATAATGGCAGTAATTTAATAATTATTAGTGTAGGTACTTATCTATCGTAAAAATATATTTACATTATATGTATAACATTAGATATGATTCCAAATATTTACAAACAATAATAATTAACGTTTTAAAAATGTTATTTTAATCAAAGTATTATTGGAAATTAATAAATATACCTACCCTTTTTAAAAGCAGGTGAGTATAAGAACCATGCATGATACAGTAAAAAGTGTTAAAATATGAATAGATTTGGTCATTGTTTTTTACCAAATGAAAAGTTATAAAATTTGAAACGGAAAGAAAATGTCTTGTCTTGTCTTGTCATGAGACAAAACTTAAACTTGGAGTTTACTTTACTTTTTAAGAGTAGTTTGGGATGCGACTGTTTTCCACTTGATTACCAAGTTGTACCAAGGTTCTTCGCATGATGTCTTGACATTCATCATTTCTATAATTTTTTATTGTAAACTTGGTAACATCTATAAACCGGCCCACTAAGGCATTAGAAAAGATACATGGCATCACTTATTCAATGTAAACTGAATAATTAACTTATGTTAGTTTGCCTGAAGTAATATTACTTAATTTTGGTATACACATATCATCTAATGTTTAACCTATTTTGAGCGATTTTAAACCGAGTACACTTCCAGAATCTCAGACACATAGGAACTTAGTTAAATGCCTCAGACCTTTAAGAAACAAAGTTAAACGTCTGTTATTGTAACAAAATTCCATGCAAGCCTTATTAGGCGGTTGTTAACACTTCCCATTGAAGTTAAAATACATTTTCTTTATTAAATAATAAATCGAAAGCCATTATCTTCGCTTACCGTTTCTATCTGATTCATAGGACAAATATTTGGGTGACTGTACCGCCGCCGTGTCGTATTTAGGCGGAAAACATTGGTTATATAGTCTTTGGCGGAAAAGAACATTGTGTATTTAATGTATTTTTCTTCTATGAGCTGCGTACTGCATTAAAATATTTCATAAAATAAAGTTAACATATACAAAAACTGTGTAGATACCTAGGCATCTATAATGCATTAAAATTATTTAAAGTGTTGATCCGGGCCTGTGCACGAGTATTTATAAGTATGTTATAATCAAACATCGAAGCTTCGGCGCTCCTAGGCAGGGCCTGATCTAGGGGGGGACAAGCCGGACATATGTCTCGAGCGGCAAAATTGAGAATTGAGCCCGCCACGGACATGATTAATAAAGTTTTATGAAAGTAGCTTCAGTAGTTTCCGAGCGATAATTTATCTCCGGGGTGGGGGGGGGGGGCACCCCGGAGATAAATTATCTCCTAGGCAGGGCCTGATCTAGGGGGGGACAAGCCGGACATATGTCTCGAGTGGCAAAATTGAGAATTGAGCCCGCCACGGACATGATTAATAAAGTTTTATGAAAGTAGCTTCAGTAGTTTCCGAGCGATAATTTATCTCCGGGGTGGGGGGGCACCCCGGAGATAAATTATCTCCTAGGCAGGGCCTGATCTAGGGGGGACAAGCCGGACATATGTCTCGAGCGGCAAAATTGAGAATTGAGCCCGCCACGGACATGATTAATAAAGTTTTATGAAAGTAGCTTCAGTAGTTTCCGAGCGATAATTTATCTCCGGGGTGGCCCGCCGCCACCCCACCCCGGATCTATCCAGAGCGGCGAAATAGCTAGATCGGATGGAGATATAAAAAGTTATCGATAGGTGTCAATCTTTACAAAAGTGGGGTTAGAAATAGGAGGAATTTTACGTACTTATTTGTTTTCAGCTTAAATATAATTCCTATTCATTTAAAACTTAACTATAAGTACTGAAATGTCGTAAAATTTCTCTATAATTTGTGCATAAAAATAATCTAACAGCTTTCAAATTACTGCATAGAAACAGCTTAATTCGTTATTCAAACGTAGAAATACGCTATTGGATTGTATGTACTTTGACTAAGTCTCTATGCCTGACCTGAGGTTTGAATAGCCAAAACCTAGGAGCGCCGGAGCTTCGATGTTTGACCTCAGTGTTTGACTATAACATATCCGCAATCGTTGTATGCAAATACCTATTTACTATAATCGATTAAAAGCTGTTGTCTACGCTAGGTAGGGTCTTAAAAAGAATTAATAATTATTTAACAATAACAAATAGAGTATCGTTCGAAAACAAATGAAAGAATTTAATAACAAGTAAACACAGTGCAACGCATTCAAGTATGTGTTGTCCTGATTAGGTACTGGAGGCTCCATAATAATATATCACAATAGCAAAAATAATTAATAAAAATACGGAATGGCGGGAATACCTTACGTTCTTATTCTGTTAATGTTTATATAGTACCAACCAAGTATCTATAAATAGTCTGTGTATAGTACCTATCACTGGATTAGAGTATTTATAGTAGAAAAGTCTATACTTAGATATTGCTTTAAAAATAACTGGCATTGAGTTTACAACACACAACATTACCCAGGTAAAAAATATTCTATTTGTAGATAAGTAAGTATACGTAAAAATCGCGTAATGGGTTTTCCTAAACATCAGGTTCTAGTCTCCAATTTTAATTATATCAGTAGGATTAGGGGATAGATAATTTAAATAAATAATGTCATTGTGTATGAATTGATAATTTCAATTTGTGAAATAATAATTGTTTTGTTCATTACAATATCGGAATATTAAAAACATATTCGTTAACCAAGCTTACATTTACGACCTAATAATAAATCGTAAATGTAAGCTTTAAAATTTAATTAGTTTTCAGAATGTCTGACAATGGATAAATTTACTTTTCAGGTGTTTGTTTTTTGTATTGAAAAATAAGTTGAAATAATTTTAATGTATGCAACATCAATATCATACCGTTAATTCTAAAGGTTTCACTGTACTATAACATCTGTACCCTTAGTAAGAGTTTTAATAGTTTTCAAGCTCGATCAAACATATCGTCTCTTTTCATTAAGGGTCGACCGAGATCTCGGTCTCGGTCTCGGTCTCGGCATTCTCGGCTACAAATTTTACCGAGAACTCTGTCTCGGCTCTCGGCGAAAAATCGCCGAGATTCTTGGCCGAAACCGAGACTGTTGTAAGTAGGTACGGTGTAGGTTAAAAATGGGATTCACATCTTCCGCGCGCATGCTTATTCGTCACGTGGTGTCAGTGCGTGAGAGAGCTGTCGATTGTGATTGGTCGGCTGGCAGCGTGGCGGGTTTTACTTACCTATCGCTACTGCCGCCGCAGCGCCGCTCCGTTCGTTCATTCTGGTTCATTCATTTCACTACTTACTTTTGTAAACAAACAATTTGTAGTTAAAGGAAGTTTGTTTGAATTTTGTTCGTAGTAGAAAAATAAGTTATTTTATGTGTTAATAAGTCATTTCAAGTTACTAACCAGAATAACTACATAAACTAGATAAGTGAAATATCAAAATCATTACGTATTATTTTACACGTATGTTGGAAAGCTGGTGAGTGTACGAAGATTTTTTAGATTCAGTGGCTACATTCATGGATTCGCCGATTTGTATATTTGTTACTGTTTTTCTTAGAACTTAGTTTATAATAAAATAAACTGCCAAAACGGCAAAAATTTTATTGCATTCTTAAATATACTTTATTATGCAAATATAGCGCATTTTAATTTTTTTTTCTCAATTTATCTATTCTCGGTCTCGGCTCTCGGTCTCGGCCGAGATTTTCATTTATTCTCGGTCTCGGTCTCGGTCTCGGCCGAGAACGAAAAACCTGTCTCGGTCGACCCTTACTTTTCATACATTGCCCACTGTTTCTGATAGTTTACGCTAGAGGCGCTAGTGGGCAATGTATGAAAAGAAACGATACGTTTGATCGAGCTCGATAACTAACAAACTCATACTAGGGGGTACTGTTCTAATAGAGAACATATTAATTATGGAATATTATTTCTTCTTGATAACTAAAAATAAGGCGTTTTTTTTAATATTCGAGAAAGGATTTTATTTAAAGGCGCCTTCAAAATACCTATTCAACTTTAAAAACTCATTGAAACTTATAAACCATATACTTAATGAACATTAAATAAATAAAACAATAAAAAGTATATAATAAAAGGTAATAATACCTAACTACTTATGTTTTGTGGAATGCATCCAAGTGGTTTATTTGTTACTCTGTGTATCTACTATACAAGCTTTATACTGAGTAAATTAGTGCATAGTTAGAATAAAACTAACAGAAACAAAATGACGTCTATTGGTTTATGTTGATCAAACCGGATCAGATCTATATAGATTTATCTTTTAACTTAAGTACATGTAATGTAATAAAAAATATAAAATATTGTTTCTGTACCCTAGTTAATTTTGTGCTGTAGACAGGTTAAGATTATTATTTTACAAAACATGTCTGTGTTTTTAACCAATGAATCGATAATCTAGTAAGTATATTTTACACAGAATTATTAGAGCCCAAGTTTTGCAAATAAATATTCCTTAAACTAAGTGGAAATTAACTCTATGCCAGTTTAACACAATCTATAGATGCAAATAATCATATATGTGATACTTAAGCACCATTACTATCAAGGCACATCTCTCTTCTTTCTAGAAGTTATTTATAAGGTATATATACAAAGAGAATAACAACCTTTGTGTCAATATTCATTTAAAGTAACATAAGACTCAAATAATTAAATTATATTTATAATTATTGGTATTGATCATAGCTTTAAAATTAAGTTTAAGGTTAAATTTTATTTATTTTTACACAAAAACTGTAGAAATAAATAAGTTCACTGATTTACAAACAATAAGTTGTTTATATTGTATATAATAATAATAATATATTTCCACGCTCACACCAATTATCTAGCCCAAAGTAAGTATCATTAAGAATTTGTGTTATGGATACTAGATAAGGGACTTTTTTTTTAATATACATAATATATTAGATATTTTTATAAATAAACTTAAATAAATATATAAACAACCATGACTCGTCAACAAATACTCGTGTTCATCACACAAATATTTGCCGCTACCAGGACTCGAACCCGGACCGCAGCTATACTGACCACTCCACCACGACGGCGTCTTATAGTAGGTTATATGTGCACTGTGCGTTTTTAACCGTCTTAAATACTTCAAGGTGTGAGTTGTGAGTTGTGAGTGAGGTGTGAGTGCCATGCTATGGGACCATCTTCGAAATCGTGAAAAAAAATTCAGCTGTTTCATACAAAATTGCAACACCTGTGCAACTGAAATGTATGTGTGCCGGTAGCATACCGGATATACTTAAGAAGCTTTGACATTTTGTTGGACTGAACAGATCTAACCTGGTTTAGATAACTACTATAAGTCTGTGTCTAGTACGATAAGTCATGACCGGCACAGTATGAATCAGCCGATTTTTCTTCTTTATTTTCCAAGTTAAAAGTTACTACTCTTTATCAATTTTGCCTGATTACATTGACACAATTATGAGATTGGTAATTTCATGGTAATTTCTCATGCTACGGCCACACTATCGCGATAACGCGAAGATTTGCGTTGTCGCGACACGTCTGGCCAACAAGTTCGTCCTATCGCGATTCTTGTTAGCGAATGCGAATGCCTTTCGCGTGGGTGTCGGTAAACTGCCGCACATCAAAGGGTTTTATCGCGACAAAGTTCGTGCGGTTGGCTACACTTCGCGCGCTTAGTTGACTTAGTTTATTTTTGTTCAAATAATAAAGATGCAGTAAATAATTATTTGCCGACATATAATACATCGCAACCGCCTCATCCATTTTTATTCGCGAAATGAATTTAGCGCGACGTTCTATATTATCGCGAAGTAACGAAGTTTTTTTTGATGTGGCCAATCACTTCGTCGTAGAGCGAACACGAAGTTTCATCGCGACAACGCGAACGCAAATCTTTGTCTTCAAGTGTGGCCGTAGCATTACAAAACAATGTGACAAATTATTATTATAAATATTTTTTATATTTACGAATTACCATCGAAGTCTCTGGTGAACCAAGCTTTTTCAAAATTAATCAAGCTATCTGGAAATACAAAGATTTAGTTTTGGATTTTAGTGTACAGTAATTAAAAATTACAATAATTTAATATTCAAGTTATTTGAAGTTAAAATAGTAGGTTGCATTTGAGAGCATAACAGCAATCTCAAGTAGATCAATGACTAGATTTCTGTGTAATAAGTAGGCCTATTGATTTGCAACAAAGAGAAAACATTTGGGAATACATAAGTAGTATTGAAACCAATCATACCATATGTGAAGTACTTGTAGCAGAGCTCTACAATTATCTTGTTTTTGTTATCTAAACTATTTTCAGAGTTTCTAAGTTTATTTTTGTCTTTGCCAAGGAGAGCACATATAAAAGCATATGAGAAGGATTTACCCATTGCTCTAGTGGCAATAACACCACAGAAACCTAAGATGGTACGAAGGACAGTACAGCCTAACATCTCTATAGAAGGCCAGATAATTTTGTAAGGTGGCGAGAGGTTGCTAGCTGTCAAGTTACCAAGTTGATAGTTAGTCCAGGAGCCGGTCAGGATGCCAGCGCACACACTCACTATCATTGTTGTATCACCCCTGTAATATAATAACAGAATTTTATATTTTGTGAATGGCATTAAGAAAATCTTTGATTTGTTATTGTCTGTTTTAATGATAATTCAATTAACTAGGCACAACTTAAATTTTATTGATAAATGGGTATGTAACTTTCTATTCAACCAATGTTAACTTTAACTAATAATAATATAAAAAAATCATTTCACATTATGAAATTCTATCGTCCTGGTAAATATTGGTACACATTTAGGAAGGCATTATGAAATTCAGAAATTGGATATATATAATATATATATAGATATAAATATATATATACGGCCCGCGCACAAATGTAGTTTATCCGTCCTGTAGGGCCATGCGGTCGCATTTCAGTCCTCCGGAGTTAAACATCATACCACACGTATTCCACAATTCTGATTAATAAGTCTTGGAAACCGTTATTGGCCCTTGTTATTAGAATCTGAAGACATGTCTGCCCAACAATTAGATATTGACCCAGAAGATCATTTACCATTAAGCATTTTTTGTAACAGAGGTGTCTCAGAAACAGAGATTAATAATTTCTTGGTTAGCAACGATGATATTGATTGCCAGTAGCCCTTAACTGATGAAGACATAGTGAGAGAAGTAATAAATGAGCAAAACAGAGAAAGTGAAGTGGAATTAAAAGCATCGGAACCAGGTTCAAGGATTCCACATACTAAAGCAAATGCATTGTTGGCAGACCGTAATAAATAAATAAAAATAAAATAAAGCTGTCTATGCATTAAATATCTGCTTGGAATGGGTAGACGAAGTTGACATTTCTAATTTGGAAAAAATATTTTTTTTTTAAACTAATTCTTTTTCTTTACAGTTAACCCTTTTTGTTTTGTAACAGTTTTACATGATTGAAACATTGTTGTTAATATTGATAGTTTTGTTTTATTACCAAAAAAAATTCTTATCTCAAAATTAAACACTACAGTCAAAACATTATCAGTTAAGTCAAAACATTATCAGTTACCTTGTAGGTGTCCACTTATCAGCATTTGGATAAAACACGATGACTAATATTGAAATTGGTATTACCACAGCTGGGGCATAGTGGTTTGTCAGCAGGATGCCGTCTAGCCAGTCCACTAATGGTATCAGCACTACCAACAGAGATGCTGACAAAAGTAACCCAGCAGCTATATCCTGTAACATGAAATATTTTGTTAAAAATTATCTGAATAATGACAAAGCAGTTAACATTCTTTAGATAAATTTTAAGATAATTATTAATTAGTAGTACTACACACACAATAATAACATAAAAGTATGAATGTAGCTTGATTACATAGCAAATTCTTACTCACCAAAACACTATGCATTCCAAGATATACTCTACTAACACATATCAGTGTACACCAAGAGATAGCTATGATTGCACCCCAATGAACAGGGTATTGGTACCTATCTATGGTGTACAAAAGAACCGAAAAGGGTATAGATACCCCAACCATGGCATGGGTTGAAGGCATACCATATTCTATAGCCCATTTCTCTTGCAACTTCTTAACTGGGTAGCCTGGTCTTGGCCATCTGACTATATCTTTTATGCCTTGTCCTGTAAATAACCATAATTATTATGCTGTAAATTTATACTCAAAAACCTTATCCAAGTTAAGAATATTCAACTAGTATAATATTTACCTATATACATAACTACGGTCCATACTAGAACAACTCTTCTTCCAACAGCTCCATCAATATTCCAAAACCAAAACGGTATGAAAGTTGCATAGAATATCTCGTCTCCTAGGGCCGTGCCTAGCACGAACAGGTAGTACCAAAACTTATTGCTTACAGTACACACAACTTCATCCTTCCCATTACTTTCTAAAGAACTATCCGTTTCATATGAAGATTGGGAACTGCTCGATATATTGCTTGGTATTCTCTTGTGTTGCTTTAAGTCAAATTCTTCCTCGATAAGCTCTTGCCTATCCGAATTGACGACTTCACATGATTCATTAGCATTACTTTGACTAATGTTATTTTTATATATAACACCAAAAAAGTTCTGCACTTTAACAACAAGGAGAGGATCTTTCAAATATTCGATTGCGTTATCCCACATTTTGGTTATAAAATGAACATGTAAAGTACATAAAAATCAAATCAACACAAATCTTAAAATAATACACACATTTCTATTACAGTGAAAGATAAGTGACACTGACAAATCTGACAGTTGACATAGATACTTAGAACCAATAGAATTTGTACAGTAGATTGAATTAAAAATAGATGCTCTAAACACGCATTAATACAACAAGAACCATCCTCTATACAAAAACTGGACATCTCCTTTTAATCGCTATTATGAGCGCACCCGCGTACCACCATATCGCCTAACGTTGTTATATCGTTGTTTCTGTCGCAAACTCAGCCATTTAGATATGAAAAAAGTAAAAACACAGCTTTTCTCGAAATTTTTTGTAGAATTATTTGGCAGTAAAGTAAAAACATTTTTCAGATCCATTGGTGTGAGCGTAGAAATATACATATTAATAAATTATGATCATTTTCATCTTTTACCAAAAATGTTAGTGAATAGGCCGGCTAGAAATCAAAACTCGAACAAAAAGTGAAGACAAGACAGAAAATTTGATCTAGAAACTTCTTATTATCCTTAAGTCTCTTTCTAACCACTAATACGTCATCATTTACTTGTGGAGAGAGTTAGAAAGGGATAGGTTGGAAAAGGAAACATTCAAAGGTTACTTGGGTGTCATAAAAGTTGTCTTCACCTTTTAAATGGTAGTGTGGCTTCAAGTTTTACCTATAAGTTTCTTAATAATGACGTACGTAAAAGCTCCTTGGACGTACGTCAAGGTGCTTATATTTTGACGTACGTGCTTACGTATGACGTATTAGACATTCTAGATTTCTTAGTCAGGGAATAAAAGTTTTGTGTTGAGACTGGTGTGTAAGGGTGTGTATGGCGTTGAGATTTTTATAGTGGGATTTTCAGCTCATTAGTCGCCATTATGAGGTTTTCAACATGAGGGATCTATTTTAAGGTGAAAATCAAGAAAGAAGACAGAAAACTGAAGAATTAATGTGTGGGCTAGATTCCTTTGCCGTCCCGTAATAGGGAAAATTTAAGAAACAAAATCTTGACTGTCAAATGTCAATGTCATGTCATTGTCATAAACTTGTAGATTTTCTCAGGAATTTGGATAGGAATTTGAGAGTTGGATTGGATTTGGAAAGTAAATAGCCGGGTACCTACATATTCAAAAACTATTTTCTTAGTTTAATTATCAGGTCCCTGAATATTATTAGTTGAAAATATTTTATGTCTAATTGTTAATTGCACATATCAAACTTGCTCACATTTCTACAAACTTCCTAAAGTAAGGTAAGCACCAATAAACTTTTAAAATAATTATAATGATACCAGTTTACAATTTTCACAATGACATGGACGTACTTGAACAGTAGACGACGAAGATTAGATGTCTGAATGCTACTAACACTTGTACCATTAATAAGAAATATCCATATTAATTTCAATAATAACTTATATTAAATTTTAACCATCTTTAAATATTTAAAACGTACAGTTGCAAAGAAACGTACTGAAGCAAATGTAATCAGAGATAGTTTAGTAAAAAAATAATAATAATGATTGTTAATAATAGCTTGAAAATCACATATTTTTCTTTATGAATATCTACTAAGTGTGACGGGTATTAGTAAAACTATTATCATTTCAATTAATCTAATGACTAAAGATTATCAAACTAAAATAATAATAATTTTTCAAGAATTTTCACTTGTACCTATAAATTTTACTCTACCTTTGGACATAGTACTATAGTCTCTACGCTATCAAATTTACAGTCTACTAAGTAATAGGGGTAAAAACAAAACAATATTTAATATAATTATTTTGACTGTAGACTTATTTACTCAACTGTACACAGCAATTTACTCAACTTATTAACTATATTGACTTTCTATATTAAATTAATATTATTGAATTTCATTCACAAGTGTCTCGAAAAGATGTAACATCTAACAAGTTCAACATGTGCATACTTTCAAATTGTAGGTACCTACTTCTATTAATACAATTTTATTTTATTCATTAATGCCATTAAACAATTATTACTATGATTAAATAAAATAGCTTACTACATACATTCTGACAAAATCCTATTTATATTCATTTAAAAATTGTATATTATACTTATAGAAATCTTATTTATATTACACAAAATGGATAAGAAGTGATGGCTTATTGAGGAAATAATAATGAATATGTGTGAGATGTCCTAGCAGGTTGTCATTTGTATACATAAGAATTACAACACTATCATTTATAATATGATGTCAAATATTTAAATCATAATTACGAAATGGGTTTAACATACTGATATACTTACACATTTATATCAGTTAGAATATTCTAAAGCTGTTATTTTACTTCAGTGTTGTTATGGATAGAACTGTGTGGTTTATAAATAATCAAATGAAATAATAATATGAAACTAGCATTAGGTATGTACTACACCGAGGCCCACATCCAGAAGCCTCCTCGTGGCGGACCCTGGTAACATGGTGGGGAAACTACCTGGTAACATGGTGGCGAAGCCTACATATTCTATACATCAAAACAAGAAAGGTGCTTGTTAATTTATTTCAATCCTTTTACTAAACATATTATAATTATATTTATAATAGTTATTGGTAATTTCGGTGTCCGAATGAAGGCAAAGGTAGCCAGTGTAATTACTGGGCATGGAATGCATACCATCTTAGTCCCCAGGATGGCAACACATTTGCACTGTTAAGTGATTTTCCCTTCTTTCAAGTGTCTAGTAGCGACGGTAACCACTTAACACCAGGTGGACCATAATATTGTTTGCCATTTTGTAATATAAAAAAGAATATTGCATTTCTATACTGGTTTATGTTAGTGTGTTTGTGAATTCATTATTTTACCTACTGAAATATATGGGAAACTACCTACCTGTATACTGTATACTCACCTTTCTGAGAAAATTAGCAACTGCCAGCTACAAAATAAATTCATTGTATTGAAACCTACAACCATTGTAAGTACCTACCTATAAATTGTTTAGATCTGAATGGATTCATTCAATAATCACTTGTTAAAAGACAATTTCAAATTGACCAGTTTCGTAACCCAGTACGCGAGAGGGCCACATTTATAGATAACATTGTTAAACGGTCAGAATTATCTCTAGTCTTCTTACTATCCAATAAATAATGACCGTCAGATAAGGTTTCCCGCCGCAGTCGTTACCCGCCCGGGACACAACGTGCGCGTCCATTCTCAATTACGATATCCGCTCTGCGTGGGCACTTACGGCATCTTACGGCTTCAATGACAAACATGCACACTGGAAGTCCAAAGGAACTGTCGGTACAACTTTAATGCAAACAGTATAATCAGCGCCATTCTCGAGTGCGTGTCTTTGAAGAAGGTATTGCAGTACATTTCAATGTTATTGCGTATTTGCGGTAATCTGTTGTTATGCCAAGTGATATCGGATACTTGCAGTTTTTAGAATGAATGCTGGATTTCCAGCCAGTATTATGCATCTTATCATTTCAACAGTAATCTTGATTCTAATTAATTAATTCACCTTGGTATAAGAACACTCTTTGTGGTAAAATGAGTGGCTACCTCAGGTAGGCAGCCAGGTATCGGGGCACCCATTGGATCTAAATGGCTTGCGCACTCGTAGCAAAACGTAGTAAAATACTATAGTAAATCAGTTTACGCGTCAAAGGAAACTCGTTTTGAATTGCTTAAGCACGGAAGTCCGTCACCGTACAGACCTACTCTCACTACAAATTGGGTACTTCATAGGTACTATATTAAATCCACTTCATGGTAGGTATCTATCATATCTTTGTGTAAAGGCTTTGTGATAACCGATCTCGCAAGGCGGAAAATATAAACCATGCTACCTCCATTGAAATGTTTTCTAAGTTATTTGTTTTTCATTAGTCAGTCGGTTTTTATCTCTAATGCAATAACATGACTGATTATTTACGACTTTTTATTCGTAATGTGTAGTGCTCGCGCAAATCTAAGAGAACCTAACACGACTGACTCAAGACATAATATGGGTATGTCCATAACCTGCAGAATTTATTTCCTGGACATTGCGGGTCTGCTACTTTTAGTTTTTTTTTTATTATAGAAAATGGTAAATTCTAATTAATTTACCTATACGAAAATGCAACTGTAACTACAATAAGCAAGTACGTAACTATGGTTTCTTATTTGTTCTGTATGAGATTCTTCCAGCTGATCATTTTGATCACGAAACTCTAATCTCACAGTTAGTTTCCAAAAAGCTCTATAAATAATATAATAACCTAACCATAAAAACCTTATGAGGTCCTCCCGAACACGGCGCTCGCATCCATTTTTTTTCACTCGGCGCGCACGAACGGGAATTTCTATTCTGGATCAGACCACTCTACGAACTGCCAGTATAAAGTCCTAATAAGTACAAATAAATTAATGTTTGCGCTAGGCTCACGGAATTCTGAATCTAAATTCCTGAGCAGGAAACAGTATACCTATGTGCCACCAGCCTATACCACCTTCAATTTATTGGTAGGTACCAGTTCATGAGCCAGACCCACTTTTCAATCTTTAATCTCGGAAATTAAAATAACAGGTGTAGCAATCCAGAGGAATATATATTTTAATTTCTTATAGAAAGTTCAGCGTTTCCAAAAAAAAAACAATTAATTTCTTCCTGGAATTATAAGTCAAAAGACTTATTTGTTCGGTACATCGCTCCCTCTGTTGACTCGCAAGTTGCAAGTTTATCGTTATGTAAATAATGTTCGACGTGTTTTAGCTAAGAACAAGCTTAGAAGACCCACGTGTGATTATCCTTGCAACTTGTAACTTTAAAACTGCTTAGTTATTTTACGGACTAGTGAATGGACTACATACGATTCTGGAAATTTCATACCACTTAGTCCAAATGAAGTAAAAATCCAAAGAAATAATTATTTAAGTTAACCCTTAACTGGTATCGTTAATTTGACTAACGTAACTGGTATCGTTGAAGTAAAAATCCAAGGAAATAATTATTTAAGTTAACCCTTAACTGGTATCGTTAATTTGACTAACGTAACTGGTATACGTGGGGGCCGCGCGGCTACCATCTAAAATTAGCTTCTGGAATGTAAATGCCCGTAATTTTATTCAAGTAGTATTTAAAAACTATAACTAACAAGCTTGTTTTATTAAATGAATAAGTTTTTTTTTTCATATAATTCTTTTTACTTATTTAATACAAGAGATCACAAAAATTTAACAAATTTTTGGTATTATTTTTTCGATTAATAAATTTTCTGTTAGTGGTGACCCATGTTAGACGGACAAAACTAGATAACGTTTTTTTTTATTCAAAATCGAAACTGAAACTTGTGAAGTGCGTACCCAGTGGTATCCTTATCGATATGGAATATATTTAGAACCATTGTAAGTTATGAAAGTTTAATAGCTGAAAAACTGGTATAGAAGATTGGAATCATGTTGCAACGAATAGATATCCTACTACGGACATAAATATTGAGATCTGTAAGAATGTACGGTTTTGTCACTGTGAGAGATGCAGGACCCCAACTAAGCAACGCACTTCTATATTATTATCGAAAAACTGATAATATTTGTTTTATTTTTAATTGAAAAAGTCTATAAGAGATAAGTTTTTACGAGCGTGTTGATATCGCAGCTCTGTCTAATAATTTTTAATTAACATCGTAAAACTTGTCAATCTGATTCTATTACCTATTATTGTTATCTTTGAGCAATTGATGTATTCAAATAACCCACGCAAAACCGAAAACTTTAACCCAAGTGCATTTATTTAGAACCGTTCTTCCGATTAAAAATTATTCTTTCTAATAGGAAAAACGCGCTTAATTATTTCAGACTTACAAGAGCAGTGAACGTTATCTGGCAACTAAATATGAAATTCCAGTTACGGCAGTTTCAAATATTTGATGATCCCAAGTCTTCCTGCTTGAAAAAGAAAATCGGGAGTGGTCTCCCCTTGACTTTCTTGTATACCGGAAACGACTCAAAGGTGGATAGAAACCTTATATTTTGATGTCAAACATGCATGTTAAATTTTGGTCACCCATCCGAGTACCGACCGCGCACTTGGTTGCTTAACTTTCGTGATCGACGGCTCAAAAGTTGATAGAAACCTTATATTTTGATGCCATACACGCATGTAAAATTTGGTTGCAATAAGTTAAAGCATGCTCGAGTTATCGTGCTAACGCACAGACACACACACAGACATAATCCCAAAATAATATTTTTAAACTCAGGGAGGTCTAAAACGTGTAAATCCGTCAAAATCTAGAGGTCGAATTTTTTGACGATTACAAAACTTCCTCTATACTATGTACGAGAAAGAAATAAGTAAATTAATTTATGAAGAACCCTTATTGTTACAGGCCAATATTGGCCATGGCTTCAGAAGAAGATTCGGACTCACTCAAGGTGTACTGGGACCATTTCTTCAAGTCCGAAACCGGCACGTATGAAGTAAGTGACTTGATAAATTATTTAGAGGCCTCTTAAATATCGAAAATTAAAAATATGTAATTCTCGTCAAATAATCTGACACGCTTTATAGGAAAATTAGTACTCAACTATAGAAGTTTAAAATTAACAATTATCACACAAAGTCTAACTGAATCATCCGCCAGAAGATTTCTTAAACTTGTATAACGCTGATTCATTGAAATCAGTAGACTTCGCATTCTCCGCATTAGGGCCCGTTCATTTTATATTAAAAAATGAGATGTTTAATAACTATGCCATCCCACAGAAAACGACGTGGCTGGACCTGTTTCTCGCGGAGTTTCTGATCCGTGTAAAAAATGGGGCCAATCCCAAGGAGCTAATAGGATTCTGGTAAGAAACTAGTAGGGCTTTTGACGATTTATCTCATTGCTATCATCAAAAGCTTTTTTTGTTTGTATTGTTTAAGTATATAATTTTTATACGAAAAAATATATTATATCTACTTACAAAAATATACGATTATCTAGAAAGATTTAGCACTTACCAATGTGTAGATTATATCTAGATAAGTTCTATAAATTGCTAATGCTCTCAGTCCCGTGAGTGGTGTGGTGACGCTGGTTGGATGCGAGCTGCTGTGCGGACTGCATCGCGTTACGTCATCCATCAGTCACCTGGCCACGCCACTGCCGCTGCCTGTGATGGACGCTTCTTGCTCTCAACAGAACGACAGCTCTGAGATCACGGTATCAGGTATGCGCATCACAAACTGGCGTCTGTTACATTCTTTTTTGTTTTATTTAATACACTGTTTTTATCTGGTCAATATTATTTGTACGAACCTAATATTTTTTGTTATGAATAGTACTTTAGCCCAATATATTAAGATTTTTAACCAGAGACTTACCTGATGGAAGTTCTCGTCTCATTAGTCACACTCGCCCTAGAGACTAATTGAGAGAGAGACTTACGGTAGACGTTCGTATATTGGAAATCCTTCTGGAAGGTTCAACTTACAGGAAAGTTCCTCACCTTTTTAAAAAGCCGGTAACGTTGTTAAAGCTTTCTCCGGCCACCACCAACAGTTAACAAAAAAACCGGCCAAGTGCGAGTCGGACTCGCGCACGAAGCGTTCCGTATCATTATCTATAAAAAAATCATCGTTATATGGGAGCCCTCTTAAATATTTATTTTATTCTGTTTAATATTTGTCGATATAGCAGCAACAGAAATACATCATCTGTAAAAATTTCAACTGTCTAACTATCACGGTTCATGAGATATAGCCTGGTGATAGACGGACGGACGGACGAACGGACTGTGGAATCTTAGTAATAGGGTCCGGTTTTACCCTTTGGTTACGGAACCGTAAAAACCAGGGATGTAACGGAGGTAGTTTTATCGGAACCGAAGTCGGAGTCGGAGTTTTTAAATTTGATTTATCGGAATCGGAATCGGAGTCGGAATCGGAGTCGGAGGCAGGGTCAGAAGTGTTGGCATGAGAAAGAATGTTTATTTACAGACAAATAAAACATTTTTAAATCATTTTTTTTTAATTTATAAAATAAAACACAAACAATGAAAAAAAAACTTTCATAACAGTCGACACAGGCCGCCGTCGCCGCTATGTTATGCTTCGACCTCCGATTAAAACCTCCGATTTCAAAGTGTCGGAGCCGAAGTCGGAACCGAAGGTGTAATAATAATCGGAAGTTCCGACTTAACGGAACCGGAGTCGAAGCTCCGTAACATCCCTGGTAAAAACAAAGGAACACGTATGCAAGCAAAATATAAATTTCTTGATTGTGTTGTGTGACATGGAATTGAGTTTCTTTATTCATGTTGTAATAGTAGCCACGGATTCTCTAGTTGGCGGGCAGTAGGACGTATATTATATTTATCTGGGGGACAGAATTAGTTGGATACTAACTTTCAAATCGGATAGAATTACTGATATCTAAACAGAACAACAGTTCTTCAATGCTGTTTCAATGACCCGTAACAGTCTTACAATGTTTTGTGTAATAAAGGTTCTAGAATAGCCAGGACTAAATATTCCTTTCACTAGTAACTGATCTAAGTATTATTTCTATTAGAAACGGAGCCCAAACCTGAGGAGCCCCGAGGGCAGCTGACGAGCTTATTCACGAGGCACAACAGCCAGACTTCAGCAGAAATTCTACGCAAATACCTCCTCGGTGGTGTCGCATGGAAATGCCTCGCCATGCTCAAGGCCATCGGAGTTGAGGTATGCCGTAGTCAACGTAAATATTGTATATTATATTTATCGTTCAAGCAACACTGTTAATCTGACTGAAGTAAATAATAATTGATTAACATATATTTCTTAAGACTTTCATCTCTGTAGATATATTTTTTATGGCGATGGAAATCCATTTACGGGCCGTACTACAACGTTGGCTAGACAATCCGATGCGGCGTGTGTAGGACTCCCTGATGCTTTGATATTGACGCCAGGCCTACCCGGATCTATCGGGAGTGGTCTCCCCTTGACTTGCTCGTATACCGGAAACGACACAAAAGTTGATAGAATTAATTAGACCTTATACATATTTTGATGTCATACATGCATGTTAAATTTTGGTCACCCATCCGAGTACCGACCGTGCACTAGGTTGCTTCACTTTCGTGATCGACGACTCAAAATTTGATAAAAACCTTATATTTTGATGTCAAACATGCATGTTAAATTTGGTTGCAATAAGTTAAAGCATACTCGAGTTATCGTGCTAACCTCTGAATAAGGAAGAGGTGCTAACGCATAGACACACACACACAGACATAATTCCAAAAACGGTATGTTTGGACTCGGGGAGGTCCAAAACGTGTAAATCCGTCAAAATCTCGAGGTCGAATTTTTTGATAATTACAAGACTTCCTATATAGGTACTACGTATACGAGAAAGTAAAAACATCGGTACCCTCCTGAGCCCTTTTTGTGGCGTTTCGGGATTGGCATACTTACGTACGCCTTGTCACCGAAACAAATGTCTGTCTAATTATAAGCTTTAATTTATGTAAGTTAACAACAACTAACCACGTGGATCAACAAAAAATATTCCCGTTCATTTCCTTGCAACTAAACTACCAATTACTTACTTGCAATTTTTAATTGTCTTTTCCTGTTTAATAATTTATTGAAACATGGTTCGTCAATTAATACGGTTCAATGCCTGGAGCCATTCTTAATTCATCTTAAATTCAGATCATGTCAACTCATTCTGACATTAGGTCTGAATCATTTGTTTGATTAACATAGTCGTACAATAACTAGAACACTAATTTTTGGGTAACAAAATTTTATTGTTTTGGTAAATTAACATTTTATATGTAATTTTCAAACTAATGCACCCTTCGCACTGTATTGCTTGTTGCACAATGTAGTTTTGCAATGAAGCAATGCAGCGGAAATGATAAAGTTTAGGTGGATATGTGAAGTGACGAGAATAAAGTAAAGAATAAGTATGTATATTGAATTAACGTCAGTGAGACAAAAACTAAATGGGAATCGTTTAGGTTGGTACGGATGAATGAGAAGGAATAAAACTCATGTCATGTACAGTGATACAGGAGAAGAGTAAGACAGTGGAAGACATCGATGTGAGAAATATTAAGAAAGAGAAATTGGTACCGGCACGCCGGCGTACGAAGAAGCATAAAATGAAATGAAATGAAAATGAAATAATAAAGCTTTTCCATGTAAAAAAAGTCTAGTACCTATTCTCGTTAATCTTTACAACTATAACTTATTTGGATATGCGAGAGGAGTGGGTTTATTAAATTGTCTTACCATGCTTTGAACCCGGGGAGTTCTGCATTATCTACGAGATTATCAAATAACAAGCAGAACTTTTGTTGACTGAAATTAGATATAAGTATCATAATCTTTTATTCCTGATATTTTATAGTATTAAAACAATGAGAAATAAACTAATCATCTCTTCTCTTAGGGCCTTTCATGCTGTCGTCAACTCAGTTCTGTGCTCATTTGGGTTTTCGGCGAACTGAGCACATCGCCCGGGCCGGAACACGGAGAGCCGCATCCTGCACCACGCACCACCCCCATACACCAGCTCTTCTCTACCAGGTAGGTACCATCGCGATTCGCGAACCTCGAACACAAAACAGATAACAGCAAACCACGTCAAACTAATTTTTGCAAAGCAATTTTGTACTTTATACAAAATGCGCTTAGTTTGAAAATCGATTGGAACAATTTCACATGTTGTGGTAACCTCTGCCCCAACCATGAATATTTGAAGGATCCATAGGTAATCGTATCGAAAAACTTTCTAAAAGTACAAAAAATAAATTCTTTATCTAAATCAGGAGTTGATTGACATTTTTTGGCAAATTAGGTACTTATAAGTATTAAAGTAATATTAACATTATAAACACATACTTGACATGTATTAAATTCTTTAAAAAAAATGATGTAAATGTATTTATTAAGGCTGCATTTACATCTCAACCAATCATAATATGATTAGTGAACAAAATCAATTTAAATATACATACTTATGCATAATATAATAATTTTTGCTTATCGCATGAAACCTAATACTAACTGATAAATAATTAATACGTATGTGGTGACCTTGGTGCTCTCATATTCCAACCTGTAAATGGAACAAATGTAGCTATTAGAAATATATACTATGGTATTAATTACAAAAAGTAGCATTTTTTTCGGAGTTCAGGCTAGCAGCAGCTAAACTGCAAAATATTCTCAATCGATTTTCCACTTTATATCATACAGGTTAAGATTGATAATCGGTTGAAGAAAGATTTGTAGTAGTACCCTGACCTGCTGTTGCCTGAACGAACAAGTAATTTAAATCAAATCATGACTATGTGAGTCTATTTTAGGATAAGATTTTTAAAATAAGCTTTACTGTTGTAAAATCGACAATATTAATAGTAATGATTTGTAGATTCATAATAAAAATTACGTCATTTGATAACTTAAGTTAAACTGAAGCGAATTATATTATCAGGAATAGGAATAATTAAATTGTGAGATATTTACATCCTATTTTTTATAGGATCTGGTCTAAACAAAAGCCAAAATCAACGAACAGTCCGGCACCCAAAGTCAACTCCGCAGATTCATCAGAACGGGGCTCTAGTACTGGAAGGTATGCAATATTTAAAGTTATCTTTTTAGATTTAGGGTTTTTTTTTTTTGATATTTATGTATTTTTATTTTTGTACCAGATCCAGACATAGTGCTACAGTAAAGACAGATTCTTGGGAAAAGACAAAAAGAAATTTATTAAAAGATCTGACGTCAGAATCAGCAGAATCCAATGATGATTTGCAAGATATAAACAAATCAATGACAGTAAAAGTGTCACCGCCCAAAGACGATTTAGAATACACTAACTCCCCTTTACGATCGTCCAGCGAGTACCCCGATACCTTGTACGGGGAGCCTTATTACACCACGCCACGCAAAAACAAGCCTAGAGCCGATGACTACATGACCGACAAGCAAAAGGAACTTATCAACAAAGAAATCTCTTCTTTTGAATTTCTCTTGTTGATAACAGACTTACTACAAGAGTTATGCAAAGCCGACAGCAGTTTATCGGGCTCCGAAGGGTCACAAATTTCTGTGCAATGTATAAATTTTACATTGCGCAATCTTTGCTCGTTGCAATTCGGTTCTGTACCTGGCCAGTGCGAGCCACAAAAGTCCCGAGAAGTTTCCAGAATAAAGGTGGCTCTAACGGAACTGTTAATAGTGTCTTTAGATAAAGTGTTAATACATTCCGATTTGTGTGCCAAGTTAATACATAACGGTATATTGCCAATGTTACTGCGTCTACTTGAAGACGTTATCCGCAAATCTAGCAGCAGGTATCAGACGAAAAGTGATAACCAAAAACGTGCCAAAGAACTCGAGCCTCCTTGTAAGACTGAATCAGAAAACTTGCTCAAATTCGTATTCGGTATTGCATATTCCATAACCGCTTTCTTCCATTGTCTGCTCATGCAGTGTCGGAGCGTAGAAAAGTTAAGAGAATTCACAGAACAATTTAAGCTCTACGGTGAGTGCCTAAAGGGGGCCTTACTGCGAGATTGCATTGAACTAATGATACGAATACCAGGAGCCAAAGAAGAAGACACCGTCGTGTTGGTTAAAAAATTGATAGAATCTTTAGGAAGGCTGATAAGTGGTATGAAACGTGTCCGGAGTGAAGTTATACATTCTGCAGCGTGTCCCAGGAACAGGCACAAAGTGTGTCGACAGAGAGTAATGGCGGGGATGCACCATCATCATGACATACTCGGCGAGGCAAGCACAGGGATGCCAATATCGGCGACTTGTTGCGTTTCTATTTTATACAAAACGCTCACTTCCTTAGTTGCCGATGAAGAAATAGCAGCACAACCCACATTGAGGAACAAGTTATTAAAAGTTATGTTGCATTGTGGCGTTTGCTGTTGCTTCGCGCCTGGCGTTCTTATGGAGAGTATTGTACGTCTCATGCTTACACATCATTGCGTTTCTGCAATCTGTCTTCAACTTCTCGAGTATACTGTCTATGGCGAACTTGGCGCAAACATTCTACTTCCAAAAGCAACAGATCAGCTTCCGTGTTCCATTTGTGAACCACGTGATGAAGATAATCGCGAAACCGTGAAAAAATATTGCCCCCACGGCGTTAATCCTATGGAGAGAAAAAGCACATGGTCATTTCTTATTCATTACAATTCATTACTTCAGTTAGATAACCATAATAACGTTTTGCACGCTACGGTTAGTCATTTATTGCGTGTAACTCCAAAATGTAGGGCAGAAATGAAATACGAGCTTTTATTCAGCGTCATCTACCCCACATTTATTGTAGCAAAACATAGATACATGATAAGGTTAGAGGATTCCGCATTCTTTTTAACCGCGTCCTGTCTTAATATCTTTGCGACCCTCCTGAACACGGTCACATTCGCGGAACAGTTCATACAAAAAGGCGGGCTAAGTTACGTCCTCGAGTTGGTGTCGATGACTGAATTCGCTAACCAATGCTGTTCTATCCTCGAAATTGCAATTACTGTCGAAATATTAAAATTAATTAAAGAAAATTCAGAGATGTCGCCATACAGAGAGATGAGTTCGCTCGCCTCGGTCCAAATGCTATTCAAATCGCTATCAGATATGACTGATAAGTTTTACAAGATATACAAATTGAAGCTACCAGTTGAACAATTCGAGGAGTTGTGCGATCTGACAAACGAAAGGGATACGCTTGCGTTTACGCCTTCTGAAACATCAGTGTCGAAAAGGAAAATGTCCGCGCCGATGGACATAAAGGCGAACGTGGGAAGTGAACGTGAGGTGGAGGAGTGTATGGAGGATCACATCGAGGTGCTGAAGAACGTGTGTACGTTTTGGAAGAGTTGTGCGGGACTGTGCGTGCACGCGCCGTTGTTCCGCGGCCACGTGGCTAGCGAGCCGGTGTTCCTTGACTCGTTCGCGATGCTCAAGGTGGCGCTGGCTCAGCTGTGCGGCCGAGACTGCGGGCCAGCCGAGATGAGGCTACTCGTCAGGCTAATTGAAGCATTGCTCACTGTACATTTCGCTGTCTCAGGTGAGTTATTGTCATATAACGGGTGTAAAAGACATGAGCAGTCAAACGAAAACCATGTATTCTACTCACCATTATAACATGTTTTTTCTTTCAGACTATACCTGGGAAATTGATAGTTACGATTTTATTGAAGGTCAAAGTTATAATATTTTTTTTCATTTTTTTATGAAAACATATTCTAAACATTATTTCTTAATTTTTGTCCAAAGAAACATTATCATTTTTTTTAGTATTTCATAATAAAAAATGGCTTCAAAGCGTTAGCGTTCAACGTAGATCACTCGATCCGCGCGGACACTAACGAACGGGGCCATTGAACTCCGTGCGCGTGCATCCTGAGTGCAAAAAATTACCACGCGGGCGACTAACATTTTAACATTACCCTTTAACAGTTGATTATGAGGAGAATGAGATCGATAGCGCCGCAGTCGTGCATTATTAGTAATAATCACGAAAGTTAAGCTACCAAGTGCGCGGTCGGCACTCGGATGGGTGACCGAAAATTTATAAATTTGGAGCAGGGTAGGCAAAATAATGATCAGCTGATGAGTTAATGATTAAATTACCTAATCAACGTGTTAAAACTTAATTTATTTAAGTATTGGACCCGCAGTCAGCTGACTAATAAATTATTAGATCTACCTACTACCTGGTTGAACAAAGTAATAAACGATCAACCATCCAATAACCTGCCGTCAAGCTCAGACCGCCAAGTAGTAAGCATCTACATTACCTGGTTATTAAGTCTTTTATCACTGATAAATAATTACCTACGTACTTTGTTGATTTACCATACAAGTAACAGATAGGTATTGAATAACTACCTACATAAAACGGTGATTTCAATTTCATACACATCAAAAAAGTTACTTCTCATTCTTTTACATTTTTAAAATCACAGTGCCTGTAAAAAAATGAGTTTTCTTTTACGTTCAATTTGATATAAACTTATGACTTTAAGAATAGCGAGAAAACATATCCAGATAGGATAGGACCCACAATTCCAAATTTATTCCATAATAATGTAAGAATTTACGCTTTGACTTTAGTTCCTACGTAGATGTGTAGGTATGTTAGTAAGGACTGACAATTTCTTCAAGTTCCAGAGACGATAACATTTTGAAGAAAGCTTTAAATGAATTAAGGCATGATTACTTATTTTACACTTGTTATAAAATTTAATAACAAGGAAGAAAGGTACAGAAAATAAAATACCTACATTCAATCAAGCATTCCTTCGTAACCTAGCAACGGGCGGGAAACTCGTGTCGCGGCAGGCGCTTTGGCCGGCGGCCGGCGCGGGCGGCGCGAGCTCAAAAGAAGTACCTACGTACTGCGCTTGCATACAATGTTGCCAACTTAGTGTTTGCTCTAAACCTAGTAAAAATTATTTTTTTTGTTCATTGTGTTGTTTGCGGTAATTTAATTCAATGTTCACTGTTTAACGTCATAAACGAGCACCAAAGCAGTAATTACTTTTTAACTTTCGCGTTGCATGAATAAACGGTAATGTTAAAACGGGAATTAACACGATTTGTTAATCAATAATTATTAAATCAGTAATTACTGGTGAGATATGGCAAGTGTATTACACGTGATGGCGATCACTGGTAAATTGGCACTCTGATAGCGATTGATTGGATTTTTTCGATTTGGTTGGATGTTTTTTTTTTACATAAGTTAAGTTATTTATTGTATCTGCACCAAATCTGAAACGATATCGACAATTATTTTTGGTTATAAAGGTCGTAATAGCAGATTGGTTTCTTTTACATTAATTGGTAACCGTCTTAGACAATTTAATACGGGACGTGGCAAGCGGACGCGTTCCCTTCTGCCAAAGTACATGAATAAACGTTCATGTCAGTTTATAAAAAATAGTTCGCCGCGACATCCGACCGCCATTTTGAATTTGTATCTGTCGCTAAGCGGACCTCGTAAAAATTATTGGTTGCGAGTGTTTTCTTGTAAACGACCACCAGAAACATTAAAGTTATCCTAAAACGGAGTTGCTTATCATACGGAAGTAATTTTCTATTCAAATCATTTACTGTTTCACATAACAATACAATTTTTCATCTACAAATTTTGCGACAGAAACAACGATATAACAAATTATGGTGGTACGCGGGTTAGCCGAGCCTGCGAGTGTGCGCTCATAAGAGCGATTATAATTTTTGCAACAGTGTGCACGAGTGAGTAAATGTGTGCTATGCGTGTTTGCGGGTGCGCATTTTCTTACATAACTTTTCAATTCCTATCATTGGAGGTCCGAAAATATTTCTCATACCATTTAAAACCATAATGATCATTCTTCATAACTTAATAAAACATAATCATTGAAATTCATAATATCATTAATCATACATTTTTGGGCGTCTAGTGTTTTATGCACCTACATGGCTGGGTGATGGGTAGGTTAGAGTTATTTTTTTTATGACCACGGAGTTCACTGTTTTTGTAAGCAACAAGGTAGTAACAGTATTAATAAAAAAATTATGATCACTAACTGTTATGAGCTCCGTTGGTAGTAATAAAAATGAATGAATAAAAAAAGTATGAAAAATAAAATTATGAAGAGTGATTATTATGAACACAAATCGGTAGTAAGACAAAGAATATGATTTAGAATATTATGTGAGCCAATATGGACCCCGTGTTTGCCTTACCCTCCGCGAAAAATGGCAGAATGTTTTCTGTACTAAATCTGCGCTATGTCACGTCCCGTGTTAAATGGTCTAAGGTCACAGTTATGACGATGGGATTAGTAGATTTTTAATGACAATTAGCTCATACATTGTGGTTAAAGTATTGGAAAGTATTTCAAGATTGTCTACCACAATTGTGTTTATTTTAGTTCCTTTTTTTGGTTGTTGCGATTTTATTTTAACATAAATTGCCTACTACCTAATCAACACTTTTTAAAATTTCTAATAATTTATTGTAGTACTAAAAATAAGTATGTTTGGTTGCGGAATTTTTATTACAGTAGCTGGCAACACTACTTCGCTAGCGTAGTGCCGGTAGTGCCTATGATCTTTGAATGTTTTCACTGCTTCAGCGCAATTATCAGTGCAGTTTGTCTTGAGAGTGGTTTGTGTTGTGAATTGTGATAGTAGTGATTTAGTGAGTGAACAAGATGCCCCGACATGTTTATAGCGCCCGCGAGTATGTAATCATGGTTTACTGCTATGGCATGGCACATGGCAATGCGTCTGAAGCTTTGCGCCTGTACGGGATAGAATATCCTAATGCGCACCAGCCTTATAGTGGACGAGTAATCGTTTTAGCCGTACAGCGCCTTTTGGACAACCAACCAATCGTGCCCGTAAGGGAAGGGGTTGGCCATCAAATAGAACCTGCAACTGAACAAGCCGTCCTGGCCGTGATGCGGGTAAATCCACGTTTAGGAGTACGATCCGCAGCTAAAATTTTGCGGACCCAGCGAGGCCATCGCCGTCGCCATTTGGTATCCCATACAACTGTGCACAAGGTGTTGAAGAGGGATAGGCAAAAGCCGTACAAAATTCACCGAGTTCAAGCACTGGTACCTGGTGATGCACAACGCCGTATTAGTTATTGCCGATGGTTGCTACGCCAGAACCGCGGGTTTGTTAAAAATGTAATATTCACAGACGAGAGCACCTTCACAAACAATGGCATGTGGAACCGCCGAAACTCCCATTATTGGTCTCGGGAAAATCCCTACCAAACCCAAGAGACGGGGTTTCAGACACGCTGGAAACATAATGTGTGGGCAGGCATAGTTGGAAACCAGATACTTGGTCCCGTTTTCTTGCCGCAAAGAATGGATGGGCGAGCTTACTTAGATCTGATAAACGGGTACATTTCAGACGCTCTGGACGACATGCCTCTAACTCAGCTGCGAGATACATGGTACCAGCACGACGGCGCCCCCCCACACATTGTGCGACCCGTTCGGGAGCGGCTGACGGAGCTGTTCGGTGACCAATGGATTGGACGGTATGGGCCTCATGCGTGGCCTGCACGATCGCCAGATTTAACTCCTCTGGATTTCTTTTTGTGGGGGTTCGTCAAGGACAGAGTGTTTGACCGCCCTTGCGAAACCGCTGTTGAGATGCGTGAAAAAATCAGTGCCGTATTCGACGAACTTAAGCAGCGGTCACTACGAGAGGGGATCCTAGAGCGAGTTCACGAGGATATGCTGTATCGTGCGCGCATGTGTCTACACGTCGAAGGTCGCCAATTTGAACCGCACCTCGTCCGTTTCGAAAGGCTTATCGTAGATGAAACTTAATGAATAGAAGGTAAGTACCTAAGTAGCTAGATTATCTTGTAGGTATTTTGAAACAAAAATGTGTTCTGACATTTATGTTAACCTACATTGTGTAGTTCGTGGCCGTCTCGAAAAAAATATTGCGGTTTTGCGAGTTGCGTGCGACACGTGCGAGTTGCGCGCTTTACATTGCGCGGTACAATTTGCAATTTTTTTTAACACCAAAAAATAAAAATCATTTCCCAGCCAAATTTTTTTTGAAATATGTCTTATTTTGATGTATAGAATACGTGGTTTTCGTTTGACTGTTCATGTCTTTTACACCCGGTATGTGTATATTGGGTAGTATCAATGCAATATTTCACTAGTTATTTCTTCACCAAAACATTTTTTAAGTTAAAAATGCTTCTCTTTATTATCAAGTCAACATACGTAATAAAAAAATAAATTTTTCTTAAACCGAATTTCGAATTTCAATGTGTTGCTTATTTTTCCTCGCAATATCAATAACAACTATAAGAAATGTTCTGTTGAAGCTTGTATCGAGTAATAATATGTGAGCTTCAGAATATTTATAACAAGTGAAGGTCTTGTCAAAGTAATCTTAATTGTAAACTCATAGGAATAAGGTTTACCTTTTAAAAACCATTGCTCAATATATCGGGCTCCCCATCTTGCGTGTATCGTTTACCAGCGTAACTGGACATTTCATGCTAGATTGAATTTCACGCGAACGGTGAAATCTGGTGATGTGCTACGCTTCAAAATGTTATGGAATATTTTTATTTTTGTAATAACGTTTAATTTTGATGTATGTACTTTATTTGTTTTTAAAAACGTGATTGAATTATAGTGGTGGTGTTTTTACTTTTAATTCGAGGATGTATATATTTTTGTGGCAATACTCTACCAAATAATTAATACGTAATTCATTAAAAGCTTTTATTTCATGTTATATCGATTTAGTGTCCAGTGACTATGCTTAATACGATCTAGTACCTTCTAGGCAATCAATTTTAATTGCCAACAAAAGTAGACCGAGCATAGCGCAGATGTTCATAGTATAAAAACGACTAGTATAGCGATGATGACTGAGTACAAGTCTACAGGTTAACCAAAAAACCATTAGACGCGAATTTATTACTTAATCTAATTAGTAAATATTAAAAAAAATGTAGAGCATCTAAGTTTAGGGGTTTGTGACGTCTGTCACTGTATCGCTGTCATTATTTGTTTACGTGATAAAAGAAAAAACGCGTGCCCAATATTTTGTCGTGTTTTATTTGATAGAGTAAACAGAATTTTTCAAGCATCATCCCTATTGTGTGGCGTTGGGGCGGATAGGTCATTGAATTGCGGCCGCGTACTGAGAGACGCAGCGTTGGTAGGCCCTCACAAAGGTGTACTGATGATCTGGTAAAAGTAGCGGGTAGCCGCTGGATGGGGGCAGCGCAGGACCGATCGGGTTGGAGGTGTTTGTGGGAGGCCTATGTCCAACAGTGGATGTCTTTTGGCTGATATGATAATCCCTATTGTGTGTGGTGCAGAAGCGACATCTGGGCGGTCGAAGCAGACGAGCTGCAAGCTGGTGCGCGACTCGTTGGGTTCGCTCGGGTCCCCGTCGGCGGGGCTGCGGCCGCTGTGCGAGGCTCTCGTGCGAGTGGCCGCTGCGCCTCTGAACACGCGTCACGCCCTGCCGCGCCCGCCCCCGGTCAAGGTAAGACGCAAGCATGAACTGACATCATTGACAAATGCATTTTTAATTTATTAAGATATATAAAAGATCTGAAAAATTCATCGATTTATGTCGCATTTAATGTTAAATTGTGCACGCACTGAAGGCGTGTTTTGTATATTAAAATGTGCAGTTAAGCAGTGGAGCGTGGTGCAGTGGGATAACAACCTAATGTAAAATTTTATGAGGTGTCTTGTGGGCACAAATAATTTCACAAATTATTATTAGGAATTTCTTGGCCTTTATACCACCTGGTGGTATTATAACGTAAAAGATACAAGCGAGCTACACCCGAAACCCCAAACTACTGAGGGAGAAAAATTAACAGACAAAATTAATAGATAAAGAGGTTATTTTCCTACATGGGAAAATTCTAAAGCAACATTATTTGAAACAACCTTATTTGAAAATATATATTTTATCGTAAGAATGTCATGTGCAACACATCACTATGCTCCGCAAACCCGTTCGTAGCTCATGATCGCGGTTGACGCGCTACTTCCTACTATTAAGTATATTTTTGAGTACAAAAAATATGCTTCTACAAAACATTAATTCACCTAATGTCTAAAAGCTTTCATAACTTGAAAAGTGATAATTTCTAAAAAAAAGGATTCAAATAGTTATTCTAACACGCGGGTAAACTGGTATTTCCCTCCCTTAGCTTTTATTTTTTTAATCGCATAATCGGCAGTAGCGATCAAAGGTTACATATCAACTTTTGTACCGATAACCTCAGGTGTGCCCCAGGGTTCCCATCTTGGCCCTCTTCTCTTTAATATTTTTATTAATGACGTAATGCAATGTTTCCTTAATTGTAATGCACTTTTATATGCTGACGATACAAAGATATTTGCAATGGTTAATTCCGCTGAACATTGTCAACTGTTCCAGAATGATTTAGATACTTTTTACAAATACTGTTCAGAAAACAAATTAGAATTAAATATTGATAAGTGTTATACTATTACATACTCCCGAAAAAAGCAACCAATTCTTCATAATTATAAATTAAGAAATACTTCAATCAAAAGGGTGACCGAGGTGAGGGATCTTGGGGTAATGCTTGACAGTGAACTAAACTTTATATCACATATTGACATGGTTACAGCTAAGGCGTACAAAATGTTAGGTTTTGTTTTTCGTCAATGTAGGGATTTTAAAAATATCAATACTTATATTACTTTGTATAATTCTTTGGTCAGAAGCTATTTAGAATATGCATCTATAGTATGGAATCCTATGTATGTTACTTACAAGGAACAAATAGAAAAAATTCAAAATAGATTCTTAAGGAGACTAAAATATAAATTTAGGGATTCGTCTGCTCTGATTCAATCACTGGAACTGCGACGCGAACATAGGGACCAGGTATTTTTATTTAAAATCCTAAACAACATTCTAGACACTCCTTTTCTTCTTAGTCGTATTTCACTTAGATGCCCAAGATTGAGTGCCCGCTCCAGTGCAGTGTTTTCAACTCCTAAATGCAAAACTAATTACTCCAAGAATCGATTTCTGGTCCGAGCTTGCAGCACACATAATAAACGTTATTGCCACATTGATATATTTAATTGCAAACTTAGTAACTATAGTGCATCTGTAAAAAAGGTTTAAATAACAACGTTTAGATTTTGTTTTTTATGTAGAGCAACAGAATGTTTTCATCATTATGTCTTTTATGATTTTAAGTGTTATAGTACAATATAAGTATATACCTAGTTATAGGAAGTCTTCCAGTTGTCTGCAAGATGAAAAACTTAGCATTGGAAACTTTAATTGGCTAATGTAATATCTAAGAAAATCAATGACATTTGTAAAATAAAAGCTGTAAGTTTCTTTATACTTCAATAAAATAAAAAATAAATAAAATAATTATTTAGATCCCTCTCTGTCAAAATATTTGTGTTAACTTAAAATCGTTTATTTTTGTGACCTCATCATCAACATATCAGTCAAGAGACGACCACTGTTGGAATATAGGCCACCCCCAAAAATATACAACCCGGTCGGTGACCGCATGTGTTAATAATTGAGTGAGGATTTATTTATGATTGGTTGATAATTATTCATTACCTACTTTGACTTTTAGTCTACACAGCAATTGTTACTAAATATCGATTCCTTTTTTATTGCGCCCTGAAGCGAAGGTAGAAAAATAGGAAGTTCATCATTTCACTGCAATACTCTTTTCATTAGATCAACAAATAGGTGTTGTAAATTTTCTAAACAATGTTTAACAAGTGTTAGTAATCTTAGCATACACTAATTAGTACTTTATCATATACAGTAAGTTATTAAATCTCATTACGATACCATAGATGTGCGATTGGTCGCTCGTGACTAAAATACACATGCAGAGGGGTCATATCCTTAGAACTTAATTACCTATTTTTGCTGTTTGTCCAAAATAAACTAGCTCTTACCAGCGGCTTCACTAGTGTTTTCAAAAACGTTTTGTCGTGAAACCCTAACGAACAAATGAACATTTTCGCATTAACAATAACTTATGATGCAAAAGGGAGCTTGTTTGTTTGGACCTCTGATGGTTTGTTTGAATCTAAAAATTAACCAAATCTATTTTAACGCTAGTGAATCCTCTGGTAAACCGACACACTAAGTCACCTTTTTTGGACTGCGATTTCTTGTTTGGCCGCAGATTGGTCCTTACAGGGTTATTGATTATTAGGAAATGATGAAAAGATTAAGATAAAGCATGTAAGTTGTAAGAGTATTTCTCTATCACCCTTTGTCGCCTAGTCTCTGATGTTGTAGTCTGTAGGGTTATGGTGACCGCTTCTAATCAGACAGCATCGTGGATAAAAAAAAATGTAGGTTATTGTACTGTAACAAAAATATTGTTATGAAATTTTACGCAAAAATCACTTTCAAAAACACTGTATCGTCTTCCGTTAATTACTCTTTGCCGTCGTCCGCTTACTAGCACCACTAGTATGTAGCTCACGTGGGCCGCATGTACACAGTCACATGAGAGTACCCCGTACCCTATATTACCAGACAGAGGTCTGCTAGCTGCCCTTAAATTACAACACAATATAGACCAGATGGTGTGGGACACGCTGTACAATAATGTCGTTTTAAATAATAGTGTTTGTGGTTTGATTTTGACATACGTCATAGTTTTGGTGCTACGGAAGATGGTGTACACTGTAAGCTCTCTTACAACAATAAAATAGAAGTAGTGAAGTGTTAAATTTTATAAGTGTTCATGATAGTGACGTTTTGTTGTTTTGTTCATGATTCTGAGATGGACATGCACATACATATATACGTCTAAGCGTACGCATCATTTCGTTCTTCTTTTGTTTTTTTTCCTAATGCTACCTATTACTGGGGGTTCTATAAATAATATCACCGGAGTCCGCAAAGATATCTAATGCTTTATTTAACTTCAATAGGCTTATCGTTTTACCATAATTACTCTTGATGGAAAGCGATGATGAGACCTAAGATGGCTTGCCTAAAAGATGCTTGCTCACTCCGACCTTTAAGATGTCCAACCGGCCTATTCGCTTTGACAGAGGAAAGTGATAATCACCGAGTGAATTGCATTTCCATTGCTGTTTTTACACGACAAGTGTCATAATAGCGTTATCGTAAAGTAGTGGTGTATCAGTAATTCACTCGGTGATTATCGCTTTCATCTGTTAAAAAAAGTTAGCGAATAGGTTGGCAGATTGATTATTTTGGATATGTTACACTAGGCACCCTCGCCTTGCCTTGAAAGTGCTTCTTCACGCCTCGTTTCAATGATTGTCACCCAGGATTGTCAGCAGAGAATACGTGTTCTGAGGCCTTAGTACGAGTTTGTTAGTTTTCGAGCTCGATCAAACGTATCGTCTCTTTTCATACATTGCCCACTAGCGCCCCTAGCGTAAACTATCAGAAACAGTGGCCAATATATGAAGAAAGACGATACGTTTGATCGAGCTCGAAAACTATCAAAACTCATACTAAGGCCTCTGGCGACAAATTTCGTTTCTTGATTGTGTGACATAGAAATGTCTTGCCAAATTTCTTATATTTTTCGATATTTTTATGTAAATTAGGCTGATCGTTTGACCACAAACACACGACAAAAAGTTGTGGCAGAGTCTAAAAAAATATGAAATTACCAGTCATAGAAAGGATACTGATATTCCAGCCAGCTTCAGTGACCCTGATTTAATGAATGCGCACTTTCTTAATACCCCGGGTAATAGGCAAACTACAATATCTCAGCTCACATATTTTGAGCACTATAGACATGGTTCCTCCACATTCACCCTACGTCCTGTATCTGAAGACAAGGTTATGAAAATTATTAAGGGGTTTAAGTCCAATGCCCAAGGATATGATGGCCTGTCACTTAACATGATAGAACTGACTTTGCCACAAACACTACGGGCCATAACCACAATTATCAATCGGTCAATGGCTGAAGGTACTTTTCCCAATAGTTGGAAAGTAGCTATTGTTAAACCCTTGCCCAAAAATAACAACCCAACAGGTATGAATGACCTTCGCCCCGTCAGCCTGCTGCCTTTAGCCTCGAGGATCTTGGAAAAAGCAGTTTGCGAGCAATTAGTGGAATACATTGAGGTTAATAATATACTTCCTGAACGACAGTCTGGGTTTCGCAAGGGACACAGTACAGCAACTGCTCTAGCAGATGTTGTGGATAACCTCCTTGCGAACCAGGATCAAGGAAACCTCAGTATTCTCCTGTTGCTTGATTTTTCACGAGCTTTTGACTGCATAAATATAGACCTACTACTGTCTAAGATGGCATTTTATGGTTTTGACTCGGCGACAATTAAATGGTTCAGTAGTTACCTTGGGGACAGACTGCAGTGCGTGGAGGTCACAAAGACGGATGGATCAAAGTTACGTTCTGCCAAACTGCCGGTAACCTGTGGTGTACCTCAGGGCTCCGTATTGGGGCCTATCCTATACATCCTTTACAGCGCTGATATTGTAAACAGTATACTTCATTGCCAGTATCATTTATATGCGGACGATCTGCAACTATATCTTCCATTCAATAAAATGGAATATGCCAGTGCTGTAACAAAAATTAATTATGATCTGATGCATATCTCAGATTGGTGTACTTCCAATTCATTGGTTCTTAACCCAAAGAAATCAAAATTATTGCTAATTGGCTCGAAAAAGAATATTGCTCACTTTAATAATACCATCCTCGAAGTAAAGATCAATGGTGTAAGAGTAGAACGCGTAACTCAAGCTAGAAACTTGGGATTGATATTTGACGAACATCTTAACTTTGAAAATCACATTGCCGAGTGTTCCCGCAGTTGTTTTTATAGGTTAAAATTGTTATACAATATTCGACCATTCCTAGGTGAGGAGCTGCGAATAAAATTATGTGAAATGCTTGTTCTATCAAAACTAAATTATTGTGACACAGTATTTGGGCCTCGCGTTATGTCCCGGACTAGTAGGCTTATTCAACGGACACAAAACGCCTGCGCGCGTTTTTGCTTCTATGTACCAGCTCGTTCACACATTACTCCCTTCTTGAACGCGGCTAATCTGTTAAAGATGGAGGCGAGAAGAAAGCTTCATCTCGCTACTTTGCTTTTTGGCGTGTTGCATACGAAAAAACCTCGATACCTTTTTGAAAAACTTGTGTGGGCGCGGGATCAACCAAGGTATACGGCCAGACAATGCAAGAGTGCGTTTGTTACTCTGAAGCACCGAACGGTGGCATTCCGTGGAAGTTTTCGTTTTGCAGCTTCACGTTGTTGGAACGATCTCCCGCCGCCTGTGCGTGATCTGAAAGCAGTCAAAACATTTAGAAAACATGTAAAAATGTCTCTACTACAATTGCAGAAGTTATAATGTTACTCACTGGCTTGTTTTCACGACGCGTTTCACGTGGCGTGGGGTCGTTTTGGTTCCACATTGGAGCTTTTAAGATTGCGACGTCCTTTGTATGTTTTTGTTTTGTGTGCATATATTTTCTGTTTGTCTAGCATAATTTTGTATGTATGCAAGGTACTATAAGTTTAAATTACATAATAATCATGAGTCAAGTACGTAATAATTCATTGTTACGTAATTGACACAGACTAGTTACCACAGACTAGTTAAATAGGGGTGCGTTCCAAATTATTTCAATTTGGGGTGCGTTCCAAAACGATCTCAATTTACTCGGGGTAAAGTAAATGGTAGCTCACTATTGGTCGTGATTAAGAAGCGTTTTCACCATTGGTTAGTTTTGTTAAACTATGGTTGATTTACACCAATTGGAAAGCTTTCTTACACTGTCTACTTGGTTTCACCTGGTTTTGGAACGCACTTAAATGGGCACAGATTGATTCGCAGACTTAGAGCATTTTTTTCCAAGCATTTTTTTTTTCATGGCGTGTTAATTAAGACCTTTGAGCCATATTTATTGTTGCAGATGTCGGCTGGTCAAAGATTACTTAATTGTTCTAAGTGTCTCTTGTTTGCACAATGTAATATGTATATATAATATATATCTTTTTTTTTGTTTTGTTTTTGTTAGTTTATATTAATTTTAAAATGTATTCTTTTTTTTTTTTGTTTGTTTTTGTTTCTGTTGTTGTTTATCAAATTTGTATATTTGTATGTAAGTTGACAACTTTAGGCCCTGCCAGAATACCAGCGCCACAGTGTCGTTTGTCACTGTGGCATTATGCTGAGGCAGTGACCTAGTTGGCCTGTTAATGTAATATTTATTTTTTAAGGCAGACTTTTATTATTTTTTTACTATTTATTTTATACTGATATTTCATTACTATTGTTGGCCAATAAATACTTTCTTTCTTTCTTTCTTTCTTTCTTTCTTAATGGAAAGCGATGATGAGGCCTAAGGTGGTACACGCACGCCTAGAAGATGCTTGTTCAGTTCTGGTCTTATAGATGGATGTCTAGACCAGGTATACTGATCCGGGAAAACAGATCCCGGCAAAGAGTTCCACTCCTTAGCTGTTCGCATAATGAAGGCGGAGCTAAAACCAGAAATAGATAAACGAAATTAGTCGTTAGCTATATAACTGGCCATATCTGACCCCAAAAGCTTACAACTTGAGGTCATATATGGGCCCTGTAGCTGCGAGCTGTGAGTGTGAGGTGCCGCAGGTACCGCCGCTGCTGTGTCCGTCAGGCAGCAGCTCGGGCGCGGCGTCCAGCACCGACGACAGCGTGTCGGGACCATACGCTAGCGAGCACAGCGACGTCGTCGCCGCCAGGCCCGATGAGGGCTACGAGGTAAACGTACTATTTTGTTATTATCTTTTCACGGGGAAACTTAAGACCTTCATCTCACTGGTATGCCGAGCATCACCCTTTTTCAATATTTTTATAGCGTATCATTAGTGATGAAAGTTGGATGGTTCAAAAAAGAACCTTCCCCTCAAGATATAGATATCAAAATGATCGTAGGCGTCAAAATAACTTACAACATCGATATATTTATCCCAGACATGAAGTTTTCGTTTGCATGTTTGCAAGTTTCAAATAATAGAATAGGCGTAAAAACATGCACGTATGTACTACAAAAGTTCTTTATCAATACTATGAGCATATCTTTATATTCATTTGTTATAATATATTAAAATTAAAATAATTAAGTGAATTGTGTTTTAAAATAACTAAAGAGAAGTCAAAATATTTCAGGCTGACGTAGAAATCGCCGTCCTTGAGATGCAAAAGTCAAGAAAGTTCTCAATCAGTGACAGCTCCTTCGGTAAGTATTTTTATTTAGACTTGAGTACAAGTAAAGTGGAATTAGATAAATGTTCTTTGCAATATTCACATTTAACTGCAAAAAAACGTACGTACGAATGGTAAGAAGAATTACCGCCACCAATATTGTCTATGAAATACCTATAATATTTATTAAACCACTGTTCACTACTATTCGTTCTTAGTTTACTCACAGAAGCCGCCCAAAAAAGTAACCACTTTTGGCAGTACCAAGTTCTTCTTCTATTTGTACGGGCAGCTTCTGGAACTCGACAACTGGTGCGCTTATTTTGAGGGGGATTTGGACGGGATCACTCTAGATGGCAAACAAGCTTGCGGCCCACCTGATGTTAAGTGGTCACCGCCGCTATAGACACTTGCAATATTAAGTGTAAATCACTTAACACCCCAAGTGCGTCTGCCATCATGGGGACCTAAGATGATATGCCCTCCATGCCCAGTAATTACACTGGCTACCTTTCCCTTCAATCCGAAACACAGCGAACTGCTTCACGGCAGAAATCAGAAAGGCGGTGGTACCTACCCAGACGACCCTACATATGGGTCTACCACCTAGTCAATTCCGTCATTTTTTAACCTAGGGAATTGCTCATAGCACACTCGTCCGCTCCGGTGGCTGCAGACTAGTAGTGTGGACCCTACTCACTAAAACCCTAGGATGACGCCTTAGCGCTCTCGAGAAGAAGTTCCGGTACCGTGTGTGACGACGCCCCTAACGACCCCTCAGCGCAAGGGAGAGCTTTGTTCTCCCACTCCCCATTCACGAAGAAGCGGACGTCATGTGTCACTCCATCGTCCTCGTGTTGTTAGTGATAGAGCGCGAGGGTCGCCGCCGCCGGGCGGAATCGGGTCTCTCCCGATCCCGCCCTGCGTCCTCCTTCTGAAGCATGACCGCTTCATAGAAGGAGACCACTGTTCGCCAAGACTCCTAGTCCGCCAGCATAGCCGCAACTACTGATGGCGGAGAGAGATCTCGCCCTATCTAGGCGACCATGGTACTCCGCTCGGGTGGTAAAGCCCACGCAGGACACTCCTCCAGAGTGTGCTGAGCAGAGTCCAGATCACTCACAGTGGTGGCACTGCAACGTCTGTTCGCGACCGATTCGACAGAGATAATCTCCAAAGCAGCCGTGCCCGGGAGTATCTGTGTCAATCGGTACGTGACGTTCTACCGACGCCGTTCGGCTACAAGGCTCGACAAAATCGCTGTGAGAACGCACTGGCGCGATATCCACGGCTATTTTAGCCTCTCGCGCCATGTCAGAAAGGCCTTTCGGACTCCAGCCATCCTAGCTCCACCAGGAAGTCGCCTAGCGCCTCGATGTTACCAAGCAACTCCTGGCCGCTCCTCAGCGACCCGAGGAAGCGGGCCCGGTATTCTGACACTTCTCTTAATACTTAACACTCTTTATTGCAATTAAAAATACATCAAATACACAAAAACAGAATACATAGTTTGCAAGGGCAGACTTATCTCTAAAAGAGATTCTCTGCGCTGCAGCTGAACGTGAGCAGCTGTTTCTTCATCCGCCATGCAAGCTTTGCACAGTGGGCTGTCTGTTATGGCTAAAATTAGCCCTTACACCACACGGTAGCAAGTTTTGTGAGTAAACTAGGGATCACAAGGGCTTTAGTAGAGCCTTATTATTGTTGTCCAGCGGCGGGCGTGGCGGCCGCGCTAGGATCGTCGGCCGCAGCCGAGGAGCAGACCGCCGCCGAGCTGGCGCACCCCGAGCTGTGCGCGCTCGTCGTCGACGTGCTCACGCAGATCATCAACAGGTCAGCTTCATTTAGGACTGCAACCGACCTGAAACACGCGAACCGACGCCACGTTGCAGTACTTACCCAACATTTGTACTGTAGAATAAGATCCTAGGGCCTCCAGACGTTACTTATTTTCGAAGTAACGAAATTTACACGATGGATACTCTTGTGTGTTTAGGAGTTGCGTATTCGCTAGCTTGGCAAGGCGTTCCGTTTACAGTTAGCGGGTAGGAAAGGTAGACAGGAACATATCTTTCTTTTGTTAAATTCGAAGTACTGTAAAAAAGTCAGTTCATTTAGGCGGTTTCCTAACTTTTCCAGATGCTTTCAAAACTGTCATAAAATCACTTTTCTTTCGTGTTTACGTCTCCTTCGCATTACAAATGACGATAAAATAAAATGTTTATTAGAGAGATTTTATCCTGAACATTAATCCTATCGATTAGTAGAATAAAATAGCGGGTATTTTTAGCTGGTTCGAGTCAAGAGAAATTTAGAACCTCTTTGAATGCAGTTTTTTTCTATTTAAAAATAAAACAATATTTTCTTTAAGTAAAACAATATCTTATGGATTTAAAATAGTTTCCCTTCAGGATCCATCGATTCTTTCCATCCTGTATAAACGAACAATCGACCTGCAAGGATGTTTTGAAATCATTACGAAATTGTAAGCTAAGAAATGGCGAAAGAAACAATCTTTCGCCATTTCGTCTTCATCTCAGCATGTTAATAATTATTTAGGTAAAATAATTATTTCTTCCCGAAATGGTGGTAGGGCATTTGGCGATTTAAAAGTACTTAACAAAGTCCATTAAAATAAAGAGCTTTTTTATTTCATTTTATTTCAAAATGACAATATTTACGAGTAGGTCGCTCTGGTTGTAAGGCGTCGCTTGTCGCGAGTATTTTATTTCATTTAGTACACGTACATGGATAGGAGGCAGGGTGACCAGTAAGAATATGTTTTAAGGAACTGCCTCAGGGAGCAGCGGGTATTTCAACCGTCATAAATCACATTTCATACGTCCGTATTGGGTTTCAGTCCCCGTTACGGACGTTATCGAACTATTTTCAACGTAGGATAAGTGACAGGATGTCGTTTGTAGGGTAATGGATGCGGTGGAGGGGGCTGCGCCTGTGCCGGAGGAGACGTGGATTGAGTCTAGTGCGGCGGCCAGCATCGCGCGGTGTGTGGCCGCCCGCCTGCGCCGCGCCGCGCCGCCAGCCGAGCCGCCCGCGCCGCACGCAGACCCGCCGCCCTCGCTGCTGCGCAAGCTGCTGGCGCCGCGACCGGCTCGCCTCTTGGCCTCTAGCTCGCCCAAATTGCACGGTACCTACATTTTTTTTAGCTAGCCCAAATGAAGTATCATTAAGAACTTGTGCTATGGATACTAGATGCACAAACAGTTGATTGCTAAAGGTGGATTCACACAGACAAGCGGCATAAGCTGGCGGCCAGGCTTTGCCGGCAGTCTGTGTGGAATTTGGATCCAATATAAGTTTGCAACTTTAAGCATTGACAATTTTCGACTGCGTGCTTGCATCGCTACACTCGTAGTATAAAAGTTGTAATTTAACGAGTTCATCGCATATATATTAAATTGTCTAATAATTTTCATTTATTTTGGAAATTCATAGAATATTATTTGATATGCTGATGTTATACAGAATACTACACGATTAGATTGTATTAGGTACATTGAGTAACGCAAAGCTCTTCACAGCGTATCCGCATATTATATCTGTATAAACTGTTGAGTTTTTTTTTATCATATAACATTACATTTTTACATATAAATTGAAATAAATTAATATAGTCATTTATCTAATTGGCATTTCAATTATACACTAGTATTAGGAAGACTTAAGAAAGAAACAATACACAAAAAATAACATCCATTTTTTTTTCAATAACGATACGCCGATGTATCGTGAATTTTCATCTTGACTATCGTAGATTTCTAGCCCGCCTAGCATGACCACCGAAACACGATATGATATAGCCATTTATCGCTTTGAACTGTCAAAAATCATTGGATAAAACCGCTCTATTGAAATTTTATCGAAACTGCGAACATGAATCAGCTTGTACATGTTCACTAGTTTCGATAAAATTTCATGTTGGCGATTTTATTCAATGATTTTTGACAGTTCAAAGCGATAAATGGCTTTATCATGTTGTGTTTCGGTGGTCATGCTAGGCGGGATGGATAGACGTCGCGTCGTAGCACGACACGACAGCGTATCGTGTTTTTGTGAACTAGCCCTAATGCTGCGGACGCACACATCGCGATGTCGCGAATATTCGCGTTATCGCGATGTGTCTATCCAAGTATTTGCGAATACTTCGGCACTTCGTGCGAAGTCGCAAGGACATCGCGCCGTTGTCGGTAAACTGGCGCACATCAAAGTGTTTTTATCGCGATGTCCTTCGCTTGCGTGGCCACACTTCGTGCTCTTCAGTCGGCGCACAGACATCGTGCGCACCGGACGTATTGGTTTTAATTAGTTTTCTACCATGGATTGGAATAACGACAGGATTTTAGAACTTATTAGGAATTAGGAGTGTGGTCATTATTGTTTAACCTTGCTTTTTTCTTAAACAATAGTTCTTGACAGAATAAAAAATAATTGCCCTAAAATATAGGCCGACCCCGGCGTCCATTTTGTTTTTTGCGTAACATCGCGATCACATCGTGACACACTTTACAGCGCGCAATGTGTGGCCATGCACATTCGTGGTAGGCCGAAGGCGAAGATTATCGCAATGTGTGCGGCCGTAGCATAAGAAGTGTGGCACTGTGTAGAGTTGCGCAGCAGCGTGCTGGAGGTGGTGCAGGCGCTGGGCGGGGCGGGGGTGGGGGCGGGCGAGGTGCGCTCGCTGCTGCGGCTGGTGGGCGGCGCGCGCCCGCCGCTCGCCGCGCTGCTGGCCGCGCTGCTGCGCCTGCTGCGCGCGCACCCGCCCAACGCGCCAGACTTCCTGCTCGCCTTCCCAGTAGACAAGGACGATTACGGTCAGAACACTCTCCCTCTTGCTTTAACAGCGTGCATTCATAGAACTACCATTAATTTTTTTTTCATCTCTCCAGCACCAAAAGACCTCTTTTGCTTCGTAAAATCTCGAAGCAAAAACGCTTTTTGCTGCGAGCTTTGAACAAGACTGTAACGTTAAATCTCAATTATTTCAGTAATCTTACTTTTAATTTTCAATAATTATTTTTAAGATAATTAACATGTATTAAAGTTTTGCCTTGTTTTTCTCATCTAAAACAATTTTGTCGCTGGAGAGGTGAAAAGTTGTATGTTTCACACGAGAGCAATTTTTTTTTGTCTCGTGCCATTAAATCACTGCGTTCAATAGTCTATAATTCTTGACTACTTCGCTGGTTCGTGATTTAATATCGGCACTTGCAGCAAAAAGTTACTTTGCTCACTTGTTGAACAAATTCATTCTCACAAACCCGCAGTGACTCGCTATCCTGCTTGGGACTTGGGAAGTCCGCTGCAACAAGCCGACACCCTTCGCAGTCAGTACGCGTGGCCATCATAAATAATACCGCGCACCGTTCAATAGGTACACTAGAAAAATGTCTACAGAGAATTTAAAAAATAGACAATACGTCCCACGCCGTCGTCACTCGCCACTTGTTCGTGCGTCACTGAGCAGTGTGCGCATTTTTCTGTAATTTATCTTTTTCTGAGTTTATTTCACTTTAAAGTGACAAATAATAAATGAAGTTTGAACAACAAAATAATTTCTACAGTGCTAAAAATATACATTGCTGTCGGTGCCTGCATTAAAACTGAACCGACTCACCACACCACTGACAGCGACTCGGTGTAAAGACAAAGAAGATAACGGGTTCTAATTCTATTTTGTTTTAGTTGTTTCATTTGATAATGTTACGAATATAAGCCAATGATGAGGGTTTTGTACAGAGCAAGCGCGCTCGGTGTCAGAGGAGAGCGCTGCGTCATCGACGGCGGCGACGGCGCCCAGCCCGCAGGCCGACGGGTACGCGCGGCGGCTCATCGACCTCCACACCAGAGCAGGTCACATATTCACATTTAAACTAAAGCTGGCTTCCCACGGTGCGTGATTCTGCTGATCTACACGCACAGCCGTCGACTACACCGAGGCTCTTCCAACGGTGCGTCATTCTGCGGACGTGCCGACTCGCGGCGAATACATGCCTACACTTTCATAGCGCACCTTTGAAGTTACCGCCTCGCGACGAATACCGGCGCATCGCCACAGACGTCCTGTGCTACCACGGACGACACCCTTCCCATAATGTGTCGTGCGAACTGGTACGCGACCGTCCGCGATATCACGGACCGTGGGAAGCTAGCTTTATATTATCAAGAGGAAACATTTGCATGTTTGTAACGAAAACTATGACATGTTGAGAAACCATTTATACCAAGGTAGGCCACCTTTCATCCCAACACAGGTCAAATTTGCTGTGTGATGCCGGCAGAGTAGAATAGCATCACCCCATATTATCTGATGGGTGTCACTTTATACTCCGTCTACCAATTTGGGCAAGCGTGGTGGATTACTCCCTAAACCTCATTCGATGACAAGAATAAGCCTTGTGTCCCAGTAGTGGGTCGATTTATAAAGGCTGTTATGAAGGTGACAGGTCAAAATTTCAGAAACGCTAGAACAAATATTTATTTATTTCTTATTAAGTGCCTAAGTTCTAACAGTCATAAACACTCAATAAACCTATTTTAGTTATTACCTTGTTAAAAAGTGTTTTGTCTCCTTCATCTCGTGCCAGAGTGACAGAGACATACAATTTTTAAATCTTTAATAATTTCACTTGTTTTTATGAATGAGGGGAGTAAGTTTCTTGGTTTTTTTATCTTCAAAAATGACGAATTTCCATTAAAATTTTCATGCGTAATTTCAATCGAACTAATGAAAAAAATCTAAATGTATTTGTTTGCAGGCGTGAAGTCGGCGTGGAGCGTGTCTGCGGCGCGCTTGGGCGTGGAGGCGGGCTGGGGCGCCTGGCTGGCGGGCTTCTCGCTCGCGCTGTGGCTGCGGACCGCGCCCGCCCGCCGCGCGCCCGCTGACACCGCCGCTGGTAACTAGTTTTTTTTCCTTTTCTTTTTTGGTTAAATTTTCCCTGTTACGGGACGGCAAAGGGATCTAGCCCATACAGCCAAGTCTTCAGTTTCATCTTCTTTCTTGATTTTTGCATTAAAATGTGGGTGCCACACTTTTTAATACATCTAGGGAGTGCTTGGCGAGAAATGCATGGTACAGACCTCATGATGGTGATTGATGAAAATTGTATAGTGAGATTTCCAACCACTATACAATTCTCAACGCCACATACACAAAACCTTTATTTCAATGATTCCTCATAACTGTTCGTCAACACGGATGCTTATGCAACAAAACGACACCACTTTCACAGCACAAAATCCACTCCGAAGCAATTTTGAATTATCGAAATAAAGATCGACATCCAGACGCCATGATTTCCCGCCAAACACTCTCGTTTTTTTCCTTAAATTTTCCCTATTAAAGGACGGCAAAGGGATCTAGCCCTTACAGCCAAGGCTTCAGTTTCATAACTTCTTTCTTAATGTGGGTGCCACACATTTTAATGAATCTAGGGAGTACTTGACGATAAATGCATGGCGCCTGATGAGCTGGATATCCCACTATAAAATTCCCCACATCATACACTCCAATCACACCACAAAACCTTTATTTCAATGATTCCTCATAACTGATCGTCAACACGGATGCTTATGCAACGAAACGACAACACTTTCACTGCACAAAATCTTTCAGCGCACAAAGCGAAATCAACTCTGCGCTCATTAGACGTGAGTTTAACGGATTTCATCGCCTCTAAAGATTGCCCTGCAGATCCTGATCTTAATCCCTTGGATTGTTGCTTATGGAATATTTAGAGAAGAAGGTATGCTTAAAACGTCATCAAAATATAGAGTCGCTATAATCAGACTTAGTGAAGACAGCCGTCTCGATACCATTGGATGTGGTACGTACGGCCATTGATGAATGGCCAGAACGTTTGGAGAAGGCTCCTCGCAAATGGGCCACCGGTGGCTGCCACGCGCCACCTACTTTAGTACCATACAAACGAAGGTGATCGGTGGCCGCCATAGGTGGCGTGTGACCTCCATCGGTGGCGGCCACCGCAGACACTGCTGAATCGCTAGGTCGCCACCGTTCACACGTGTGCACAGCGTCTATACAAATGTATGAAAAAACGGTGCCGACCCGGTGGCCTATTTGCGCGCAGTCTAAAAGCTAAGAGTGGGTATTTTGATCAAAATTTTACTTTTTTTTTTCTTTACACTAGACATGTTTATTTAAGGTACAGATTTTATGGCACGACTAGGTATTATTATATCAATACTTGAATGACAGATGAAGCGGACGACTGGCAAGACGAGTCGGGCGGCGGCTGCCCAGGCCATCAGGGTTGCCCAAATCTTTTGCACGTGATCTCAGTTGGGAACGACTCGCTCATGTTCGAGATGTGGATGGACGTCTCTACGGGTGAGTTACAGGAAACTGCAATAAAATGAGTAGAAGAGTGAATTTATCGTTAAAATTTCTAGTTCGACTAATATCTGACTTATGTGGTTTAGGTATCACCCTACTTTTAAAAATCTAATATACATATAACACATCTCATTAAAAAGTTACATTGTCCTTGCGTTGAAGTAATGATAATTTAAATTATTTATTTGATAAATATCTAAAGCTCAAGTGCTATACACCTTTGACTTATAGTCAATTGAACTTAGCATCAACTAATCGCTTTGATTAGTAATCAGATCACAAGCATATTCCAAATGTAAGCTTAAGCGCAAATTTATATTACGTGCCGAAACTGATAAAGCACTTTTCTAGGCGACCTTGCATCTTCTTCAACAATAACATTAGGTGCATTGTCGGATACGCAGGCGCCGTAGTGTTCCGGGTGTCGCGCGGTGAGTCCACCGGCGCGTACACCGCCGAGGGCCGCCTCGAGTGTGCCGTGCCGCCGCGGCAGTGGAGCATGCTGGCCGTCAACGTGCGCGAGCGGCTGCAGCGGCGCAGGATACACGTGCAGGTACACTGGGCGCCATGACACATTTCGAAATATGAGAAGTTGTGATGAATAAAGGCGTTTTGTCTCTTCGGATATTTATAAAATTACTGATTGTTCGGTCCAATGCTAATTTCATTTTTTCCTTTTCAGGTCAGCCTGTACGTCAATGGATTTGAATATGAAACTGTTTCTCTACCCTTACAAGGTAAGTACTTTATTCTTTATAATAATACTTTTGTATTTAATTCTTTTTTTCCATGCTTTACAATACTATACTCTGTTCATTTAGGTGCATAAAAAATGAAAATAAACCAGAGCTGTCAAAAGTGACAAATGCAGGTGCTCTAAATCTAACTTATTAATTTTACTGGTTTTCACTAATAATTATATTTATCAAAATAAATATCGGCTTATAATTGCTCATTAAAATATCAATCAATGAAAAGAAAATATTTATAGATATAAATGTAATTTTTTATTGGATATCAAAAGCATGTTATACCATAAATGAGTTCTATGCAGATAAAGACGAATAATAAATTTCACATAATTGAATTGTAGCTTAAAATTAAAATTGTCTTGCTATATGTTATGTTCTAAAAATTGCAGAGCCCTTGCAGGGTGTCACGTGTTCAATGTGCCGGTAGAATCCTTTTACACTTGTGCGTCCATGTGACGAGCAAACAATAATAAATATTGTGGCGCAGGCGTGCTGGTGCGCAAGGCTGCGGCGACGAGCGTGCTGCTGGGCGACTGCGGCGGCGTGTGTGCGCACGCGCTGCAGCTGGCCGACGTGCGCCTCTACCGCGCGCCGCTCATGACGCATGCGCTGGCGCTGCGCCTGGCCACGCAGCCGCCCACCGTCGCGCCGCACGTACGTATATACTATACAGCCGGCCGACCGCTCGTCACCACAGTATACCAACAACAGTAATACGTCTTCATACAAACTGGCCGCTATCCATTAGAATGTGTGCACTGTGACGCACACATTGACATAAAAATATGGGGGCATAAGGTGGTCTCGGTGTGATTTATATTATGTCATTGCACATTCGCTCGCCGCTTGTTCCCGCCCGGCACATTTACGATAGCCGTACGTCAACGCAAGAGTAGGCTAATAACTCGCTGACAGCCCGCAGATAAACTACTGTTCGTGGTATACTGTGTCGTGACGCACGCGCCTGGCCACACAGCGGCCCACCGTCGCGCCACACGTAAGTCCTTACGGTCCCAATTTATTTGGGCCCGGTACAAATGTTACCACACTGCAGTAGAATGTGACATAGTTTTATGGCCAGCCCTGCGGCCATACATGTCTCGCTAAGCACTCCCTAGGTTAATGAATATCTGTGACACCTATATTTTAATGCAAACTTCAATATAAAACATACCACGCGTCTGTTAGTTTTATGCTTATTACATTCCAACGACATAATTGATTTTAATATTTCCATTTATCACTTTAATAGCTTCAACATTTCCTTACAGATACTACTAGAACATCCAAATTTTCCTTCGGTGGTGACAGCTGATATCCTTGACTCTGACATTGACTGGGATCAGGTAGGTACGATTTGTTTTCATAATGTTATTTATATTCATATAGTAATTTAGTGACTAAAATAAAATAAAAATATTTTTTTTTCCTTTTTAAATACCTTTTTGTTGTAGTAAAATCTTAGAAAAATACGGAATAAACAGTAAAGCACTACATACTTCAAAATGAATAATAATAAGCTATATTTGGACCCAGTTATTATTTCAACTCTATCTATCCAATCTTCATTCGTGATGCTTAGTTTCTCACCGAATAGAGGCGTTTTTCGCTATCACCGCGATGGCGTCATTTTGCGCAAGCTTGGCGGGCGAATATCGCAAGACGATTATTTACGATCCAGATTATTATTAGTTGAATTCCAGTCCGCCGTTGTGTCCATACCAAAAACGAGCTGCTGCGCTATACTTACTTTACAGAAGAATTAAAAAAGAAAGACCTAAAAAGTTCTGAACGCATCGACTGACTCACGAAAGCGACAACTTGAAAACCGCAACCTCTGCGGGCTGCAGAGGCTGCATGTCGTGAAATTTGCTATCTGCATTTCCATATACTACGTGATCTTATATGTTTTGCGGTCTCTCAACCGCTGCGGGCGCGGGTAGAAATCGCTCCGTGTGTTGTTAGCTTTAAGGGTGCACCATATCAGTGACCCTCAATGCAGCGTCTGTCTGCGACAGGTGCACGACATGGCGAGCGGCGCGCTGCGCGAGCTGCACGACAGCGTACTGCTGTGGTACTCCGCGCACGCGCCTTATGTCGCCAACCTCTACCACCAGGTCGCCGTCGCCATGCCTACCGGTGATTATTGTTTCACATGTTCACAGTTATCATCAATTACATTTAATATGTATGTTTAGACAAATGGCAAACGCTCCAAAGTTAGACGAGGTAGGGCACATCGGACTAGCCACTCGAATCTGAGGCATCCCGAACTGGAGTAGTACCTCCAACTTACAGAAGACCACATTCAAATAACAATACATTTTTGTGGTGTTGTGTTTCTGTTGGTGAGTAAAATTGCCAGAGCTCCACGGGGTAGGGAAGGGAAGTGGGAGGGGCTGTTGGCAGCGCGCGAGTGTCACGTCAACGTTGTAAGCATAGATTTATAATGAAGTTTATAGATTGGCAATGAACGAGCACCCATGTGTGAGTAATGCGCATGTGCACGAAAAATTGCCGAAAAGACCGACTTCGGCCGCCTCCGTGTACGTGAAATAGTCTCGTCTATCTATCTCGCTCTAATATACGCGTTAGTATGCTCTTTCTCTTTCACATTGCCGATCTGCAGTTTCCTATATCGGTGGTTGTAAGCGTCTATAGGCTGCTTACCACCAGGCAGATCATATGCTTGTCGACCAATGCCAACCACTTGACATAAAAACTTTTTCTGCGAGTATTTGACACGGTAGACAACCAGCTTGCTTTCTTATATGTATGTCAGCTTCATACCATTATATTGTACTCGTGAAGCTCTAGGTGGATTTGCCACGCTCTGGTGAAAGTAAAACAATGTCCGCTGGTTGTTAGTGTTCGGCGGTCGCGGGTCGCTGGGCGGCGGCGCGCCGGAGGTGGTCCGCGTGGAGTGGCGCGGGGCACCACGCGCGCGCCGACACCGGAGCTTGGCCAGCGCGCTGTACACGCTGGGGGGCGTGCCGCACCTGCTCTACCTGTTCGCCAGGGTACGTATACTACGTGGAGCGCGCGCCACACCGGAGCTTGGCCAGCGCGCTGTACACGCTGGGGGGCGTGCCGCACCTGCTCTACCTGTTCGCCAGGGTACGTATACTACGTGGAGCGCGCGCCACACCGGAGCTTGGCCAGCGCGCTGTACACGCTGGGGGGCGTGCCGCACCTGCTCTACCTGTTCGCCAGGGTACGTATACTACGTGGAGCGCGCGCCACACCGGAGCTTGGCCAGCGCGCTGTACACGCTGGGGGGCGTGCCGCACCTGCTCTACCTGTTCGCCAGGGTACGTATACTACGTGGAGCGCGCGCCACACCGGAGCTTGGCCAGCGCGCTGTACACGCTGGGGGGCGTGCCGCACCTGCTCTACCTGTTCGCCAGGGTACGTATACTACGTGGAGCGCGCGCCACACCGGAGCTTGGCCAGCGCGCTGTACACGCTGGGGGGCGTGCCGCACCTGCTCTACCTGTTCGCCAGGGTACGTATACTACGTGGAGCGCGCGCCACACCGGAGCTTGGCCAGCGCGCTGTACACGCTGGGGGGCGTGCCGCACCTGCTCTACCTGTTCGCCAGGGTACGTATACTACGTGGAGCGCGCGCCACACCGGAGCTTGGCCCTTGGCCTTTCCTATTGTGAACTTTATTGGTGTGCGTTGGAAAATCAGGCAAAAAAGGTAGTAAATGGGGCAAATGAAAACCAGGGTTGACTTCTCTTACGCTCCTGCTATGCATTTACTTTATAGTTACCGCATTCTACTCTTCAAAACCGAGCGAGTAACATATATTTCTAATCTAAACCAATAAACCTTCTTAGTACATTCTTCGCTAAGACGCTTATTCTTCGTCTGCACAGACCTTAAATGTTGGTGTTGCAGGGGCGGTTTTACCTATACTTTACTAATAATAACTTGTTATTAAATTCATATAAAACAAAATGTATTAAATTTACTTTACCAAATGTCAAGCAGGTCAGTACAAATATTAAAATTAACGAAGAAATAATACAATGTGTTGACTCAACAGTATTTTTAGGAATAACTTTAGATTCACGTCTGCAATGGAATCCTCATATTACTAACCTATCAGGAAGACTTAGCTCTGCTGCTTTTGCTGTTAAAAAAATTAGATTACTGTCTGATGTTGAGACGGCAAGGCTTGTATATTTCAGTTACTTCCATAGTGTTATGTCATATGGTATATTGTTGTGGGGATCAGCAGCTGATATTCATGACATTTTTGTATTACAAAAGAGAGCCGTACGCGCTATTTATAGATTAAGACCTCGTGACTCGCTTAGAGAGTTATTTAAAGAAATCAATATATTAACGGTTGCTTCCCAATATATATATGACAACATTATGTATGTTCATAAAAATTTACATACATTTTTGAAGAAAAGTGATTATCACAATTTGAACACCAGAGGTAGAAATAAACTTGCTGTTCCAAGTTTCAGACTTCATAAAACTAGTCACTCATTCATGGGGAAATGCATACAAATATATAATAAACTCCCACATCATTTAACTGAACTTCCGTTACATAAATTTAAGCTTCACATTAAGCAAATTTTAATGAAGAAAGCGTATTATAAAGTTCAGGAATATATAGACGATAAAAATGTGTGGACACATCCAAATGTGCTCGATTCTCCATTGTAATCTAGTGAGATATCAATATGTGTAAAATTTAAATTTTCTAATTGACAATATTGTAAGGAAAGATGTCTTAAATCACTTTTTCATATATATATATATATAATTCTAAACTTAATTATTAGTCTTTATTTTATTATATTATTTTTATTATGATTAATTATTAAATAATAATAATAATAATAATAATAATAATTTATTTCCAATAAAGATGAGCACAATACATACAAATAGAATACAAATGTAACTACAAAGGTAAAATTTATGATCTAGGAGCCTGAACTAGGATAATCCTGTGTTTCAGGCGATTACGTCTAAAATAAGTGTAAAATATATAAATAATCTTCGGAAATTTCACTATATTACAAATTACAATCTAATTATAAAATAACATAATGTGTGCCGATAAAATAAAATAAATAAAACAAATTAGTGATTGAAATAAGTTAAAACTATTTAAATACAGTTAATAAGTTCTCTGTATCTTCATAGGACATGTTTTGAAAGCCATCTTGAAGGGCTTTCTTACAATTTTTGTAATTCATGGGATAAATCTTGAATATAGAATTTAGTCTATTATAAAGAAGAGGACCTAAAAATGTATAAAATTTGGCCGAAAAAGCGTGTTTCGCTAGTATTTGGGTGCAAACAATATCTTTCCGTCTTTTGTTCATTATATCGGTGCTGTAGGGAAGGGTTGCGTGCTGTTTTAGTGCTATGTGAAGAATGAAGAGTTGTCGGACTGTTAATACTTTACAATTTTTATAGAGAAGGCTGGTGGGGAAAAGAAAAGGCCGGAAAGTAGATACTTTGAGAATCGCTCTCTGAGCTCGCTCGATTGTAAGTAGCAATGTTTTGCCCGCTCCACCCCAAGTTGTAATACAATAGGTTAGTATGGACTGACATAAAGCGAAATATATTTGTTTTATTAATGTCCAGTCAGCGACGTTACGTAATTTTTTGAAGACATATATCATCTTCCGCATTCTATTATTTAATGCTTCTATATGTTGTTTAAATGACAAAGTGTCATCTAATATAATACCCAAGTATTTTATTGAATTAGTGACTTTTATGTCTGGGCATTGGCATAGTTCGTTGCTGGAAAGATTACAGTAGTGAGCATGCAAATGTAGGTTAGTTTGATATACTTTTTTCCGAATAGAAAACCTAATGTATTTCGTTTTTTCTGCGTTTAATGTTAATAAATTGTGCTGAAGCCAATTATTCACAATGTTAAATCCTTTTTGCGCATACCTGTATACGTCTTCCTCTGTGTCCGCCGCAAAAAGGAGAGCAGTGTCGTCAGCGTAAGATATGATTGTACCATGCTCTAGATTTAGATTACAGAGATCGTTTATATAAATCAGGAACAGAGTAGGTCCTAAAATACTTCCTTGGGGAACGCCAAAGGTAGTATTTTTTGACTCAGAACTGAGATAACTGTCCATCCTTACACATTGGGTACGTTCTTCTAAATAGCTCGAGAAAAGTTTCAGCTGAACTCCTCTTATCCCTAACGATTCAAGCTTGCGCAAAAGGACAGGGATTGAAATTGTGTCGAAGGCTTTGGCGAGGTCCAAGAAGATTCCAATTGTGTGCTTACCTGTATCAAGATTTTGTACTAAGTGATCAGTTAATTTATGGACAGCATCAGCAGTTGAAACTTTTGCTCTAAAACCAAACTGTGTCTTAGACAAAATCCTTTTACTCTCTAAATATGATACTAGCCTCTTGTTTATGAGTTTTTCTAATATTTTGGATATACTCGGTAGTAAAGAAATAGGCCTGTAATTTGAGACTAGATTTTTATCTCCAGACTTATATACGGGAATGACAATGGCTTTTTTGAGACACTTTGGAAAATGACCTGTGGTTAAACACTTTCGAAAAATATGTGTAAGTGGAGGCACCAAAATATGTTTGAATTGCTTTATAATTTTATTTGATAAGCCATCCCATCCAACCGCGCAATCATCTTTTAAAGCAATTATTGTTCTCTGCACCTCGTCTTCGTCGGTGTCGAGTAACGCGAAAGAGGTCAGGCTAGTGCTGAAATTTAATGTAGAATTTGTTGTGTGATTTGGCTGTATTTGGTGTTTTTCTGCCAGATTTTTACCAATATTTATAAAGAAATTATTTACTAGGTTAGCTGTTGTTAAATGAGAAGAATGTGCTTGAAATAAACCTGAACATGACTCACTCGGTGTGGAACTATAAGTAATCTTTTTTACGTGTTGCCATATCTTTCTATTATTTGTTCCTGCCATTTGCAACATGGCTTTATCGTAATTATTTTTAACTTTTTTCAGTAGATCATTACAAAAATTGCGATAACGTTTGTATGATAATTGCAATATTAAATTACTTGGGTTAGACTTCGCTTTAATATGCAATTTATCCCTATGACGCATACTCCTTACGAGACCTGGCGTAATCCACGGTTTGATATTATTATATTTATTACATAATTGAATAGTAGTTGTATTGTTCTGTATTGCAAGTTGAACGTTCTCTATTAGGTACAACATGCAATATTGCGGATCAGCAGAAATATACACTGGGTCGAAGTTTATGCCGCGTAAGTCATTTTCGAGTTTATTTATGTTTAATCTAGATGTTGTGCGGTTATTGTCTACCTTAGGCATCTTACAGTCAAGGGTTAGTAGGGCAGCACTATGATCTGTAATTGAGGAGTTAGTAACAAGCGTCAGAGATGGGTAATTTGTTTTTAGCATGATATGGTCCAAGCATGAGCCACTCTGGTGCGTGGGAAGAGTGTGTGCGGGAAGCAACCCATGAAAAGAACACAAATTGAGGTAGTCATGGGCACATGTATCTAAACTATCCGAGATAATATTGATATTTAAATCCCCAACTAAAATTATGTTTCTAAACGAAGATATGTCACTAAGGCAATCGTTTAGAGATTCCGTAAAATTATTTATGTTTCTAAAAGAGGGAGATCTGTATAAAGCTAGTATTGCATATTCTGTTCCTATTTTTATTAACAATCTATTGCAGTCATGAATAATTGGTTCTTCAAAGTTTACATTAAATTTATTTTTTACATATACTATTACGCCGTCATTTTTGTTATAACTGGTTTTACTTCTGAATGCGTTATAACCCGACAGTGTAGGAATGTTATAATCTTTAGAAGTCCAGCACTCAGTTAGAACGAGTACGTCACAACTAATGTTTAACCTGCCTTGAAAAATGCAAAATTCATCAAAATTCTTAAAAATACTACGTATATTTTGCGTTAATATTGTTAGTGGGTTGCGGTAAGATGAAAAATATTGCTTGCAGTTTTCGACGTCACAAAGTTTAGACTCAGATACAGAGAAGTTATCTAAATCATTAATTAAATTATTAATCATTAAAAATATTAAGATAATAAAAAGTGAAAGAGATATAAAAATTAAAACTAAAGTAGTATTTAGATAAGTAAATAGAATAAAAGGTCGTAAATACCCTATAAATACGGCGCTCTTAGGCGCCCCCAAAATCAATAGAGTTAATATACCTCTTCTCGGCCATTAATTTCGCAGGACAATCAGCAGCACCTGTACTATGGTTACTAGGTTTCTTAAAGTGCAAGCACGTAGCGCACTTCCCATTTTCGGCTGTTTTTGTACACTCTTTTATTGAGTGGCCTTGAATACCGCAGTGTCCGCAGGTGTATGATGAGTCCCTACACGACTTAGCCGCATGACCGTACTGCTGGCATTTGTAGCACCGAGTGACCAGAGTAAAATCTCTTACTGGACAAGATGACCAATTTAGGAATACTCTTTCTTTTGATATAAGGGCTTTCCGTACAATTGCAGAAACCTCTATTATAAAATTGCAGGTCTCAGCGTCCTTCTTGCCGGACTTATGACTTAATTTTATGCTAGATAAAAATGTGTCAAGGGTGGAGTTCTGAAGTACGTCGGCTACGTTTTGGTGGTATAAACATGTGAAAACTTCTTTTTCGTGCATGGATGAGGGCACACCGATAATAACTACTCTTGGCTTTCTTTTATAAGGCTCGTCGAGAGTTAGGCCTGAGTTCTTTATTTTCTCTGAGCATTTTAATTTTTCTATGTCGTCCTTGGATTCTGTACTAATTATAACTCCGCCATTCCTGGTTTTGCGTAGCCCTCTCACGTGTAGCTTCATCTGTTCAGGGCATATAATTTTTTGCACAAGGCTTTTTGTGTCCTCGCTTGACTGAAGCTTGTTAGATGGGTAAATGGCCACTGAGCTGATATTTAGTGGCTGTATATAATTGTTCGTGCCTTTCTTCACCATATCGGAAAAGGAAGTTCCAAGGACTGGTTTTGTGGATTCAGCAATATTTAATTTGAGGTCCTGTAGTTGTTTAGCTAAGTCATGTTGGTCTTCCAGAGTTTGTATAGTCGAATGGGCTTGTACAGTTTTTAACTTGATCGACTGATACTGAACTGCCATTTGCGAAGTCCCGTGACTTACTTTTCTACACAGATTGCTGATGCGTAGTTTTTGGTCAGAGTTAAGCTTGCCCTCTGTGGCAATATGGCATACTTCATTCAAACACTGTTCAATTGAAATCATCCAATTTTGGATTTCAGGAGTAGGGATAACTTCGAGCTCATTTTCTTGTATCGGAGGTCTTGAACGAGGGACGGGTGCGGGCACAGGCGTGGGCGCGGGCGGAGGCGTAGGGGGAGGAGTACGCGTAGTCCTGGCACTCCGATTAAAAGGACTGCCTTCCATAATTAAATATAATTATTTATAGTTTAATAGAAAACTGTCACTTATTCATTTTTCACTTAATCACTATTAACATATTACACTAACATTTGACATAGATTGTTTTACTACCGGCTATTGTTATAAACGAGGTCACTATTTAGCAATTTCGATTATTTAATTTTTTCCGTAAAATTAAGACACGTCTGACTTAAGCGATGAGTCAATTCGCAATCCTTGACAATGTGAATTATGACTCTTTCCAAATCAATACTATGAAAACTGTAAAGGGAGGATAAACTTGTTGAGTTTCTTGCCGGTTCTTCTCAGAACAAGGCCTCCTGGTAGACTCGTGAACCGATGGCATCAAACTTGACTTTCATAAGTGTACAAATGGTACCTAAATGAATAAAGAAATTTGAGTTTGAGTTTGAGTTTATAATGCTCGTTGCACTATAGATAAAACCGCCCACAATGTATGCAATGAGTGCCTAACCATTTATAAATGTAGTGGGTGCGTACAGACACAGGCGGTTTTACCTTGGCACCGGCCAATACAAAGGGGCGCTAGAGCTGTCACAGGCGCAATCACTTTTTACCTTTCCATAATTTTCGAAATCTTGGGGGGAGGTTGCTAGAAATCTCGCCCAAGGAGGGCGCTCCGGTAATGATTGCACACGGGCGCTATATGGGCCAGAGTATCTGGGTGTTTGTCCACCAGTAGGTATAGACGTTGATATTTTCCCGCAGGTGGTGGAGCTGGAGGGCAGCGCGGAGGAGCAGGCGGCGGCGCTGCGCGTGATGCTGCGCTTGTGCCGCACGGACGCGCGCCTCTACGAGCAGCTGCTGGCCGCCGACACGCTGGACATGCTGCACGCCGTGCTGGCCTGCCCGCGCTGCCACACCGGCGCGCCGCTGCTGCAGGTACTGACACACACGGCCCGTCACACATGTACCGTGCTCCTCAGTATAGAGGGTCGTGACTGCCCTTTAGTTTGCTTTGACCTATTCTCGGCAGTGTGCAGAGCATCGTGCAGATTGGTTTCCAGAGTGGCGCACAACTCTGTCTTTTAACGCATCGGGCTGCGGTATCTTCCCTTTTTTTAGTCACTAAGTATGAATTTCTTGAGGTTATCTCCGTTTTTTCTGGTAATGTGACCGAAATATTAGTGGTAGATAGCCTGGTCGATATTAGGAGTTCGTGCCAAATTGATGCGTTCGTGCGTCGTGCCGTCCAAGAAATTTGCAGCAGATGGCTCCAGCAGCACATCTTGAAAGTGTCTATGCGGTTACGATCGGCCTTTTTCACTGTCCAAGTTTCGGCACCGTATAGGATATGGAGTTATACGTTTTGTAGCTACACACAGCTTTATTGATCCGCCTGAAGCTGGGTCCAGACGAGTGTAACGTGTAGTGTAAGATTACGAGTAATTGAGCATCAACATTGTGGACGTTGGATTACATTACAAGTTACACTCGTCTGGACTCGGTCTAAGGTATTGAAGAGAGGCAAGGAGCGTTGTATGAGTTGTGTGGTACTGCGCAGGTGATCCTGGAGGAGGCGTGCAGCGGGGGCGTGCTGGCGGCGGGCGGCGGCGGCGCGCTGCTGGTGCTGCACACCTCGGCCGCCGTGCTCGAGCCGCTGCTCATCGTCTTCATCATGAAAGCCTGGAAGCACTTCGACCAACAGGTATCACAAATAACAAAAAGGGACTTGATATTTGGGAAATTGCTTTTTAAACTGAGATTTAAAAAGCTATCGTACAAATTTAGCCTTAGAGCCGGCGCCTATTGACGGCATACCATGGCACGGTGCTGCATAACACGCTGAATCGCCCTCTAACATGTCGCGACATACTGAATGATCCCGCGGTATCTTGTGGCATATTACGTCAAGACGATAGCTAACGCAATCTGGCGCTCACTCATTCAGTTCAGAACTGTACTAGTTCAATCTCATTTTAAATAATTAGCACTTACTTTTTTAACAACATTTAGTGACCTATGCGTCTCACGTGTTGCAGCGGCGTGTCTTGGCATCTTACGGAATGCCTCGACGTCACGCGAGACATTTCGACCTATTTGTGTTAAAATAAATCAACTTCAGTGCTAATTTCATTCAAATAAGGTTGAAAATCATTTGTCTACGAAAAAAATCGTCCTGTGCTACACCGTCATTGGACGCTGGCTCTTAAGGGCCACATATATGGTGCGATTGACCTGTAAGATCTGTCGCTTCATACCGATCGAAACGTCGAATCGCTAGTGTATGTCAAGATCGTTAACGATTTACTTCGATCGTTAACTGATAATCGGAAAATCCCATGCAATCATGAATATCGTAACAATGAATCGACAGTATATGGATCTTTACGATCGATCGTTATGATTTTCGTCAGATTGATCGAAACGATGAATCGCACTGTATATGGGTTCGCCCTTTAGAGTACGAACGTGAGGTGAATGTAAGTGCGTGTGGTAGGAGCTGGAGTGGGAGGTGGAGGGCAGCGTGGGGCGCTGGCGCGGGTCGGCGTGGGCGCTGGCGCTGGCGTGCTGTGGCGCGCTGCTGCGGCCCCACCACCCGCGCCGGCTGCACAACGGACGGGCGCTGCGCCGCGCCGCGCTGCTGCCGCACCTGTTGCGCGCCTGCAAGGTACGCTTACCTGTGCACTAACTAGATAACTTACTTTCAGATTTACAGCTTTGATTACACGTACCCAGTATATCGGCGAGACAGTAAAATGCTTTTTAGCCAAGACAGTGATGTGAGCGAGTTGGTGGTCACACGTACTTTTGAAATTTGCACATAGTGAGACAGACAGTTCAGTTCTGTTGAGACTACAATTCATATCGAATTGTCCATAGTTAAAAATATACAAAGTTACTCGTTCCACTATTAATAGAAGAGTTACAAGTGTTGTTCGGCCGAGCACTCGGCGGAGTGTTTAGAACCACCGAGTAGTCGGCCGAGAGTACTGTCTCGCCGATTTACTCGGTACATGTAATCATTAAGGTATAAACGGACTCGTCTGAGCCCCATCGATTTACATCTCGAACCACGCAGCCAGTCAGTCTTCATAAACGTTTTCAGATTAAGGGTTTTGTCTGATCAAAAATTAGACCTAGACATTGAATCTTACTTTTATTTTAAAAATGTCTCCATCCTAAAAGTATATGAATCACTGATAGAAATGGCTGTGATCCAGGAGCGGTTCCTGAGCTCGGAGTGCGCGCCGCTGAGCGCCGAGTGCTCGCGCTCGCTGGTGTCGCTGGTGCGCGCGCTGCTGGCCGCGCCGCCGTCCGCGCAGCACCTGGCGCTGCTGGCCGACTTCCTGCTGCTCATGCACCAGGTACTGCTCGCTGCTGGCCGCGCCGCCGTCCGCGCAGCACCTGGCGCTGCTGGCCGACTTCCTGCTGCTCATGCACCAGGTACTGCTCGCTGCTGGCCGCGCCGCCGTCCGCGCAGCACCTGGCGCTGCTGGCCGACTTCCTGCTGCTCATGCACCAGGTACTGCTCGCTGCTGGCCGCGCCGCCGTCCGCGCAGCACCTGGCGCTGCTGGCCGACTTCCTGCTGCTCATGCACCAGGTACTGCTCGCTGCTGGCCGCGCCGCCGTCCGCGCAGCACCTGGCGCTGCTGGCCGACTTCCTGCTGCTCATGCACCAGGTACTGCTCGCTGCTGGCCGCGCCGCCGTCCGCGCAGCACCTGGCGCTGCTGGCCGACTTCCTGCTGCTCATGCACCAGGTACTGCTCGCTGCTGGCCGCGCCGCCGTCCGCGCAGCACCTGGCGCTGCTGGCCGACTTCCTGCTGCTCATGCACCAGGTACTGCTCGCTGCTGGCCGCGCCGCCGTCCGCGCAGCACCTGGCGCTGCTGGCCGACTTCCTGCTGCTCATGCACCAGGTACTGCTCGCTGCTGGCCGCGCCGCCGTCCGCGCAGCACCTGGCGCTGCTGGCCGACTTCCTGCTGCTCATGCACCAGGTACTGCTCGCTGCTGGCCGCGCCGCCGTCCGCGCAGCACCTGGCGCTGCTGGCCGACTTCCTGCTGCTCATGCACCAGGTACTGCTCGCTGCTGGCCGCGCCGCCGTCCGCGCAGCACCTGGCGCTGCTGGCCGACTTCCTGCTGCTCATGCACCAGGTACTGCTCGCTGCTGGCCGCGCCGCCGTCCGCGCAGCACCTGGCGCTGCTGGCCGCGCGAGATGGTGGTGCTGGTGCGCGGTCACGTGCACTCTGTCCTCTACTGGAATCTCTATGAAATGTTACTCGTTTTTTGTGAGATGGAGGTTACTAAGCTCGCTACTTTCGTACGTTTCTTTTAAAATTTCTAATTCAACATTTAACAGTTTAGGATAAACGCTGCATGGGAACTACACGCCAGCTGCAAAATATAGTTTGATCCAACTTACATGCTACTCAGATAATTGCATAAAAAATTATATTAAGGTAAGGTATATTCTCTATTCCTCCTATCTGACGCAGGAATAATTTTATTACTTTTTTTTAATTATTCCGAAAAAAATGTCTGAAAAGGTATCAAAAGTATTTCGAATAGAATTATCTTCATGATATAATCTAATTATGAATGTAATTTTCCTCGAACAATTCTCTTATTGCATCTATACTTAGAAGTTAAACTTACTTTTAATAATTTCTCTAAACAGGCGAGCGATACATTCGTAACGCACTCTCGAGCCAACTTCTACTTCTTGCTAACTCCTGACACACCAGAAATGAATGAATATGCCAAGAGTTCCCTGAAGAGGAAACCCTCTAGGAGGCAAAAGAAAAAATCAAATACTGCCGCGGAGGACAATTCACTCGATAATAACACTAATACTTCTAAAGATACGAGTCTGAAACGCGAAAGCGATGAGAAAACGAATGCAGATACTAGTGTAGAGTCTACAAAAGAAATGAAAGGGATTATCAACGAGCAGATTAAGGAAAGCAGGTATATTAAAGGTCTTTAATTTATTTTCTTAACTGTCGCTTGTTCTGTACTATGCTTCGCCATGAATGGCACTTTGCAAGTAAATAGTCAGTGTTTCGATGTCGAATCGATGAAGATTTTTTGTATTTTCCTCCTTTTTTCTGTAATGGTCCTTCGAGTTCTAGTTTGGTTCGTACATGGCAAAACATTAAAAAATCACTGAAACGAAATTAAATAAATAATAAGTTGTCAATAATTGTAGCTATTTAAAGTGCTTTGTTAAATTTGAATGTATTTTTTATGAAGTTATTTAGAATAACATTATTGTTGCCCATAGAAAAAATATTGACACTTCCCCAACGTCGGATACAACTGATCCACTACTTGGTAAGTTTTTAAATAATGACAACATTAAAATACCAAATTGCATTCAATCAAAAACCAATTATAAAGTAAACATTATTTGCACGACTTATATCCAATTTATATATAAAAAAATCAAACATAAAGAAAAAGTTGAAATTATAATCAAGAAGATATTTTATTGTATGTGTGTTAACATATTTTATGTAATTTTAGTAACTATTTTTAAGTCTAACATTGACATGTTATCTTGCATATTTATTCTACTGTGCTAAGCTTATTTCGTAGATAATTAGTCCGTAGTCGTAGATGACACCGTAACATTATACCTAAATTTTACCTAATACTGATAGATACCTGTTTAATTGTAAGTCTATTTACGGCTTAGTGCTACGCTATATACTTGCACGCTTAAAGAAAATGTATTGTTTTTGAATGAATATGTTATTTGTGTCGTACAAACAGTGTTGTATTTTGTTAAGAATTATGCTTCTTATGTAATTATTGCATGGTCAAAACATGCCTACATGTTGGTTGGTATTGGTATTCCCAATGTTAGTTCATAATCAACATTTTTTTAATTTGGTATACCAACAGATTACATGTTTACATTAACAAACGACTAATGCAATATTATGGTAGCATGCAACCCATTTACAGGCGATTATTATACTAACTCTGCATACTTATATTAATTTTAGAAACAGGCTATTTGGGATAGTTCACTTCATTATTAATTTTCCAAATTTAAAATTTCATACTATTTCTTTTTTGTAATCAACGCCATCTATTGAGTGAAATATGGAAGTTCCAAACCGCCTGTCAGTAGCGTAGAGCCTAGGCTGTGAGTGGCTGGTGTGTGAGCTTGTGTGGTTGCGGCGCCGGTTGCAGAGCGGTGGCGGGGCTCGGACGGCTCGGACGTGCCGGAGGACGGCCCGGCGCCGGACCCGGCACCGGCGGACGACGCCGACCTCAACGAGTACATTGTTGTAGATATGGACGACGCCGACGCCAAGAACACCAACGATGACCTCTACACGGGCGGCATTTATGAAAAGGTCAGTTCAAAGACCGGTCTGCGTTATTTGTGACATAATTACTAACGTTTATAGATTAGCAATGAATACAATAGGGCGAGACCAAAAACATGCATCAATGTGTGAATAATGCGCATTTGTACGTGAAAAATAGTACTGCAGTCTGACAGTTGTTGTTTATTTATTCTACGTGACTGACAGGCCAGGCACAGGGTTTGATACACAGAAGGGGTTTAGGCGACAGGCTTGTATGGCAAATACTGCCAGATGTGTCTTTGTCTTACCAAATGTTGCCTAAAGTACTGTTAAACCCCTTTTTGGATCATGAGCTTGATTACATATGACTACGTTGTTAATCTTTAAAATAACGTATACGTTTTCCTACCAATTCTTACTTTTAAAGAAGTCGTGAATCATTTTTATGAAGCAGACACAATAAAAAATATTGAAGTCAATAATTAAGTTAAAAATTATCCTATAATTTTAAGTGAAATAAAACAGATTTATAATTACTGACGTTCTTAGATTGGCAATGTATCGACTAAGGCGAGATCAAAAAAATGCACCAATGTGTGCGTAATGCGCATGTGTGTGTGAAAAACACTACTGAAGTCTAACAGTTGCTGTCTTTTCTACATGACTGACAGACCGACTTAGGCCGCCTGCGTGTACGTGAAATGGTCTCTTCTATCTATCTCGTTATAATATACGTGTTAGTATACTTTTTCTCTTTTACAGTGCCCATTTACAGGTTCAGTGGCTTCGGAGATTAGCGTGAATGAACATTGTGTGAGATTTTTACAAGTAAAGATTAGTGGCCAGACATGCGTTCTATAATTTTAAAAAATACATGTTTTCGGATCGATTTTGAATAAACAAATTCATCAAAATCTGTTTAACGGTTTAGGTGACAAACACGAACAAAATTTAGTATAATAAAGATAAGAAGTATGTTGTGTGTGCAGCGCAAGTTACGCGCGGGCGCGGAGCCGGGGTGGACGGCGTGCGAGGGGCTGCTGCTGCTGCTGCGGGACACCATCGCCGCGCTGCCCGAGCCGCAGCTCACACAGGTGCGCCCATTTATACTTTCTCGTATACATAGTATAGAGGAAATCTTGTAATCCTCAAAAAATTCGACCTTGAGATTTTGACGGATTTACACGTTTTGGACCTCCCTGAGTCCAAAAATATTTTTTTTGGAATTATGTCTATGTGTGTTAGCACGATAACTCGAGTATTTATTTATTTATGTCTTAGGAAGACCAACAGCTTATCAACTAAATAGACATGCTGCTTAAGTATGGTTTAACTTATTGCAACCAAACTTAACATGCATATATGACATCAAAATATAAAGTTTGTATCAACTTTTGAGACGTTTCCGGCATAGGAGAAAGACAAGGCGCTTCACACTTTCCATATAGCGTGTACTGTACGTGTGGCAGGCGCTGGCGGGCGCGGTGAGCGCGCAGAGCCTGGTGGTGCTGGCCAACCACCGCTGCGGGGCCGTGCGCGCCGCGCTCGTGCGCGCCCTCGCCGCGCTGCAGCGACGCGCGCCGCACGCCGCGCCCGCGCACACCTACCACCACCTCGCCAACCAGGTACCACTTACCATCACCGGTACCACCACTGGCCGCGTCATTTTTCACTGACCCTACACAAAGGCCGAATGGCAATGACGTTGGGACATGTCGGACAAGGGGAAGGAGCTTTATCGGTTCTCTCGTATGTGGTGGCTCGTCTCAAGGCGACTTAGGTCGAGCTGGACTATGAAACCTCACAGTTGCTGACAGGCCACGGTTGCTTCAGGGGTAGGCTTTTCCGCATGAGACTCGCCGATGTGAGCTCATGTTACTGCGGGGGTAGCGACGTAGAGGACGTGCACCGCGAACTGTGGGAATGCGAACTTTACGGGGAAGCGCGTAGGATTCTTCTGGACAAGGTTAAGGAGCTTGAGGTGGACCCGGTCTATTACTCGGCCCTCGTGGGGACGGAGACGAACTTCAGGTAGCTACGGGACTGCGCGACGATGGCACAAGATTAGGAGTGAGCTAGAGAGAGAGAGAGGTGAAGAAAGAAGACGCCGCAGAAAAGGCAGAAAACTGGGCAGTGGGAGCTAGCGGTACCACTTCGGGTGGTCTCGGACGACCTGGAAGGCAACGAAGGCGTACGAATGTTGTCCGCCCCAGAAAGGGTAGAAGGACCATAGGGACAAGGAGACAGATAAAGAATAACTTGAAGGAGAGATTAAAGGTGCGCTGTGAAACCAGAGCCTTCGGAAATTATGAGATACTTCAATACTTCAATACTTTTATTGCTTTTCCACAATGTTTGTTAAGTTCTTAATATTATTTAATGTAAGTACATCATGGGCCCTGTCGGGCACAACAAAGTAGAAGAGAGGAGGTAGATTACATATCTAGGGTAATTAATTGAACTAGTAGAATTTAATCCTGTGAGAAATTTATGCAATTTATTTATTGTGTTATTATTTTGTTTATGTGTATATTAGATTCTATATTCAATTAAATGTGTACTGTACATGTCTAATTATTCAAAACAATAAATTCATATTTTCGAAATTAGTATAATTTTTAATGTTTGTAATTGAAATATAAGTACTATTTTATAATATTAAATAAATAAAATGTCAAATTAATTAAATAAATTAGTAATATTGTATTAATTATTCATTATTATTTTATCTATTTGTATTTATTAGTGATTGATTTTTAATTGTTACTCTATGATTTTATATTAATTAATTATTATTCCATCCATTTGTATTTATTTATTTCATCCTTAGTATCCATTATATTTATAAGAGTTATTTATAACCATATGATTATATTATATTGTCATTAAGGTACTCTTGTATTGTATAGTAAGTTTTCGATATGAGGAAATCTTTTAATTTTTTAATAAACTCATTTTCTTTTTTCATATTTTTTAGTGATATTGGCAGTTTATTATATATTTTCACACCCATAACCAAGGGACTATCGGAATGTAGTTTTAATTTTGAATTGGGTAGCATTAATCTATTTTGTGTCGTTTGCCGTAAGGCATATTTTGATGGTAGGTCTCGTCTATTCGTATAATATTCAGGGTATTTTTTAACAAATTTACATACTTCGAATATGTACATGCATGGGATGGTCAGGATTTGTTTTCTTCGAAACACAGGCTTGCAGCTGTCAGTTTGAGATATGTTTGCAATGATACGCAGGAGTTTTTTCTGCTGAATAAAAAGACTGTGTGCATCTGTGCTGTTTCCCCATAAGATAATACCATAATTGAGCCATGCATGTGCATATGCATAGTAAGTAGCTATAGCAGTCCTCTCATCCGTACACTTCTTTATTTCGCGGAGGCCATAAGAAAATCGGGATAACTTCATGTTCAGATTATTCACATGAGGTTTCCATGTAATATTTGAGTCTATGATCAACCCGAGCGACGTGTATTCATTCACTGGTTCCAAAACCTCATTGCAATATTTCAAATGTATGTTTAAAGGTTCTTTTTGATAGGGATGAAAAGTTATTACTTTTGTTTTAGACAGGTTGATTTTTAAGTTGTGTTTGTTTAGCCATGTTGTTATTTGTTGCAGAATTAATTTTAATTTTTCATTTATATCAGTGTTATTCTGGCACCAGGTGAGCACAGAAACGTCATCGGCAAAAAGGACACAGTGTTCATTTATCACTTTAGGCAGTTCGTTTATGTATATTAAAAACAGCAGGCAGCCGATCACACTGCCCTGAGTGATGGATGCGTTTATGGTTTTTTTGTTCGATCTTATATTAAGGATTTGAGACAGTTTTTCATTGTAATGTTCAATTTCTACTATCTGCGGTCTGTCTCTCAAATATGAAGCAACCCATTTGTGACTTTGACCGCGTATTAATAAACAAATTATACAGTATAGGCACTGTATAATTTGTTTAGCAGAATATCATGCCTAACCCTATCATACGCTTTCGACATGTCCAACAAGATGCCGACTGCATATTTTTTATTGTTAATTAAGTTATATACTTCTTGCATGAATTTATAAATAGCTAAGATTGTAGAACGTTTTTTTCCTAAACCCGTTTTGCCCTTCATCGAATACACCGTACTTTTCGCAAAACTTATATACACGTTCACTCATCGCTTTCTCAAAAATTTTTGAAAAAGTACATAAAAGTGCAAATGGTCTGTAGTTATTTAAGAGAAGCCTATCTTCTTTTTTAAATAAGGGTTTTATGAGTGTTTGTTTTAGCATATCAGGAAACTTTCCCTCATCGAAGGATCGGTTTATTAAGAATGTAAGAGGGTGGACCACTTCATCTGCGCACCTTTTTATCAGGGAAGGTGGTAGCTCATCTATACCACAGCTATTTTTGTTCTTTAGGTTTTTTATATATTTCAGTATTTCCTGAGAGTTGACGGGACTTAGGTACATGGTATTCACGGTGGGGTTTAATAGGTAAAAGTTTATTGTTTGAATCTATTTTACCCATTGATGCAAAATATTCATTGAACGCTTCGCAAACTTTTTCAGGATCAGATATTACTTCAGTGTCTAATTTTAGCTGTATATTGCGCTTTTCTAATTTTCTCTTTTTATTTGTATTCTCGTTAATTATTTGCCACATTGTTTTAATAGTGTTTGTTGATTTTAACATTCTATTTTTATTATTTAGTTTTTTTGCATGAATGATTAGTCTCTTAAGTATTTTTTCATAGTTTTTATAGTAAGTATTGATAGTTTTATTTTTAGTTTTTTTGGGCAATTATTTTAATAAGTCTTTTTTTATGACATGAAGTTTTTATGCCTGTAGTTAACCACTTTTTCTTTTTGTTTGTTTTTAATTTTAATTTACGTTTTGGGAAACATGTGTTATGTAATTTAATTAGTATATCGTGAAAATTTTTGTAGCTGTCATTTATGTCTTTAGAATTTTGAAAAACTTTATACCAATTTATTTTACCTAAACCATTTTTAAAGTTCATTATATTTTTATCGTTGTAAAATCTTTTATTTATATGCCAAATATTATCTTTAGTTTTAAATTGGGCTATACGCAACTGTATTGTAGCTCCAGCATGATCTGAAAAACCCAACTCATTTAACCCGCAAAAATTAGTAAATACTAAATCTAAGCATGTAGACGAGTTCTCTGTAATTCGTGTAGGATCCCTTACATATTGGGTAAGACGATATTCTGACATTAAATTTAGAAGACGTCTCTTGCGAACGGTATTTTTAAATAAATCTGTATTTAAATCTCCTCCTATTATGATGTTTTTCTTAGAGTATTTTTTATCAATGTAAGTTAAAATTTTTTGCAATTGGTCAAAGAACAAACCCTCCTCTCTACTATTCCAATAAATATTGACTAATAAAATATTTAATTTTGGTAATTCCGCTGCGCATACTTCAATAACATATTCAATTGTCATCTTGGTAATATCCGTTCTATCGATGCTTTCTATTTGCTCCTTCATTATAATACATACTCCGCCTGCCTCTCGATGTCTCCTGCAATATGCTGATGCTGCTTTATAATTTGGTAGATTAATAGTTTCTAGTTTCTCTCGCGTTAGCCATGTCTCCGTTACACATATAGCTGCATATGTTGGGTCTTCCTCCAGAAAAGCTTCAAGCAGGTACCTTTTGTTGTTTAGACTTCGAAAGTTCTGAAAGTGTACCTTAAACATATTATCCCCTGGCATAATGTTCTTAGTCGCGAAAAGTCGGTTTTGGTTATCTTCCTTGTCTTCGTAAAACTCCTGACTGTTTGCTTTGGTTGTATTGTTCGATTTGGTTATTATACTTGTAGCCTAAGAGCCAGTGGAAAGCTACCTGTATGTATTTGACCAGACTTGGGGTTTTGTACAGTGAGGCCCCTATACCTACCATATATGAGATGGGGGTTCACTAAGCCCCAAGTGGTGGACACGGCGCGCGCTCAGGCAAGACAGGTATCGATTTTTGGCGAATTTTTAAAGCATTTGACGACGTCTGCCGTTTTTAAAATTTGATAGTATATTATTATTATTATCTAAAAAAAACAATGGCAGACCATTATCGCGCGGGTAACATTGTGGCAGACAGTTTTAAAAGTACTGAAAAAAAAAAAAATTTATTGAAGAGATCTGCCATTGATATATTTTATTTATTAGGGTCTTGAAAACTTATATTGATCACGGCAGACGACTTCATTGAGTACACACATCAGTAGACAACAAAATCTTTGCTACTATCCGGTCAGATGTATGTGTATTACGTTCCCTATTTTACATCAATATTATTTACTTTATCACTGCATGCATAGAAATGTAAAATTTAATTTTGTAAACTATGTACTAAAATTGATAAGTTTATCATCAGATAAAAAAGTTAATATATTTTCAAAGAATCTCAAATATTAAGGTATATTGCAGATAACAAATAATTATTCAAATATTTATTTAATTTTCTTCTTTTTATTTATTTAAGACATAATTTAAAAAAAATGAATAACAAAATATGAAACGTGCATGCATTAAAAAAAATTGTATATTTTTTTTTTACTGATTTTTATCTTTATTCATCGTCATTGGAAACATGGTCGTCGTGGTGTGACTCGTCTTTATCATCCATAGAATCGGAATCTGTAAAAAATTAATTTCAAAATAAAAATAATTTGTAAAGTGATCCGAATATATTCGATAAAATTTTTATTACAGATTCCGATTCTATAGATGATGAAGACGAGTCACACCACGACGACCATGTTTCCGATGACGATGAATAAAGATTTAAATCAGTAAAAAAAAATATACAATTTTTTTTAATGCATGCACGTTTCATATTTTGTTATTAATTTTTTTTAATTATGTCTTAAATAAATAAAAAGAAGAAAATTAAATAAATATTTGAATAATTATTTGTTATCTGCAATATACCTTAATATTTGAGATTCTTTGAAAATATATTAACTTTTTTATCTGATGATAAACTTATCAATTTTAGTACATAGTTTACAAAATTAAATTTTACATTTCTATGCATGCAGTGATAAAGTAAATAATATTGATGTAAAATAGGGAACGTAATACACATACATCTGACCGGATAGTAGCAAAGATTTTGTTGTCTACTGATGTGTGTACTCAATGAAGTCGTCTGCCGTGATCAATATAAGTTTTCAAGACCCTAATAAATAAAATATATCAATGGCAGATCTCTTCAATTAAATTTTTTTTTTTTCAGTACTTTCAAAACTGTCTGCCACAATGTTACCCGCGCGATAATGGTCTGCCATTGTTGTTTTTAGATAATAATAATAATATACTATCAAATTTTAAAAACGGCCGACGTCGTCAAATGCTTTAAAAATTCGCCAAAAATCGATACCTGTCTTGCCTGAGCGCGCGCCGTGTCCACCACTTGGGGCTTAGTGAACCCCCATCTCATATATGGTAGGTATAGGGGCCTCACTGTACAAAACCCCAAGTCTGGTCAAATACATACAGGTAGCTTTCCACTGGCTCTTTAGCTATTGTATATTGTAGATTTTTATTCATTAGGTAAATTTTTTTGCCTTGTATATAAAGATGGTTTTCTCGAATTACAGCATGAAGGCCTTTTTCGCGGGCGGATCTCATTTCTTCAATCATAGTTTGCCTCCTTCTTAAAGCTTCTCCATTAAGCAATGGCGATATAGATATTCCGGAGCCTCTAAGATAGCGGCTGTTTTCTAATAGACATTTAATCATCCTTTTGCTAATTAATTCTACGGCTAGCGGCCTGTTCTTCTTATAGTATTTACCAATTCTTTGAGTTTCCTCGATATATCCTAATAAATCAATGTTAAGATATTCTCGAATAATTTCTATAATTCTTGTGTGCAAGGAGAATTCTGACTCGTTGTATAATTCTTCTAGGCCAAATATCACAATTTTTTTACTTGTATCCTCCGAATTTCTTAATGGCGTATCAGGATCTATTTTGTTTTTCAGTTGTTCTATTTCTCGAATTATCTTTTCATTCTCTTTTTTTATTTTCTCTAAATCTGTCTCTAATTTTTGAATTTCTGATTTTCTTAGTGTGTTTTGGTTATGCAGACCTTCGCTATCCTGTTTAAAGTCTTGCTTTAGCTGTTGAATTGCTTTGTTTATTTCGTCTTGGATTGTTACCTTAAGTTGGGTAATGATGGTTTTATTGTTTTCTTGTAGATGTTGTGTAATGAGAAGGCTTAGATTTTGCAAAGATATCTCAGTGCTCGTGTTTATTATTTGCGATTCTTTTTCACACAATGTGTCACCCAATATGCTATGATCAGAATCGCACAAAGACTCTTCTCTATTTATATGTTGGTTTGTTTTTGTTGAGGTATTTTTTCTTCTCAAGGTGATATTTTGGTCATCACTGTTCTGTGGGCAATTTTTAAGAAGATCCGTTACGCGTATCGGAGTGTGTGTATTTCCAGTTTTAGGTATCTTACACATACATGTTGGCGTTTTAAAACAACCGGCACATCTTGATACCATTTTGATTTTTTTTTTTTTTTTTTTTGTAATGTAGTGTCCTTGTCCTAATAAAGTATAATAATTGCCAAATATCTATATTTCTTAAGTATTTTTCCTTCTTTATTTATTATTATTATTATTTTTGTTTGTTATTTTTTTTTTCTTTTTCTTTTCGTTTGTACTATTCAGTTAGAATAAAAAAAAACCTCTTCATAAAATCTTCGTAAAATAAATATAATTTTTCATGTAGCCAAATTAATTAATTAGTTGCGCGCCATCTATCGACTAATGTAGTATATGACACCGCTAAGAATGCACGGGAGCATTGCCCGCCGCCGATCACCTTTGCTTGTTTGTTTAGTTAAGATGTGATGCTACGAGGTTTCAACGGTAGATGTCACTGTCCTCATCCCTTTTGATATCAATCAAGATAATTTATTTAAATCTGGTTTTATGTAATATTTTAACCAATTTTGCTTGCCACTTAATTTGTACTCACAGATTCTACGTGAGGAGCTCCGATCTTGATTGTATTTTCCTATCGTTGTGTCGATATTGTATTTATCTGGTATAAACTTTTGTGACTGATTTTTTCACTAGATAAAAGTTTCTTCATGCAACTTATAATATCACTTGGTCATTGTCACTTCATTATTCAGATCTATACTTTTAAAACTACTTTTGTGGCGTAATAATTAAGTAAAAATTAATCTTTACACTAGTCTGATGTTTACTTCAATTTAGGCGTCTACCCTCCTTTATTAGGAGCGCACTCTCCCGTGATTCGGCCTGTATAACCGGAAGGTTACGTCAGGTCATAGGAAGGTGGTAGGTTTGACCCACAGATTTAATAATACAAGGAGATAGGCCTGGCTGGCGTTTAACTTGTGACAAGTGTATGCCCTGCGGGCATACATTTCCGCCACTTCACCTTCCGATAAAGTCAAGTGAATACGTAACTCAGCGATTCGACCGATCTCCTTTGCGGCTGTGCTTAACTTTCATTGCTTCGCAGTCCTTAAGACGCGCGCAATGAATAGTGTATATGACAGCATGCTCAACTAGAACCATGTTATGTAGTACGGCCGCTGATGGCGACACTCGGTCTTCATATGAACTCGGCGATTCGACCGATCTCCTTAGATTGATATATCTGTGGTTTGACCCTACCCAAACTAACTAACCGACTGACTTTGGACTCAGAAACCGCACCTCACCCTTCAAGTAAGATTTTAACTGGCCTAGTGTTTCGTCGACCGAAATTAATTCAGAGGTTCCGGGTTCAATTCCCAGGGAAGTACAAATTATTGACGAGGTCGGGTAAGTTTCCACAAGGGTTCCCATGGTCCCATCTGGCAGTAACACATCCGCAGCCGACGAGTTTTCCACGTCCGATGACGAGGAGAAAGTTGAGGCCGTTAATTTTTTGCGCCATAGTGCATGTTAGGGACATCGTTGAGTTTTAGTGGATAGGCCTTATGGCTTCCCTAGAGAGAGTCCCACATAACGCTCACGTTACAACAGGCGTGAATAGCGCGTAACGCAATTCCCAACTTTAAAAAAAAGGATGGTGGTAGGACTTTTTTCAAGCCCGCCTGGCTATCTACCACTATATCATCAAAGTCTGTGTTGTATATTCCCTGAACTACATCGAACCTCCTTTAATCTGTAACTAGGAGTTATGTTTTTTACGTTATCTGTGGCGCATAGAGAAAAAGGTATTCGGAATGAAGTGGTCACTTTTTGTTAGTATTATAACAATGTTTTAATTAATAAATGTTTGTTAAATACTAAAGTGTTTAAGTTAACCAGTTAAATACGATCAATGTAAAAAATATAAAAAATTGGCGACGAGGATTAAAGTGGAAATTTAATTTTGTTACTTACCTTCAGTTTCGGCTATGAAAAAAAAAACAAAAGATGATCGTGAAATAAAATGAGTAAGAAAATTGTTTTTACATACGTTAAGAATATTATTATAAACAAATGTTATTACAAAAATACAGACAAGAGATTTACGCAAAGAAAACCACTTGGATTCAAAAATAATGTAAGCAAAATTGTTGACAGTGGAAAATCACTTAATTATGCAGTTAGCATATTTTTAGCAGACTACAGGGTAACTCCTCATAAATCAACTGGAGTGTCCCCAGCGCGCCTAATGTTTGGGAGAGAAATAAGAAATCGATTCACTCTGTTAAGACCAACTCCAATATATCAAGATTTACTAATTAAACAAAACAAAGTTGAAAACAACTTTTTTAAAAAAAAGTCCAACCGACTTCAAAAAGTATAAAAATAACATATTATTAAAATGTGTGCTAGGTACCTGCTGTACTGTTTGAAGTCGGTGCCAAGCCATGCCAATCGTTCAGCACCACGAGCCCCTCATCACCTAAACTGGCGCGTTCGGTCGGTCGCAATCGCGGGATGGTGTGATCAATGAATGTGATGTGGCAGGCGGACCTATAGAATACCTAGTTGGCTTGGCACCGACTTCAAACAGTACAGCAGGTACCTAGCACACATTTTAATAATATGTTATTTTTATACTTTTTGAAGTCGGTTGGACTTTTTTTAAAAAAAGTTGTTTATTTTTCTATTTTTAGTGTTTTATGTGGAATAATTGTTGTTTTTTTATATATATTACGAGATGGCCAACAAACTTGCGGCCCACTCCGTGTTAAGTGGTTTCGTCGCTTATAGACATTTGCAATATTAACCATAAATCACTTAACATTAGAAGTGATTTTTGGGTTTTGTGCCCCTTTTATGTAGGCGACAGACTGGCAACCTCTCACTATTTGGAGGCACTGCTTGATCCATACTGCCAGAGGTGGTTTTATGTGTGAGAAAATGTTACAGTTTTGTACAAGTTTAACATCCAAATTAACTAACTATTACGGTGCTTTGCCTTCTATCATCAGCTCACCTAATAAGCTAAAAGAATACAACTTTCGGTCTTTTAGGTCTTTTCCTACTTTTAATATTTAAAGAATTATCATCCAACTCTTAATCGTTATGGAGTTTCTCCTTCCATCATCAGCTCACCTGAATACAGGGCCGGATTTAAAGGTCTGGAAGCCTCGGGGCAACAAAGCAGTGGAGGCCCCTTAGCCCCAAATTATTTTCCAAATAAAATGAAAAAAAAATTTCAATCGAGTTTTCGGTTAAAAAATAGGCATACTTCTTAACGACCTTTAATCAACGAACAAAATAGAAAGATATTATTATTATTATTATTCATGTAATCATGTTTGTACAAAGTACCGTAGGTAAAGGTAAAACGCGAAATAAAATATGAAAGGAAAAGTTGTTTACTGGTGTTTGGTGGTGTCTGAATTAGATTTTTTTTTCCGAAGTCTCTATTGTGGGGGCCCCTCTTTTGTGAAGGCCCTGGGCTGTAGCCCCGCTTGCCCTCCCCTAAATCCGGCCCTGCCTGAATAGCCTGAAAGAATACAACTATCGCTCTTTAGGTACCTTTAATATTTAAAGAATTATCGTCCAACTCCTAACCATTAAGAAGTTTTACCTTCTATCATCATCTCACCTGAATAACCTGAAAGAATACAACTATCGTTCTTTAGATACCTTTTATATTTAAATAATCTTCGACCAACTCCTAACAGTTAAGGAGTTATTCCTTCCGTCATCGGCTCACCTGATTAACTTGAAAAAATAGAACTAGCGGTCTTTATGTGCCTACTATCTTTAAAGAATTATCATCCAACTCCTAACCGTTAAGGAGTTTTTCCTTTCATGATAAGCTCACCTGAATAACTTGAAAGAATACAACTATCGCTCTTTGGGTACCTTTAATATTTAAAGAATTATCATCCAACTCCTAACCATTAAGGAGTTTTTTGTTTCATCATCAGCTCACCTGAATAACTTGAAAGAATACAACTATCGCTCTTTGGGTACCTTTAATATTTAAAGAATTATCGTCCAACTCCTAAAGATTAAGGAGTTTTACCATTCATCACCAGCTCATCAACATGAGATGACTACCACACGCAATCATACTAGAATTGCTTCATAAAAAATATGAATAACCCTCCCTTTCCGTTGTTTTTCAAAGGTTGCCCTCGATTTTCCTAGCTTTGCATCATCAGATCCTGACTTGCTGAGACTGGGACCACCTCAGGACTATACACTATCGAATAAAAAAATAATTTTGAAAATCGGTCCACAAATGACAGAGATATCGGTGAACATATATTAACCTTCCATCATCAGCTCATCAACATGAGATGGTGACTACCAGACGCAAATGCTAGTATAGCTTCAGAAAAAATATGAAAAACGTTGTACATGCCTATAAAATTTGAGGGTTGCCCTCGATTTCCCTGGCTTCCTATCATCAGATCCTGACTTGGTGACAATGGGACCACCGCATGAGTAAACACTATCGAATAGAAAAAGAATTTTGAAAATCGGTCCAGAAATGACGGAGATATCGGTGAACATACATAAAAAAAAATACATACAGACTAATACAGAACCTCCTCCTGTTGGGAAGTCGGTTAAAAATACTTATAAAGGTAATAGATATGTTACTTTTCAAGTGGGTCAGAAAGTAATGACTCGGGATTATCGAAAAAATCGTAAACAATGGATTCTTGGTACAATTTTAGAGGAATCTGTCCCTGGCATTACTTATATAATAGATGTAGAAGGCATGAAATGGAAAAGACATGCAAACCAAATTAATTCATGTGACCAGTCACTTGAATAGTTATAATTTATAGTTAAGTATCATTTTTGTAAAAAAAAAAAAAGATTTGTATACGAGTATGATAGTAATAAATAATAGTAGTTACCTAGTTATGTAAGTATCTACTTATAAGTTTTTTTTTGTAAGCGGGGAAGAGTGTTGTATATTCCCTGAACTACATCGAACCTCCTTTAATCTGTAACTAGGAGTTATGTTTTTTAGGTTATCTGTGGCGCATAGAGAAAAAGGTATTCGGAATGAAGTGGTCACTTTTTGTTAGCATTATAACAATGTTTTAATTAATAAATGTTTGTTAAATACTAAAGTGTTTAAGTTAACCAGTTAAATACGATCAATGTAAAAAATATAACAGTCTGTCGCCATATTAATAATGTTAACAAAATGTGTTCTGACAATAGTAAGATATCCAGTTCCTCTGTGGTTTGAGGGTTCCAGATGTAGCTCGATTCCATCTTCGGCCTTATCGTCACTTAGGTGAGATGAAGGTCAAGAGCTTCCCTATCAAGAATAAAAAGTAGGGTTTTAAAAATTACTTGAATAGTTTTGAAATATGTAGTGTCGCAATTATGCCCGTGTGTTGTCTTCGCTTTTATCTCATACAGTATCTTAGGCATACCCAATCGCGACACTACATAACCAGAACTGGAATCTACACTGTAATATTCCCAAATTAACTAATATTTCCCTCGATAATGATCAGGATGTATGTATGTATGTATGTATATATGTATATTTTAGCCGTTTCTTCTAACAGATATCATTGTACGAGGGTACCTGGGAGCTGGCGTCGGCCTGCGCTGCTCTCGTTACTAAATGTGACGTACCGCTAGAAGATCAACTTGACGTGAGTAACTCTTGTTGTCTTAATCTTGTTTTGACTAATCTGTCTGTGTCCCTATATTCAATTAATAAATAAACTCTGTTATCTATCTTATCATATAAAAAAATAGTACTGCCTACAAAATAACATTGAAGTCGGCACTGCAATACCGGAATCGACGCCACGCCACTCCTATCTCCTATTTTTGCTCCTATACGTATAGAGTATCTCCTATCTCCTGAGACGAACCTCCCGAAAGGACTTCAGTCGAGTCCTTTCGGGAGGTTCGTCTCAGTCTTCGGCTACGCTAGGGCGACTGCGGGGAGCCGAGGCGACCTTGCGAAAGCGGGAGGAATGAAGTGAAGATGCTACGCCTTGCTGCTGTAGTATGCCACGTTGAAGCGGCCGTGGGATGAGTGGAAAATGTTAAAAAATATAACAACACCGATTAGATAAATACGCAGGACGCGCAATCACTACTCCGCTGGTCGCGGTCGCTTGCCGCGCACTCGTCTTGTATTTTTATTTTTCTCGCTCAGAGCAGACAAGCTAGAGGACCCACCATGGTCTTCACGTCGCCGCTATAAAGGCATTATTTAGCTAACAACATTAGTCAGTAAAAAAAGTTGTGTTGATAGTGAAACGTGTACTTTGTGCGCAAAAAAACGTCATATCGTCGCGTTAGAGCGTTGCATGCTGCTACTGACATTCAGTGACGCTTTCAAAGCCCTTAGAATACTACCTCATGGTTCGATATGAGCGCTGTAACTACGGGTACTAGCTTAAATACGGGTTCTGTTTGTTTAATGGAGCGGTGTGTGGGCAGGAGGACATCTGGGCGGAGGCGAGCGAGGAGTGGGCGCAGCGCTGCCCGCCGCTGCTGGCGCTGCTGCCGCGCTGCCTGCCCGACGTCGCGCTCGCGCACAACCTCACGCTCATCCTGCGCCGCCTCGTCGACAAGGTGAGCTCGCCGCTGTGCCCGCGCGAGCCAGGAGTGGGCGCAGCGCTGCCCGCCGCTGCTGGCGCTGCTGCCGCGCTGCCTGCCCGACGTCGCGCTCGCGCACAACCTCACGCTCATCCTGCGCCGCGTCGTCGACAAGGTGAGCTCGCCGCTGTGCCCGCGCGAGCCAGGAGTGGGCGCAGCGCTGCCCGCCGCTGCTGGCGCTGCTGCCGCGCTGCCTGCCCGACGTCGCGCTCGCGCACAACCTCACGCTCATCCTGCGCCGCGTCGTCGACAAGGTGAGCTCGCCGCTGTGCCCGCGCGAGCCAGGAGTGGGCGCAGCGCTGCCCGCCGCTGCTGGCGCTGCTGCCGCGCTGCCTGCCCGACGTCGCGCTCGCGCACAACCTCACGCTCATCCTGCGCCGCCTCGTCGACAAGGTGAGCTCGCCGCTGTGCCTGCGCGAGCCAGGAGTGGGCGCAGTGCTATCACGTGGGGAGCACAAATGTTCGGATTATCGTTACGAGTCCCGCCTAAGTGTTAAATTACCTGCCGTCTAGTTTAGATAATTGTTTATTGACATATGACGCAACGACGTTTGAATGCAATGAGGTTTTAATAAAAATGGCGCATATTCATACTGCGTGACGTTTGTAATCTGTCCCAATAGTGAATGAAACAGAACATAAAAAAGTACGAGACGAAAAGAGATATTGTTGCACTAGTCAAACAAAATTACACCAATTGCCCGAAATTTTATGCCTCACTTTCGACACGCTAGTCTCATATCTACCTCGTGCTTGTGTATATAAATCATTGTTTGAGCGTAGTAGCTCACTGTGTTGGTGTGGTTGTCAGTCGTCGCTGCGTGCCCTGAGCGAGGTGTCGATGGCGGAGGTGGTGGTGCGGGCGGTGCGCGAGGCGGGCGCGCTGGGCGAGCGGCGCGAGGGCGGCGCGCTGCTGGCGCGGGACCTGCACCAGCTGCTCGCCAGCCTCGCACTCAAGGCGCTCGCCGCGCCGCACGCCGAGCAGGTTAGATGTTAGCGAGGGCGGCGCGCTGCTGGCGCGGGACCTGCACCAGCTGCTCGCCAGCCTCGCACTCAAGGCGCTCGCCGCGCCGCACGCCGAGCAGGTTAGATGTTAGCGAGGGCGGCGCGCTGCTGGCGCGGGACCTGCACCAGCTGCTCGCCAGCCTCGCACTCAAGGCGCTCGCCGCGCCGCACGCCGAGCAGGTTAGATGTTAGCGAGGGCGGCGCGCTGCTGGCGCGGGACCTGCACCAGCTGCTCGCCAGCCTCGCACTCAAGGCGCTCGCCGCGCCGCACGCCGAGCAGGTTAGATGTTAGCGAGGGCGGCGCGCTGCTGGCGCGGGACCTGCACCAGCTGCTCGCCAGCCTCGCACTCAAGGCGCTCGCCGCGCCGCACGCCGAGCAGGTTAGATGTTAGCGAGGGCGGCGCGCTGCTGGCGCGGGACCTGCACCAGCTGCTCGCCAGCCTCGCACTCAAGGCGCTCGCCGCGCCGCACGCCGAGCAGGTTAGATGTTAGCGAGGGCGGCGCGCTGCTGGCGCGGGACCTGCACCAGCTGCTCGCCAGCCTCGCACTCAAGGCGCTCGCCGCGCCGCACGCCGAGCAGGTTAGATGTTAGCGAGGGCGGCGTGGTGTGGTGCTAACGCTGCAATCAAATTTGCTGCCCTTACTAGGTACTCAATGTACCATTTTGTAACTATAACGCTGTCATCCTTGTCATCATGTCGTGCCAACGACAGCACTTAGTTGTCATTGGCACCCGGGGCGAACCGCCCCCCTACGCCCTACCTGAGCATGCATGTCTAATTTCTTGTCATTTGTCTCCACCAAATCGTAATCAATATTTTTGATGTTCGTATACATAGACGGTGTGCGACATCCATTACATGCTGACGTTCGCGGAGCGGACGAGCGTGGAGCCGGAGCCGGCGGCAGAGGAGCCGGTGGAGGCTGGGGGAGCTCTCGCGGAGGGCGGGGGAGCGCGCGCGGCGTGCCGGAGCGCGCAGGTGGCGCTGTACTTGTCCGAGCTGGACTACCTCGAGCACCGGCTGGCCGCCGCGCCGCACCACCACGCCGGATACCTCACCACCGGTACCACCACACTGTCCTACTAACCACCTTCTCCCATTATAACACTGCCCTTTAATATACTGGACTCAATATCCACGTCTAAAAATTATGCCAGGCACGATGGTCAAGGGTGGAAACAGAAGAGATCGAGTGTTGCTATTGCAGCCAAAAATACAACTAGCACTTGTGATGCTATTATAAAAATATTTTTTTATTCAGTCTTGACTGGGCAAGCGCAAAGGATGGATTCATGTCGTCCGACTCAGAAACTCTAATTTCTTTGATCTGTTAGTGGATGTACCCAATACCTATAGCGGCGGCGTTGTTAACTTTTACCTTTTTTTAATTTTACGACCGAAGCCACAACGCACACTGTTCGCCAGAAACCCATAACGGTACTGAAATAAAATTAAGCTGAACAGTAGCCGCAATGCGTGTTTGTACGTGGTTTTGCGTTTTCGGTTATTTTTTAACCGGTCGCGTTTAATCGTAGTGCGCGCTAAAGCGTAACGTGTCATGCGCAGTGCTGTCGTCGGCGGTGTCTCTGGGCGGCGAGCGCGGGGCGGGCGCGCGGCTGCTGGGCGGCGTGTCGCGCGCGCTGCACTTCCTGCTGGGCGGGGGGCGCGCGCCGCCGCCCGACCACGCCGCACTCTACACGCGCCTGCTGGCCACGCTGCTGCACGGTCAGTACGCAACCCATTACTTATGTTTAGCCCGGTTTCAAGGCGTATTGTGCGTATGTTGCTTGCTACGGCCGCACACATCGCGAGGTCTTGAATATTCACATTATCGCAATGTAGCCAAGTATTCCTGAATACTTCGCCCTTCGTGCGAAGTCACACCATTGTCGGTAAACGGGCGCCCATCAAAGCGTTTTTATCGTGATGAACTTCGCTTGCGTGGCCTTACTGCTTGGTCTTCAGTCGACCCACAGACATCGTGCCCAGAGTATGTGTTGGTTTAAATTAGTTTTTCATTACATATTGCCATAATGTCATGATTTTAGAACTTATTAACAATTAAGTGTGCGTACTAGAAGGCCACGCGATTCCGGCCAGTGGACGGAACTTGGTACGGGTCACGATATGTGGTGCGACCTTCTTGCTCCACACTCGCCTTTGCGTACGTCACCTCGTTAGTCTTTTGTTATTATATATATATATATACGTGGGTGCATGTGTCCCCGCTTTAAACTAAAAATTCCAGAGCACATGACTTTCATTATTTATTGCTAACCCTAAAGTCGTCAATGTACACATCATTTCGCAACCGCAAATTAGATATGCTATAAGTGAAGGTATTCGTACGTTTTAGGTTGCGGAGTGTTGTTTGCACCAATTGACAGACTTAACATATTATTTTATTGTATAAATGTAGACTTAATTGTATTTTCTAGAAATATTTGAAATGAAATATGTATTATGGAATTCCAGTTACGGCTCCATATATAACTCGCGTATTATACCCCATATAAACCTAAATTATTTTAACTTGGGTCTGTGATACGATATGACTGTTTGATCCTGACCCATAATAGGACCTTGTCATAATAAAACTAACTTTAATTGACTTGACAAAGACAAATGAAACCTTAAATGTGATAATGGTCAGGAGTCTAGTTGTGTAATAATGACAAGATTAACTGATGATAGTTGTGAGGGCGAGTAGTAATGATGTGTGTGGTGGTCAGCGACGTCGGAGGTGGCGGCGCGCGGGCGCTGGGCGGGCGGGGGCGCGGGCGAGGAGTGGGCGGCGCTGCTGCGCGAGGCGGTGTGGTGGGGCGCGGGCGAGGGCGCGCTGCAGGCGGCGCTGCTGCGCGCGCTGTACGCCGCGCCGCCGCCCGCGCTCGCCGCGCTCACGCCGCCAGACCCCGCCGCCAACAGGAAGGTAACACCATACATTTATAATTACAGATGTTTATAGATTGCCATTGGAAACCACTGGGGCGAGACCAAAATCGAAACGCACCCACGGTGAAGACAGCGCCTTAAAGTTTGATTACTGCTTCCCGGAACACATTGATACATTTGTCAACTAAGAAAGTATCGATACCTTTATAAAAAGTTATTGATCTACAGAAGTTATTAGAATTCTTATGCATTTAAAACTTAAATATACTGAAATATCGTAAAATGTCTCTATAATTGATGCCTAAAAATAATCTAACAGCTTTTAAATTACTGCATAGAAACAGCTTATTATTTCAGTCGTACTTACCTGTGAAATGAACATTTATGAGGATTTTGATCTCTAGATGAATTACATCCAGGCACTGCACACGTAACCATATTAAATATCGTTTGATAGATAACTGTTTCCTTATCCGTAATCTTAGGTTTTACAAAAATCAGCAAAAATTTTATTTAGTTTACAGCTATCTTTTGAATTGACAGGCCGCCTTAAGTCTTCTGTGTGTATGTGAATGGTCTCGTCTATCTATCTCTCTGTAATATACGCGTTGATTAGTATGTTATTTCTTTTTAAAATTACCGATCCATAGTTCCTATTCTCTATGGGTAATACCGACCTTCTCATCAAAGCTGGTTCATTGCAACCAAAATGCCCCGTTTAACCGAACGATATTCTACACTATTTTTTTACTAGCTTTTATTTATCTTGCACTTTATGTATGGTAAATATGTAATTTGTCCGTCAAAATATGCAAACCATTTTTCGACCATTTCTCAGTATTCGATTGAGCTGAAATTTTGCATACGCGTCTAGTTTGGATGACAATGCATGCTAAGTGACGTCATTCTATACCCAATATGGCGAACGACCCAAGAGGGCGGACTAGATATTTAAATGTTTTTTTATAGATAATTTTTTCACTTAAGATCACGTCCAGTCGAACGGTTGTTGGATCTGCGTTGTATGTCACTAGCCCAGCCACAGGAAAGGTCTATCAATAAGAAGAAGTGGACTACTGGACTTCTTTCAAAAGTTAGGATATATTATAGTGCATTCACATCGCATATTTTTTTTTGTGGAGCAACTTTTCCAAATTGTTACTAGGCAACATCAGATAACAAGAAGTTATTGGTTGTTATTTTATGTTGCCGTGTTGAGGTAACAAATGTTATCGATTGTTGCCACATGTTGACTGTTTTCAAGAACTAGGTAATGTTACTGGATACATACTAATACGGCAACAGAAACTAACAATAAATAACTTCTTGTTATATGATTGCCAAGTAACATTTGGAAACGTTACAAAAAGTAATAATGATGTGGATGCACCAATACAGGTGTTATAATTAGTGTTCGCTGTGTTAAGTGGGTACCTGCGTCCGCACTGCGTGTAACGAGGAGTGAAGTTGCTTAAAACAGCAGTTGCTTTATATAATATAGATAGTCTGGTGGTGCCCCTTTTATGTATTCTTGGAAATAGAAAGGCCCTTGTATTATTAGAAAAGTGTATATTGATATGAGTTGGGTCCCAGACTATATAAGTTCTTAAGCTAGCTTCCCACGGTCCATGATATCGCGGACCAGCTCGCACGACACATCGTGAGAAGGGTGTCGTCCGTGGTAGCACAGGACGTCTGTGGCGGTGCGCCGGTATCCGTCGCGAGGCGGTAACCTCAAAGGTGCGCTATGAAAGTGTAGGCATGTATCCGCCGCGAGTTGGCACGTCCGCAGAATGACGCACCGTTGGAAGAGCTTTGGTGCGCGGTCCGTGGTTGTCCGTAGTCGTCGGCTGTGCGTGTAGATCCGCAGAATCACGCACCTTGGGAAGCCAGCTTTACAGCCAGGAAAGGCTATCAGACAAGGCAGTCGTGAGGGGGACGTAGGGGTGGGGTAGGGTATTTTCCTTATCCTCAACGGCGTTGTTAGGGTGTGTTTGTGGTGCAGTTAGCGGTGTACGTGCTGCTGGCACTGCAGCAGCAGCACCTGGCGGCGGAGGGCGGCGGCGGCGGCGGCGGGGGCTCGGCGGCGGAGCTGGCGGTGACGGCGTGGGCGCGCGGCTGGGCCGTGAGCACGCAGGCGGCGCTGCCCGAGCGGCTGGCCAGCGCCGCTCTGCCCGCCGAGGCCGCGCACCTCGCCGCGCAGGACCGAGCGCGCTGGGCCGCCGCCAGCGCAGCGCACAAGCCGCATATCCTCCGGTACCATCACGCTCTATTTGCAGTCCACTTCGCACAATCTTTTTAATCGGCTTCAAAAATAGGAGGAGGTTCTCAATTCGACTGTTTTATGTGTGTTACCTCATAATTCTTTATTAAGCCTACCCATGTTGAAGATTCTTTTGACGTTTGGAAGCTGGTGCTTGTCATGTGGTCCCATTTTTTGAGTTATCCCTATAATGCCTATTGTAAGGTTATGTGTAGATGAGTCAAAGAAAACACATGTTGATAGTACAAAGCTGAGATATTTAATGAATTAATAATATTGATACACGCTTTAATAGTGGTTGGTTATGCACATTATGTACTTATGTCTATGATGTATATACTAACTACACCACACGCCCCACGTAGGCGAGAAAAAAAATACATTTACATGTAAGTATTTTTTTTTTCAATAGTACATTTATAGACTTACAAAATAATGTTTTAAGCTTAAATTTTTACTTATACGATTACATTGATATTGACTTATACAATTTTGTTCTATTTTTATGAACAGTTTTCTCTATACCCTTATCTAAAACTATAACATTTGGTTCATTGTCTCGTACAACTTCAAATGGTCCCAAATACAATGGGTCTAACTTACTGCTACAAGCCTCATTTTTAATCAAAATCAAATCACCCTGTTTGTAATTAACAATGTTTACGTATGAGTCATAACGTTCCTTTCTCGTCTGTTTCTTTATACATAAATTATTTCTAGCATCTAATTGAGACTTTTGAATTCTGTATTTTAATTCTTTCGCATAATCATTAAAATTATATAAGGGGTCTAAAGTTAAAGTTAAATTTGTTGGTATATTACAACATTTTCCGAAAACAAGCTCATATGGGCTGTAGTTTGTTTCTGTATGAATAGTAGTATTGAATGCGAAGCACCAAAATGGTAACCATGATGACCAATTTTGACTATTATTATTTGACTGGATTCGTAAAAATGAAATTAAATGTTTGTGAGTGTTTTCAAGCGCGCCTATAGTTTGATGATGATATGCGGTGGAGGATATTTGACTTATATTCAATAACTTGCACACTTCTTTCATCACCGATGAAATAAATTCGGTACCTCTGTCTGTTATGATTTCTCGAGGTATTCCATAACGCAAAACAAAATTATTTACAAATGCAGAGGCGACGGTCACTGCGTCCTTGGCTGAAATCGGATACGCTTCGACATACTTTGTTAAGTCACATTGTAAACTTAAAATATATTTAGAATCGCTTATGCTATCACTACCTAAGGGCCCAACTAAATCTAAAAATACTCGGTCGAATGCCGACGTTGCCGTATTGGTAATTACCATAGGCTGTTTAGTGTATTTAAAATGCTTTTGTCGTTGACATTGGTCGCATTTAGTAACAAATTCTGTTACGTCCTTTTCTATGCCTGGCCAGAAATATCGTCTCTTAATATTGCTCACCATACGCCTAATACCTGCGTGTGCGCTGGTGGGTAACAGGTGATAGTCATTTAGTATTACACGAATCGTGTCCCTATCTGTTATCCTCTTAACTCCTTTTACAATATGCAAGCGTGGACCGGTCCATTGAGGAGTTCTATTTATAGAATTGATTAATTCTTTTATCATTGAATACTTTTCTTCGTTAAGGATAACATATAACTCTTTTATATTCATTTTGTTACAAAATAAACTCAATTCCCTCACAAAGGCATCTCGTGCGCATTGTGATTGGGTTATTGGTTTAACAAAAATTATAGACTTCGTTTGAATATACGCGAAAAATTTATTTTCACTGGTAAAATTATCTTTTAATTGGCTAAATTGTGTATTATCCGTAAATAATAATTCGGTGTAATTTTTCGGTGTTCTAAGCATCTCTACGACTCTTGGGTGATCAGCCCAATTGTCACTTGAGATCTTACAATCCGAAACGTTACCCAAATCTGTTTCATTTTTTTGTCTTTGCGCTCTAGTCATCACTGACACAATATTTTCGTGCATGCCTTTCAGTTCGTCACTGCTAATATATACCCTGGACAATGCATCTGCAGCTACATTGTCCTTTCCTTTCACATACAACACATCAAAGTCATACTTCTCTAACAACAACCTAAGTTTCATTAACCTACTCGAAGGATTAGATAAATTAAACAAATAAACAAGAGGTTTGTGATCCGTTTCAACAGTGAACCTTTTCCCATAGAGATAAGGTCTGAAATATTTAACTGCCCATGTTATAGCCAATAACTCTTTTTCTATGGTGGGATAGTTTTTCTCTGCTTTATTTAATGTTCTACTTGCGAATGCCACTGGTCTACGGTCGCTGTTGTTAAGTACCGCACCGATCGCAAAACCAGACGCATCCGTTTGCAAAACGAACTTGTTGTCATTACTAAAATTTGGATACTGCAATATTTTTGGCGAAACCAACTGATTTTTTAGGTCTAAAAATGCTGTTTGACATTCGTTTGTCCATTCAAACTTAACATATTTTCTACATAATGCATTAAGCGGAATGGTGATCTCTGCAAAACGCGGGATGAATTTCCGATAATAATTTGCAAACGCAACAAACCTTCTCACTTCGTCTGGATTTTTGGGGACGGGATATTGGTTAATTGCTTTAGTTTTTTCAGGGTCAGGTACTATACCATTTACTGACACAACGTGACCCAAATATAGTACTTCTTTTCTTAGAAATTTGCACTTGGAGGGGTTTAGTTTAAGGTTTACTTTTCTAAGCCTGGAAAATATATCAAAAAGATTTTTATTATGGCTTAATAGAGATCGTCCAAAACAGAGAATATCGTCTAAATAAATAAGGCATTTTTCATAATTTAAGCCTGCCATTGCAATAGTCATTGCTCTAGAGAAAATACTCGGACTTGTCTTTAATCCCATGGGTAATCTAGTTAATTGATACTGTCCTGTGTGTGTTGTGAAGGCAGTAACCTTTCTACATGTAGGGTCCAAATCCAGTTGATAGTAACTTTGTGATAAATCAAGGTGGGAAAAATACATAGCACCCGAAAGAGAATCTAGTATATCTGCTATATTTGGAAGTGGGAATTTATCGTCCAAAATTCGTTCATTCAATTTTCTAAAATCAATAACTAAACGCCAAGTTTTTGAACCATCTGACTTTTTCGGAACCAACAAAACAGGACTTGACCACTCGCTACACGAAGGTTCTATAATATTTTCAGATAATAATTTATTAACTTGTTTCGTAATTTCATCTTTTTGTGTTTGTGGTAATCTGTAAGGTTTTGTGTACGATGGTACCACGTCAGGTTTCAATTTAATCTGTGGTTGGTAAATATTACAAACTGATAACGTATCCCCGGGTAAGTAAAATATATCCGAAAATTTTGCACAAATGTTTTGCACAGATCGCCTTTCTTCCGTATTTAAATGAGAAAAATCTAAAAATGAAAACATTTTCCGTACTCTCTCACTATCTATCGACTCGTCCTTATCGAAAGTACATACATAATAACTATTCAAATCCTCTATTTCATGTGAAAAATAACTCAAAGTGACTTGTTCTTCACGTGAGTTTAAAATTTGAATAGGTATTTTCCCATCTATAGACTTGCATATACCGCCTGCCAAATAAACACCTTCACACAACTCTTTCGACCGAACAATGCAATCTTCATTCATTCGCGAATCTACATAAAAAATCTTTTCACATCGTGGTGGCACAGTTAAATAGTTATTTCCGTGAAATGAGCCTAACTCTAATGGTAAACTATTTTTAAAACAATTTTGTGGGTTAGTCATAGAAACCGTATTTACTTCATAGTTTATAATACAATTATACTTTTGTAGAAAATCTTGGCCTATTATTCCATCATGTAAACATGGCATGTTTTTTAAAACATAAAATTTGTGTACAAATTCCTGCCCATGTGTGGAGAGACTCAAGTTGACATAGCCGTCGCTGACTAGTCTGCCGCCAATTCCTTTTATGCTAATGTTATCGTTAATGATCGGAGTTTGTAATTCAATAATAGTTTCATACTTTACTGCTGATAATGACGCGCCTGTATCTATGAGCCACTTTTTGTCTTTGTTATTTAAACTTAATTTTACATGATTGCTACTATTACACGAAAAAATACAATTATGAACGAAAAAACTCATTTTCAGCAATACGCTGCTCACCTTCGGTGTTTACGTTGTCCGGGTTAGGTGCTAAGTAATTAATAGTTCTATTACTATTATTATTACGCCGAAAGTGACTATTTGAAAAATATCTATTTCCTTGCGGATAAGATTGCTGAGATGAATGACTTCGGCTATTGTTCATGGCGCCACGTGATGAATACCTGGTGGGGCTACGTGATGGGGGTCTACCGCGAAAGTTTTGGCTATTTTGGTAATAAGAATTCGATCGATTGCCGCTAAAACTAACATAGCCTCGACTACGACCTCGGAACGGTTGATGGTTCCCTGCTTTTCCTCTGCGGGCCATAAAAACAGACCCTTCGGGCATAGGGCGGGGAGCAGACAGCTCCTCGTCCTTAGCTGCTCGGATGACATCTTTCAGAGCCGTGTAGTTACGAGCTGTTAAGATAATCTTTAAATTAGGGTTTCTAAGACCGTCGATAAAGCTTTTTATGGCTAACTTTTCGTTGACAGGTTTTAAAACGGTATATGCGGCGCTATTTCCGTCAGCCTGAGAAATTGTTAAGTCAGTAAATAACTGTTCAAGCCTTTTCCCATAAACTTCAATACTATTAGTGCCCTGACAATCCCTAATTAATTGAGAATGTATCGCATTACTAGATTTTTTAGTTAGTAAATGTTCCCTCATATCGGACAAAAGTTGCTGACATGACGCATAAGACTGAGACAAACGCAGTTTTGCATTTTCTGATAACCGCGTTTTCAATATAAAATTTATTAAAAGAATCTCACTGTCCTTATCAATCATCGAACTATAGAGCTCAATCGAATCTATTAGTTTTTTTGTAACATCCTCGTCACCGTTCATGACGGGCAATAAGGAAACTGCTGTTTTTAAATCAAACTTTTCCATTGTGGTTTGTTTTTCAATACTACTACTACTACAAAATTCAACAATTTGGGCGTACAAGGTTTCTATTCTAATACAAATTTCTTTTACACGTAAAATTATATTACTTTGTAGTTCACCTCCATGTATTTTAGTATCTAATATATCACTATGTTTTAAGTACTGATTATAGAGTAATGTTGCATCATTCAATTTATCTCCTAAGATTTTCTTTGTACGTCGCGACTTATTCAATTTAAAAATGTTTTCTTTTAATCTTTTTAATTCTTCGTACACGCTATTGATATCATGCAACATTACACTAAGTTACTATTATTATGGTATAGATATAAAAATAAGCCCATTATATTGGCACCAACATTAATAAATGAGAGTAATATACTAATTTATATTGATGTAAAGAATAATAAAGGATAAAATTTTAAAAATAACATACCACAAATACACAAACCACTAAACACAGTTGTCGAATCCGACTCCATAGTTTTCCTCCTTGGTGGGGTCCATTGCTCTGGTAGGGGGAACACCTCCTCGACGTCCACGTCCAAACGAGGACCAAGACCGTAGAGCCAAATGGTTAGACACTTCCCGACGTATTGTCCTCTTGTGACATCTGTAGTAGAGTTTGTATACTCCGTACAATAATACCAGCAGCCCTAGTAACAGAATCAGACCCAATAGTATTGTGGTCACCGACGCCTGAAATTTCAATTCCTGTACGGAAACATTGGCCTCGTTTTGTCCAAATTGCGTCACAACGACGTTCTCGTTTTTCCCTTTGCTAGTTTGACCACCCATAATTACTATTACTTTTCCCAGAGTAATCAACCACTGACGATGTCGTATAACGAAATGTCTCCATAGCTGGCGTGACGATCTTGATAATTCGATACTAACACTCGCGTAGCGAACTGGCTAGGGTCGCCATGTAAGGTTATGTGTAGATGAGTCAAAGAAAACACATGTTGATAGTACAAAGCTGAGATATTTAATGAATTAATAATATTGATACACGCTTTAATAGTGGTTGGTTATGCACATTATGTACTTATGTCTATGATGTATATACTAACTACACCACACTATTTAATCTTTTAACATCAATGATATACTAGGTAATCATTCTATTACTTGTCTATCTAAAGGAGTTCGAGATAGTTTCCTGAACATTTTTTATATTTAAAACACTAAAAAGCAAAATCTAAATTATTTTTAAACAAAAAAAAAACAAAAATATTGTTTACAATTTTTTTTTGAGGTCGTTACCCAACTTGAATATTTGGAATAAACGTTGTCACTTTTATTTGGGACCGACCTCAAAAAAAAATGTAGATTTTATTAATTGTTTATTTCTCTGTTTTTAGTTTTGAAAACGGTTTGTTTTATTTTGAACATAATGATTGCTAATGACTTTCACAGCGTCACCGGAGTTCTTAATAAGGCGTTTCCATCATGTAATGCAAATCTTCCTAGAGGATTTCTAGTCGCCGAGCATATATATCTCGCGGTGGAGTCTCTCAACCATTTAGTCTCTAAGGCCTTTGGGTCCAAAATGAACTATTTCCGTGGAATTATCGAGAATTCCCTTAAATTTTCTGTGTAATTCATTGAATCCGCGGGATGTAACACGCAGTGCGGCGTTAATTTTCTCGAAACTCTCGAACATTCGCGCGTACTAAGAAACTACGACTTGATATAAAAAAAAATAGATTTGCAAATTAACAAAGGTTTTTGTACCCGACTGGTCAGGGCGGTGTGGAACAAGGAGCCGCTGGCGACGCGGCTGGCGGAGGAGGCGATGGCGATGACGCGGCGCGTGGTGGAGGCGCAGAACGACGAGCGCAAGGGGTTCATGCAGCACCTGCGCCGCGCACACGCCGCCCGCTCGCGCGCATACACCCGCTGGCGCGCGCTGCTCGACGATCACACGCACGAGCGAGGTGAGTCCCCCCCCCTTTACCTGCTGCTATCGAAAACACGCACGAGCTCGGTGTGCCCCGCCCGCACTGGCCACCACTTCCCGCTCCTTCACCCGCCGCTCGATGACGACACGCACGAGCAATGTGTGCCCTCGCCCTCACTGGCTCCCCACCTCCTGAATCACCATTTCTGTAACTATCATTTCTTTTTCCTATACGTAATCACCATCTTAAGTTATCGGGTTTACTAACTTAACGTATCATACCCATCACGAAGGCAAACTTAAATCAATTCAAACTGGCAACAGTTGGATGCGAAATGACGCGCATGATTAGAATGTGTACGTACACGCCATTGCAGGTACGGACTAATCGTTAACACGTACACGTAGTCCGTACAAGGCGTTATACAATACAGATGTATGTATAAGAGAGTGTGAGGTGGCAGTAATGGCGCGCCTGTTGCAGCGGTGTGGCACAACCCGGCGAGCTACCCGCAGTCGTGGCAGCTGGACCCCAGCGAGGGCCCGGCGCGCGAGCGGCTGCGCCTGCGCCGCGCGCACCTGCGTCTGCGGCCCGCACACCTGCTTCCGCACCACAGGCACAAGGCCGGTACGTACACACACAGTCTATTTGAAAAGCGCTGATTGTTTCAAAAAACCGTCAAATTAACTGCTAGATATCTTCTAAGTAGAATCTGTGAAACCGGCCCTAAGGCCCTGTCCGCACAGCGATATTTCACCGCAAGGTTTTTATCTCGCGTATAATATTCCGCGTACGGAATTACAACTAGTACGCACTGCGAATAAAATTTGGCACGGTTTTTGTCAGTATAATATAGTTCTCGGCTGAGACGTACGTCTAAAACGGATAACAGAACTAAAATTTTAATTTATCTAATACAGCGGCGGCGTAAAAGACGTATCAAAAGATGTCACGAACATTGGATTCACCCATTTACAGATACCTATGCAATGATTTTTCTTTATAAGGCATCAAGAGCTACGAAAATACAATAAAAAGTTTTTCGGGTATTACAGAATGACAAAAAATCATTCGATAATTTACTTGAAGTAGTTGGTCCGGCTATTACCTAAGCCCGCCACTTTTGTCAGTAGCGGCGCCGTCATGAAACGCGCGTATTTTATTCCGCAGTGCGGCCATAGCCATACCTACTTCATACTGCACAAAACATTCGCGCGGAAATAATTCCGCACCGTATCGCGTTCAATTTGCATCAAACCACAGATTTATTTTTCGCGTGATTTTTTTACTGCATGTGCGGACAGTCCTATAAGCTCCCATGTGTCGCAGAATTTTGCGAGAAAAAACGGTCCGGCGAAATATCGGTGTGCAGACAGGGCCTAAGACAATTAACTTTGTGCACGTTATTTGGTCGTCGCGACAGAGCTGGCGAAGGCGGAGCCGCCGCTGCATAGCGTGGTGGGGCGCGGCGCGGGCGGCGGGCTGGCGGCGCGGCTCGAGCTCAGCGAGACCGTCGCGTACATGGCGCGCGTCACGCACGTCAGCGTCGACGGAGAGGCGTGCGGGGAGCTGCTGCTGACCGACAGGTGAGCCCGGCCCTACGTGGCGCGCGTCACGCACGTCAGCGTCGACGGAGAGGCGTGCGGGGAGCTGCTGTTGACCGACAGGTGAGCCCGGCCCTACGTGGCGCGCGTCATGGTAGCGTCGACGGCGCCTGCAGCCGTCATGAAATGGTACGGGAGTGCTCAGCACACCGGTCGCCTGGCACGAACAAGCTACGAAGTGGTACTTATCTACACCGAAACGACCTGTGTTACCTGAAAAATACATAGTTTGTTCAAACGATTTGTCTATATCTAAATTAATATTATAAAGCGGAAACATTTATTTGTTTCCATTGAATAGGTTCCGAAATTACTGGACCGACTTTGGTGAAATTTGTTATGGGAATATTTTGAAACCCTGGAAGGGACATAGGATACTTTTTGGCACGATAACCGACTTTAACGCGAGCGAAGTCGCGCGGATCGGAAGTGGACCACACATCCGTAAATTATGGTTTCCGTTCATTGATAATAATTCAGTCGCGAGCAATGATTATGTATCCAGATTGGTCAGTTTGTTATTCTTATTCTGTTAAAATTAAGGCAATAAAGATGCTGGAATGTCAAAAGGGGATACATATTAGGGTTACCGTGACTAAGGACGCAAGGATAGTAATCGGTGACGCATGCAGGTCGATCCACTTCGTGCCGGAGGAGACGGGGGAGGGGGAGGGGGCGGAGAGCGGCGAGGCGGCGCAGTGCTGGGCGCTGGCGCGCGTGGTGCGAGTGGCAGCGCGGCGCTGGTGCCTGCAGGAGCGCGCGCTGGAGCTGTTCGTGCCGGGGCGCGCGCACCTGCTGGCCTTCGCCGCCGAGAGCGAGCGGGCCGCCTTCCTGCGCGCGCTCGACTGCTGCCACCTGCCCAACCGGTACGTGTCTGTGCCGCAGGAGCGCGCGCTGGAGCTGTTCGTGCCGGGGCGCGCGCACCTGCTGGCCTTCGCCGCCGAGAGCGAGCGGGCCGCCTTCCTGCGCGCGCTCGACTGCTGCCACCTGCCCAACCGGTACGTGTCTGTGCCGCAGGAGCGCGCGCTGGAGCTGTTCGTGCCGGGGCGCGCGCACCTGCTGGCCTTCGCCGCCGAGAGCGAGCGGGCCGCCTTCCTGCGCGCGCTCGACTGCTGCCACCTGCCCAACCGGTACGTGTCTGTGCCGCAGGAGCGCGCGCTGGAGCTGTTCGTGCCGGGGCGCGCGCACCTGCTGGCCTTCGCCGCCGAGAGCGAGCGGGCCGCCTTCCTGCGCGCGCTCGACTGCTGCCACCTGCCCAACCGGTACGTGTCTGTGCCGCAGGAGCGCGCGCTGGAGCTGTTCGTGCCGGGGCGCGCGCACCTGCTGGCCTTCGCCGCCGAGAGCGAGCGGGCCGCCTTCCTGCGCGCGCTCGACTGCTGCCACCTGCCCAACCGGTACGTGTCTGTGCCGCAGGAGCGCGCGCTGGAGCTGTTCGTGCCGGAATCAGCACTGCTATAGATCCCTTCAGATATTGTTGTGAGTGGTATTTAGCCATGTGATACCGGCGGAGTAGAATAGCATCACCCCATATTCTCCAATGGGTGTCGTCGAAGGCGGCTAATAGATCAGCAAATAGGTATGGATCACCTTATGCTCCGTCCACCAATCCGCATTGAGCAAGCGTGGTGGACTATTGCCTAAACCTGCTTCGATGACCAGGAGAGGTATTATACATATTCCAGTCGTGGGTTTAATTATAAAGGCTTTATGATGACTATTGTAGGTGGTAAACTCGTTGCGCGAGTGACCCTATAGGAATTAGTAATTCACTCAGTAGGCCTACGGGATGACAAGAAGTAGTCCTATTTGAGACCGGGGACTACACCGGGGCTCTCTGGCTCATGTTTCGATCAATGACGTGTTATACTGTCAAGTTAATATAATTAATGCACTCACTTGACGTAGGATCGAGGCGGACACCCTATCGGAGGCGATGGCACAATGGCGCAGCGGCAGCATCACCAACTGGGAGTACCTGATGCGGCTCAACGGGCTGGGCGGCCGCTCCTACAACGACCTGATGCAGTACCCCGTGCTGCCCTTTGTGCTGGCTGACTACACGTCCCGCGTCCTTGACCTTACCTCGCCCGACTCCTTCCGGGACCTTTCGCGTCCCGTTGCCGTGCAGCGTAAGGAGCGCGAGCAGCACTACATCAACACCTATAACGTAAGTTTTACGCCTTGTTCTTCTCTTGCTTTTTTAAGGGTTTAGCAGATGACTCCAGTCCTATTATCATAAAAAGCGGTCTGATTGTAGATAAAAATTGAATAGCACTGACAGAGCGTACGTCCATTTGAGCGGGCTTTGGGACATTGACGATCTGGATACGGTGATACAGAGATCTGTGAACGAGTTCGTACATAGTATGTGACCGATTATTTCAAGATCTCAGCAAGTGTGTGGACAACGTCTAAATCTGGCTTAATACGTAATACGGAGGACCGACTGGTTAGGGGATCCTTGAGGGAGACCTATGTCCAACAGTGGGCATCTCTCGGTTGAAATGTCGACGTAATACGGCTGGTTTGTACAGGACCTGAAGTTAGCTCGGCGCGAAGGCTGCGGGGCGCTGGTTGGCCGCGCTCCGCACCACTACGCCGCGCTGTACAGCAACAGCGGCGCCGTGCTGCACTACCTCGTGCGCCTGCCGCCCTACACGCAGCTGTTCCTGCACTACCAGGGTCTGTACACTGTACACTGTACACCACACACACTACGCCGCGCTGTACAGCAACAGCGGCGCCGTGCTGCACTACCTCGTGCGCCTGCCGCCCTACACGCAGCTGTTCCTGCACTACCAGGGTCTGTACACTGTACACCACACACACTACGCCGCGCTGTACAGCAACAGCGGCGCCGTGCTGCACTACCTCGTGCGCCTGCCGCCCTACACGCAGCTGTTCCTGCACTACCAGGGTCTGTACACTGTACACTGTACACCACACACACTACGCCGCGCTGTACAGCAACAGCGGCGCCGTGCTGCACTACCTCGTGCGCCTGCCGCCCTACACGCAGCTGTTCCTGCACTACCAGGGTCTGTACACTGTACACCACACACACTTCGCCGCGCTGTACAGCATCTCAGATACAATTTTATTGGACTGTGTTGTTCCTATAAAAAATATAGAGATCGCTCCACTTCTTAATTGTATTCTGCTAAACTTTTCTTGGTCAAAATGAAAACATATTCTCATATAATACCATAAAAACTAAGCGACTAAGACCATTAATACATGTGCTACGTTGGTGCAGACAACAACTTCGACATGCCGGACCGTACGTTCCACTCGCTGGCCACCACGTGGCGGCTTATCACCAAGGACTCGCCCACTGACGTCAAGGAGCTCATCCCGGAGCTCTTCTACATGCCAGAGCTGTTCCACAACAATGAAGGTATGTGAGTGAGAAGCGGTGATGTCAAAGAGTCCATTTTTCTTGCATACGAATTTGCCCAAAACTAAAATATCGTTTGGAATTTAAAAGATTCTGATAAGTTGATTGTTTTCTATAGAATTTTGAGTTTTTCTTTATTATCACTTTCATCTGTCAAAAAAAGTCGGCGAATAGGCCTACAGATAGGGGCCAAAAGGTTCATTGTAAAAACTTTCTATGGCTCTGCTTTCTTCTGATGAAGCTGAAATAGAATCAGTAATTGTAAATCTTAAGAAAGATAGCGCTACTGAATGGGACTCTATACCAGCATAATTTTTGAAACTAGCAAAGAATACCATAACTCCTCCGCTAACCAACTTAATCAATATTTGTCTTTCCCGAGGAGTATACCCGAAAGTTTTTAAAAAGTCACTAATAACACCTGTCCATAAGGGTGGGTAGTTTTAGCAAAAACTAAAAACCTTTCAGGCATCAGACAGAGCATGTACCTAAAAGAGAGCAAACGGGACTTAAACCACCTCTCTGTGTTTTTTGGTAAATCCGATATTTCGCTCATTTAAATGATGGTAACTACGTAAGTTTAAAAAACAATACATCAGGGTATGATAGTGTCCCCATGTGATGCCAGCAGAGTAGAATATCATCACCCCATATCCTCCAATGGGTGTCGTAGAAGGTGACCAGCAAAGGGGCATTTGATCACTTTAGACTCCGTCCACCAATCCGAATTGGGTAAGCGTGGTGGACTACTGCCTAAACCTCCTTCGATGACAAGGAGAGGCCTTGTGTCCCTGCAGTGGGTCGAATTATAATGGCTGTTATGATGATGACGATGTAGTTTAGTGATACATAGAGGTGTGTGGTAGGTCTGGCGCTGGGCGTGCGTCAGTGCGGGCTGGGCGTGGACCACGTGGAAGTGCCACCGTGGGCGGCGGAGGCGCGGCTCTTCACGCTGCTGCACCGGCAGGCGCTGGAGTCGCCGATAGTGACGGACGCCCTGCCGCGCTGGATCGACCTCGTGTTCGGGTACAAGCAGACGGGGCAGGCTGCACTTGATGCTATCAACGTGTTCCCTGCATGCGTGAGTATCACTTCCTCACACCTAATATTACTAGGGTAATTTTGATTCAACTAAATAAAATAAATTAGCTAAAATGTCGATCCTGCTACTGTCAATTAAAGATAGTAAATTGTTCTGATTATTTTGATTTAAAATTTTCATTGACGATGGTGTGGACTTTTTGGGGCTCCCCGACGTCCTCCGTCATGTCGATTCTTCCTATTACCCATTAAAAAACGCTGGTATCCTTCTAAACTCATTGTGGGGATGTTTGGAGAATGTCATACTTACGTACAGTCAACAGCACGTCGGGCTATACAAAACTGTCAAATTTCTCCAAACGATTTTCAACCTAAAACTATTCAATATAAAGTGCATAATCGGTTGGGAAAATTTGACAGTTTGTGGTAATCCAACGTGCTGTTGTCTGTACGTTTTGTTTTCTTCTCTTCATCCGACCAATCCCTAGACGGAAGATAGGCGGACCGTCGGTTTGCCCTTTCTGCTTCCTCTTTGTGACTTCTTTCTGTGAGATCACCGTTTCACAAAAGGAGGCCTTGATTGAGTACCCGGTATATAGATATTTAGTAATTATCACAAAGATTGTTGGATATGCCCTGATACGTATTTACCCTAGTGAGTTTTGTGATTCGCCGTTGTGGCGAATGTAGCTATAAAGATTGCAACAGAAACACTTCGAGCCGCGCCGAATCGTATTTATTCCTCTAATCTCTGTGTGTTAATGCGCTCAGTCGATTCGATATGGAGCGCCACTAATGGATGTCGTTTCATAGTAAACATATAGGAAGCGACTTGCTGCGATTCGATTCGAAACGACTCCGCGCGCCTAGTGGAAGCTTAGCTTAAGTGTGAGTGTGTGGTGCGCAGACGTACTACGGGTTCGACCCGCAGTCGCTGGAGGACGAGGTGGAGCGCACGGCGGCCGCCGCTATGGTGCGCACGTACGGGCAGGCGCCGCGACAGCTGCTGCGAGCGCCGCACCCGCACGCCGCGCGAGAGCTACTGCCGCGCCCGCCGCCGCAGGTACGGACACTGCCGCGCCGAGTGCGCACGTACGGGCAGGCGCCGCGACAGCTGCTGCGAGCGCCGCACCCGCACGCCGCGCGAGAGCTACTGCCGCGCCCGCCGCCGCAGGTACGGACACTGCCGCGCCGAGTGCGCACTACGGGCAGGCGCCGCGACAGCTGCTGCGAGCGCCGCACCCGCACGCCGCGCGAGAGCTACTGCCGCGCCCGCCGCCGCAGGTACGGACACTGCCGCGCCGAGTGCGCACTACGGGCAGGCGCCGCGACAGCTGCTGCGAGCGCCGCACCCGCACGCCGCGCGAGAGCTACTGCCGCGCCCGCCGCCGCAGGTACGGACACTGCCGCGCCGAGTGCGCACTACGGGCAGGCGCCGCGACAGCTGCTGCGAGCGCCGCACCCGCACGCCGCGCGAGAGCTACTGCCGCGCCCGCCGCCGCAGGTACGGACACTGCCGCGCCGAGTGCGCACTACGGGCAGGCGCCGCGACAGCTGCTGCGAGCGCCGCACCCGCACGCCGCGCGAGAGCTACTGCCGCGCCCGCCGCCGCAGGTACGGACACTGCCGCGCCGAGTGCGCACTACGGGCAGGCGCCGCGACAGCTGCTGCGAGCGCCGCACCCGCACGCCGCGCGAGAGCTACTGCCGCGCCCGCCGCCGCAGGTACGGACACTGCCGCGCCGAGTGCGCACTACGGGCAGGCGCCGCGACAGCTGCTGCGAGCGCCGCACCCGCACGCCGCGCGAGAGCTACTGCCGCGCCCGCCGCCGCAGGTCCGGACACTGCCGCGCCGTGTGCGCACTACGGGCAGGACGGACGTGACGGGTGATGTGGAGCCCCAGAAACGTCACACGGTCGTGACGGGTGGTATAGAGCTGCAGATACCTTACATAGACGTGACCGGGTAATATGTAGCCACAGATACATACACGTAATCGAACCATATGCGGCTAGGCGACAACACCAGTCTTTAAAGGAACCTAACTTTTCCTTACAATGATTGCGAAAAGCCTAAGACTTGTCCAGAAGAACGAATTCACAAGCTGCGCGCGTTGAGCTTCAGTATGTGTTGGCACGTAAAGATTCGCGGTAAATTCGCTCTTCTGGACAAGGTCTAAGATCTTTCCATGTAGATACATGATATATTTATACATGACATAGATATATTTGTATGCTCATTTTTCTGTTGTGGTGTATATGGACTACGACGACCTTAATTGATTATTATAACAAGAAATAGCAGAGACAATTCACACTAAGCTAACTAACGTTAGTTTAGTGGCTTGTCTCTTTGTGGGATTATGCCATTTCAATGAAAAATTTTCAATCATTTTATTTAGTTTCTCTATTTAGACAAGTTTAATATTGAATTAGCTCAGTGGATTGTGTCTGGTATATAGACGGTAAGTGTTACGTGGTGTCCGGGTGCAGGTGTCGGCGTGCGGCGGCGCGGTGGGCGTGCGCTGGGGCCGGTACTGCGGCTCGCCCGAGCTGTCCCCGCCGGTGGTGACGGGCCGGCGCCGCGCCGCCGTGGCCGCGCTGCTGCCGCTGGCGGCGCCGCGCGCGCGCACCGCCGCGCTGCTGCCGCCACACACCGCGCTCGTCATGCTGCAAGGTAATCACTGACCCTATCACACGACCCTAGGTTTTTAAGCTAGTGGTAGCAAGCTAGTTAAACTGGCATCGTGTAGACATGGTGTAAAATTAGTAAAAGCAGTGTCTATAGATTTAGCGAGAGATATTGATACGATAATGAAGACAAAGGATTAATTCTTGAAATAATGTCAACAGACAAAGTATTTATATTCAAAGCGCAAAAAAAAATCTTTCTACTCTAGGCCGCCTGTGTGTACATGAAATGTTCTCGTCTGTCTATTGCGTTCTAATATTCACGTTAATATCCTCTTTCTCTTTCATAGTGCCGCTGTACAGTTCCTATATCTATGTTGGCACGGTAATATGAGCTGAGCATGACATGTATGTATATTGTGTGCGTCAGATGAGGAGGGGTGCCTGGTGGGCGGTGGTGCGGAGGCGGCGTGGGCGCTGGTATCGTGGGCGCACCCCGACGGGCTCGTGCGGCTGCAGCTGCGGCGGGACGGCGCCCCGCGGCCGCTGCTGCACGAGCCGCCCGCCGACCCCGTACGTACACACACACAGCTGCGGCGGGACGGCGCCCCGCGGCCGCTGCTGCACGAGCCGCCCGCCGACCCCGTACGTACACACACACAGCTGCGGCGGGACGGCGCCCCGCGGCCGCTGCTGCACGAGCCGCCCGCCGACCCCGTACGTACACACACACAGCTGCGGCGGGACGGCGCCCCGCGGCCGCTGCTGCACGAGCCGCCCGCCGACCCCGTACGTACACACACACAGCTGCGGCGGGACGGCGCCCCGCGGCCGCTGCTGCACGAGCCGCCCGCCGACCCCGTACGTACACACACACAGCTGCGGCGGGACGGCGCCCCGCGGCCGCTGCTGCACGAGCCGCCCGCCGACCCCGTACGTACACACACACAGCTGCGGCGGGACGGCGCCCCGCGGCCGCTGCTGCACGAGCCGCCCGCCGACCCCGTACGTACACACACACAGCTGCGGCGGGACGGCGCCCTGCGGCCGCTGCTGCACGAGCCGCCCGCCGACCCCGTACGTACACACACACAGCTGCGGCGGGACGGCGCCCTGCGGCCGCTGCTGCACGAGCCGCCCGCCGACCCCGTACGTACACACACACAGCTGCGGCGGGACGGCGCCCTGCGGCCGCTGCTGCACGAGCCGCCCGCCGACCCCGTACGTACACACACACAGCTGCGGCGGGACGGCGCCCCGCGGCCGCTGCTGCACGAGCCGCCCGCCGACCCCGTACGTACACACACACAGCTGCGGCGGGACGGCGCCCTGCGGCCGCTGCTGCACGAGCCGCCCGCCGACCCCGTACGTACACACACACAGCTGCGGCGGGACGGCGCCCCGCGGCCGCTGCTGCACGAGCCGCCCGCCGACCCCGTACGTACACACACACAGCTGCGGCGGGACGGCGCCCCGCGGCCGCTGCTGCACGAGCCGCCCGCCGACCCCGTACGTACACACACACAGCTGCGGCGGGACGGCGCCCCGCGGCCGCTGCTGCACGAGCCGCCCGCCGACCCCGTACGTACACACACACAGCTGCGGCGGGACGGCGCCCCGCGGCCGCTGCTGCACGAGCCGGCGACGGAATTATGGCTGTGTGTCTGTGCGTTAGCACGATAACTCGAGGATGCTTTAACTTATTGCAACTAAATTTAACATGCATGTATACCATCAAAATATAAGGTTTCTATAAATTTTTGAGTCATCGATCACGAAAGTTAAGTAACCAAGTAATATATAATATAATATATATATAATAATATAATATATATATAATAATATAATATATAATATATTTCCAAGTGCGTGGTCGGTACTCGGATGGGTGACCAAAATTTAACATGCTTGTATGACATCAAAATATAAGGTTTCTATCAACTTTCGAGTCGTTTCCGGTACACGAGAAAGTCAAGGGGAGACCACTCTCGATTTTTCTTCTTTATTTATTCAGCATTCCAAAAAGGAAATGATTCTTCATTTGATTTTTGTAAATGAACTGTGTGTGTGTGTACAGATCACGTGCGTGTGGTCTAGCGGCGCGACGTGGGCGGGCGGCGTAGGGTGTGAGGCGGCGCCCATGGTGGTGGGGTACCGGTCGGGGCGCGTGGAGGCGTGGCGGCTGCGGGCGGGCGGGCGCGCCGCGCGGAGACTGCTGGCCGCGCACGCCGCGCCGCTCGCCGCCGTGCACGCCGCGCCGCCAGTCGCGCTGCTCGCCTCCGCCTCGCGCGACGGACGCGTCGTGCTCTGGGACCTCGCGAGGTCAGTGTCTCTCTCACCTCCGCCTCGTGCGATCCCCGCGTCGTGCTGTGGGGATCTCGCGCGGTCAGTGCCTCTCTCTCATCGTGCTCTCCTCTTTATTATCATGAGACAACCACTCACTCTTAACTTCAGTGAAGCAGTCGCCAACTTCAACAGACTTGGCGGGAAAGTGTAAGTAGTTGTTACTTTGTATCCATATTCTGTGTACGCACAGATTGTGGCGGTTGCGGTTACTACATCAGGTATTAATAGAATACCCGTACTCCACAGATTTTTCAAGAATTACTTTCTCATATACGTGGTATAGAGGAAGTCTTGTAATCGTCAAAAAATTCGACCTCGAGATTTTGACGGATTTACACGTTTTGGACCTCCCTGAGTCCTAAAATACCGTTTTTGGAATTGTCTGTGTGTGTCTGTGTGTTAGCACGGTGACTCGATATAACTTATTGCAACCAAATTTAACATGCATGTATAACATCAAAATATAAGGTTTCTATCGACTTTTGAGTCGTTTCCGGTATACGAGAAATTCAAAGAGAGACCACTCCCGATTTATTTTTCTGTCCGTGAAGCCATTTTCTGTATTGGTGTTAGTTTATTGCGTATTTTATTCCGCAACCGTCATATAATGTTAGACTTGAAAACTTGACAGATTAACATACATCCGGACATTGCCCAACCGCGGCATGCTGCCCGTGACCCAGGTGACGATCAGCCCGACGCTGAGCGACGTCGCCACCGTGCACGAGACCGCCGCGCGCGACACCCGCCGCGACCACGACGACGACGGCCGCGACAACGGCGACGACGGCGACGACGAGCAGGCCGCCGCCTATGAACAGGACGCGCCCGAGAAGTACCACTCCATTATACGCGTGTACACGGTCAACGCTCGGTTTGTCGGTAAGTTTGTAAACTTAAATTAAAATTTTAGTAGTTATATGGACAGGGATAAATGGTTTGACGGGGTTTGACAACTTCCAGAGTCTCCCGGACAAGCCGGATTCCAAAAGACCAGATATGCAAGGCATATGTGCTGTCTTATCATTAGTAGGGACTGCTGACAGTGGCTGGATGCGGGAAGCCCAGGATAGAAAACGATGGCGTAACACGATGGAGGCCTACGTCCAATAGTGGACGGACTGGGTCGTTGACTTGACTCATGATCAAGACTACACAAAGGGATTAATGTGGTTTTGTTCATTACGGAAATACTTTCGCCTACAGTAGCGCCAGCAACCGTCAATCAATGTTGGCTGTTTATCTTAAAAATAACTTTTAAATGTATTTTTTGAATTTCTAATTTACACAAATCTCTTTTATTTGTCTGTTGTATTCCTGGGATCGAGAAATTTGAAGCTACATTCTATTTTCTAAATAATCGTGCGTACACGTGTGCGCGGTGTGCAGGCAGCGTGCGCGTGAGCGAGCGCGTGGAGAGCGTGGTGTACTCGTGCGCGCCGGAGGGCGCCAGCGTCAACGTGGTGGCGGCCGGCCTGGGCGGCGGCGCCGTGCGTCTCTACAGCGCCTGGGACCTGCGCCCGCTGGCGCGCCTGCCGCCCGCGCGCGCCGCGCCGCTGCTCAGGTACGGGACACGGGGACACAGCTACTAGACACAGAGACACAGGTACTGGACACAGAGACACAGGTACTGGACACAGGGACACAGGTACTGGACACAGGGACACAGGTACTGGACACAGAGACACAGGTACTGGACACAGGGACACAGGTACTGGACACAGAGACATAGGTACTGGACACAGGGACACAGGTACTGGACACAGAGACACAGGTACTGGACACAGAGACACAGGTACTGGACACAAAGACACAGGTACTGGACACATGGACACAGGTACTGGACACAGAGACACAGGTACTGGACACAGGGACACAGGTACTGAACACAGGGACACAGGTACTGAACACAGGGACACAGGTACTGAACACAGAGACACAGGTACTGGATACAGGACACTACAGCGCCTGGGCCCTGCGCCCACTGGCCCGTCTGGCGCCTGCGTGCGCCGCGCCGCTGCACAGGTACTGGGACAAGGGACTCAGGTACTGTACAGGCTGGAACTATGCGGACGGGAGCGAATATAGCACTACAGGGATGGCGTAATAACATTATAGAAAAGGAACAGACGTTATTTGCTATTAGGTGTGCAGTGTCTTTGAAGAGAAGAATGCGCTTCGCCACAGTATCTTCAAAAGAAAGGCCCCTTCACACCCTTCGATGCTTAGAAGTGTGCAATATGGCGAAAATGTGAGCCTAATGGCTAATCAAAACCTCGAGTTTATTGTCCCACTGAGTTTATATCTCATAGAGTACAAAAATTAACATCTAGATTGTTTCAAATTTAGTAATTTTCTGTGGATTTAGCTTAAGATTATCGCTATATATATTGTTAGGAAAAATGAAGAATGAATCGTTGCGAATCAAGACGTCACCACAGCCGCCGCCATAAAAGCAATCGTTAGTTCGCTCTCGGCCCATTTGCTTGTCGGACGTTGAAGAGTGAGGTCGGTTGAAGTGGTGAGCGATATGATTTGCATTGAGACATTTATTTCATCCTCATTATTCGGTTATTGTGTAAAGAGTTGTTTTCGGCGCAATCGCTCGTTATTTGTTGTGAAAATCTAATTGAAAGTAAAATTGTTTCTTTATCGTTATTTTATTCCATTCCTGATTCCTAAAAATATATATCGCTAGGAACTTAAGTTAATATCAAAACCATTTATTGTGCATACCAATATACTCCATCATTCATTGTTTACGAAAAGCCACTTAATAAGTCAATTCAATTGATCCGATTTCAAAACAATCACACTTAACCTAGATTGGTTGTTTCTTAGCGACCGGCGCAAACGAAGTTCCTCGTGTCAATGATGCTTTATTTTGCAGGCTCTGGTACAGCTGTGACGCTCAGTTGCTGTTCGGGTGCTACGCGGACGGCACGGCTGTCGTGTGGGAGAGCGAGCCTCAGCGTGCGCCCCCGCGACTGGTACCCGCGCTGGCGCTGCTCTGACGATACTCTAATGCTGCTCTGACGATGCTCTGATGCTGCTCTGACTATGCTCTGATGCTGCCCTGACGATGCTCTGATGCTGCTCTAACGATGCTCTAATAATGCTGTAACGCAATGCTGACCTATCCTGGCTGTGCTCCAATACCGTTATGCAGTCTACGACGTCTTACGATGACCCAACCTTAATGCAGTCTACGACATTCCACGGTGGCTCAACCTTAATGCAGTCTATGACGTACCACGATGACCCAACATTATTGCAGTCTACGACGTCCCACGATGGCTCAAGCTTAATATAGTTACGACGACACACGATGGCTCAACCTTAATAAAGTCTACGACGTCCCACGATGGCTCAAGCTTAATATAGTCTACGACGACACACGATGGCTTAACCTTAATAAAGTCTACGACGTCCCACGATGGCTCAACCTTAATGTAGTCTACGACGTACCACGATGGCTCAAGCTTAATATAGTCTACGACGACACACGATGGCTTAACCTTAATAAAGTCTACGACGTCCCACGATGGCTCAACCTTAATGTAGTCTACGACGTACCACGATGGCTCAAGCTTAATATAGTCTACGACGACACACGATGGCTTAACCTTAATAAAGTCTACGACGTCCCACGATGGCTCAACCTTAATGTAGTCTACGACGTACCACGATACCTGAACTTTGATACAGTCTATGACGTCCCACGATAACTTACGACGCAGTCCAACCCTGTCTTCCAAAACCAATTATTTCCAACGGTCGCAGTTCTATACTCAAGATATTGTATTAATGTACTGATCACAATGCTGTAGTTGTAAGCATAAGATTATTTGTACCAAAGTTTAAATAAAATGTAGTTGCAGCTAAGAGATATTTTAATAGTAATAAATGAAATAAGAATAAATATTTTTACTTAAATCAGATAACTGTTAAGTTTAGAATATATTTAAGGGCGATAAGAGTTGAACTCTTTGACTAGTGATGTGATTTTAACGTTAAGATGAAGCCTAAAATACAAAGCATATCGCGAACAAATCGAATTTATGTAAATGAAATAATGTACATTCCAAACTTATATTATTTTTTATGTATCTATATTTGTATAATATTTAATTAAATGAAATAATGTACATTCCAAACTTATATTATTTTTTATGTATCTATATTTGTATAATAAATCAGATTTTATGAATATCACATTTCTTGTAAGAAGACTGCAACTAATGACAATTAATTATGTGGTTGCTCAAATCAAGTATATTTTTAAAATATTTTTACAAGTTATGTAAGTGTGAAATGGTTAAATAAATTGTATATTCAAAGGTGATATAATGAACAGCAAATTTTATGAATAATCTTCCGTTATCTGCATTTTCAAGAAGTGGAAATTGTATTAAATAAATGGAGTTAAGAAAATATATTTTAAGTATGTAATTTTTATAATTCTCATATATATACCTATTAAAATTATACCTATATAATTTAAATACTATTAAAAAATATATTTTATATAAAAAAACAGTGAATACTACTAGAAGTTTGTAAGCAATCATTTATGTTTCCTTTAAAACTGTTTTGTGTAAATAAAACCACATTTATGGATTTCATTAGTAGATACAATACATGCGAGTGAAATGCGCAAAAGTATTTTTTCGAAATAGTGTTTAAGCTTTAAGACAACATTAGATACGTTCCTACTGATGATGATAACTTTATCAATAGTTGTAATTATGAGGTCGAAATATTATTTATAATAGGGAACTGAACTGTAAGTATGCTGATATAAACTATATTTTTAAAATACATTTAAGTCTTTTATCCTTATATTTCTGTTTACATTTATCTACCTTTGAATTATCTATAGATATAGGTATATAGTCCGCCACGCCCAATTTGTTAACGTTCCCATTGAGGGTCCACATTAGAATTTTAAGCTTTTGAATGCGAATGTAAGAGTTCTCAAAAAAATGTAATTTCAAAAGGTGAACTCTCAATCGTGCCTGAGCCTGACAGGTATCCATATCTTAAAATCTAGGTAAAATTTACAACTTCTATAAATGAGCACTCTCAGTAAAACATTAGTTAAACTCATTTCATTAAATATCACTCCTTTCTGTTTACTGATTAAATTAGTAGGATGCAGAAGGTGCTCCCTCGATCGATCACCATAAGTTCACATTAATTCTGTAAGTACACTTGAGAGGAGGTGTTCATGTGGCTCAGGCTGTCTGGACAAATCTTCAAAATAGCTTACATTTAAGTAGGTCAATAGGGCATTTTATGTGACGGCTAACCACCCTTACTTCAGAAGAGGTGACGCTACAGAATCTTAGATAATCGATCGAAACCGTGTCCAGCCAGCTTGAAAAACCACTTTTCGCTGGTCTCTCAATCTCGGTAACGGATGTGGTTTTGAAGACTTTTTGCATATCAACGGGCGTCACATAAATTTGTGACGGGCATCGAGCTAAAAGTTTTGTGATACGTACAGCGGTTTATTAGAAAAATGCAAAAATCTGTGTCCAGCCAGCTTGAATTTACGTATAAAACTTCTGGCTGGCACTTCTGAATCTCGATAACGGGAGCGTTTTCGAATATGGTTCCTTTTACTAACAAAATGTGACGCAAGTTGTGACGGTAATAACGTTTGATTTATGGCGTCACGTGTAATGGTTTACGAGAAATCAATTAAAAACTGGTGTCCAGCCAGCTTGAAGTTCAAGCTGGCTGGACACATGTATCTCCGCTGCCTGATGGTCTACGGCCTTCGAAATATGTTCAAGTTTTTGTGACGGGGACGATAATGATAATCTGAAGTTGTGACGGAGAAAGTTTACGTAGTTTAAAAGATATTGATCATTAAATTATTTTCATACAAACACTGCAGTAGGGTTACCAATATTGTAGGTTTTATGTAGAAACAAGTATATTATTTTAAGGATTTAATGAACGAAAATACGTGTATTGGTGATATTAATACCTACCTACTAACCTACATTTACAGTACCTATATATTTTAATCGATAGAAGACAAAAGCGTAGAGGTGTTGAAAGGGGGTAATTTTTTGCGATATTGATTATTTACGTGCAGATAACTACTCTTTTTAGTGGGTAAGTATTGGTGTTTTTCATGGTAAGCATAAATAATTAATGCTATTGCATAAATAATGCTATAGCAACACAGGATACAATGGTTTCTTTTTTCTTCTAAAAATTCTATGAAAAGTAAATACTTTCCGGCAAAGAGAGTGAAAAATATTTTAAGTATATTTAGTTATATTTTACTGTAAAAATATTTTTTAGGAAATATCTTGGTCACGAAAAGATACTGAACAATTTCTGAACGTGCTCATACGCTGCCGCAGACCGACTTGGGTTCAATAGGTAGGTAGTTGATGTTGGTGTCGCCATCTGTTGCTTAAAGTTGGTACTACTAGGACAACTGTTCGAATCATAATTATGTTCTCTTCCTCTGAATCAGACTCTTTCATCACCCGCATGCTATACCGATTAAACGTAGTGTATTATATACTCTTTGGCGCGCCCTACGACTAGGTACTTACTCTGAGTTTTCTCAAAAAAATGATAGTTAATATTTTCTCATTGAGGTGGGAAAAAAGAAAACAAATTAACGACGGTAAAGCATTTATTTTAATTAGGTAGGTACATACCTTATTTATTCTTTATTGCACAAAAAATAGTAGATGTGGGTACAAATCTTCATCCTAGCGAATACCCCAGTTGCATTTCGAAAGCTTTCACTTGGAAGCCTGGCCCCTAATCGGAGAGTAAGTAGATAGGGTCGGACTTCGAAACGAGTCGCCTGAATCTGAGGAAACTGAATGTGTAGGGGGCTCAAGGAAGCTCCGTAAGATCACCCTAAAACAATTTCGGCTACCGGAGTTGCCTTTAAATATTTTTAATTAATTTTTAAAATTCGTATTTATTGTATTGTGATTGCGTGAAACAAAACGTAATTTCTATACTTTTTTAGGTTATGATAAGATTTTAAAACTTTTGAAGTACTAAAACGCGTGAAACGAAACGCCAATCCACTATTTTGATAATAGTTTTGACATTTCTGACAGCGTTAAATTGCGTCATTCCGTTGGTTGCTTTCGAGTTTTCGTGTCTAGTGTTTTATGCACCTACATGGCTGGGTGATAGGTAGGTTAGGGTTTTTTCATATATTTTGAGGTTAATTTTTTATAAAAAAAGTAAGCATTTCCGGCATTCGAAATTTACGAGGGGCGACTCCCACCCCCCTCCCTTCCTTCCCCCCACCCTCCTCTACCTCCAAAAAAGGAGACTTATTTCGAAATTCTTACCAGTAGATATACAAATGGTGGACTTAATTAGGAAAGAAAACTATTCTGACAATCTGACTATTCAACTAGTAAAAACTAATGATGGGCAAAAAGTAACACAAAATAATAAGTGGGGGCTCTTTTTAGGCAGCGCTGGTAGTCAATTATTATTTTGAATTAACACTTATTTACGCTTTTTTAACCGAATTCAAAAAAGGAGGAGGTTATTAATTCGACTGTATGTTTTTTTTAGTGTTTCTTACCTCATAACTCGTTACTGAGTGGACCGATTTTGAAGATTCTTTTGACCTTTGGAAGCTAGTGCTTGTCATGGGGTCCCATTTAAATTTTATCGACATCTGACAAATAGTTTTTGAGTTATCCCTAATAATGCCTATTTAATTGACATTGATGATATCATAATTTTATCACTTGTGTCTAAAAGATCTTGAAGTAGTTTCCTGAAAATTTCTATACTTAAAACACTAAAAAGCAGAAAAAAACCGCCTTCAAAACTAAAAACGGGAAAAATAAAAATTTTGTTTATAAAAATCTATTTTTTTTTGAGGTCGGTGCCAACCTCAATATTTGTTATAAACGTTGTCACTTGTATTCGGGACCGACCTCTAAAACATTTAGATTTTTATAAACAAAACTTTTATTTCTCCCGTTTTTAGTTTTGAAGGCGGTTTTTTCTATTTATTTTTTTTTTACTGCGGGAAAACCTATTCTCACGGAAAAAATCAAATACAATGCAGGTGTGGCCACAACCGGCCGATAAGTCGATTAAAAAGAAATCCTTTATTTGTGTAAAATTATGGTCACCTAACATTATTAATAGATGTTTGTATGGAAAAAATTATATGATTAATATCTTTGAAACTACGTAAACTTTCTCCGTCACAACTTCAGATTATCATTATCGTCCCCGTCACAAAAACTTGAACATATTTCGAAGGCCGTAGACCATCAGGCAGCGGAGATACATGTGTCCAGCCAGCTTGAACTTCAAGCTGGCTGGACACCAGTTTTTAATTGATTTCTCGTAAACCATTACACGTGACGCCATAAATCAAACGTTATTACCGTCACAACTTGCGTCACATTTTGTTAGTAAAAGGAACCATATTCGAAAACGCTCCCGTTATCGAGATTCAGAAGTGCCAGCCAGAAGTTTTATACGTAAATTCAAGCTGGCTGGACACAGATTTTTGCATTTTTCTAATAAACCGCTGTACGTATCACAAAACTTTTAGCTCGATGCCCGTCACAAATTTATGTGACGCCCGTTGATATGCAAAAAGTCTTCAAAACCACATCCGTTACCGAGATTGAGAGACCAGCGAAAAGTGGTTTTTCAAGCTGGCTGGACACGGTTTCGATCGATTATCTAAGATTCTGTAGCGTCACCTCTTCTGAAGTAAGGGTGGTTAGCCGTCACATAAAATGCCCTATTGACCTACTTAAATGTAAGCTATTTTGAAGATTTGTCCAGACAGCCTGAGCCACATGAGGTGTTCAACATATTCTATGTCTAGAGAAATGTTTCTTGTATACAACCCACTGTAATTCGATAGCGCTGAAGCCCAGCAATGCTGTGAGCTTACCTTTTTTTTTTAGATGAAAAATTTTTATACGTACAGACAACAGCACGTTGGGTTACCACAAGCTGTCAAATTTTCCCAATCGATTATGCACTTTATATTGAATGATCTTAGGTTGAAAATCGTTTGGAGAAATTTGACAGTTTTGTATAGCCCGACGTGCTGTTGACTGTACATACTTTACCGCACTGTGAGCTAGGCAATGCGGCGTGTGTGAAATTCGCCCGAAAAACTGTAGATAGAGAGAAAGAGCACACTAACACGTATATTAGAACAAGATAGATAGAGAAGACCATTTCACGTACACGTAGGCGGCCTATGGCGGCCTGTCAGTCACTTAGAAAAGACAGCAACTGTCAGACGCAGTACTATTTTTCACGCACACATGCGCATTACTCACACATTGGTGCATTTTTTGGTCTCGCCCTAGTCTATTCGTTGTCAATCTATAAACGTCAGTGATTATAAATCTATGCACCTGGTAGAGGTAGAGCGAGGAGTGGGCGACCGCCTAGGGCCTCACGGTTCTAGAGACATAGAACATTTTAAGCTGACACGCCCACTGTTGGACCTGAGCCGCGATGATCTCCAACCCGATATTGGCGCCTGCTCGCATCCAGCGGCTGCCTACCCCCCTTTCATCACTTTTTTCGTTCGGAAACGACGCACAGAGTACGCCTCATCCCCGAAAGGGGCATCCGATGTGCACATGGGGAGACATGTGTATTGTGTAGGCCTCACTTCAGGGCTGGAGAAGCATGGCTGTGACCAGCAATTGCCAATGAGGTGTCTAAGTGAGCTTATATGGACGCTTTTGATGTGCAACAAAAACCGACACGTAATGACAGACATGTAATAAAATAAATAGGTGCAATAACGTCAGTAGGTAATTATAAATCTATGATACATACATATATAGGTATATTACATTATCGTGACGCTCATAATCCCAAAAGAGGGTGGTTGAGCAGAGCTTTACTTATATAACATTTGTTTACACCTATCTCGCTCTAATACACGCGTTAGTATGCTCTTTCTCTTTTACATTGTCGATCTACAGTTTTCAAAGTTTCCTTTAACTATGCTTGCAACCTCAGATATTGCAACACTGACATCACATTAACGCACTGCGAACAATAATCCCCTTCCCTACCCCGTAGAGCTCTGGCGACCTTACCTATCTATACTCACCAATAGAAACACAAAGCCAAAAGTGTGTTATTTGACTGTGGTCTTCTGTAAGGTGGCAGCACAACAGATAAAAGAGGTAGCGGTACTACCCCAGTTGGGGCTGTTCCAGATTCGAGTGGCTATTCCGCTGTCCCCTACCTCGACTGGCACAGCACATCACATCTGGCAGTATGGGCCCATACCACAGTAGATAAATTGTGTTTGCTATTTATTTGTCGTAACCATATTAGGGCAAATAAAGCAAATAATTGAAATGGACCGTCTAGTTACAACATTGCGCTTGTTCCCAACGAGTCACACTGTAACCAGTCACACTGTAACACGTTGGGACATTTTTCTTAAAATTATTTCCAACCAGTCACACTGTGACACGGTAGGAGACCTTTGCGAAATTTACGAAATACGAATAATACTTAACAAATGATTTTTATTTAAGATAAACAGATATAAGTACTGTTTCCATGCCACTAATCCCCATCGACTTTCCACGTCAATGTGGGATTGGGAACTTTGCAGTCTGTATGTTTCCAACTTGAAGTACAGTCAGCTTCATAAATATCTGAGTGTCAAGACTGATCAAAATTATCTAACAGACAAAAATTCAATATTATATGTGCTGTTAGAGTATCTTATTGTTGTAACCATCCAGAGTACTCAATATTATCTTAACAACACAATTCCAATATTATGTAATGTGTTAAGATGACCAATAATATATTCGCGAATAACTATTCAATGGTATCTAAGCACTGAAAGTTATCAAAAATATCTTGGTAGTAAGGAAAAGTAAACGCTAATCCAGGGTACTACGGTCCATATACTCCCTTCCTATAAACAAAGGTAAACTAACCGGAGCTGTCATATGCATATGTCATATGACAAATGCAGGGGCTCTAAATCTAAAGCATTAATTTTACCGAATATACAAATAATTATATTTATTAATATAAATTAATTGCTAAAATGCTGAAATTGAATGCTGATTAAAATATCAATAAATGAAAAGAAAATATTTACAGATTTAAATGTAATTTTCTATTGCAACTTAGATAAGTTTTTGGATAAAAGGCTGCATAGTGCATATTTAATCGAATTTAGTGTGTCATGGGTCATGAATAAATCATCATCAACAGCTTATATAATGTCTCCACCGAGGGTCTCGATTTAGAGACGAGGCGATTAGACCTTAGTCAACCACGCTGACCAAGTGCGGGTTGGTCGTTTGCGTTCCCGTTGCGGGTCCACATTGGAATTTTAAGCTTTTTAAAGGCATCAGCCTATAGTAAAAGTTCACAAACAATTGGATGCTAATAAGCAATAAAGTGTTAACCCTCATGAACTTTGTTTTGAGAAAATGGCGTCTTAAGATGCCAAACGAATTCTTATAAAGTTTGTTCCAAAAAATATGTATACACTCTTCCTTTCTCCCTCTAACAAAAAGAATAATGGATAATAAATAGGTGATGTATTATATGAATATATCAAAAACTTAGTATTTGAATTTTTGTGGGTTAACACATTTTTGCTTATCAGCATCCAATTGTAAATTCAACCTTTCATTTGTAAAAGAAGACACTCAAAATTTATAATCGGTTGAAGGTGGTCCCTCAATCGTGACTGACAGGTATCCATATCTTATAATCTAGGTATTTCAAATATTATTGTGGTTCCCACTTAATATGAACTTATGGCGTTCGATCTAGAGACCACCTTCTGCATGCTACTTCTTTTTATTCAGTGAACAGGAAGGTGTGATATTTAATATAATTATTTTTACTAATGTTTTACTAAGAGTAGTCATTTATAGAAGTTGTAAATTTTACCTAGATTATAAGATATGGATACCTGTCAGTCACGATTAAGGGGCCACCTTTAACCGATTATAACTTTTGAGTATCTTCTTTCACAAATGAAAGGTTGAATTTACAATTGTTTGAGAACTTTAACTATAGGCTTAGTTTATTTTATTATTCTGTATGTTAAATCATCAATGCAATTACTAGATAAATTTTTTCCTCTCTTTCTTTTTGCTCACAATAATGCAATTATCTGCTATGACACTGCTGAGAGTCTCAATTAAAATATTATTTATCTCCTCTAGTTTAAACTATTCAAAATAATATTGATGATCACAGATTTCTGTTGCGTTATATTTTGTTACCTTGGGTTATCGATCCCTGATAACATTAATTCAAAATCGTTTAGGGAGTTCGTCCACAAGCGACAATCGCTGAGCTATTTTGTTATAGAATATAAAATAATCAGAGTTCAATACTTAAACGCCTAGTTGCTACAAAAAGTTACTCATCATTTAAGTCGGTCTGTATCCCGGGCGAAGCGATTGTCGCTGTAAAAAGGAACGAGCAGAAATTAACTTGCTAACAAAATTGCTCACAAAATCGCTGACAGAAGTTGTCATAAAAATTCGTTGTTATCGTGGGCAAGTTCTCATGGCACATATTCCGTCTGAAAATTGTAACTAAATTAAAACATAACAAATCGCAAAAATACCAATTTAAAGAAAAATCTGTGAAGGCCCTTAATGTCTAACTTTCAATCTATTGAAAATGGAATAATCTATGTAAGTGAAGATATTTATGAGTACTCTGAACGCTTAGATACCAATGAACAGTTACGACGCGTACATATAAAAGATCATTTTAATCGTGTATATGTAATTGGAGATTTATGGTATCAAGCAGGGATGTTACGGAGCTTCGACTCCGGTTCCGTTAAGTCGGAACTTCCGATTATTATTACACCTTCGGTTCCGACTTCGGCTCCGACACTTTTAAATCGGAGGTTTTAATCGGAGGTCGAAGCATAACATAGCGGCGACGGCGGCCTGTGTCGACTGTTATGAAAGGTTTTTTTTTCATTGTTTGTGTTTTATTTTATAATTTAAAAAAAATTGATTTAAGAATGTTTTATTTGTCTGTAAATAAAAATTCTTTCTTATGCCACCACTTCTGACCCTGCCTCCGACTCCGATTCCGATTCCGATAAATCAAATTTAAAAACTCCGACTCCGACTTCGGTTCCGATAAAACTACCTCCGTTACATCCCTGGTATCAAGATATATAAGACTGGTTGTTTGTGCACAATATTTTGATAACTTTAAATGCAAACATATTATTGAAACTTTACTCCTAACATGTTTTTGACCACCTTGGCACCTCATATCATTATGAAGCTGACTGTACCAGGCTACCATGACTATGCAGGAGATGTTTAGCATACTATTAAATCATAATCCTAATACATAATTGGGTTAAATAATCTTTTATAATAATAAGTAATCTCTTATATGAATTGTCCCAACGTGTTACAGTTTGACTGGTTGGGAATTATATTACAAAGTTGTCCCAACGAGTCACCGTGTTAAAGGTTACGTGTGACTCGTTGGGAACAAGCGCAACATTGCCGTCTACAATTGTGTTTGGACAAGTAATGCAAATACGTGATTACTATGGTGTTGTGTTAGGTTGGTGAGTAAGGTTGCCAGAGCTCCACGGGAAGGGAAGGGGTCTAGTGTTGGCAGCGCTCAAGAAGCTTATAATTATAAAATATAAGCTTCTTGTAATTACCTATAAGCTTCTTGGCAGCGCTCGAGTGTTACGACAGAGTTGTGGTATGATACGAAGACTAAGGGGAATGAGCTTATATGAAAATCAAGAAAGAAGATAGGAAACTGAAGTCATGGCTGTATGGGCTAGATTCCTTTTCCGTCCCACAATAAGGAGAATTTTTAATAAACAAAATGGCCGCCCTGCCCGTCCATTTTGACAAGTGAGGAAATCGCCACAAATTGCGCGTTTGTTTTCATTTTCAAATATACGATATCCGAATACGTAAATTCTCTCAAATAATCTGTAATTTAGACGTGAATCTATTATAATCAATACGTCTTAATTGTAAATCACAAAATGGGATCAAAGAAGCATAAAAAGGAATCTAAAAAGAAGAAGCACAGGAGTAGATCACGTTCTCCTTTGGATGGCGAGGAGAGGGAAAGAAAAAGACACAAGAAACACAAAGATCGCAAAAAGGATCGATCCCCTGACGGTTAGTTTCATAATTTTACTAGCTTTTTAACAACGCCGGTAGATAATGATAATCACACAGACATCCATTTATTCCATTGATATTTCATATTCTTAGTTTATTGGACTAAACAATGTCTTCAGTGTCATTATCAGTATCGCTGGTTGTTGTTTCCTTTGACACAATAATGGCAAATTTTGCTCATATTTCAGAGGCGGTGGCTTTCGCGCTCGGCCACCGCGATACATACGCTGCAACAATGAGGTGGGTATTTAACATCATCCTTCAAGAAGCAGCACTAACATGGAGCAGATATATTTCTTTTAATACATCATGCTTGAGGATGTATAAAATGTGCTAATTTTTGACATTAACATTATGGAGCAAAGGGGTTGCCAAGGTACGGGTTAATATCAGTTCATCGGGAGTGTATTGTTTATTTATTTAAAACTATAGAATCTTCCCAGTCGTATGTTTCATTTTAGGCCTTGGGCTCTAAAAGGCTTATTTTGAACAAAGACAAAAAATCTATATTACTACTAATGCAGATTAATCAAAAGTTTAGTATTTTAATTTATTCTTCAAAGTTTCTGTGGGACACGCATAAATAGCATCTTTTGTACTTCCTCCTTATTTTATGATTTATGAAATGGGGAACCTTGCTCAGTCTCTGTCACATAATGTCAGTGTTCTATTGATTCATTTTCATTATTGGAATATTGTAATTGGTTTTAAGTATAATTGCTCTATCAATCCCTTGTTATTTCTACAAATTCCACTATCTTGTGGATAATAACATTTTATTCCGTACTAGTTTCGTAGCAAAGTTCTGTAAGCCATTTTCAGTAATTTTGAGTGTTTTATACCTTGAATGTCTATTATACCTATTAGGCATAAGATAATGTGCCTTGATGTATTTAGATTTTTTGGAGTTTCTCCCGAGTTCTTGTTGTAAAAGCACATACTGAGAAACTCCATTTTTAAACCCGAATCAACCGTTAAATTTTTGTTACTTTAGTTACATTTTCACTTGACATTGGCAAAATGTGTACATTTAATACAACACGATGCCATTAATTAAGAAAAGAATAGTATATTTAGATTTTATTACAACAGAAACCTATTCCAGTACCAGAGTTCTTTTTGGACTTAAGTAGTTGGTATTAGGCCATTCTTTCTTGGATACTGGTCATAATTTCCACGGTTCTCTTGTTGTACCTATAAAGCCCTTAAATTCTCTATGGAATGATGATTGAATATGGGCATTTGAAGATGTACTAACAGCAATTGCTTCAGTTATTGTGGTTCATTTAGAAATGTACTTCATGTAGAACTAGTGTAGTTCTCCAGAGATTGCTTGATAATGGCAAGTTTTGACCTCAACATAGATCCTCATACATTGATAGTATATTAATTATTTTGTAGTTTTAGACAAATCAAAGGACAAACATGTTTAATTATTTTATATTTATATCAATTATGTAATCATATTAGTCAGTGTCGATTCCTTGTGTGTAGCCTTTGGTCCAGGCTAGTGGAGAAAGAAGGGTTTTCTCCCTAAAAAAGTTGGTGCCATTACTTATTTTGTTTATGTTTGGCTTGGTGCTGCCAACTTCCCCAACTCAGAGGAATCACCACTGTTTAAAAAATATGATTATAGGTATATTTATACACTTCATAAATACATTACAATATGAACAATTTCTGATGGATGTTCACCTTAACTGTGTACGGTATGGTACCTATTGTACCTTGTACTATAAAATAATGTTTGTATGTGATCGTTTGTATTTGTGTTGATGTGCAATAGAGTTAAATTCTATTCCATTCTAAAATGGAATGGTAGTGAATTGATGGAATTACCATTACCAATATTTAAAAAACTTGATGTAGTTAAGTTAAGAGTCATAAAAACTCACTTTAGATAGTGAAGTATAAGATCAAGTTTATAGACTTTGTGGATAAATCATAACTATACTAATGCAAATGAAGCAAGATGACAGATAATACTAAGTTTGATTATTAAATAATTCATAGTCACAAATTTTGTGAATTTTCTAAACTGTTTTTGTCTTTGCAAACTGACCAATTAAATTGGTTGACTATTCAATAAATTAAACTTCAGTTAATTACACACAAGACAAAATACATACATACAATCGCGCTCATATTCCCAAAAGGGGTTGAGCAGAGCCTTAGGCAACATTCAGTTACAGAAAAACCCACATCTGGTAGTATGGGCCATGTAGTGCCTTAGAATAGTGACAGGTGGCCAATCTGTCGCCTAATATTAAAGAGATACCAAGCCTAGAAAATAACAAACTTTCAGTGAGCTAACAAACAGAAGCCAGCATCCAGCACAGATATTACACTCTTAAAATATCTCAGCAGTCCAGGTATATAAGACAGAATAGATCGGTAAAAAAATGTACCTGACAACAAATAATCAGCTAAAGTTTAATTTATTTAAAGAAACGAAGTTACTAACTAGAAATACTATTGTTTTTCTTTGTATTTATTTTAAGAAGATTTGCAATAATGAGCAAGACTTAACATAATTTTTTTATCTAACTGTTGCACTTTAATACTATTAAGGTTATCAGTGAGTTTGGCCCTTTTTATATTTTGTTGGCTAGGTGCACATGGTTTTTAATACAAGGAGTGCAGAAAATATCATCACTAATAAATTGTTTCGTTGGTACAGCTAAGCTCATTGATGTTATGCAACACCATAGGCTGGTCTACCAATATAGGGCCAACCTCTGGTACCAGATCTAACTAAAGGTCCAATATCTGTGGTGACCACCAGGGATTTGTGCTACAGATTTCTGATTGGTTTGATGCATGGTTCTGCTTGTGGGTCTGTCTAATGCCACCATCAACCCAAAGTCGTACCTAAACAATAGTGTTTTAGCCTTAGGTAATGATAAGATAGGCAGTCATATAGTAGAGTGTTCCAGGTGAAGTAAAAATTCACCTTATTTACAATATTAATATAAATATATTCAATGTGTAACAGAAATAACACACACCCTCAAAGTAGTACTAATATGCAAATGAATCATTTTCACACATTTTTATTTTAAAATAGATCATTTTGTGATTTCTTTCCTTATGAGTTTTGTTTATATTGCACCGTTTTTGTAATCTTTGATTTAGATGTAAAATTGTTTACCATATGGTATGTTTCAATTAATTTTGGATCAATCTTTTTGGAAATTAAAGAAAAGTACTCTATACAGAAGCCGATTCCAAACAAACTACTTTCAGGGTGTGTGCTATTTTTCTTATAGATTGTATGTAATGTATTAATATTAAACTTTATTTTTAGTATTATATGTGCAGTACACTACCTTTACACTGTTTTCCACACTAGGATTCCGTAAGTTGTGGGAACCAGTCTCATTCATGTGTTTCTTAAAACAAATGACAGAAATTAAAAGAAAAAAAGATAAGCAAAATACAATAAAATAAAAGCAAAAACATATCGTAAACTAAGTTTTCTCACTATATAAAATTGCCTCGAACTGATTATATCCTCATCATCATCTTTTAAGTATGTTGCTTGTTCTAAATACCAGTTTGATTGATCTTGTTTGTGATTTAATAATATGTTTAAGGTTATGTTATTCTTTACAGTGGAAGAGGTGCCCGTAGACTCTCACCTAATTGATCACGCAGCCGCCAAGGCGCGCAGTTCCAGCGACAGCGGCAGCGTAGAGCGCGACAAAGAACGCGAGCGAGACCGCCGCGCTAGAGAAGCACATAGGGCACAAGTAGAGGAAAGGTAACATATGATTGTCACTAAAATTACTACTGTTTACTCTTACTTGCAATACATAGAAGTGGGTACTAATAAAAATATTCTCTTAAGCACGGGAATACAGTTACTTATATACAAACTTTCGCACTCATAATCCCAAAAGCGAAGTTTTAGGTAATATTTAGACAAAATTACTATTACTGACAATAAACAGTAAAAGTAAATAATTATAAAAACACTGAGAAATATGGTAAAACTGAGAACAGCAAAGGTTGAAATGCTTGTATTTATTGTTGTAACAGAGATTGGAGCTATGAACGCGAGCGTGAGGCACCAAAACCCGTCCGGGACCCTTCGCCCGAGGCGGCGGGCGGCGCGGCGCAAGAGTCCCTCTCCATAGAGGAGACCAACCGCCTGCGAGCTAAACTGGGCCTCAAGCCACTTGAAGTCGCCGAGAAGCCTGCAGGTACTTAAAACGTAACATTTATTAAGCTTTTAAAAAAGTAGAACGAATAACGGAAAAAAACAAATCCGCATGATATTTTAGACATTTGGCAAGGAACTGGCGCTGGCGTGAACAAACGAGACGGTGAGTGAAGACGATTGGGATGTTCTGATAACAGAGGTGTTCGGTCAAGCCGGAGCTAGGATTATAGAAGATTATGAATTGTTACTTTTTGAGGTCCTACATCACTGTCTTCCCTCTTATGTTTTCGTTTCAATCCTATCTATTCTATGGTTACCTTGAAGAGATCGCTCTTAGCGATAAAGCCATTTTCCCGTTAGTATTTTTTTGGTTGTAATTTTTTATACCTACTTGTGTAGATGTGTAGTAAAATATATGTCAATACCATTAAAAATAATCCATCCTGTTGTACTTCTAGGCTATTGTGGCCACGCAAACTACACAATTAATGACAAGAGTATATCTAAACTATTGTGACTGTTGTTTTAGAGGATGGCAAAATCAAAGATGACTTAGGCGAATTTTACCACAAGCCAGCCACCAACATTACTGAACAGAAGAAGACAGAGAAGATTAGAGAAAAACTCGAGGAGCGCAAGGAGAAGAGAAAATTTGAACAAAAGTAAGTATATTAAACAGTAAAAGAGCTTTATTATTATTTTTTAATTATAGATGTGATTATGACTTGCTGTTAAGGTTCCTTACAATTGAGTCTCACGATATTCCCAGGTTGAAAACAACATTATTGGCTGAAGCTTCTGACGATGAGGATGCCATGGCTTGGGTCAAGAAGTCGCGGGAGATGGAACAACAGAAAAGAGACGCTGCAAAACGAGTAAGTCACACATTCACGCTTTTTAGTGATAAAAGGCGCCTATTTTGCAAACAACGGCAGATCAGGCTGCCACAAGCTGTCTAATTTCTAACTGTAAATACTGAACTCTGTCATTATGGAATAAGGTTGAAAATTTATTGGATTTTTTTTTACTGTTTTGGGTAGCCTGATCTACTGTTACCAGTGCAAAGTAGACTTAGAAATATATCTGTATTTTATTATAATTCGATATGAATAATAAAGCTTATACCTTCATTCATTAGATATGTTTTAAGAATACTAGAGTAGGACCAATTATTCTTTTGATTACTTAGCTTAAATAAATAAATACCCAATTATAAGACTATCAAAACACTCTCCCACGCCCTTTAAATGTCGATTAAATATCTTAAGTTTTTTTTAAAAGAAAATATAAAAGAGTATTTATAAACAGAGTATTAATTAAAAATAAAGAACTGCCATTTTAACAAACTTGTAGGTAATATTGTAATGGTATTTATAAACAGAATATTATAATGTAATTTTCGCTTGTAGGTAAATTAGATTTCTTTCTAGAAAAATGCACTGAAAAAAATCGACTTGCCTCAGGCGGGACTCGAACCCGCACCTTCCACAATCCGGGTGGACGCGTTAACCAATTTCGCCACCGAGGCACTGCTTTTCGCTGTCGAAATTTGTCAGTGCTTGGTGCTTATGTTTTTATGGTAAACATCGTTTCATCAAATCTTTTCTTATTTTTCTAGTATTATATTTACGCGTTTGTAAACGCAAAAATAAAATTATTCCATAATGTAAGGTAGTTTCATCTTAGCTGGGCGTCAAATATTTGCAAAAATATTTCGTTCGGGTCTTGGAAATGCAAATTTCAAAGATTTGATGAAACGATGTTTACCATAAAAACATAAGCACCAAGCACTGACAAATTTCGACAGCGAAAAGCAGTGCCTCGGTGGCGAAATTGGTTAACGCGTCCACCCGGATTGTGGAAGGTGCGGGTTCGAGTCCCGCCTGAGGCAAGTCGATTTTTTTCAGTGCATTTTTCTAGTATTATATTTACGCGTTTGTAAACGCAAAAATAAAATTATTCCATAATGTAAGGTAGTTTCATCTTAGCTGGGCGTCAAATATTTGCAAAAATATTTCGTTCGGGTCTTGGAAATGCAAATTTCAAAGATTTGATGAAACGATGTTTACCATAAAAACATAAGCACCAAGCACTGACAAATTTCGACAGCGAAAAGCAGTGCCTCGGTGGCGAAATTGGTTAACGCGTCCACCCGGATTGTGGAAGGTGCGGGTTCGAGTCCCGCCTGAGGCAAGTCGATTTTTTTCAGTGCATTTTTCTAGTATTATATTTACGCGTTTGTAAACGCAAAAATAAAATTATTCCATAGATTTCTTTCTATTATAAAATGTTAGTAGCCTCGTTAGTGATAGTAAATGTTATGTGATCAGGCGGCGATGCTGGACGAGATGGACGCCGTGTTCGGTGTGTCTGCGCTGGTGGCGGACGATGAACGTGACCAGCGCAGCCACAGCTACGGCGCCAGGCAGCTGCGTGGGCTGCGGGTGGCGCACGACCTCGACGACGTGAGTGCACCACTGACACACACGTGACACTGTCCACACCGCCACACACATTGTACCTACCTCACACAGCCACAGCTACGGCGCCAGGCAGCTGCGTGGGCTGCGAGTGGCGCACGACCTCGACGACGTGAGTGCACCACTGACACACACGTGACACTGTCCACACCGCCACACACATTGTACCTACCTCACACAGCCACAGCTACGGCGCCAGGCAGCTGCGTGGGCTGCGAGTGGCGCACGACCTCGACGACGTGAGTGCACCACTGACACACACGTGACACTGTCCACACCGCCACACACATTGTACCTACCTCACACAGCCACAGCTACGGCGCCAGGCAGCTGCGTGGGCTGCGAGTGGCGCACGACCTCGACGACGTGAGTGCACCACTGACACACACGTGACACTGTCCACACCGCCACACACATAGTGTACGTGTCTGTATACGTACACGTTGACTACACACTGACGTACTACACTAAAGGAAGAAAGACAAACTGAGCGCATGTCAGTGACGTATGCCACACATTAAAACGTCTAGCTAGACTCGAACAGATGACTTAACAGCATACTTATCATACGCAACGTGGCATGTGATAAGTAGGTTTGTTCTGTCTAGGCCTCACAATGCGTTGCATACGTGGCTTATGTTGTCTCAATATGCCATTAACTTAAACATGTCACTCGCACACCGCAATACACCTTGACCTTGGACAGACACATACAACACTACGTTTTCTCTCGCCTGCATCTTACATAACACACGTTTATCCGTTCTACACCCCTTACATGCTCGTCAACGTCACATTTGATCCACAAGCAAACGCATTCCACATCGCGTATTTTACATGTCCACGTCGCACAATGACTACAAACAAATTTGTTCCATCTCAGGGTGTTAGCAGGCCATCCAATCTATCATCGATTCTACGACACCGATCGATTGTCAGTCCACGGTAGAATGGACTAGTCGAAAGCGATCGAGCTGCTTGATTATAACAGAACCCGCCCGATCAGCGTCGATGGATAGTCGACGTTTTGTGGAACGGTAGCTGACAATCTATCAAAGCTACCACACCAATGGATCAACTTGGTCGGGTAACACCCTGGCTGCCTGACCATTGGAGCAAGCGGAGCGGAGAAATATTAACCAATAGGATTGCATAAAATCTCCGCTCTACTCCAGTGAACAGATTTTATGCAATCATATTGATTAATATTTCCTCGCTTTTCCGCTCCAATGGACAGGCCTTATGCACACTTCACTATTTTTTCCAATTTAACAATAAAATTGGTTGTGTGTTGTTTCAGCTGGGCGAGGAACGCGACGTTGTTCTGACGCTGGCTGACAAGGAGGTGCTGGCCGATGACGCGGAGGATGTGCTCGTCAACGTCAACATTGTGGACGACCAGCGCTACAGGAAGGTGAGCTTTGGTTACCGTTGACGACCTCATACGAGTAGAGGGCTCAGTGTGGAGGAGCGACGTGTGGCCGACAACGATTTTGTATAAGTAGAGACTAAAATATTGCGAAAATTTAACTTGTAGAAGAAATGAAGTGATAAAGGATAAGAATTTTCATAGCAAGTAAAAAATTTAACAATCAAGCATATAGTTTTTATTAAATTCATTCAATAGTGACGAAATGAGGAGTAAATAGTTTTTGTCCTTTAAACTTTATTAAGTAGGATTTTTACCACATAAATTATTTCCAAGAAGTTTGGTTGAAATGAACATGTATTGCAATTTAAAAGTCACAGTAAACATGCACATTTCTTTCTTTCAGCACGTTGAAAATCAACAAATTTTCTTATTTGATGGTCTTTCCTATTGATTTAAAGTTGTTGAAACACTACCTAAGGAAAATTATTCATAAGTATCTCTTCCTTCCACGATACAGAACATAGAAGAGCGCAAGAAGGCCAAGAGCGGTTACCAGGCGTACGACGATGAAGCGGACATCGAAGCCGCGGCTCTAGGATACAGGAAGCCCGTGCTCTCCAAGTACGATGACGAGATCGACAAGGGCCGCGCCGAGAGGGACAAGGGGTTCGTCATCGGGGACGACGCCGGCCTAGAGGCGCACAAGTTCCGGGAGATGATGGTGAGACCAAATAAATTACACTATTTACATATACTGAGTGTAAAAGACATGAACAGTCAAACGAAAACCATGTATTCTATACATCAGAATAAGACATATTTCAAAAAAAATATTGCTGGGAAATGATTTTTATTTTTTAGTGTTAAAAAAAATTGCAAATTGTACCGCGCAATGTAAAGCGCTCAACTCGCACGCAACTCGCAAAACCGCGATAGTTTTGCCAGACGGCGGCCCCGTTCGTTAGTGTCCGTGCGCATCGAGTGAGCTACATTGAACGCTAACGTTTTGAAGACATTTTTTGTTATGAAATACTAAAAAAAAATGATAATGTTTCTTTGGACAATAATTAAGAAATAATAATATAATACGTTTTCATAAAAAAATTAAAAAAAAAAAATATGACTTTGACCTTCAATAAAATCGTAACTATCAATTTCCCAGGTATAGTCTAAAGGAAAAAAAATGTTATGACGGTGAGCAGAATACATGGTTCTCGTTTGACTGTTGTTCATGTCTTTTACACCCTGTATACCTCGCACCCACAGGAAGAGAAGAGTACACCTGCATTATACACCTAAGACAATGCCGAAGTCTACGCATTTTATACATCAAAACAAGCATAAAAAAAATATTGCTGGGAAACGATTTTTATTTTTTGGTGTTATAAAAAGTTCCAAAAATACCGCGCAATGTATACAGCTCGCAAGTTAGCAACTTGGGGACGTGCGCAACGTGCCTTAGTTTAATGGCCCCGATATCGAGTGGTTACATTGAGCGCTGACGTTATAAAGACATTTTTGGTATGAAATACCTTAAATTTTGATAATGTTTCCTTGGACAAAAATTAAGAAATAAGGTTTTCAATTTGTTTTCATAAAAAAACTTGAAAAATAAAATTCTAACTTTGACCTTCTGTAACTTCATAACTATTAATTTCCCAAGTATACTCTAGAAGAAAAAACTGGTCCTAATGATGAGCGGAATAAGTAGTTCTCGGCTTTGTCATAGGTCTTTTTACACCCATTATTAATTATATTTTGCTCAGATTTTACTGCTCCTAAGCTTCAGTAAAGCAACAAAACAACTCTTTCTCCTATGCTCCCTATTTTTTTTGCAGTTGGTGCAGTATCTTGATATCGACTTTTGGCATTAGATTTTTACGGCCGTGTGCCTGCCTGCCGTGTGACACCTACCCTCCTTGGAAACATCCTATCTTTCGACAGCTGAGACCCACAGCTTGACGTTATTTCCGAGGCACGGAGGAAAATCGAGTTGGAAAAAATTCGGTCATCCCTAGCTTGCTAAGAACGCATGACCGCGGCGCCATTGACCTGTAAATCAACAAAAACATAAAATATCTTCAGCGGTAATATAACAAACTCTGCAAAGGATGTAACATCGACATCTTAGCAGATAAGCCCCAGAAATTCAGGCGTTAAATACTGCAGTCCTTTGATATCGCACCAAATTAATAACTGAAAATGATACAATTTTAATATTAAGTATATATTTTTGTTGTTGCCTTGTAATGGAAGCAAACCTGTAATTAATCGGTTAAAAAATTGTGTAAGAACCTAGTGTAACTTTAAGTTAAATTAAGTTAGTTAACTACTTGAATAATATAAGTATTCCTGTTTTTTTTTAAAGTAAATTCTAGTCCACATTTTATACCGTGGCAACCTTTAATTAAGATAAAATAAAATTATTCCGTGGCCGTGTGATGCCGGCAGAGTAGAATAGCATCACCCCATATCATCCAATGGTTGTCGTAGAAGGCGACTGTAGAGGCTGTTATGATGATGATGAAAATAAATCCTAAAATTTTGACTTGAATCGGTTTTATCTTTTTGATTGTCCTTATAAATAAAAAAAATTGTGTGCGTGTAACCTTTACGCGCGATTGAAGTAAAACTTCTTTGACGTAGATCACTGAAATGATTAAATTTTAACTGAAAAAAAAAAAAATATGACAGATACTTACGACCAATCGAAATTACTATTTTTAAATAGCGGTAACTACACAGACTATAGAATACTGAGCGTTACTTCCGTTAGAAAAATCTGAGTTACCCCCTAGTCGCGCCTAAAGAAGTTTTACTTCAAAAAAATAAAGAATCAAATACCATAAGGATTAGAAAGAGGAATAGTGTACTGAGTGTGTTTTACTTGTGTCCAGCGTCAGGAGCGGCTGCAGGGCACCGTGGAGCGGCGGCTGGAGAGCCTCGCGCTGCCGCCGCTGCAGCTGGCCAACGACTACCTCACCGAACACGAGATACAGGCCAAGTTCAAGAAGCCCAAGAAACGGGTAACTACCAGCACAACCATTAACGTAGCCAGCCCGCCTAGCATAACCACCGAAACACGATATGATATAGTCATTTATCGCTTTGAACTGTAAAAATCATTGGATATAACCGCAAACCTGAAATTTTATTGAAACTGCAAACAGGCTTAAAAATGTTCGCAATTTCGATAAAATTTCAAGATGGTGATTATATCCAATGATTTTTGACAGTGCAAAGCGATAAATGGCTATAACATATCGTGTTTCGGTGGTCATGCTAGGCGGGCAGGCTAGGGCCGCTTGGAACCCCGTCTGGGGGAAACATATCTCCGTATTACAATACACAAAATCAAATATCATGTAGCCTTGTGTTCCTATAGGATTCTTTTACATGTAATATCTTCCGACCGATTCAATCATAGTAATTTCCTCATCCTCTATGTAAATAAATACAAAAAATGGGTGCGTGTACTTTATGTACGCGCGTGAGAAGTTATCTTCTTTGCACACAGCAAAGAAATTTTATTTGAGTTTTTGTTTTATTTTAATTAATCAATAATAAATATTTTAAATTAAAAATCTTATAATATTTAGTACAAATTATGTCATGTCATTAGCTAGAAATCCGCCTCTCTAAGATTTTGAAAAATAAAAACAGTGTATTATTACACTATTCGATAGTGTTGTTAATAAGTATCGGTTTCTGGGAAGTAATGATATACGGGAAACTAATGGAAAATGTTAAATTTTAATATAATATTTCTTGTTCCACCTTGGTTGAAGTGATAATCAAAGCGATGATCATTATTTTTTTCAAAAATCCAATGAAGCAGTTTTTGTTTTCATCAAAATCGGGCTCGCGACTCGTTTCAGCATTTTTCGATATTCCTTATAGTCATGATTTGGTCCTGAACTGAGGCCTACTTGAAAAATTCACCCTATATATTTATTTCGAGACTTTCACTTCAACCTGTGGCTTTTGAATAAAACTACACGCGAGCAGCTCGCGGTAACCATAAGAATCTTCTTTTATATTAATGGCGTTCGCGACACATAAAGATAACGCATTCAGCCAATGTCGTGTGAAAATGTACTTTAGTAATAAACAATTGTACGGTAGATTGAGTTAAAAATCGCGTGCTTAACAATCTTATGCACGTGAACCGCTCGGATCGTGTTCGTCGTAGTGGCTATTACTTGCACGCGAACCGTTTGCGAACATGTCCAAAAGTGTCTAAACTATGTGCTTAAACCGTGCGCAGTTCTGGACACACCTGACTACAAGTTGTCTATTTGAAAATTATGCTGTTTTTTGCTATTTTAGTCTTCCTCTTTCTCTTATTCTCTAGGCTCTTTTATTATTAATTTTTATACTTAGATTTGCTCACAGCAAATATGTCAATGCTATGTAAATAGTCATTGTAAAATATTACTTCTAGGGCAAGATGCGTAGGAAGCCGAAGAATGAACCTATCGACGTAGACGACTACGACGCGGGCACAGCTCCACTCGAAACAGACGATACAGGTATTGACAAGTATTTGGTAAAAATATTTTTTATTTCCGGATAGATTATGTTGTCGCAGATGAATTGCGGGTCGCCTAAGACGTCGGTGCCATGCGATTACGCAAGTGATACACCGGGAAGTTTGTCGGTTGTACACATCATCATCATCAACAGCTCATATAATGTCCCCACCGAGGGGCTCGAGTCTACCCCACATTAGGGGCGATGAGGCCTTAGTCAACCACGCTGGCCAAGTGCGAGTTGGTCGACTTCACTCACAACCTAAGAATTTCTTCATAGGTGTGTGCAGGTTTCCTCACGATGTTTTCCTTCACCGTAAAAGCGTCGAATAAACGTACATATGAATTCAAAGTTTGAAAACACATTGGTACGTGGCGGGGATCGAACCAGTGCCTCCCGGATGGGAGGCGACGCTCTTACGCACTACGCCACCGACGCTCAAGTACACACTAATACATAAATAAAAAATTAACACCATAAGATCTAGTTGACCTTTGAAAATTTCTTTAGCTCATACGTATGTACGTCTAAGGCCTCTTCCTGATCGGCTCGGTCCGTTTTCGTTTCTGTACAGATTATTTACCGAGACTCACTTCCTGACTGGTTCTGTAACTGGTACGGTCTAGTTTCGTTCGGCGAGTGACGGGAGAGGGCGAATCGAGTTGCTCTGTACTGCAACGTGGGGACCGTGTGATTGTGCAACTGAAACAAGGAGTGTTCATTATGGAATCTGATTTATAACTAATACTCACAACTAATTACAATATAATTACATTGTAACGGGCGTAAAAAGACCCTCGACAAAGCAGAGACCTACGTATTCTGCTCACCTTTTAGGACCATTTTTGTCTTTTATTCACACATTGGTGCATATTTTTGTTCTCGTCCTAGTCGATTCACTGCCAATCTATAAACGTCAGTAATTATAAATGTATGATAACCAATCGATACGGCCGATGAAATGATTTCCAGTCGTCGTACCGAAACTAAAACACACCGAGCTGGTCAAGAAGGGTCGTACAGGGGCTTCGTTGTTTTTGTGTACAGACGTGAAGCCTGCGCAGCTGGCGGCGCTGGCGGCGACGCGCGCGGACTCCGACGACGAGACCGAGCCCGACATGGAGCTGCAGGCCGCGCTCGCCAGGGCGCGCCGACTGAGGCAGGCCGCCGCGCCCACCAAGCTGCCCAAGGTTACTATTGATAACCCCGTGTGTGTTACGCCTGGCTCCTGGAGATTCACCCCTTCTAATTATACAGGGTGTAAAAGACATGAACAGTCAAACGAGAACCATGTATTCTGCTCACCATCATAACATTTTTTTTCCTTTAGACTATTCCTGGGAAATTGATAGTTACGATTTTATTGAAGGTCAAAGTCCTAATTTTTATTTTTATTTTTTTATGAAAACGTATTCTATACGTTATTTCTTACTTATTGTCCAAAGAAACATTATCATTTTTTTAGTATTTCATAACAAAAAATGCCTTCAAAACGTTAGCGTTCAATGTAGCTCACTCGGTGCGCACGGACACTAACGAACGGGGCCGCCGTCTAGCAAAATTATCACGGTTTTGCGAGTTGCGTGCGAGTTGAGCCCTTTACATTGCGCGGTACAATTTGCAATTTTTTTTAACACCAAAAAATAAAAATCATTTCCCAGCAATATTTTTTTTGAAATATTACTTATTTTGATGTATAGAATACATGGTTCTCGTTTGACTGTTCATGTCTTTTACACCCAGTATTATGTTCTGTTAGCTTTTTTTTTAGTGACAAAAAACTCTTATTTATAGTTTTACTAGCTTTTGCCCGCGACTTCGTCCGCGTGGAATAATTACTTTAGGAAGCATTTTTTTGTGTAGGTACTTATTATGCAAAAAACACACATACAAACTGCAGTGCACTACAGTAAATGGCATTTTTACAATCTACCATTTTATGTTTCTCCATCCTTTGCTACTTACTCGTAACCTTTCATCCCCACATGGGTCAATATTTCAAAAACGCTAGAACAATATTTGCGTTTCATGGTTTTATCTTCGGTAATGAGGAATCGCATAAAAATTTTCATCTCATATTTCAACCCCATGAAATTTGGTACAAAAATAGACGAAACCTCGAAATGGAATAAAAGCTACTTACCTTTTTTGTGAAAAAGGGAATGAAGCCTTTTTCACAAAAAAGGTAAGTAGCTTTTATTCCATTTCGAGGTTTCGTCTATTTTTGTACCAAATTTCAATAAATTCGGTTCAGGTGTTAGGCGTGAAAGCGATTAAGCTAAAAAGTCACGTCCACCATCTTGGATCTCAAAATGGATGCTGTATTCTGAATCCTGACTCCGAATACAGCATCCATTTTGAGACCTCCAAAAACTACTAAACTGATACCCATATCAAGTTTAAAATTCGCGTCCGCCATCTTGGATATCAAAATGGAACCCTGTAAACCACGAAAATGATATCCATATTAATAATAAGTTAAGTAGCATCCACCATCTTGGATCTAGAAATTGATGACGTATTTGGAATCGCGACCCCCGAAAACTCCGAAACTGATACCCAAATCGCTTTTATGTTAAAAAGTCCCATCTGCCATCTTGGACCTCGACGTAGATGATAAAAAATCCCATCTGCCATCTTGATGATGTATTTGGAATCAGGACCCCCGAAAACCTCGAAAATAATACCTACCCATATTCCTATTAAGTTAAAAAGTCACGTCCGCCATCTTGGATCTCAAAATCGATGTTTTATTCGGAGTCAGAACCCCCAAAAATCTCGAAAATGATACCCATATCAATTTTACATTAAATAGTCGCAACCGCCATCTTGGATCTCGAAATAGATGTCGTATTCGGAATCGGGACCCCCGAAAACCACGAAAATTACACCCATATTGACATTTTGTCAAAAAGTCGCGTCCGCCATCTTGGATCTCGAAATAGATGTTTTATTCGTAATCCGGACCCCCAAAAACCACGAAAACGATACCCATATTGACATTATGTTAAAAATTCGCGTCCGCCATCTTGGATCTCAAAATCGATGTTTTATTCGGAGTCAGAACCCCCAAAAATCTCGAAAATGACACCCATATCGATTTTACATTAAATAGTCTCAACCGCCATCTTGGATCTCGAAATAAATGTCGTATTCGGAATCGGGACCCCCGAAAACCACGAAAATTACACCCATATTGACATTTTGTCAAAAGTCGCATCCGCCATCTTGGATCTCGAAATAGATATTTTATTCGTAATCCGGACCCCCAAAAACCACGAAAACGATACCCATATTGACATTATGTTAAAAATTCGCGTCCGCCATCTTGGATCTCAAAATCGATGTTTTATTCGGAGTCAGAACCCCCAAAAATCTCGAAAATGATACCCATATCGATTTTACATTAAATAGTCTCAACCGCCATCTTGGATCTCGAAATAAATGTCGTATTCGGAATCGGGACCCCCGAAAACCACGAAAATGACACCCATATTGACATTTTGTCAAATAGTCGCGTCCGCCATCTTGGATCTCGAAATAGATGTTTTATTCGTAATCTGGACCCCCAAAAACCACGAAAACGATACCCATATTGACATTATGTTAAAAATTCGCGTCCGCCATCTTGGTTCTCAAAATGGATGGTGTATTAGGAATCGGGACCTCCGAAAACCACGAAAATGATACCCGTATTGACATCTTGTCAAAAAGTCACGTCCGCCATATTGGATCTCGTTATAGATGCTTTATTCGTAATCCGGACCCCCAAAAACCACTAAAACGATACCCATATTGACATTTTGTCAAAAAGTCGCGTCCGCCATCTTGGATCTAATCGGGACCTCCGAAAACCACTAAAGTGATACCCATATCGATATTATATTAAAAAGTCACAACCGTCATCTTGGATTGGATCTTTATTTCTTATCAAGTGTCTAAATTCAAAGTTTCATGGTTTTATCTTTAACCATGACGAACTTCCATACAAATTTTCATCCCCAATTTCATCCCCACACGGGTCTAAATTTCAAAAATCCTGGAACTAATATTTCTTTCTTTCTTATTAAGTCCCTAATTTCAAAGTATCATGGTTTTATCTTTAACAATGACGAAGTCCCATACAAACTTTCATCCACTATTTCACCCCCATACAGGTCAAAATTTAAAAAATCTTAGAACAAATATTTCTTTATGTCTTATTAAGTGCCTAAATTCAAAGTTTCATGGTTCTATCTTCAAAAATGACGAACTGCCATACAAACTTTCATCCCCTTTTTCAACCCCTTTTTCAACCCATACAACCCTTTTTTCGCAATAAAAAGTAGCCTATGTCCGTCCCCGAGATCTAATCTATATTTGTACCAATTTTCATCAAAATCGGTTCAGTGGTTTAGACGTGAAAGCTTAACAGACAGACAGAGTTACTTTCGCATTTATAATATTAGTAAGGATAAGGATTACAAAATTCTTAACATTTTGGATTTTTATTACACGCAGTGAATTCGCGACAGGAAGTCCGGAAGTAATTGACACATGCGCGACATGTTACAAAATGGCGGCGTCACCAAAGGGTGTATAAGATCCAAGATCCCAGTGCTGCCATACGTTACTTGTTTTCTCTAAAATGAAATGTGTCTGATAGCAGTCGTGTTTTTATGTACGTTGAGAAATACCCACGTGAGATTGAGCAGTGCGCTCTTTCCCGCGTGCAATACTGCACGCTCCTGTCGCGCTGTTATATCTATTTAATGTATATAAAATAGCTAGACAAACACCCCATCAGCAATTATGGCCTATGCCCTCATGTGCATCGAAAGTCACCTTAGTTCGACTCCATCCAGGCTCGGCGACACTTGCCCTTAACTAATTAATTAATTAAATATTGTAATTTCTAGCAATTAAAGTGATCTTTTTTTTAAAAAGTGACTTTCAACAAATCCCATAACAAATTTGGTGGCAGCGTTAAGGGATACACGAAAAGTATCCTCGGTTCGTCTCCGTATTTAAAGGACATTTTTTCTATAAATTTCGATCTCTTTTCAAGGTGTCAAGTGTCAGCCGAATTTTAATTTAAATATATCCGAAAATCGAACTCATTCCTATATCGTCGTAATCCGTCGTCGTGTAAAAGAAAATCTGTGGTTCCTGGAAAGAAAGAAAGAAGAAAACTCCTGTTCCTGAAAAGTAAGCAAGAAAGAAGAATATTTCTGTTCCTGAAAATAAAGAAATTAAGAAGAAAATTCCTGTTCCTGTAAAAGAAAATCCATGCTTAATGAAAAAGTGAGAAGAAAACTGCCGGTTCCCGAAAAGAAAATCCCTTGAAGACTATCTCTGTTTCCCGAAGAAAATATTGTTCCTGAAAGAAAATCGTTCCAAAAGAAAAAGCTCGTGAAATGCTCCCGTTTTTCGTCGGCCTGTGAGTCCTCAGAAAACCCTATATTTTACACATATTAACTATTAATTCTTTTTACATTTTAATTAATTTAAATAGAAAATTTATAAATAAGTACATACTAATTATCAGTAAACTTAATTCTAAGAAACATTATTACGTGTCTCGAAGCTTACACGTTATCGGTGCATACAAGCCCGAGCCAGACGTATCAAATTTCAAGTGGCCGTCTATCACACCGTAGTTGTTTTATTCCGTTAGTGTTTTAAATAATATATCATGATGTCGAAAGATTCGGTAAAAAGCGAAAAGGAACATATCCAAACTGCAACTTTATTTAAATTTATAAAGCCCTTTGATGGGAATAGAGACAAATTAAATTCATTTTTGACGAATTGTGAAAACTCCTTAGAACTAGCCTCAGAAATTCAAAGGCCCATTCTGTTTAAATATATTCTGTCGCAACTCGAAGGAAAGGCCGAAATCGCCTGTTCCATCAAAGATTTTGACAACTGGGACCAACTAAGCGAATTTCTCAAAAGTCAATTTGGAGAAAGAAAGCACTATGCACATCTTTTGTCCGACTTACAAGAATGTCGGCAATCTCATATAGAAACTGTTAGTCAATTTGCATTACGAGTGGAAACATGTTTATCAAAATTACTAACCGAAGTAGCCTTATCCCTTAAGAAGAAGTCGGAGTTAGGGTCGTATAGCTGCTATGGAAGAGTTAGCCCTTCACACATTTTTGCTAGGCCTTAAGCCCAATATTTCTAATTTAGTCCGTTGCAAAAGTCCCGCAACCTTAAACGAAGCTATTAATTTAGCGACTTCAGAAGAAAAAATTTGTAAATTAATTTATAGACGCAGCTCCCCTAATCCTCAACAAATTCCACAACGTCCTATTCAGAGACCAAACTATTCTTTTAGACCAGTTGTTCACAATGTTAATCCTCGACCACAAATGACAAATTCATATCCATTCTGTCGTTACTGCAAAACACCGGGACATGAAATTAAAGATTGTAAAAAGCGTGAGTACTATAATAATCGAAACCGGGACCAACAGCTTAACACTAGGAATCCAGGACCAAGTTCTAGCTATCCTATGCCCAGGCGCATCAACCATATCCAAGAGGTGTCTGGAGAAGAAGAAGCAACCCACGAGGTAAGTCAATATTACGACCACGACGATAATTTAAACGAGTAATGGGCTCACGGAGGTGTCTCGTGAAGTCCAAGCCGCAACTATCCTATAAATCCAAGCATATCCATGACACCGTCATCCTTCCTCCACAGGTCCACGAACAGGGTAGCCAGCCCCAAACTCTCGACCTGAAACATAAAAATATTAATAAAATAAATTCTAATGTAACCAATTCCAAAGAGATCCACGAACAGGGTAACCAGCCCCAAACTCTCGGTCTCCGTCCTCCACAGGTCCACGAACAGGGTAACCAGCCCCAAACTCTCGACCTGAAATCAAAAAATAACATTAAAACAAATTCTAATACATCCATTTCCAAAGAGATCCACGAACAGGGTAGCCAGCCCCAAACTCTCGATCTCCTTCCTCCACAGGTCCACGAACAGGGTAACCAGCCCCAAACTCTCGACCTGAAACATAATAATAATAATAAAATCAATTCATCCATTTCATCAAAACACATGGGTAACCAGCCCCGAACACAATCTAATAATAACAAATGTTCTACTTCCTTAAATGTCAAATGTATCCAGTCACAAAAAGATATCCAGCATCCAAATCCTCATACTCCACAAATCGATGATATTTACGAAATAACTTGTGATCCTACCAAAATATCCTTACCTCATGTCCTTATAAAAACCTCTGTATCTGATGAACCACTCAGCTTCCTAGTAGACACTGGATCTTCTATCTGCCTTATTAAAAAGTCCTGTATCCAGTCTCCAAACCTGAAATTAAACAAAAATAAAATATTAAAATTAAAAGGTATAGATAATAATAATAAAGAAGCTGTTCCTACTCTTGGTAACTTCGATCTGAATCTTATTCTTAGTAAAGAAACTATTTCATATAATTTCCATGTTGTAGATAAAATTAATTTAACTTATGATGGTATAATCGGAAATAATTTACTTACCCATTTTCAGTGTAATATTAATTATAATAGCAATGTCCTTAATATTAATAAAAATAAAATTATACTTAACTTCTCTGCTCCAATTTACCAAGTTCCAGCTCGTTCTGAAATAACTGTTGAGTGTTCTGTTCAAAATCCAGAAGTAAAAGAAGGACTTATTCTCGATCAACATATTACTAAATCCTTGTTTATTGCTAATTGTTTAGTAAAAGTTAAAGATAATAATAGAGTCAACCTTACCGTAGTCAATACTTCTGAAAACCCTGTAACATTAAATTCTAATCTCCAACTTACCGTATGTCCTATAGAATACGACTCCTATTTAACTGAAATAAAAAAGCAAAGCAAATCCAGTTTAATTCGAACTCGTGAAGTTTTGAACCTCCTCAGAGCTTCTCACCTAAATCCAGAAGAATCCGAAGCTCTTTATAATATTTGTTCCCAATTCTCTGATATCTTCCACTTACCTGGTGATCAATTAACCTCAACAGATGCTATCCAACATCAAATACGTACTACCTCCGATCAACCTATAAACGTCAAATCCTATCGCTTTCCTGAAGTCCACAAAGAAGAAGTCCGATCCCAAGTTCAAAAAATGCTTGACCAAAATATCATTCGTCCCTCCGTCTCTCCTTGGTCGTCTCCTATATGGGTAGTCCCCAAGAAAATCGATGCATCAGGCCAAAGAAAATGGCGCATCGTAATCGATTACCGCAAGCTAAATGATATTACAATTGGTGAAACCTATCCTATCCCGAACATTACAGAAATTCTTGACCAGCTAGGTAAATCCAAATATTTCTCAACTCTTGACCTCGCATCCGGTTTCCATCAGATAAAAATGGCTCCAGAAGATTCTTGTAAAACTGCATTTAGCGTCCCTCAAGGACACTTCGAATTTTGTCGAATGCCATTCGGTTTGAAGAATGCACCTTCCACCTTTCAGCGCTTAATGAACACAGTCCTTACCGGCCTACAAGGCGAAAGATGCTATGTCTACCTTGATGACATCGTAATTTATTCATACGACCTCGAAACCCACATAAATTCGCTTTCTAAAGTCTTCAATAGACTCAGACACTCTAACCTCAAGCTTCAACCCGACAAATGCGAGTTTCTCCGCAAGGAAGTGTCTTACCTTGGACACACCATCACAGATCAAGGCGTAAAACCCAATCCAGATAAAATCAAAGCCGTCCAAAGTTTTCCGCAACCTAAATGCCCCAAAGATATAAAATCTTTCATGGGCCTCGTATCCTATTATCGTCGGTTTATACCGAATCTCTCCAAAATGTCAAAGCCCTTAACCAACCTTTTAAAGAAAGATGTCCCGTTCAACTGGCAAAATGAACACCAGTTGTCCTTCGAACAACTTAAGCAATGCCTAACTTCCGCTCCTCTATTAATTTATCCTGATTTTACCAAACCCTTCTTGCTAACCTGTGACGCTTCTAACTTCGCCATTTCCGCAAACCTTTCCCAAGGTCCTACAGGACATGATAAGCCCATAGCATACGCGTCGCGAACACTGAACAGAGCAGAGTGCAATTATAGCACTACCGAAAAGGAGTGCCTTGCTATTATATTTGGCTGCAAAACCTTTCGACCTTACCTCTTTGGTAGAAAATTCATCATTGTATCTGATCATCGTCCTTTGAAATGGCTCTTTAATCATACTGATCCCAGTAGTAAATTACAACGCTGGCGTCTCCAATTAGAAGAATTTGATTATGAAATTGTATATCAAAAAGGAAAACTTAACTCCGCTGCTGATGCACTTTCGTGATATCCCGTTAATCCTATAATTCCTGAAAATCAAGATCCTCAACCAAATCCGGAAGAAAACATCCCCTCGAATAATGATCCTCTGCCTTCTCTCTTCAGTCCTTTAACATTAGAAGATTTAGATATACACCTACCTCCTACTCATGATTTTGAATTAACTGACTTAAATGACTTACCTGGTATAGATCTTATAGGAAATAATGATAACTTACCTTTACCTTTGGACATTAGGTCTGAAGTCACTTCTAGAGCTCCTCAATCTATTGATGTCCAACCTCCTACTTACCGTGAATCTCCTACGTCTCAGATCCCTGATCCTGAACCTCAACAGCAAACGTCTACTTACCCTCAGAATCCTGCTCCCGAAGCTCCTGCTGAACCTCAACCTTCTACTAGTCGTCAGGATCCTGAAATAAATCCATCAACATCCAACTTACCTGATTATGATGACAACTATTCTAGATTCTGTAAAAATAGTTCAAGTTCCTCATACAATACTGCTATTGTAGAACATAATGATAATCTCCTAAAAGGTCCACTCAAAATCGTAGTTGTACCAACTTCTCTTGACCTCGATGAATCCATACCATATGTTCAAGAAATCTTATCCAATTATCCAGATTGCGATTCATTTATACAATCTGAAAAAGCTTTACATTCTTTTAAATGCCTTTCACATAATAATAAGATTTACTATTTCATTTTTATAAAAGTACACCATTTTGATGATTGTAGTTATAGTGACATATTCGAAACCCTTAAAAATCTGAGAAATCACTTAATATCTAATCCTATCATAGAATCTGAAAAGAAAATTAGTATTACGGATTTTAAGAATCCTTTTGATAGACATATCTACACAAAAATATATAATATCCTAGCTTACCTTTTTAATAACACCAACATAGAAATAAATATTTATCGTAACAAAATTTATTACCCTAGTCCTAGCGAAGTTCCAAAGATACTAAAAGAAAATCACGATATCCCCGTAGCAGGACATCTTGGCTCAAATAGAATGTTTAACAAAATTAGAGAACAATATTACTGGAAAAACATGCGCAGTGATATTGAAACATATGTCAAACAATGTTCTTCTTGCCAAACAAATAAGGCACTTCGAAAAATAAACCGAGCTCCTATGCAAATAACCAGTACTTCCACTGTTCCTTTCGAAAGATTGTCTCTGGACATCGTTGGTCCACTTCCCGAATCTGGTTCTACAAAAGTAAAATATATCCTAACCCTACAAGATGATCTAACTAAATATTCAGTCGCATATCCCATTAGAAGTACCACCGCTGAAGAAACCAGCGAGTGTCTCATACATTTCATTTCTCAATTCGGCATTCCTAAAACGATTCTTACCGATCAAGGCACAAATTTCACTGCCGAAATGTTCAAGGAAACATGTTCATTTTTGAAAATAAAGCAATTATGGTCATCCCCGTATCATCCTCAAACACAAGGCGCTCTAGAACGTAGCCATTCTACATTAAAAGAATATCTAAAATCATTTGTGAATGAATCCCAAGATAACTGGCCAAGATATGTAATAGGTTGGGGAAAAAGTTTCTTCGCATTTTTTAAGAAAATTCAAAACATTTTTTAATATAGTTTATTTACATTTAACTAAAGTATGTAGGTACCATTTTGTTCGATAACTTTTTGCCATCTTGTAGGTAGGGACATGATCCCATTGCTATAGAAATTTTGCGACTTCTGGTCAAAATACCGCGACAAGTGGTTTTGGCAGTCCTCTCGTGATGTTAACCTGACACTGCCTAAAGAATTCTGAAGAGACCGAAACAGGTGGAAATCTGAAGGTGCAAGGTCAGGACTATACGGCGGATGCATTAACACCTCCCAGCCAAACTCTCTTAATTTTTGCTGAGTGGCTAAAGATGTGTGAGGTCTAGCGTTATCATGATGAAAAACCACACCCCTTCTGTTGATTAATTCCGGCCGCTTTCTCTCAACTTCTTGCTTTAATCTCATCAGTTGTTCGCAGTAGAGTTCAGAATCGATGGTCCTGCCTGGTGGTAACAGCTCATAATGAATAATGCCCTTCCAATCCCACCACACACACAGCATCACCTTGTTGCGAGTTAACCCGGGTTTCGCCACAATCTGTGAAGCCTGACCGGCCTTTGACCACGACCTTTTTCGCACGTTCTTGTTGTACGTGATCCACTTTTCATCACCAGTTATCAGCTTCTTCAAAAATGGTATGGTTTCATTACGTCGTAATAAAGAATCACAAATGAGTACAGGTTCATTAGGTTTCTTTCAGTGAGCTCGTGAGGTACCCAAATGTCGAGCTTTTTTGTGTACCCAGTTTTTTTCAAATGCGCCAAAACTGTTTTGTGGTCAATTCCCAGTTCTTCAGCTACGTCGTAACTACTGACATGCCGATCTTGCTCCACTTTTTCAAAAATGGCATCCATTTTATCTGTAATAGGGCGACCTGAGCGACGTGCATCTTTGACATCAAAATTTCCGGATTGAAAACGCTTAAACCAAATTTGTGCTACTCTCACAGACATTGCACTAGGTCCATAAACATCGCAAATTTTTTTCGCGGCTTGCGTTTCATTTTTACCTTTTTTGTAGTAAAATTTTAAAATGTATCGAATTTCTTCATTAGATTCACTCATCTTGGCGGTACGAAAAACAAATGAAAATCACACATTTTCCCAATTTGAATTTGGAATTATGTTCTTTAAAATTTAAACTTTCAATGATACCAAAACCAGCCAGATACAAATAGTATAGCCAAAGAGATTTTATTACAAGTTTATACATACTATAATGCGAAAAGACTTTTTCCCCAACCTAATATACACTGCTATGTTAGCCTATAATACTAGTATTCACTCAACAACAAATTACTCTCCTTACGAATTATTATTTGGTCATAAACCGTATCTTCCAAATTCTATTTACGACTCTGCTAGTGATGTCACCTATCCAGACTATGTTCAAATGCTGAAACACAGACTTCAGTATACCAGACAAAAAGCTTTAGAAAACATAAATAAATCTAAGCAATCTTCCAAAGCCTATTACGACTCGCACACTAGACCTGTCAGCTATAAGGTTGGTGATTTCGTGTTTCTTAAAAATCACTTAAGGCTTCGTAAAGCCCTATCCCCAATTTGGAAAGGGCCATATAAAGTTGTCAAAATAAATGGCAGAAATACTTTGACCTTATTAATTAACAGACGCCACGTCACTCATCACTTTGATGAAGTTAAACTAGCCCGTCGTGGCAGTGATTCATAAAATAAGTTAAACTTAAAATAAATTCTAGATCATAAAAGTAATTATAGTTATATTTTAAATCTGTAATAATTATAATCTTAGTCTATATTAATAATAATCTATATTAGAGTAATAATCTTATAATAATAATTTTAGAATTAATTCTATTCCAGTTTCCTGAATCTTGTGGGAGGAAACTTCATCCGGCCCATAACATCTAATCCTGGAATCTATTTTGACCCTATTGGCTCAATAAAAATAATTGATGGTCACCTTAGCGTAGTAATTCCGATAGACATATCTTTTATTAAACCGCATATTGAAAACCTCAACGGTGTGATAGGCACCTCTCGCTATCTGTGTAAACAAAGTACAGTTTTTGACGATGTAGAATGTCATAACATATTGCAACCATTGACTATTCGTTACCACGATATAATTAGAGACTTTAAATCAATTTCTCACCTCATTGAATCAAGGTCAAAGAGATCAGCTTGGTTCGGAGGAATTGGCACCCTTTTTAAACATTTATTTGGAACTATGACCGAAGATGACGCTATAAGATATAGTAGCGCTATTCAGTCTGTCGAAAACGACCAAGGTCAGTTGTCAAAATTAATGAAAGAAAATATTTTAATAACTACGTCTACCCTTAATAATTTCAAAGATATTATTAATAATGTTGGCATGAACGAAAAGCGACTAAATATTGCAATTGAAAATCTTTCTGTTAGTTTCAAAAATTTAACTGTGGTATCGAATAGCCTCCTGTTAAGAACAAAATTAAATGAAGTGTTAAATATTTTAGAAAGTACATTACTTACCTTATCTTTTAAGTTAGAGGATATTGTAAATGGAATAATGTTCAGTAAGTCAAATATTTTACATCCCTGTATAATTACGCCGAAACAATTATTTAATGATTTAGTAGATAATTATAGATTTTTACCTAATTTTAGACAATTTCCTGTCAATTTATACTTAGATAATATTTACGTTTTATTGAAAATATCAGAATTAGCTAGTTATTATAATGATAAAAAGATAGTTTTCGTTCTGAAAGTACCATTAGTCACCCCTAATGAATATAGCTTATATCATAGTATTCCACTCCCCGTAGCTTATAAATACGATAACTATACTTACTCTACCATTATTCCATCCACTAAATATATAGGTATAACTAGAGATAGATCTTCTTACTGTAAGCTTAATGATTTAAATAGTTGTAAAATGTTACATAGTATGTATTATGTGTGTGATATTCTCGATGTATATTCAAGTTCAACAACTGTTTTGTGTGAATCAGAAATAATGTCGAAAGCTCTAAATTCGGTACCTAGTTATTGTGAAACTAAACTTTTTCAAGGTCATGTTGAAATATGGCAACCCTTAAATAATAATAAATGGATATATATCATTTCTGAAAAGTCTAAATTATCAATAGAATGTAATAAATCTATAAATACTGAAACTACTATTATGGGTACTGGTATTTTGAAACTTCCAATAGACTGTATAGCTTATTATAAGGACTCAATGTTTATCCCAAAATATAGTAAAATTATTGACCTTCAAATTGTTAATTCTAATTTTGATTTAATTAATGACAGATGTTGTGATCTAAATAAATTACAAAAACTTAAAAGTAAAATTCCTATATTAAATTTAAAGAATGTTAACCTTGACTCTATTTCTTTAGAGCATAGTAAAGCCAGTAGCCAAATTGTAAAAGACTTAGATAAAATAATAGAAAAGCCTCACATTGTCTTATATGGAGAATATTATTCTTACACTACTATTGTAATATCCTTATTAATAATAATCGTAATTTCCTTCTTATTGTTTAAATGTTTTAAAAGCAAGTGCCGACGAGTCTTTTTGAATAAATGCCCTAATAAATTTAATTTACAAAATCAAATGATCAGGTGTCAGATGTTGACATTGAAATGCCTAATGTTCAGGCAGCTCGTACTAAAATAAGTACCACGTAAACTTCACCCTTAAGGTGGAAGTTTAGTCTCAACCCTGGGGGCTGTTATATCTATTTAATGTATATAAAATAGCTAGACAAACACCCCATCAGCAATTATGGCCTATGCCCTCATGTGCATCGAAAGTCACCTTAGTTCGACTCCATCCGCGCTCGGCGACACTTGCCCTTAACTAATTAATTAATTAAATATTGTAATTTCTAGCAATTAAAGTGATCTTTTTTTTAAAAAGTGACTTTCAACAAATCCCATAACAGCGCGATAGAGATATTGTGTGGACGTAACATTGTAGTAATGGTATGTCCCAGGTGGAGGATATGCTGGAGCGTGTGAAGGAGGAGGCTGTGCCGGGCGCGGAGGAGGGCGGCATGCTGCTGGACGCCACGGCCGAGTTCTGCCGCACGCTGGGCGCCGCGCCACCGAGACACGTGACCACACACGCGGCGCACGCGCTCAAGGTACAAGCTAACATACGCTTGTATGCCTCAGGAAATAATATTTTTAGCAATTGTTAAGGTCGTGGCGTAAGTTGACTCCACAGTTCACAATGCCCTCCACACCGCCTAAGATGATAAGACAAAAACCACAGATTTAATAATACAAGGAGATAGGCCAAGCCGGCGTTTAACTTGTGACAAGTGTATGCTCACAGGTCATTCACTTGTGGACATTTCCCTTCTTCCTTCGCCTTCACCACTTCGCCTTCCGATAAAGTCAAGTGAATACGTAACTCAGAGATCCGACCGATCTCCTTTGCAGCTGTGCTTAACTTTCATCGTTTCGCAGTCCTTAAGACGCGTGCAATGAATAGTGTATATTACGGCATGCTCAACTAGAACCATGTTATGTAGTACGGCCGCTGATCGCGACACTCGGTCTTCCTATGAACTCGGCGATTCGACCGATCTCCTTAGATTGATATATCTGTGACAGAAACAGATGGTGAAAGACCATACGTGAGAAAGTGATGTAGAAGGAAGATCACGACCCTCAACACTGAAGAATACGACGCAAGGAAGTGTAATTTCTGCTAAGTTGTGAAATAAGGTTCATTTAATATTAACAGGAGGACCCTGAGGAGTTAGAGATGGAGGTGGAGCCGTCGGGCAGCGCCTGGAGCCGTGTGGACGTGCACAGCGAACAGCCGCCTGATATCGCCGCTGGTGAATATACTGATATTATTGTTAATTAGAAATATTAGATGTAGTTTCTTAAAACTGTAAGATTATTTATTATTCGCTTAGCAATCTTTGTATGTCTCTTATGTTTTATTTTTAATTTTAGAAAATGATAAGAAAAAAACAATAAAACAATAATCAAAGTTCTGCCCTAAAAAATAAATCGGCTACATATTATTGCTGGAAGCATTGTGATTTAGTCGCTAGTGGAGAGGGCGAGATATGTCTGTCTACACTTAAGGGAAACCCCCGTTTCTTTTCAACCAAAAACAAACTATGAAGTATGTGTGGTAGTAAAATGGTTGCTTTTGGGATGAATATGAGTAAAGTTTAAAGATTTTTATGTTCATCACTTTGATGAAGGTCAACTAAAACATATACATATATTTTTCTTGCGGAACTAATTATCAAAAAAAGCATAGAATAAATTTCCCATAACTATTTTACCATGTCCTACCAGTCAACAAAAAAAGTAGATTATCAAAAACAAAACTTCAATTAATTAAAAACAAAATAAATACAGAAATGTAAATTCATCATCATCATATCAGCCGAGGGACGCTCACTGTTGGATAAAGGCTTTCCTCAAGGATCTCCAACTTGATCGGTCCTGCGCTGCCCGCATCCAGCAGCTTCTCGCGACCTTTACCAGATCGTCGCGTCGGTCCACCTTGTCCCTACAAGAAATACCTTACAACGATGCTTTTCGGTACGTGGTCGGTACGTGGTTAAAATAAAACGAGCGATAAAATATTCGCGCGGAAATAATATCGTGTTCAATTTGAACGCGATATTATTTATCGCTGTGCGGACAGGGCCTAACAGAAACGTAACTTTGACAACGTTTGTGTTCCATCTGCGTTCGACTTGAAATGATTTACCGCGATCGGGGCCCTGGCCACTGCCACTTAAGGTTGGCAATTCTTTGAGCTATGTCCATGGCCTTGGTTGTCCTGCGGATCTCATAATTTTTTTATATGATTGCGCAGGGAAAGTCCTAGCCCCTAGCATAGCCTATGCTAGGAGCCCTTTACCCTTTGGATAACTTTGAGCCTCACGAGGCCCATTGTAAGCGGCCACGTTTCGTATAGGTCATCACTGGCACCAGCACCACACACGTATTGAAGACTTTCGTCTTGAGACACTGTAGTAGATAGGACGAGAATATGCCGCGAAACTTCCCTGCTCAGCTAAATTGGATTCTTCGATTGACCTGTTTCTGAAAGTTGGACTTTTGCTGTTGACTGTATAAAAGAGGGTTCGGTTGAGTATAGCCACACGAGTGACGAGTGTATGCGGTGTGTTATGCAGGCAGCAGTGCGGGGCTGGAGGCGGAGCCGGCTCTGGGCGCAGGCGTGGCTGGTGCGCTGCGGCTCGCGCTCAGCAAGGGCTACCTCGAGCGTGCGCCCGCGCCCGGGCCCAGACCCGCGCACGCGCACGCGCTCGCCGCCAGGCACTACTCCATCGAGGACAAGGCGCACGGGTCAGTGACACACACACACAGACGCACACACACACACACACACACTTACACAGACACACACACACACACGTACAGACACACACACACACACATATACATACACACACACAACCAATAATAATAATCTATTTCCACGCTCACACCAATTATCTAGGCCAAAGTAAGTATCATTAAGAACTTGTGTTATGGATACTAGATAACGGACATTTTTTTTAATATACATAATATTTTTAGATATTTATATAAATAAACTTAAATAAATATATAAACAACCATGACTCGTCAACAAATACTCATATTCGCCGCTACCAGGACTCGAACCCGGACCGCTTGATGTGTAGGCAGCTATACTGACCACTCCACCAAGACGGCGTCAATACACATACATACATACACACATAGACACAACCAATACACACACACGCACCGGCGTACATGTCGGTTTGTTGTTGAGGACGCACGGTGTGTTGCAGCGAGGACGACAAGTACGGTCGTCGCGAGCGCGGGTACTCTGGCCCGCTGTCGGAGTTCCGCGAGAAGGCGGGCTTCCGGCCCAGCGTGAAGCTGGACTATGTGGACGACGACGGCCGCGCGCTCTGCCCCAAGGAGGCCTTCCGCTACCTCTCGCACAAGTTCCACGGGAAGGGGCCCGGCAAGAACAAGCAGGAGAAGCGCATCAAGAAGGCCGTGCAGGAGGGGGTGAGCACACATTTATTTTACTGAAATACTAATACTTTATTGCAGGGTTTGAAGTGATAATTATCCAGATAAATATAGGTTGATAAGTATAATCGAAAATATTTGCCACTTGTTATTTGTCGCATTCAACTACTGCGTGTAACGGAACGCGTCACTTAACGTCAATAGTGGGGATTCCCCGTGTTGTCGGGTTTTCGTATCGTATACGTATTTCCGTAGAGAGATTTTATCACAATGAATTAAAATGACATTGAGATTTGAGACTCATTAAACTAGACATTTTCATGTGTCTTAGGCGTGCCGAAAGTATTTTTTTTCCACTAGTGCTTTTTCCTTTCGTTGTTTTATTTCTTTCGCACATGCGTTAAAAAACGTGGTCCTATGCATTCGCGGAATTTTCACTTCCACTCGTTTCTATTGTTTCGGCTCGGTCAACAAACCGGGAATCTTGAAGAAAATGACATACTTTTATCGAAATGTATTATTTTGTTAGTGCTTTAGGTGAAAATGAATTACTGATTGTATTTGTATTCCCCGACAGCTAATGAAGAAAATGAGCTCGACGGACACGCCGCTGGGTACGTTGCAGATGTTGCAGGACAAGCAACGTGAAACGCACTCCGCCTACATTGTGCTTAGCGGGAACAAGCGTGACCAGCCCAACTAGCGCCACCAGCCTAACTAGCGCAATCAGTTCAACTGGTGTGACCATCCCAACTAGCGCCACCAGCCCAACTGGCGCCACCATCCCAACTAGCGCCACCATCCCAACTAGCGCAATAAACCTAACTAGCGCAATTAGTTCAACTGGTGTGACCATCCCAACTAGCGCAACCAACCCAACTAGCGCCACCAGCCCAACTAGCGCCACCATCCCAACTAGCGCGCATACTCATCATACCTACAGTATATTTGTTTACCTAACCAGAAAATAAGGCTTATGGAAACTAAAAAATATTATAAACAGACAAGCAAAATGACCTTACCTTGTTTTAAAAAATACCTAATGTCATTAACACTATTTATTTTGTGAACGCTTAGGTATGAATAAAAATAGTAACCCACTTTGGGTATTTTAAAATTGTATTCACTACCCACACGATTTTTTGCGATTATCATTTGAAAATATTTGTAATAAAAATAATCCATCAACAGGCAACTTGGTACCTACAAAATGTGTTACTGCTTTTAATGTTAACCAATTTTCAAGACTTCTAAACTAATACTGTTGGTTTGTATCAATATTCTAGATTCTATTATAGAACATCACTACCATGTTTTAGATGTATATTTTAGACACTTGTAATTCCGGATAGAACGTAATAAATAAAAAGTTAGACCCATTTTGACTGTTTTATTTTAAGTACTGTCTTCAACTTCAAAGGCCTGTTGTAACCACTGTATTAACGCTGTGGCAGTACACAGATTCCGCTACGCTACGCATAGTGTAATACGCGCTTCATGCGCGTTTGTGCAATGCAAGCGCAACAATCAGCATCATCTACGGCGCCGAAAACGCGCGTCTTCTTCGCGCTTAAAATACATTATTATTTATCTATGAAATACACCGTGTGCTATCGCTCTTAAATCCTGCCCGCCTAGCATGAGCACCAAAACACGAATATTGAAATTTTATCGAAACTGCGAACATGCATTAAACATGTTTGTAGTTTCGATAAAATTTCTAGATAGCGATCTAATGATTTTTGACAGTTCAAAGCGATAAATGGCTATTATCTTATCGTGTTTCATTGGTCATACTAGGGGAGCTGAGGGCCTTGACAAGTGGCAAACAATACAACGTTTCTATCCTGAGGCTTTAGACAACATGCATTTCGATAATCGCTAAGTCAAAAAATGTATGGGATTGACATAAGCAATCGAAAAGTGATCGATTGCTTATGTCAATCCCATACATTTTTTTACTTAGCGATAGCGAGAGCGATTGTCGAAATGCATGTTGTCTAAAGCCTCTGATGCTGGCACTTCACATGGCCGCATTTGTCAACACAGGAAGCGTCGGTGGCGTAGTGCGTAAGAGCGTTGTCTCCCACCCGAAAGGCACCGGTTCGACTCCGCCACGTACCAATGTGTTTTTCAAATTTTTTATTCAAATGTAGGTACGTTTAATCGACGCTTTTACGGTGAAGGAAAACATCGCGAGGAAACCTGCACACGCCTATTTATTAAGAAATTCTTAGGTTGTGTGTGAAGTCGACCAACCCGCACTTGGCCACCGTGGTTGATTAAGGCCTAATCGTGTATGATAAAAGATAGAGATGCAGTACAAATTTGGTAGGTTTAAAAAGAGGCACTTCATAGGTTTTGCACACAGGCGCTGTCGGTTTTCGGCGCGGCACTGGTAATGAGGCTTCTACACGAGAAGTTCTACTTACTTATATACTGAAAACAAGAAGCTAAAATTTTAGCTGAAAACAAAACTGTCATCGGCAATTAATTGTTTAATACAATAAAAAAGGAAACTTTACTTACATGGCTGTATGGGCTTGATTAATTTTGATATTTATAACAACAAAGAAACACAAGAAATAGGGATGTTCGAAATGCAAATAAATAAATATCGATATATGTCGCATCGATATTTTTGGGTATTTCGATATTAAAACTTACATGATAAATATAAGTATAAAATCATCATCATCACAGCCTTTATAATTCGACCCACTGCTGGGACACAATGCGTCTCCTTTTCAACGAAGGAGGTATAGGCAGTAGTCCACCAAGCTTGCCCAATGCGGTTTAGTGAACGGAGTATGAGGTGATCGATATCCCTTTGCTGATTTTGACAGTTGAAAGTGATCATCACTGAGAGAAATACATATCCATTTCTGTTTTACACGACACGTTAGTATGACACTTGTCTTGTAAAAACAGCAATGGATATGTAATAACTCAGTGATGGATCACTTTCAACTGTCAAAAAAAGTTAGCGAATAGCCCCCGACCCATTAGTCGCCTTCTACGACACCGATTGGAGGATATGTGGTGATGCTATTCTACTCTGCCGGCATCACGCGGCCAAATATAAAATATAAGTAAGAAAATTCGCGCGCATATAAAAAAGTTGTCTTCACTTTTTTATTGCTAGTGTGGCTTCCAGTTTTACCTATAAACTTGATCGTTTGCCACTTGTATAGACACTCTGTAGGAATTTTAAATCGATACATCGATTTATTGAATATAAATGTCGATACATCCAACAAATAATATCGATATTTTTTCTACATGCCTAACTTGACTGACATCCAGCCTGAGTGACAGCAATGTCGACTTAAAAATATTTACAAACAAACATTATATTTCTGAGTATTTCTGTCGGTTGCAATTAAACTGTAGCTCTGTTTTATTTGGTATACATTTGACTTAACATGTCTGCGACTCAATTTGCACTATCTTGGAAATCGTTCAAAAACAATTTATGTGAAGGTTTAAGTTCCTTACAACAGGTAGACTAATTGTTTTTGTTTATATAGTCTTGATTGTGTACCAAGTTATAAAATATTTGGTCACAAATAGTTAATTTTAAAACCTTTCATGATTTCAGCGTGAAGAATTTGTGGATATGACTTTAGCAGCAGATGGGCACTTTGTAAAGGTTCATCAGATGGTTCTTTCTCTTGCTAGTCCTTATTTAAAAGAACTTATAACTTCAGCGCCTTGCCCCCACCCGGTACTATTTTTAAATGTAAGTGTAACACTCCTTATCTTTTATTTTTAAATTAAGGAATTTATCTGAATGCTGTTGAAAATAATATAATATTTTTATTAATAATAATAAAACTATTTCTAGCATATATCATACCAAACACTGAGTTCAATATTGGAATATGTGTATTCTGGAGAAGTACTCATAAATAAAGAAAACTTAAGTGATGTTCTACAGGCAGGTAGAGCTTTGCACATCAAAGGATTGGAGGCTATGGTAAGAATAAAATAACATATGCCATTGTTTATTACTTATACAGAATAAATTACATCAATACTGCTTTTAATATAAAACTTTTGAATTCTACCTTTTATATATATATATTTTTGTAAATTGATCCCCGGTATTAAGATAATATTAACATTTTAGGTTACATACTTTAAGCTTTCACCTGATGGTAAGTAAGATGGTAGATTAACACTCAAAATCTGAATAGTGTCGTCATTAATATTACATATATAATCTCGCTTTTAATCCCAAAAGGGGTTGAGTCACATGTGGTAGTACGGGCCATACAGTACCCAAATATACACAAAAAGGGCAATAACAACCAAAAGCAACTAAACTTTCAGTGATCCAACAAACAAAAGCCAACAACTAGGACCAAGGGGCCAGGGAACCACGGCGATCATCTACAACCTTCCAGTCTGTCGGGCCTTGCACCTCGAACTTCAGCTTAGAGACAGACACCTACTGTAGGCCTTGCGGTCTCCCTCTAGGATTTTCAACCCAATGGTGCTGCCCTACCACTTAGGGCTTCCTACCGCCTTTCATCACATTTAGGTCATGCTCTGCTACAGCACATGTTACACTCTAAACTACTCGGTAGTCTGGGTATTAACATTACATTGTACATTTTTAGGTAATGAACACTTATATTGGTCAAGCATTTGTAGAACAAGCATCAATTAAAATTGATAACAATGAGGTGAGTAATTATTTATGAAGCTATTAATATTCTTTTTAGTATTAGATGAAAATATTTTTCTCATGCCTCTACAAATTCCCAAAGTAATGAAAAAAATAAATAAAATTAACCATATTGCCTATAGTTCATAGTTATATTTCACTATAGTTCATAGTTACTCATTGAAACATTAATTTCAAAGGGTAAGCAGAACTTGTCAGATGTAGTGACACAAGACAGTCGAAGAAAAACAATGCAAAGCACATACGAAACAGTAGGAAAAGTGTAAGTATGTACTTTGTAATTACATTATCAACACACACACACACACACACACACAAACAGTTTTTGTGAGCTAAAGCCTAAATAATATAACCATTTATATAAGAATTTCGGGAATGAATCACAAAAATAAAAATAGCCTTTATTCTCTGCTGTACATGTTTAAATAACTTAAAATTAGGCCATAGGCCTCCTCCAAATTGGACCATTGGTTCCTATCTGCAGCTACTCTTCACCACCCCTTGGATAGGTCATCTTCCCATCTTTACTGCTATCTGCCTCTTCTAAGTTTACCAACTCCATGATATCTTTCGACCAATTTTTTTCGTCAATCTGATGATATGCCCAGACCATCTTCACTTTAGTGTTCAAACTTTTCCAGTTACATCTACCTACTACTGTAGTCCTTTTTCTTATGGCAGTGAGTCTAACTTTGTCGTTCAGTTTGGACATCTAACATACTCCTTTCAACTCCTTGCTGACATACTTTTAACCAATGAGTTGTGTGGTTTGAGTAAGACCATATTTGCATCCATAGGTGAGTACTGGAAGCATGCAGGTGTCAAATACTTTCTTTTTGTATGAGCTAGATATAGGTGGTAAGTGATAAAATATAATTAGATTATTAACCCTTAACCAGAATCGCTATTTTTGGAGATTTGATTTGCTCCCAAAACAATTTGGAGCCCAAAATGAAGAACTAGGTATATATATTTTTTGAATGACTACATACTTCAAAATAAACGTATTAATATAAAAATTAAACAGGGCTTCAAAGATTCGACATCAACATTTATCAATAAAATTTTGTGAATTTTAATAGTGAAAAGAAGTTTCAATTTTTCTTGGAAAATATTAGAAAATATGTAATAACACTATTTTGGTAAAATGCAGGTTGTGTAAAGATGTATCTATGAGTCTATCCTCAGGGATAACAAAAAGGTTTTAAATTATAAATATTATTATTTTTTCAGTCAAAACACTCAAAACAATACTGATAACATTGAAATAAGTGAGCTGTATAGCACTTGCGATAATATAGAACCAAATGTTACAAACATTGACGGTTCTATGGATGTAAATTATGTGGAAGATCATGATTTTGACTTCGAAAGTACGGAGCTTGAAAAACAGCAACCAACCTCTAAACAAGATGGAACAAGTACGTAAAAATCATTATGGCTGACTATTTTTTTATGAATTGGCCTTTGCACGTTTATTAATAATAGTACTTTCTTATTTTATTTTATTGGTTCTCCACAGTGTTATTTTATTATAAAATAAATGTTTCAGATTTAATTTCCAACCCAACAATCCAGTACACCCTTTCGAACCAAGGCAATGTTCAGATGATATTAAATCGATACATTTACTACTTAAGATATAACTATAAAAAGAGTACACCAGCCATCCGATTTTGGAGATGTGTAGACTACATACGAAACAAATGCCCGGCCTCAGTCACTACCAAAGATGATATTGTAGTCCAGAGGTATTTACGTTTTGTATTAATAAGTTTATTTTAATAAAGTAATAACCCTTAAGTACTTTTTTCCCACAACACAAGTTAGCATACGGCGCTAGATAAAAGGTATACTTATAGCCCATTAGAGGTGTCACCACAAAAAACCACTATGAACGGATATGATTGCAGGCTTTTGTAAGCTACTACTTGCCCAGGATGAAGTTCCAGGGCTAATAGGGATATGCATGTTTATTTTTAAATATACAAGTTCGAAAAAAAATCGTAATGTGTAATAAAAATGTTAAAAATAGCCACCCTGAGGCTTTAGACAACATGCATTTCGACAATCGCTCTCGCTATCGCTAAGTAAAAAAATGTATGGGATTGACATAAGCAATCGAAAAGTGATCGATTGGTTATGTCAATCCCGTACATTTTTTTTACTTAGCGATAGCGAGAGCTATTGTCGAAATGCATGTTGTCTAAAGCCTCTGCACGGGCATTTTAAACGCTCATTACGTCATAGTCTATACTAAAGTAACAAAACAAACAATATTATTGTTTTAGCTCAAGTAACAATAAATTGTACGGTACCTAATTTGAAATACCTTTTAGTAGCTGTCAAAATATAGGTAGTAGGTACAGACAACAGCACGTTGTGTTACCACAAACTGTCAAATTATCCCAATCCATTATGCACTTTATATAGATTAGCCTTAGGTTGAAAATAGTTTGGAGAAATTTGACAGTTTTGTATAGCCCGACGTGCTGTTGACTATACCTATCAGGTATCCTAATCTAAGGTTTTTTTTTTGTACTTTTGTAAATCTGCAATCAGTCCTTAGACTATAATCAGATACGTTCTGTGTTTCGACTTTGCAGAGCACCTCCCCATTGGGAAGTGACTCTTCTCAATTTCATACAGTTATATCTGCTGGTTAAAGTGGTCAAAGACCGTAGATCGCTTCAGTCTTTTGCTGTATGTTGGTTTCGTGAGAGCATTTGCAAGGGGATTAGGATGCTTTTCCAGTCGCGATTTGTATCTTTCAGTCAATAATTTTATCTCCTGAAGCACAGTGTTTTGTTCCAGATGCTCATGCAGCTCAGAGATTTTTATAAACCATGGAGCATTGGATAATTTCTTTAAGATTGAATTTTGCATTCTTTGTATGATACTGATGTTGGAGTAGCTCGCAGTTCCCCAAAGTTGTATACCATATGTCCATATTGGTTTCAATATCACATTATATATCAGCAGCTTGTTATCAACAGAGAGGACAGAGTTTCTATCTAGTAGCCAATGTAGATTCTTATATTTCAGATTTAGTTGATCTCTTTTTGCCTGTATGTGCTTTTTCCACGTGAGCCTTCGGTCTAGATGGATTCCTAAGTATTTTACAGAATCTCCATGTGGGAGTTCTTGTTCACATAGTTTCACAGGTTACCCCGTCTTAATGTATATGTCACCTGAATTGATTTTGAGACACTCGCTTTAATTCGCCATTTCTTCAACCAAGTACTGATGTTGTCCAGTCCTTTTTGGAGTAGTCTTGACGCTGTGGTTGGATCTTTGTGACTTGCTAATATGGCGGTGTCGTCAGCATATGTTGCTGATGTAACATCTGATGTTAGGGGTAAGTCTGCCGTATATAATGTGTACAGCACGGGCCCTAAGACCGAGCCTTGTGGGACGCCGGCGCGTATATCATAGAAGGGTAAGATAAGGTACTATATTTGTATGACATAGGAACTCGCTACCTCATATGTTTCTATAGTCAACTGAATATTAAATTATTTTGGTACGCTTAAAAATCAAATTCTAGAGATAAAATTATTAATAAAGTTTTTTGGTCCTCGTAATTATTTATGAATGGCGTCAGCCTCTATTGTAGAGGACGGCGGATTCCCGTTATAATTTTTTTTCTAGCATAAGTAATAATATAATAAAAACATTTTCAATTCAGAGTCGCAGCACACAAACATCCGTTCCACGATAAGAGGATTATAAAGAAACTACAAACAGGCAACGTGTTCACTACCATCAAGGATGCCGAGGAGAAGGGAAATAACATCAACAATAGGAAAGATGCTACCATCATCTACTGTTCAGAAGAGACCCACGCTGTTTGAAGACATGTTGAGAACAACTGCAGTTTGTCACCGCATTAAAGCAGATTTTGGTGTTGTGCTCTGTTGTATTGATTTCGTTGGGAAATACTTATTGAGCGGAAAATTCAGTGATTTGGCACTGAGGCCTATAAAGACTGACCAAACTCTTACCTTTTTGATGACGGTCTGATAGCCATTTGTGGCAAGTAGGTACCTATAGCACATAAAATATTTACACTCACAGTGGGACAAGATTGTTACGATAAAACATTGGAAATAAATGTGATATAATAATTATGTACTTTCTTTTTAAGGAAGAAGCAGAAAACCCCTGTTATTAAATTTATTTTTATAAAACTCAGAGCTAAATTTAAATATAGGTACGAGTAAGTATATTACTCTCTTCTTGTTTAAATTATTAACTTCTAAGCATTCTAGGTTCGAATCCTGTACCCGTAGTGTAAGATTTTTAGTATAAAAAACGCAACTACAATCGGTGCGTTTTCTATACTAAAAAACGTACACTACGGGTACTGGTGTGTGAAATTCGTGTTCATCACACAAAGTTGTGTGTGATGGACAGAAATATTTGTTACGTCTACCTACTTCACATTTTAAAGATTGTTTATAAATACCCTACACAAGTTCATAATGATACTTGTTCATAAATATAAGTTTATTTTACAATATAAAATAAAACAATGAAATAAAGGTTTGCGCGGTAAGTATCTTTCTGCGCTGGTTCTACGTTTGCTTCAAGCTGGAATCCTCATAACTTGAAATCTCTATGCCTCCTTCCCTTGGTTTATATTTGAATGATTTTCCAAACGTTTACATGCTATTTTAACTGGAACACTACACGCAAAGTACAAAAAGTTAGCATAATCTCCACCATTTAAGAATATCAACCTCTCCCCGATGTACAGACAACAGCACGTTGGGTTACCACAAACTGTCAAATTTTCCCAATCGATTATGCACTTTATATTGAATAGCTTTAGGTTGAAAATCGTTTGGTGAAATTTGACAGTTTTGTATAGCCCGACGTACTGTTGACTGTACCTAACATCATTTTTGCTACAACATGATCTTCATCCTGATAATAGTTGGATAAAGGTATATGAAAATTATACTAGAGGTCTTCTAATACCTGTTTAAGACAGAAATAGGGCTAAGGAAAATCTAAATAGAACTAGATGCCTACGCTAATATTTTCCCCAAATTCTGCCGTAATTTTCTCTCGTCCGCCGCGGATATGGCTTTCTTATCTTATCACTAATTTTCGGCACACAACAATCGGGAGTGGTCTCCCCTTGACTTTCTCGTATACCGGAAACGACTCAAACGTTGATAGAAACCTTATATTTTGATGTCATACATGCATGTTAAATTTTGGTCACCCATCCGAGTACCGACCGCGCACTTGGTTGCTTAACTTTCGTGATTGACGGCTCAAACTTTGATAGAAACCTTATATTTTGATGTCATACACGTATGTTAAATTTGGTTGCAATAAGTTAAAGCATGCTCGAGTTATCGTGCTAAGGCACACATAATTCCAAAAACGGTATTTTTGGACTCAGGGAGGTCCAAAACGTGTGAATCCGTCAAAATCTCGAGGTCGAATTTTTTGACGATTACAAGACTCGTAAAAGGCATGAACAGTCAAACGAAAACCATGTATTCTGCTCACCATCATAACATTTTTTTTCCTTTAGACTATACCTGGGAAATTGATAGTTGCGATTTTATTGAAGGTCAAAGTCATAATTTTTTTTTCATTTTTTTATGAAAACGTATTCGATACGTTATTTCTTAATTATTGTCCAAAGAAACATTATCATTTTTTTTAGTATTTCATAACAAAAAATGGCTTCAAAACGTTAGCGTTTAATGTAGCTCACTCGATGGGCACGGACACTAACGAACGGGCCAGCCGTCATGCAAAAATATCGCGGTTTTGCGAGTTGCGTGCGAGTTGAGCCCTTTACATTGCGCGGTACAATTTGCAATTTTTTTTAACACCAAAAAATAAAAATCATTTCCCAGCAATATTTTTTTTGAAATATGTCTTATTTTGATGTATAGAATACATTTTTTTATTTTTTAGCCCGAAGTAAGTATCTGTCTTGTCTTGGACACAATGGAGCCAAATAAAACAATAACTTTGAATTTAGAATAATTATTATAATGCAATTTAGTAAGTACAGTACAATGTTGCCTTGTAGACGGCTAACACGCAAGTAAGTATGACATTTAAGTGAAGTGACGTTTGAACACCGAAACTCCTATGTATAACGCATCAGCAATGTTACCGCGATGCCTGCCGTTGTAATAAAATTATCTAAGGCTATCAGAATGAGCCGAAACATCGTCCCGCCGCGTTGAAAGCATTCTTTCAACCCTGCACCTGCTCTTCGGTCAGTAGTGGGCAGAGCCGAACTAAGGGTCGCCGCACTGAGCCTCTTAACGTGTTTAGTTCAGCCACGCGAGCTATTCCGTCGGCTCCCGGGAACAGTCTGGTAACTCGTCCTAGACGCCAGCATAAAGGAGGCACATTATCCTCTTGAAGGAGCACCATATCGCCAACCATCAGGCTGCCCTTGTTAGTTCTCCACTTTGTTCGATGTTGAAGTTCGCTGATGTACTCTTTCTGCCATCGGTTCCAGAAGTGCTGATGAAGTTTTTCCAGTCTGGCATAGCGTCGAAGATTGCTTTCTTTCACTTCCTTCAGGTCTGGTGATGGCAGTGCTGTCAAGGGTCTTCCGATGAGAAAGTGCCCTGGGGACAAGGATAGGAGGTCATTAGGAGAGGAAGAGAGAGGGCATAAGGGACGACTATTGAGTATAGCCTCCACTTGTGCAAACAAAGTAACTAATTCTTCTACAGTTAAATGACTATTGCCCATCACTCTCTTGATGTGATATTTCGCCGACTTGACGCCGGCTTCCCAAATTCCTCCAAAATGTGGAGCATAAGTAGGAGTGAAAATAAAATTTATTCCTTCCTGAATTGCAAAGTTAGTTAATTCTTGTGTATTATTAGATAAAAAACTACCAATTTCTTTGGCTGCCGCAACAAAATTCCTTCCATTGTCACAGAACACTTCAGATGGCTTTCCTCTGCGAGCTATAAACCTGCGAATCGTCATCACAAATGCATCCTTGGTAAGATCCGAGACAACTTCCAAATGAAGACATTTATACCTCAGGCAAACAAAAAGACACATATAACATTTTATTAAACGACTACCTCTGCCCTTTTTATTTAATATCATAAAGGGTCCAGCAAAGTCCAGCCCTACCGATAAGAAAGGATAGTTAGGTGTTATTCTCTCTGCGGGGAGATTACCCATTTTTGGACACAAAGTTTTGCCATTTATACGCTTACAACGCATACAGTTAAACACAACGCTCCTGGCGAGACGCCTTCCATTGACCGGCCAGATAACCTCTCTCGCCGTAGCCAGTAGCAACTGCGGCCCAGCGTGTAAATGCTTAACATGTTCCCTTTCAAAGAATAATTTTGTAAGGTGATGTGAAGAGTGTAATAGTATAGGGTGCTTCTTTTCGTAAGCATAATAGGAGGCGCTTATTCTACCACCTACTCTAATTAAATTATTTTTGTCTATAAATGGAGACAATGGAAGTATTTTTGATTTAGCATTTAGTTGTTTATTTTTAACAAGCATTTCGTATTCTGTAGCGAACGATTGTCGCTGAGCAGCCGCACATAAAAGATAAAAAGATTTATTTAATTCTTCAATTGAAATATTACCAGAGAGTTTATTATTAGGATGCCTCAAATTGTATACAAATCTATTAATATACGCAAAAGTACGCTGTAATTTTGTAAAACTAGAAAATTTTTCAAACCTGATAAATGGTTCGGTAACGGTTACATTATGACATTTCACTTCCGGTAATTCTATTTCTAAAATTTTACTATGACTTAATGTAGGCCACTCCGATTCATCCTTTGAAATAAAATCGGGACCTAACCACCATAAATCCATGGTTATCAACTTAGTTGCATCTACCCCCCGGGAAATCAAGTCAGCCGGATTGAGTGTGGTGGGAACGTAACGCCACGCCGCTGCATCGGTAGTTTCAATAATTTCAAGAACCCTATTAGCAGCGAAAGCCTTTAATTTGCTTGGGCCGTTACGAATCCATGCCAACACAATGCTCGAGTCGCACCAATGAATCATGCGCGCCGGTTGAACTCGGAGCGATTCGCACACTGCCCTGCATAACCTAGTCGCAAGCAGCGCAGCGCACAACTCTAATCGCGGCATAGTGGTTGCCTTTAGTGGCGCGACCTTTGATTTGCTACATAACAACTTAACAGTTATTTTATTTTGAGCGTTCACTGACTTTAGGTAAATGCATGCCCCGTACGCATGCTGTGAAGCATCACTAAAACTATGTAATTCAACATGCACATGATTAACACTTAAAACAAATCTAGGTATTTCTAAATTTTGTAATTGAGGTATATGTTTAGAAAAGGAAATCCACTCATTTGCAATAGCTAAAGGAACGGGCTCATCCCATTCCAATTTCTGTAACCATAATTTTTGTATCAATATTTTTGGTATTACGATAAATGGAGATAGCAATCCGAGTGGGTCAAATATTTTGAAAGACTGAGACATTATAGACCTCTTAGTAATATTATTATTTTGTAAAATGGGCTTAGTGGGGAAATTAAAGTTGTCAGTAGATGGCTTCCACCCCATTCCTAAAGTGCTAGTTGATTCACTAAAAGTTAAATTGTCGTTATTATTTATCTCACAATTTTCGAAGACATTTTGTAAATTACTTTTTAGCTTTCTTAAATTAAAACACCCAGAACTAAGTACCTTGGATACTGAGTCCAATATATAACGCAGCTGATCTTCACTGTCAGCCCCACAGATCAGATCGTCCATATAAAAATTATGCTGGATGATGTCCTTTATTAGTTCATCACCACACTCATCACCTAATTCCTTAATGCACCTAGTACTTAGATAACTCGCGCTGGCGGTGCCGTAGGTGAGTGTATTTAATTTTAACATTTTTAAAGGCTGAGACTCCCGTTCTCTCCACAACATAAGCTGAAGGTGGCGATCTGCTTCATCGACTTCCACCTGCCTATACATTTTCTCAATGTCTCCGGTCAAAATATACCTATGTTGCCGAGCTCTAATTAGTATAGAAAACAAGGAGTCTTGCACAGTAGGTCCTACCATCAAAATGTCATTTAAAGAATAACCCGAAGAGGATGCTGCGGAGCCATCAAAAACGACACGTAATTTCGTTGATTCACTGTCCTCCTTTAGCACGGGATGATGACATAAAAAATAAGAAATTTCAGGTCTTGAATAGCATTCAGACAAATGGCCTAACTCTGCATATTCTTCTATAAATTTCGAATACTGTAATTTTATATTTGGATTTCGTCTAAATCGTTTTTCTAAATTAAAAAATCTACGTTTTGCTAAATTATATGTATCACCTAGACAGTCGGGTGATTCTCTTAAAGGTAGCTTCACGCGAAACCTACCATTATCTAACCTAACAGTATTTTTTATGAAATGATTTTCGCAATAATTATCACTTTCGGTTATATTTAGCTTGTATGGGACTTCCTCTAAATTCCAAAAAATTGGAAGCATTTTTGCAATTTCGTTATACGAACTATTTTGTTCTGTAAGGGTTAGGTTACATTGTATTGAATTTTCGGATTTCATTGGACTGAATGGACCGGAAACCAGCCATCCAAACTTTGAATTATGTAATTTAGGAAAACCAGAACCCAGTGAGAGCTGTTCATCCCCTATTATGTCACAAAATATATCAGCTCCGAATAAAATATCAATCTTAGACGGCTCGAAAAATGTCGGATCTGCCAAGGTCAATTTTTTGGGAATATTGAGTGCATTAATATCAATTTGAGCCGAGGGTATTTCACTAGTTAATTCTCTTAACACAAAAAAATTTATGTTAACATTATATGAATTATTAATTAATGAACTTGTGTGAGCGGTGCATGTCTCCACAACCTTACTGACATTATTATTGCCTATGCCGATGACGTTCATATTATTTATTCGATTTGAAGACAGACCTAATTTTTCCTTTAGCGATTTAGTAATAAATGAAGACTGGCTTCCGCAATCCAATAATGCACGAACTTTAGCCGATTCGCGTGTATTTGGATTAGAAATTTTTATTATAGCAGTTGACAAAAGCACTTGCCCTTGTCTGAGTTTCGAAAAATTAACAATTGTTTCGTTAGAAGACTTTTCTAATAGCGCACTATGAGCCGACGTACTTATCGGTTTGTGCAATAAGCTGTTGTGTCGTTCCTTACACTCGCGACAGGGACCTACACGACATTCGCTTACCGGGTGACCTTGACGTAAACAATTGGCGCAAAGTTTGTATTTTTTAACATAATTTAATCGTTCTTGTATATCCTTTGATTTAAAAACAGCACAATCATAAATCTTATGATTGTCACCGCAAATAATACATACAAATATTCCAAACTGCTTCGAATTTATGACAGTAAATGATTTAGTATTCGATTTAGTATTCCCGTTATGATAACTATTTGTTTGCTTAGGCGTAGCACTGTAGCGCGCTGGCGTAGCAGTGTAACACGCCGACGCACCTGCAGCCGGTGTTGCTATCGAGCCCTTTGTCACGTGACCGTCATATCTACTCCTGTGTATAGACTCGATCACGTCTGCGCGGTCCGATAAAAATTTATTAAATTGATTTAGCGTAGGGAAATCGTCTAACACGTTGCGATATTCTTCCCATTTTGTGAGCGTATGGCTATCCAATTTAGATGCTAACATAAATATCAGTAACATATCCCACTTATCGGTAGGCTGACCTAAGGTGGACAATGCGCGCAAGTTTTTTGTCACGTGATCAACCAAGAACCTAAGTGACTTTTCAGACTCACGCGTCAAAGGCTGAATGTTAAACAAAGAATTAAGATGATGATTAGTTAGGAGTCTTTTATTATTATATCTATTACACAATAATTGCCAAGCCTCAATATAATTAGCAGCTGATATTTCTAAGTTTGATATAATTCTAGCGGCCTCTCCTTCCAGATATGACACAAGATAATGAAACTTGTGGATAGGAGTTATGTGGCTATTATTATGTATCAGACTTTCAAACGTGTCATGAAATTCAAGCCATCTGAAGTATGTTCCATCGAATTTGGAAATCTGTATTTGCGGCAGCTTGAATCCATTGCTATTACCGTTGCTATTATTTTCAGCAGAAAATTGACATTCTGCATCCAAAAAGGACTCGCGTCTTTGTAACTTATTTTGTCCGTCTATAATATTTTTCGCTAAAGCTATGTTTGCTACGAAGTCGTGTTCAAAATTCTCCCTTTCGTTTAATTCTGATTCTAAATTCCCCGAATTCAAAACTTCGATCTCACTTTGCAAGTCATCGAATTTTACAGACAATGCCTCGAATTTACCAAGCTTCAAAGTCAATTCGGCTAGTTCGAGACTTGTTATTTCTACTCGCTGATTTACGGTCGATAGAAATTTTTTAAATTTGGTGATTTGTCCTTTCACTGAACTTCGCTTTATATTTAATTCCTTCATCTTTCTCTCGTCGGACTTATCAAAAGTTGATTTGTTAGAATTTTCTGAATCCATTACTATAATTTAACGAATCAATGCAACAAACTAAAATAAAATGTATAAATACTAAAAAATGTGAACGACTATAAATCAGCGAAACAATAGGAAGGAACAAATTTTATTTAGCTCACGCTCCTCCACGGTGATCACGCGCTGAATCGGGAAGCCGGCGGCGCCGGCGACGTTGCTGCACCGCTAGGCTCACAGCTCGGCGATCCGTGAGGATCGCCGAGCTGTGAGCCTAGCGGTGCAGTAAATAGTGCTAAGTAAATAGTGCTTGATAGCTTCCAATTCACCTGGAATGTTCGGCAAACTACGGTGAAATACTTGAAAATACCTTTCGGATTTTATAAACTTAACTTCTTTAATAATTATCGATTTTATGGGCCACCAAACTCGGTTATTGCAAACAATAGTGGACCGAGTTAAATAACTTAGTTTTTAATGATTTGATACTAATGAATTAAATGCAAAATTAAACAAATTCTTAAAATGTTTAAAAAATCCAATAATGTGGGTACTTTATGTTCTCGTTAAAAATTTCAATAAATCCTAGTTTAATGTTAATTACTTCATTAAACTTCTATTTGGATAACTGTTTTTAGTATTAATAGAAGTTAAAATAATGAACTTTGTTGGCAACAAATGAAAACTACACTGCAACAATCTATAGGTAAAAGAAATAGGTGTGACTTGGATCTAGGAATTTGGTAGAAATTTGGGCACTTATCTCAATTAATCCGATGACGATGACGGTGGTGTAATGCTTTCGCTGCCTTACTGCCCGCTGTCCTCGAAATCTTCAAAAAATTTGTAAGCTGTAGGTACTCGACCTTTCGACGACCTTATGTTGTTCTTCAATTTGGCTCAACGATTTCCTTGGAATTTTTCTTGCCTTTTTGCCGTTCCCCTCATGGGCCACCAATTTATGTCTTGTCTTGGACACAATGGAGCCAAATAAAACAATAACTTTGAATTAAGAATAATTATTATAATGCAATTTAGTAAGTACAGTACAATGTTGCCTTGTAGACGGCTAACACGCAAGTAAGTATGACATTTAAGTGAAGTGACGTTTGAACACCGAAACTCCTATGTATAACGCATCAGCAATGTTACCGCGATGCCTGCCGTTGTAATAAAATTATCTAAGGCTATCAGAATGAGCCGAAACAGTATCATTAAGAACTTGTGTTACGGATACTAGATAACCCACTAGAAACCCCACTAACTATCGCTCACAATTTTATATATTTCGATGATCGAAACATCCTCTATCGCTGGGCGGACCTAGGGCGGACCATATTAGATTAGGGGCATTATCGCGATATTTACGTTTTTACCAAAACCAAATCGATAGATACGTTTTGACATAAGACAGCTGTCAACAAAATGTATGAAACCGCTAACGATTTGGTTTTGGTAGAAATCGTTGTAAATAGCGCGATAAGGCTTAGGTGTTACGGAAGCGAGTTTATCAGAACCGCACTTTTTTACTTTCTCGTATACGTACCTAATCGTAAAAAAAACGACCTTAAATTCGACCTCGAGATTTTGACGAATTTACACGTTTTGGACCTCCCAGAGTCCAAAAATACCGTTTTTGGAATTATGTCTGTGCGTTAGCACGATAACTCGAGTATGCTTTAACTTATTGCATACAAATTTAACATGCATGCTCAACATCAATATATAAAGTTTCTATCAACTTTTGAGTAGTTGATCACGAAAGTTAAGCAACCAAGTGCGTGGTCGGTACTCGGATGGGTGACCAAAATTTAACATGCATGTATAAATACTAAAATAAATAATAAATAAATATACTTCCACGCTCACACCTATTATCTAGCCCAAAGTAAGTATCATTAAGAACTTGTGTTATGGATACTAGATAACAGACATTTTTTTTTATATACATAATAATTTTAGATATTTTTTATAAATAAACTTAAATAAATATATAAACAACCATGACTCGCAAACAAATATTCGTGTTCGTCACACAAATATTTGCCGCTACCAGGATTCGAACCCGGACCGCTTGATATTTAGGCAAGTGACCACTCCACCACGACGGCGTATGTATGACATCAAAAGATAAGGTTAAAAAAAATATTCTTAGCTTTATCTGCTGACGATGATGGCTACGTAACATCCCTACACTAAATCACAGAAGCGGCTTGAGTGTGGCAATAAAAACGTCATTTACTGTTTTGCTTAATATTTATTTTATACTGATTCCCTTCTGAGTTAGGGTATTGTCCTCGTAAGTTTCAAGGACGTCAGCCAAATGTTCGTTGTCCCTCGGTTTCTTGAACTGCCTTCGTTTCTGCGTGACCTTCTTCCTTTTTGGAGCTATAGGTTTCTTAGGACCGTGGTCTTGCATCGACTTGATACCTTGCTTCTCCAAATACTCTTCGATCTTAGCATCGTCCATAGCGTCTACGGCCGTCGCACGCCAAAGCTTCACGAACTCTTCGTCAACCTGTAAATATTTTTGTACATTGAATTACTCAAATCATATCGTCATATAATATAAGTAATCTAACCATTGGACTTGAATTGAATGCCATGTGATGCCGGCAGAGTAGAATAGCATCACCCCATATCCTCCAATGGGTGTCGTAGAAGGTGACTAATGGATCAGCAAACGGGTAATGATCACCTTATACTCCGTCCACCAATACGCATTGGGCAAGTGTGGTGAAGTACTGCCTAAAACTCCTTTGATGACATTTGGTGTCAAGAGGAAGGACCGGACAGATGAGGGTGGGTCGAAATAATTTCTGGCTCCTATAATATACAGGGTGTAAAAGACATGAACAGTCAAACGAGAACCATGTATTCTGCTCACCATCATAACATTTTTCTTCCTTTAGACTATACCTGGGAAATTGATAGTTACGATTTTATTAAAGGTCAAATTCATAATTTTTTTTTTTCATTTTTTTATGAAAACGTATTCTATACGTTATTTATTAATTATTGTCCAAAGAAACATTATCTTTTTTTTTAGTATTTCATAACAAAAAATGGCTTCAAAACGTTAGCGTTCAATGTAGCTCACTCAATGCGCACGGACACTAAGGAACGGGGCCGCCGTCTGGCAAAATTATCGCGGTTTTGCGAGTTGCGTGCGAGTTGAGCCCTTTACATTGCGCGGTAAAATTTGCAATTTTTTTTGACACCAAAAAATAAACATAATTTCCCAGCAATATTTTTTTTGAAATATGTCTTATTTTGATGTATATAATAGATGGTTCTCGTTTGACTGTTCATGTCTTTTACACCCAGTATATCAAACTACTGAACACTGGCATTTCTACAGAACGAAGTATGGAGTTTAACACTGTAATAGTATCCTCGAAAGTTATTTGAAGTCTTCTTGGTTGTAACTGCAACCATTTCACCCGTTCTGTGTTATAATTATTAATGTTAAATTCCTGACTTCATTTTGTAGGAATGCCTGTGTACAGTAGTTAGAAATATATTATACGAGCTAGAAATTATTTCGACCTACCCTCTTCCATTTCTATAAATATGTACTGAAAGATTCGATTGCGAAGCTTTGTTACGTCGTGTTACGCGCTGTTTCTATTACAAAAACAAAACTTTAGCTTGGAATGGTACACACAACAGCAAGTGAAGTTACCACAAAATGAAAAATATCCAATCGATTTTGAACCTAAACCTAATTGATTTAAAGTGCATAATCAATTGACAAAATCTAAAGCTCTGTCCAGACTTGCGCACGGGCACGAACCGTGCACAATACGCACCTTGACAGCAATTGGACGCGCGTGCTTCTTGCGTAATATTCGCGTGCTTCACGCGAGTTACGCGCATTTCTCGTGCAAATACGGGAGAAGCAAATTGTGTCTTGCACGCTAGCAGCACGCAAACACATTCTAGTGTCCTTATCAGGTTCCTTATCCAATGAATCATATTTGATTCATATGATTTTTTTGTACCAATCCTTTTGTAATTAGCTCACAGGAAACCATTGTTTGTATTTGAATAATAAATAAGGCTGTAAGCTTTCTAAATAAAAGAAAATACATAAATATGAAGAAAATTTGTTAATAAATCTTACATCTAAAGTAGCAGTCTTATCATTGTAGAATAATATCTTCTTCTTGTCTGTAGGTCTTGTTATATACAATATTTCTTGTGCCAAATTTTTCAAAGCTCTTTCACAGTGTGGTAGAGACTCTTGAACGTCTTCTAGCAGGATACCCCCAAGACCTTTCAAGTCCTGTTGTTTGAGTAACCTACAAAATAAAACCAAACTTAACCTATAATATTAACATAATGTTTTTAAAGATAATTGTTCTTAAATCCCTATTTAAGAACAATTATCTTGTTGTTTGGTTGATTGTTTAGTTGACAATAAGAATAAATATGATCTACTAGCTGACCCGCCACAGGTTTTTGTGGTTGATATGAAAAAACATTGAAGCGTCGGTGGCGTAGTGCGTAAGAGCGTCGTCTCCCACTCGGGAGGCACTGGTTCGATCCCCGCCACGTACCAATGTGTTTTCAAATTTTGAATTCATATGTACGTTTAATCGACGCTTTTACGGTGAAGGAAAAACATCGTGAGGAAACCTGCACACACCTATGAAGAAATTCTTAGGTTGTGTGTGAAGTCGACCAACCCGCACTTGGCCAGCGTGGTTGACTAAGGCCTAATCACCCCTAATGTGGGGTAGGCTCGAGCCCCTCGGTGGGGACATTACAAAGGGCTGTTGATAATGCAAAAAAAATGAAAAATTATTTAATCACGCGCATAATCAAAAACAATGTGGTTACATATTTCGTGATGAGAATTTGTATGTCTCTATGTTTGGGTATGCTCTCGTTGCATAGCAATAATTGAAATTATCAATTTATTTTTGCTTTGTAATATTCTAATTATCAAAATGTTTAAATTTCTTTCTGTAAGAACGTTCTACAAACTATTAGAAAACTTTTAAAAAAAGATGAATGAAATTGGGAAAGTCGTTCTGAAGTTATGGCATGACCAAGGGAAATAGGGAATAATATAATATAATTGATCAATGTCTAGAGATTCCCCAAATCAATGTATTTGACATATGAACTGTTAATTTATTGCTGTTAAGTTTTGATGTTTGATCATTTCTATGATTTTTGTGATATTTTTACAATATATTTTAGAAGCTGTGAGGTGACTTATGTTGATTTGGCTTGGTACAGAATTTAGTTTTTAAAAGTGGGCTTTTGGCTTACCTTAGTAAAGATTTTTTATCCTTAATTTTATATACAGGCTTAAATATATATTTCCCATCTGGAGTGCATTCTATTTTAGGATTGTTCTGTAGAGCCTCTGTTTGCAGCCACTGAAATTTATATTGATACATGAGTACATAATGATGATGAAGGGCCAATAGCCTTAAAAAAATGGTAATACACACACCTAAAAATCATTAATGGGTGACGTACAAATAATTTCTTGCCCATTTACTATTTGTAGCAGCTCATTCTGGAATTTTTAGTTGCTCGGTTTGTCATTTCGCTTTTCTATATAAAAATATCAAACCTACCTGTTTAACTTTGGCACCTACATCAAGCTGATTAGTTTCATCAAGCACTTCATCTATTGTCAGTGGGTGGTCGTCTCCTTCTTGGTGGCGTGCCCTCATGTGACGAACTATTCTTGCTAGTACTCCGAATCGATATGAAGAGCTGCCTGTCATGGTTTTGTAGCTGAAATTTTATACACGAAATATTTTTTTTTATAAATTGAGTAGGTACTTATAATCATTTTTCTATTGCAAAAGTGTGTACCTAAATATTTTTAGACTAATTTAAACTAACGACAGTACAAGAATATTAAGTAAATATTATGAATGTTATGATAAAACTTCATCAATAGATTTTGAACACTATAATTACAGTATATGATTGAATATTTGTTGAAGATATATGACAATTTTGGATAGCTGATGTGCTGTTGTCTGTACATATTGATTGATTAATCAATAATGTAATTACTTACTTTGATGCATCCAATTTCGGACCAGAACTGACCGAACTGGATGATTTTGATTTCTTTTTGCTGTCATCTTTAAATTGCGAGTCATCTTTCTTCTTTTTTTCGACACTGAGGAAATAAAGAAGAAATTTTTAGTATTATAAGAAGATGTAAGTACATACACAAGAAGTGATTACTGAGAACAATCTGTACAACATTTATATATATTTTTTTTTTTTTTTTTTTTTCCGAGGTTTTTGTTGTTTTGTCAGTTTTTAATGGTTTTTTGGACTTAGGGTCTATTACAGCTTTCCTAATGTCTGTGGCCTACATGCGTCTCAGGGCTAATGACTACACCTTATGACAACATGTAGGCCACAAGTTTTATAATGTTATATTTATTGCTTACAATGTTATATAGAAGCAGTTCCTCAAGCTGCTTATAGTATATTATATTTTATGGTATTGTGTTGTATTTAAAGTATTCTTGTTACATAGTGTGGGCTTATAATTAAGTTTACTACAATTAAAAATATTGTTGTGTGTGTTTGTGTTGTTTATAAGGGTGTTTATGTTATGTTGTGTGTGTAGTTTGTTACATTTGAGGGTTTACAAGTCTTTAGGTTGACATTTATGCTTACTTATTGTTATGTACAGATGGGTTTATTTGTAGTTGGCTTAATCTGTTATAAAGGTTTGTATATTATTGATATTTGTTGTTTTGTTTACTCTACATGTTGTTTTTGATGTTTATTATTGGGTTTTTAGTGGGGTCAGTGTGTTTGTTATTGTTGGTTTTTATTTGTTTTATATTTTTGTATTTTTCACTTGCGGTTTGGTTGTTAGTTATATTATAATTTATTTATTTATTTTGGTGGTTTATTGTTATTCTTTGTGTATATTTTTATTTGGATATTTACTTGTTATGTTTAGAATTTTAATTTTGTTCAGTTGGTTTGGTTTAATGGTTCTTATGTTATTTTATGTTGTAAATTGATATTGGGTTGTCGAGCCAGACATAAACTGGTGATATCCAGTATCAATTCGTATTTGTTTGCTTAGATTTTGTTTTATATTGTTTAATTTTTTGAGTTGTTTATTATTGTTTGTTAGTTTGTTAGGTTTTTGTTGGTGTTTTAGGTTTAAGTTTTAGTTTTTATTTGTTATAATTTGTTGTTCATTTATTATTGTATTGTTTTGTTTTGTTGGTGATATCTATTTGGTATTGAATGATTCTATTGGTTGTTTTGTTTCGTTGTTTGTTTGTTGTTGTTGGAAGTATTGTTATGATTATTATGTTTCAGATTTTAATTTTAATTTTAGTTTTTTTTAGTTGATTTGGGAGTTCTTTTATTGTTTTGTGTTATGAACTGGTTTGAGTCGATTTGATACTGGACTGTCAGGCCAGAACGAAACTGGTGTTATCCAGTATCAAATCGTGTTTATTTTGTTTTAATTTTTGTTTTATATTGCTTATTTTATGAATTATTTATTGTTATTTTGGTTGTTATGTTTAAGATTTTAGTTTTGTTCAATTAATTTGGGAGTTGTTTTGTTGTTTTATGTTATGAATTGATATGGGCTGTTGATGTCTACATAGATTGATGATGTTGTCAAGTAGATTTGCTTATAGTTGCCTTGATTTGTTATTAAAGTTTGTTATATTATGTCTATTTGCTGTTTTGTTTATTTTACATGTTGTTTTGTATGTTGTTTTGTATGTTTGCTATTGGGTGTTTTCCGCATTTTCCGCTTTTTCCGCATTTTTCCGCATTTTCCGCATTTTTCCGCATTTTCCGCGTTTTCCGCATCTGCTCTGATCCGCTTTTTCCGCATCCGCGTTTTCCGCTTTTTCCGCGTTTCCGCGTCCGTACTGATCCGCTTTTTCCGCATCCGCATTTTCCGCGTTTTCCGCGTATTTTGGACTTGTGTTTTGTTTGAGGTTTTACTATGTTATGTATTGAAATTATGATATTATTAGTTGTTTTGGAAGCTTTTTTGGTGTTATATGATTTATTCTATGAATTGGTATTGGATTGTCAAGCCAGGGGAAACTGGTGATTTCCAATATCAATTTATGTTTATTTTATTTAATTTAACTTAATATCATTATTTATTTGCTTATGACTGATATGAATTTATTTATTGAAATATTTTGGTAATTTATTATTTTGTTAATGATTTATGTATGTTTTAATTTGGTTTGGTTATTTGCTTTGTTATTTTTAAGTTTTTGGTTTTGTTTGTTTGATTTGGCAGTTCTTTTGTTATTTTTATGTTATTTTGTGAATTTATATTGGACTGTCGAGCCAGAAAAAAGAGAGAACTGGTGATGTCCAATATCTATTCATATTTATTTGTTTATTTGTTTATTTATTTATTTGTTTAGTTATTTATTTAGTTATCTTTTTCATGTTAGTTGATTTAGTGTTTTAGTTTTAGTTTATAATTCAGTATATTGATTTTTATAGTTTTCTGTTCTTTTTATTGTTTTATTTTTGTTGAAGATGTATGTTGGGCATTGTTGTGATGTTGCTGCATGTTTTATGTCATTGTTCTTGTTGTTATTTAAGTTATATTGTAGGCAGTTGAAACATTTTATTTTGCTTGGGTCTTGTTTATTTGGGCATTCTTTGTAGGTGTGTTGGCCGCTAGCGCAATGTGAGCATCTTTTTGTATTGTTTGTGCAGTTTTTGTATGTATGTCCGAATTTTAGGCATGTGTAGCATTGTATTATTGCGATATTTTCTGCTATTCTTATTTTGTAATGTTGTATGTTTAGATGTTCTTGCTTCCTTATTTGGTTCCATGTTTCTGTTGTGGTTCTGAATATTGCATTGTATAGTTCGGGGTTTTTGTTCTTTTTTGTTGTGCATAGTTTTAGCTCTTCTTCGTTTTGTTTGTTTATGTTGTTCAGACATTGGTTTTGTTTTATGATTTGGGTTTTTATTTCAGTGTGCTTGATGTGGTTTGGAATTCCTTTTAGTATGAAGGTTGGTTGGAGTTGGATTATCTGTTTGACAAGGATTTCAGGTTTGTTTTTTAGTTGGTTATAAACTTTTTCCAATTGTGTGTTGTTTTCTAGTTCCACCTTCATTTTGTTGTTTTCGTAATATATTATTTTGATTGGTAGAAAGTTTTCTTCATTGAATGTTACGTTTTCCTGCCACAATTTTTGGGTTTGTTCCTTGTTTGTTGCCTTGTGCATTGTTATTATTAATGTTGGATTTATTTGTTTATTATTGTTGTTGGTGGTATTGTTGTCTTCTTTGTTTTCTTCGTTTTTATTGTTGTTATGTTCGTTGTTGTTATGAGTGGTTGTGGTTTCATTTGTTTTATTTGTTGTTGTTTGTTCTTTTTCTCGTTCTTCGGATGGTTCTTGTTGTTCTTTGTGTTGGCTACCTGTTAGTATCATTTCTGCTATAGTTTTTTGTATTATGTCTTTAATTGTTTCCATCTTTTGGTTGTTTGTGTTTTCTAGTTCTGTTGTTGGGTTGTTGGTGTCTTGAGTTTGTTGTTGCTGGGATTCTTGTAGTAGTTCTGATTTCTGTCTTTCTTCGTTATTTATTGAGTTTTGTTTATTTGTATTGATGGTTTCGGCTAGCTTTGTAGTAATTTGCGTTATTTTTGCAGCGTGATTTAGTGCTTTGTCTCTGTTAATTTTGGTTACGGTTTTGCCTGCAGTGGTGCTGATAGCGTTTATGATTTGTTTAACATGTTTTTGAATTGCTTCAAGTTGGTTGATATTCTTGTCTTCGTTATTCGAGATGGTTATTGGTGCAGGTGCAGGTGCGGGTGCTGAAGTTGAGGCTGTTGTAGTGGTTACTTCAGTGGTTCTTGGTGACGATTCAGTTTGATTTTCTTTTGTTCCTTGAATTTGTTTCATGTTTTGTATGTCTGGTTCTTGATCGATGGTGGGTGTTGAAGGTGAAGGTTGTTGTTGTTCAGACATTTTTTTCGTTGCGTTATTTTCTTTCTCTTTAGAGAGGTTCTTTTCTATTTTAGCGCAGTACGTGAGTTTGACTTTGGTTAGCAGTTAGTACTGTTCTGTGAAGTTGCATTTCCGTATTTTGGTTTTTATTATTTTGTGGTTCCGCAGTTTTCCGCGTTTGTCGTATCTATGTTTTCCGCATCCGCAGTTTCCGCTTCCGCGATTTCCGCGTTCGCTGTTTTCCGCGTCTGCGCTTTCCGCGTTTTCCGCATTTTCCGCATTTTCCGCATCCGCAATTTCCGCATCCGCGTTTTCCGCATCTGCATCCACTTCCGCGTTTTCCGCATTCGCAATCCGCGTCCGCTCGTTTTCTGCCTGCACTGATCCGCTTTTTCCGCGTCCGCGTTTTCCGCGTTTTCCGCATTTTCCGCATTTTCCGCGTTCGCTCTGATCCGCTTTTTCCGCGTCCGCGTTTTCCGCGTCCGTACTGATTTGGACTTGTATTTTTATTTTGAATTTTATTATGTTATATTTTGAGATTTGTATTTTATTGATTGATTGATTTTTTGTGTGATTATAATTTTATGCTGTACATTTATGTTTGATTGCGTTCTTTTAATGTGAATGTTTATGTTATTTATTTTGTTTTGTCTGTTAATTAGCTATTTTGTTATTATGTTATGGGTTAGTGTTAAGGTTTTTATCCTGACAGTTCGGAGATTATTAATATTGGTCAGTCGGTACTTATTAATTAATTAATTTATTAAATTTGGTGTTTGATTTATTATATTTTTATTTCTTAGTTCGTTGATTTGTTTTATTTATTTCCATTGTATTGGTTACTGTTTTAATCAATTTTTGGCGGTTTCCGTGTTTTTATGTTTTTATTTGTATTTTGATATTTTATTTAATCCTGTCAATTTAGGGGTTGTTTAGTATTAATCAGTCAATTTTTTTATTAACTAATAAATTTATTAATTAGTGTTTTGATTTGTTTTTTTTTTTTTTTATATAGTTTCTGATTTGTTTTATTTATTTATTTTAATTATATTGGTTATTGTTTAATCAATTTATTTATTTCCGGCGATTTCCGTGTTTTTGTGTTTATATTTGTATTTTAATAATTGATATTTATTTTGTATATATATATATATATATATTATATTTATGTATTTAATTGAGATTGAAGACTTATTTGATGTGCTATTTTAGTATTGTAGGTATTTCAAGTTTACTCCAATTATATGTTCTATTAGTTGTTTTTCAGGTTTGTTATATGTTAATGGGCAGAAGGGTTTTAAATAGTTTTCAGTTGTGTATAAAGGAAAAGGTGCCTGCCTGGGCTTGGTGTATTCAAAGTTTGGGTGGTTAAAGTTATAATGTTTTTTGGTATTACGGTTCTAGATCTGTTTTCCACATAGAGTGCATTGTATTATTTTAATTTGAGGGTGTTCTTGAGAGAATTGGCTTACTGGTATTTGATTATTATTGTTGTTATTGTAATTGTAATTGGTGGTGGGTATTACGATGTTATTTGTTTGTTTATTGGTTTGGTGTTGTTGCTCGTCTATTCCCATGTTGCTTGGTCTTTTCCCTTTGTATGGTAGATCTTTGTAGATGTAGATGTTTTGAGAGTTATTTATATGAGTTGTATTTTGATCATTGGTTTTATTTGTTTCGTGTATTTGGTTTTCACTTTGTTTTGATTGTTGTACTTCTTGTGGTATTTCTAATAGTTGAATTAGTTCCCCTAAGATATCTTGTTTGTTTATGTCTTGGGGTTGGGATTTTGAGTTTAGTCTTGTGATTGGTGGAGTGGATCTATTGTTTGATATTGTGTATTGACTGTTTTTTATTTGTTCTTCTGAATCGTTTGAAAGTTCAAGATCTTGAAGTAGTGTGACATCCGGATTTACTTCTATGTTTTCTATATAGTATTTTTCTATCGCTTGGGAGATTGTGTAATTATTTTTTAGAGTGGTTTATCTCTTGTTGCAGTGTGATTGGTTGCGTTTGGATGCTATTACTTATTTGGTTGTTGTATTGTTCGTCTTTTTCAGTTGTTGTCTCTGTTGTTGCTACATTTATGTTTTTGTATTGTGTGCTAAAGGTGGCGTGTGTGTTGGGGTGTATGAGCTTTTGGGTGTTGCAGATCTAATGTTTTTGTTTTTATTCTTTATTTGGGTTTTAAGTTTTTTCATAGTATTTTGGGTGTTGCATTTTTCCTTTAGTCTTTTGTTTCTTTTGCTTAATTTTTTAATTTGTTTCTTGAGTTGCTTGATTTGATGTTTTTGTTTCTTGTTTTTTGTTTTTAATTGTTTTATTTTTTCATGTTCGGAGTGTTTAAGCAGGTCTTTAGTTGAATTTGTTGTTTGGTTTTTTGGTGGGGTTTCCATTTTAGTTGATTTTTATTTATATTTATTTGTTTACTGTAAGTGTGTGTTTGATTGTTATTTATTTAATTTAGGGAGGGTTTTATTATATTTTGAATTTTTTAGAGTTATTGCTTGAGTTCTGTAGTTTATTCCAGTTTTTGTTTCATTAAAATCGGAGCACTCTATGTGGTTGAAACGGAGTAGATTATTATGGGTATTTTTTCGTGTTGTAATTTGGCTTATTAGTTTTGATGTTATTTATTGTGTTTGAATTTTTTGTTTTATAGTTTTAGTTCCGCGATTTCCGCTTTTTTCCGCGTTTTCCGCATCCGCACTGATCCGCTTTTTCCGCTTCCGCATTTTCCGCGTTTTTCCGCGTTTTCCGCATTTTCCGCATCCGCATTTTCCGCGTCCGCGTTTTCCGCGTTTTCCGCGTCCGTGCTGATCCGCTTTTTCCGCATCCGCATTTTCCGCATCCGCAATCCACTTCCGCTTTTTCCGCATCCGCATTTTCCGCGTTTTTTGGACTTGTGTTTTTATTTGGGATTTTACTATGTTAAGTTTGAGATTTAGGTTTTGTTGATTGATTTATTTTGTGTGGATGTTTACTTTGTGCGTTTTTATTTGCATTTACGTTTGATTGAATTCTTTTAGTGTTTTTATTATGTTTTTTAGGTGATTTTGGAAAGTTTCAAGTATTTGTTCTCTTTTGTGGTATAGGGTTATACTCTTGATATCTATATTGTTTACTGTGCAGATGTATGTTAATTTGTTTCTTGTGTTTTCGTATTTAGGGCAGTCAAACAGTAGATGGTTTATTGTTTGAATTTGTGGGTTGGTTGCTTCACTACATGGGCAGTTTGAGTCTTGTGTTATTTTAAATCGGTGTAGGTATTTTTTGTGATATCCGTGTCCTGATATAAATTGTGTTATCTCAAAGTTTGGTTTTATTTTGTTAGTGAAGTTTTTGAGGTCTTCATAGTTTGGAAAAGTTTCTTTGGTGTATTTGCAATTATTTTCGTTGTTATATATGTTTTTAATTTGTTCGTGCATTTTTTCATGGTTAATTCTTTTGATGTATGATAGTGGGAATTTATTATATGTTGGTGTTTCATTAGAGTTTGCGACTTGTTTTGCGTGTGTGTCTGCTAGCTCGTTTCCTTGTTTATTATTGTGGGCTTTAACCCAGATGAAAAGGATTTCTTTTTTGTTTTGTGTTTCTATTTGGTGGACGATTCAACATTTATATTAGGTTGGGGAAAAAGTCTTTTCGCATTATAGTATGTATAAACTTGTAATAAAATCTCTTTGGCTATACTATTTGTATCTGGCTGGTTTTGGTATCATTGAAAGTTTAAATTTTAAAGAACATAATTCCAAATTCAAATTAGGAGCGAGCTAGTGCAGTGTCTGTGAGAGTAGCACAAATTTGGTTTAAGCGTTTTCAATCCGGAAATTTTGATGTCAAAGATGCACGTCGCTCTGGTCGCCCTATTACAGATAAAATGGATGCCATTTTTGAAAAAGTTGAGCAAGATCGGCATGTCAGTAGTTACGACGTAGCTGAAGAACTGGGAATTGACCACAAAACAGTTTTGGCGCATTTGAAAAAAACTGGGTACACAAAAAAGCTCGACATTTGGGTACCTCACGAGCTCACTGAAAGAAACCTAATGAACCGTGTACTCATTTGTGATTCTTTATTACGACGTAATGAAACCGAACCATTTTTGAAGAAGCTGATAACTGGTGATGAGAAGTGGATCACGTACGACAAGAACCTGCGAAAAAGGTCGTGGTCAAAGGCCGGTCAGGCTTCACAGACTGTGGCGAAACCCGGGTTAACTCGCAACAAGGTGATGCTGTGTGTGTGGTGGGATTGGAAGGGCATTATTCATTATGAGCTGTTACCACCAGGCAGGACCATCGATTCTGAACTCTACTGCGAACAACTGTTGAGATTAAAGCAAGAAGTTGAGAGAAAGCGGCCGGAATTAATCAACAGAAGGGGTGTGGTTTTTCATCATGATAACGCTAGACCTCACACATCTTTAGCCACTCAGCAAAAATTAAGAGAGTTTGGCTGGGAGGTGTTAATGCATCCGCCGTATAGTCCTGACCTTGCACCTTCAGATTTCCACCTGTTTCGGTCTCTTCAGAATTCTTTAGGCAGTGTCAGGTTAACATCACGAGAGGACTGCCAAAACCACTTGTCGCGGTATTTTGACCAGAAGTCCCAAAATTTCTATAGCAATGGGATCATGTCCCTACATACAAGATGGCAAAAAGTTATCGAACAAAATGGTACCTACATACTTTAGTTAAATGTAAATAAACTATATTAAAAAATGTTTTGAAGTTTCTTAAAAAATGCGAAGAAACTTTTTCCCCAACCTATTATTTCAATATCTATTGAGTATATAAATATAGTTATATGTATGTAGCATCGTTCTAATATAATGTAATCATTTATGTAGTCAGTAATAAAAGGTAACCAATCGGGAACAGTTGTTTAATTCACATCACTTCGATTACTTTTCACTCATAGTTCGATCACTATCTACTCAGAGAAATAATTGGAGACGCACCGCGCCCCAAATATGGCAAGGCATGGAGACCCTTGCCATATTTGGGGCGCGGCGCGTCTCTAATTATTTGTCTGAGTAGATAGTGATCGAACTATGAGTGAAAAGTAATCGAAGTATTAGATAAACAAAAGTTATAGTTTTTTCGGCAAAGTATAAGCAGTAAAAATGTGTCGATCAAACGTAGACAGAGAAACGGTCTTCCTCAACCAGAATTCTGTGGGATCCTACCAGGCACATGTAGAAGAAATAAAGACGCATATGTCTAATATGAGCATTATTCTAATAGTTATATGCACAATATTGGATCTCGGAGTTTTGTATTTTACATACAAGCAATACAAGAAATGTCACAACTCTTGGATTAGGGATCAGATCATACAAAACAATTTTCGGCAATCGTTCAATCGTTCCAGAGGCAATGGTGAAGAGGAGCGCGAAGTTTGTGTCCTTATGAAATAGGAGCGAAGATGTGTGAAAGTGCTATAAAAAGTGTTTTTTTAAGTGGTAAAAGTGGTGCGAAATACTAAAAGTGCGAAGTTTGAAAAACATAAAAATCTAATTAAATAATAAATAACTATGTATAACACTAAATAGACATTAAATATTGTTCACGATCGATTTATAATTACTTTATATTGTTTCATTTTATAATTTTAATATTGTGTGTTTAATTACTTAAGTTTATCGTGTTAGTTATAAGTGTTTTACGTGTGTCCTATTGTATAATTATGAATAAATAAATAGATAAGAGTTGTTTTTATTGAGCAGGAATAGGTGGGCGCAACTTGTACTACCAGGCACAAGTTGCGATACGCTGGTTTCACTTATATACAGCGCAGATTTTTAGTCGAGCACTTATCGCACTCCACTTCACTCATATCGGACTCTCTCTCTGCACCGAAGAAACCAGCCACCGCCGTCTCCACCTCTCCCTGCTCAAACCAACAGTACTACAGCAAGAAAATCGGCCTTCTTATTTCTGCAAGACCCCACCGTCATAGTCTACGTACAAGGGACACAGACACCAGACAACAGCCTGTCGGGTCGGTCCCGTACATTTTGGTCCTTCAAGAGCCGAATCTTACAGAAAAACCGAACAATGCCAGTAACCAGATCGAAGACAGGGAGAATGGAGACAGAAGAACGGCAACCAGCGGTGCAAGAATCTTCACCGGCACCGGCACCAATACCTACAGAAGCGTCTGCGGCACCGCAAATCGAAACCATAACCCGCAGAACGTCACGTGCCAGCACTACGAAGTTCCAACGAACACAACAGATCGCCGAAGCGAAGAAAGAAGTGGCACTACGCAAGCTCGAACTAGCCGAAGCACGCCTAAAAGCCCTAGAAGCAGAGGAAGAGTACGATACAGAAGACAGCGAAGCAATAGAAGAAGCTCCGATACTTCGCCGCCGAACCGATGAGTGGGTGAAGAACACCGCATGCGTCGATGAGTCACCACCGCAACCACAAACAGAAAACAAAGAACAGAAGACGGACAAGCTGAGCCTCTCCGATCTTACCGCCGCTATCATCGCTGCTTCACGCTCTACGCCACATCGCTACGAAGAGCTACCCAGCTTCAACGGCAACCACCAAGAATGGCTGGCCTTCAAAGCAGCCTATACAGAATCGACACATCGCTACACAGAAAACGAAAATACAGCAAGACTAAGAAGATGTCTCAAGGGCAACGCCAAAGAAGCCGTCAACTGCCTACTCATAGCCAACTCAAGCCCGGCCGACATCATGGCCATGCTCGAGAACCGCTTCGGACGCCCCGAAGCAATCGCCATAGCAGAACTCGAACGTCTTCGCAGCATCACCCGTCCGACCGACGCACCGAAAGATGTGTGCCTATTCAAAGTCAAAGTCAAGTCAAAATTTCTTTATTCATTTAGGTACAATTTGTACGCTTATGAAAGTCAATTTTGATGCCATCGGTTCGAGAGTCTACCAGGAGGCCTTGTTCTGAGAAGAACCGGCAAGAAACTCAACAAGTTTTATCCTCCCTTTACAGTTTTCATAGTATTGATTTGGAAAGAGTCATAATTCACATTGTCAAGTCTTTAATAATTAATCATAATAATATAATAAAATAAAGACTCATAATTAAACTTACAATAAATAAATATATATAAAAATGTGATTTAAGACATCTTTCCTTACAATATTGTCAATTAGAGAATTGAAATTTTACACATTGATATCTCACTAGATTAAAATGGAGAATCGAGCACATTTGGATGTGTCCACACATTTTTGTCGTCTATATATTCCTGAACTTTATAATACGCTTTCTTCATTAAAATTTGTTTAATGTGAAGCTTAAATTTATGTGATGGAAGTTCAGTTACATGATGTGGGAGTTTATTATATATTTGTATACATTTCCCCATGAATGAGTGACTAGTTTTATGAAGTCTGAAACTTGGTACAGAAAGTTTATTTCTATATCTTGTGTTTAAATTGTGATAATCACTTTTCTTCAAAAATGTATGTAAATTTTTATGAACATACATAATGTTGTCATATATATATTGGGAAGCAACCGTCAATATATTGATTTCTTTAAATAACTCTCGAAGCGAGTCACGAGGTCTTAGTTTATAAATGGCGCGTACGGCTCTCTTTTGTAATACAAAAATGTCTTGAATATCAGCTGCTGATCCCCACAGCAATATACCATATGACATAACACTATGGAAGTAACTGAAATATACAAGTCTTGCCGTCTCAACATCAGACAGTAATCTAATCTTTTTAACAGCAAAAGCAGCAGAGCTAAGTCTTCCTGATAGGGTAGTAATATGAGGATTCCATTGTAGACGTGAATCTAAAGTTATTCCTAAAAATACTGTTGAGTCAACACAATGTATAATTTCCTCGTTAATTTTAATATTTGTACTGACCTGCTTGACATTTGGTAACGAAAATTTAATACATTTAGTTTTATTTGAATTTAGTAACAAGTTATTATTAGTAAACCAACACATTACTTTGGAAAGGGCATTATTCACATCGTCAACGTTTTCTGATTGTCTATTCAGTTTGAAAATAAAGGAAGTATCATCTGCAAATAATACCGTCTCACATAAGTTGTTTACGTAGTAAGGCAGGTCATTTACATAAATCAAAAAAAGTAACGGACCTAATATTGAGCCCTGCGGCACGCCCATGAGAATAGGGGCCCCTGTAGACTTCGCTTTATTTATAACTACTGTTTGTAATCGGTCACTCAAGTATGATTTAATTATTTTTATTGAGTTCATTGAGACGCCATAATGTTGTAATTTGCCCAATAAGGTTTTATGTTCTACACAGTCGAAGGCTTTGGACAAGTCACAAAAGACACCTAGAGCATCTTGTTTGTTTTCCCAAGCATCAAATATATGTTTCATTAACGCAACACCTGCATCTGTCGTATTTCTACCCTTAGTAAAACCAAATTGTCTGTTATGAAACAGTTTATTCAGTGTAAAATGTGAAAGCAATTGATTATATATAACTTTCTCAAATACTTTACTTAACGTTGGTAAAATGGATATGGGACGAAAATTAGTGGGATCACATTTATCCCCAGACTTAAACAAAGGTATAATTTTACTACATTTCATTAAATCGGGAAAGACCCCATCTTCAATGCATTTATTAAAAATAATCGTTAAATATGGGGAAATTACTTCAATTATTGATGTTATAACTGTAACCGATAAACCCCATAGATCTTCCGTCTTTTTCTTATTTAAAGATTTAAACGTTTTTATAATGTAATCGTCATTAATTTCATGAAAGTTAAAAGAAATATCACATTTATTAACACTAGATTCTAAAAAGGAAACCGCATATTCAGTAGATGAATTCAGTTTACTAGTGATTTTCATGGGAATGTCTGAGAAAAAGGACTCCATTGCATTTGCCACCGCTTCATCCGTTTTTACCATTTTACCATTAATATTAATTTCAAAAGACCTATCTTTAAATGACATTTTACCAGTTTCTTGGTTTATAATTTTCCAGGTGGTCTTAATTTTGTTAGCAGAATTTTTAATTTTATTACTAAGAAAGTTTGCTTTTGCAACATTACAGACCCTTTTAAATATTTTAGAATATTTTCTGACATAATTTATAAAGGACTGGTCTGTGGACATGGACTTTTCATAATATAAATCATATAATTTTCTTCTACTAACGTATATACCTGGGGTAGCCCAGTCACTAAATTTCTTTTTTGAGTTAAGGGAAACAGTTTTTTGTTTAAATATGGTATTAAATTCTAAATTTATTTGATTAAATAAATTCGTATACATTTCATTTGAATCATCACAATATTGTAAGAAATTAAGTCTATGTTCAATATTATTTTCGAAAATCTTCATGCGACTGCCCGTTATTGGTCTAAAAGTAATTTTTGTTACTAGATTAACATTACGGCGCTCAACAGTGATTTTCTGTCCACTATGATCTGAGTTTACACAGTTGAGTATAGATTTTTCAAGTATATTACAATTACAGAAAATGTTATCCAAGCAAGTAGCTGTAGTAGGGGTGATTCTGGTAGGTTCAAAGAAAGCATAATAAAGATTAAAAGATCTAAATAAATTAATGAACCTATTTGTGTATGGACTTGATACTAGAATATTTAAATTGAAGTCCCCACAGACAACTATCTTCTTGTTGTTGCTACAAATAATATTTAGAACATTTTCCATTGCAGTTTCAAACAGATCATAGTTTCCAGAAGGGGGTCTGTATACACATACAATTATAAATTGCTCAAATTCTGCACATGAAATTTCAATAATTCGTTCAATTGAGTGCTTAATCACATCCGATCGTTCTTTATATTTAATATTGTTCTGTAACAAAATCAAGGAACCACCTCTAATGGCAGATTCTCTAGTGAATGCACTTACAATGTTATAACTTTCAATACAATTTAATAACTGAGTTCTTTTTAGCCAATGCTCTGTGAGACATAATACATGTATATTTAGACTCTGTAAAAATAAAGAAATTTCTAGTTCCTTTCCAGATAAGCCTTGAATATTTTGGTGAACTATTTTAAGTGAGCTATTGCCAGAGGTGTCCTCTGTTGTCTTACTAATTAATTTAAATATTGATTTTGTGATGAGCTTATCTGTGAGTCAAAGTTAGTTTGCTCAATAGGAGCAATTGTTATATTATTATAACTAACTTGCTCAAAAGGAGCACTGTCAGAACTACAATGCTGTATATGGGCATTGTCACACCGCGATGGCCCAATAGAGGCAATGTCAAAATAAGGTTGCTCAATAGGAGCTGTCCGTACAGCCAAATTCTTGGCTGAAGTAGATATAGAAAAGCTTAGCAATTTTGCTAATTGTTTTTTAAAATAATTTGATAGAGAAATTCTATCTCTTGTCAAATAATATTTATTGTATCGATTATTACATGTCAATTTATTAATGTCAAAAACATGTATTTTGTCTTGATAATATGACAAAGTATCTAATTGTATATTTAATTTATATCTAATTTCATTTTCTAACTGTGGCAAACTATCGCAATATGGAAATGTAAACATTACAATTCTTTTTACATTTAATTTCAGTAGGTAGTCATTCGCAAGCCGCATAAGAAACAGCATCGCTACAATTCAAGCACTCAATAAGAAGCACTACCTCTACAACCCAGAAGTGGCGAAGCTGATAACAGAGAAGCTCACGCCGACACTTCGGTACCGATGGTTCGACTACGACAGCGCACAACCACAAGAGGAGGCCGATCTGGTGAAGTTCGACCGATTCATCACAGCAGAAGCCGACCGCTGCAGCAAGTACGCACCGCCCGAACTCATCCACACCGAAGAACGTCACAGCAGACCACGTCCGCAACGAGCATTCGCCACATCCGAGAAGGGTATCCGAACTTGTGCCTTTTGCAACGAGTCAACACACATCGAACAAAAATGTGCGAAGTTTACCGCAGCCGACAACAACGAGCGATGGGAGCTAGCGCGCCAAGCCAAGCTGTGCTTCCGCTGTCTACAACGTCGAAACCAGAACCACAAATGCCAACAGAAGAGATGTGAAACAAACGGCTGCGAAAGAACTCACCATCCACTACTACACTTCGAGCGCCAAACAGAGAAGAAAGAAACAGTTACTTCGACTTTCGTACGATCAGAAAAAACCTTTTTGAAGATTGCACCTGTACGCGTCACCGGGCCGAAGAATTACGTCGACACCTATGCACTACTGGACGACGGGTCGACAGTCACGCTCATAGACGCCGATATCGCCAAGAAGATTGGAGCAAGAGGGCAATATTCTCCGTTGCGACTCGAAGCTGTAGCCGGCGCACAAATCAACGCCGCCACGTCACACGCCGTTACCATCGAAATTCAAGGACAGTTCGACGCTCACCGAATAACAGCGCACACCTTACCGAAGTTGAAGCTCGCACCGCAAGAGATACTAGAAGAAGACATCAGAGGCTGCAAACATTTAGAAGATATAGAAGATCATCTCAAGTACGTCGGCGCTACACCTACCCTTTTAATCGGGCAAGATAACTGGGGCCTGCTGCTAACGCACAACTACCGAAGCGGACCACCACAACAACCAGCTGCCGCGCTCACAGCGCTCGGCTGGGTACTGCACGGCAACGGGCAAGCAGCCGAACGCCGTCGCATAATACATCGCACGCACCACCTAACCATCGAAGCGCTCGACGAAGAGATGAAACGATATTTTACGCTAGAATCGATTGGCGTACAACCAAGAACAACACAGTCCGACCCAGAACAACGTGCGCTTCAAATACTCAAGAGAGAGACAAGAGAGAGAGACGGCGGTGGCTACGAGACAGCACTACTGTGGAAGCGAGACAGCACTACTTTACCGAATAACTACGATTACGCGCTAAGAAGACTTCACAGCATCGAAAAGAAGATAGAAAAAGAACCACTTCAACACAAGAAGTACACCGAACAGATAGAAAACCTATTGAAGAAGGGTTACGCTGAAGAAGTCTGCGCACCGCCTACGCCCGGTAGAACTTGGTACCTACCTCACTTCGCCGTGCTTCACCCAGCCAAGCCGAACAAACTTCGCGTCGTGTTCGACGCAGCCGCAAGATGTCATGGGACGTCTCTCAACGACCACCTACTGACGGGGCCAGACCTACTACAATCCCTGCCCGGCGTCCTGATGCGTTTTCGCCAGCACGAGATCGCCGTAGCTGCCGACATCGAAGAAATGTTCCTGAGAATCGGTCTGCGAAACGAAGACAGAGATATGCTACGTTTCCTCTGGAGAGGTGACCGGCGGGAGGGGCCCCCCGCAGAATACAGAATGAAGACAGTCCTGTTCGGCGCAGCGTGTTCTCCGTGCATCGCTCTATTCGTCAAGAATCACAACGCCGAGAAACATCGTTCGTCGCACCCAGCCGCCGCCGACGCCATAGTCACCAACCACTATATGGATGACTACCTACAGAGTTTTCCCACGATCGAAGAAGCACACAGAACAGCAAGCGAAGTCGCACACGTACATAGACAGGCGAACTTCAACCTTCGAAAGTGGACGTCCAACGCACCCGAGCTTCGCGCACTACTGGGCGGCGCAGACGAAGATCGAAACCTCAACGACGACAAGGAAGAGAAGATCCTCGGCCTCACCTGGCGGCCGTCCACCGACACCCTCGGCTTCAACCTCAGCTTCGCGCGCGTGCCTACCGACCTCATAGACGGCTCGCGCACCCCCACCAAGAGAGAAGCCCTGCGCATAGCGATGTCGATATTTGACCCGCTAGGGCTTGCAACACCGATCGTCATACAAGCCAAACAAATACTGCAAGAAACATGGCGAACAGGCACCGGATGGGACGACGAAATACCTACTCATCTACGAAGAAAATGGCACAGTTGGCTGCAAGACATCGTTACACTTCGAGACGTCAACATACCAAGATGTCATCCGTCTTACACGCACACCGAAAGAAGAGAGCTGCACACCTTCGTAGACGCCAGCGAACAAGCATATGTCGCAGCAGTATACTGGCGCGTCATCGACGGCAACGGACGGCCCCACACATCACTAGCAACCGCGAAGGCCCGCGTCGCACCTCTCAAGATAACGTCAATACCGTGGCTAGAACTACAAGCTGCGCTACTGGGCTGTCGCCTGGCCAAGTCAACTACAGAAGAATACGACTACAAGCCAGACCGACGCTACTTTTGGTCTGACTCGAAGACAGTGTTCGCATGGTTGCGCGCAGGGCCGCGAGTCTTCAAACCGTTCGTCGCACATCGGGTGGCCGAAATCCAAGAAGACACCACCGTCGACGAGTGGCGCTGGGTACCTACCAAACAGAACGTCGCCGATGAAGCCACAAGAGGAGCGCCCACAAATTTCGACGCGCTACATAGGTGGTTCACCGGCCCCGACTACCTACGAGGCGAACCATCGACATGGCCCACAGAGCAAGCGACGCCGTACGAAAATACCGGAGAAGAGCGCGTCACACACGTAACGACCAAGGCGCCGTCACCGAAACTTAGCGAGAGCATACCGCAGCCAGAGCGGTTCTCCAAGTGGGAAAGACTTGTTCGCGCCACGGCGCGAGTACTCCAGTTCATCACCCTATGCCGACGTCGCACAGAAACCGTCGCCTACAAGAGAACGAAACACACCGCGGAAGCCGACCCCGCTTGGAAGCCTACGCCGACACCTACGCCGACATCAAGAACGAAACGGCGCGCCTTCAACGAAACCAAAATAATAGCACCGAGCGCCGAACACATCAAACAGGCGGAAGACCTACTCATGAAAGCGAGCCAACAGAAATCGTTCGCCTCCGAGATCATCAATCTACAAAAACAACAAGGTGTCGCACCCGATAGTCGCCTGCGAAGCCTCGCCGTGTATATGAAAGATGACGTCATAACACTGAAATCGCGTATCGCAGCCGCCACCGATGTACAGACAGAAAAATCGCCTACAGTGATAGACGGCGACAACGAGATAGTACGGTTCTACATAGATTGGACACACCGACAGCTGAGCCACGGCGGCACCGAACTTATAGTCAACGAGATACGACAACATTATTGGGTGTTACGACTGCGACCGAACGTGAAAACCGTCATCAAGAAGTGTCGACACTGCCACATACGAAGAGCGACGCCGCCAACGCCACCTACCGGCGACCACCCACGAACTCGCCTCGCCCACCATTCGAGACCCTTCACATTTACGGGACTCGACTACTTCGGACCCCTCACCGTAACGGTGGGTCGCCAGCGCCAGAAACGCTACGTAGCGCTGTTCACCTGCCTCACCACCAGAGCCGTGCACCTGGAAGTGGCCGCCAGCCTGAGCGCCGACTCCGCTATACAAGCACTACGCCGCATGATAGCACGACGCGGCTGCCCCACCGAAATATACAGCGACAACGGAACGAACATGCACGGCGCCGATCGAGAACTACAGGCCGCAGTAGACGCGACAGAAACCGAGGCACAGAAACGCGCTATCAAATGGCGCTACATAACACCGGGGGCTCCGTTCATGGGCGGCGCGTGGGAACGTCTTGTACGAGCCGTGAAGACATCGCTTAACCACATACTACTTGAGAGGGCACCCCATGAAGAAACCCTCACCACGCTACTATGTGAAGTCGAATACATAGTAAATAGCCGACCGCTGACGCACGTCTCCGTAGAAGCCACCGACGAAGAAGCCCTAACCCCCAATCACTTTCTACTTGGGGGCTCCGCTCGGGTACCTACCCCGGGTAGCTTCGACGAACGCGATGAAAACCACCGACAGCACTGGCGACGAGCACAACTCCTGGCGGACCAATTCTGGCAGCGATGGGTCAGAGAGTACCTGCCCGACCTCCAAAACCGGCGGGAGCCCCACGGCCAAGGTCCCACTATACACATCGGGGACTTGGTACTGGTGGCCGACAGTCAACTGCCGAGAAATACCTGGCCAAGAGGACGAGTCATAGAAACCTACCCAGGCAAAGACGGCGTCGTCAGATCGGTGCTCATACAGACAGCAAGCGGCGGTACCCTGAAGAGACCTACCAAGAAGCTGGTCATCCTGCAGCAGTGATCGTTCACCGGAGAGATGTGCGGCGCAGACTTCGTCGACCCCACACGGCGGGAGAAATGTTCACGATCGATTTATAATTACTTTATATTGTTTCATTTTATAATTTTAATATTGTGTGTTTAATTACTTAAGTTTATCGTGTTAGTTATAAGTGTTTTACGTGTGTCCTATTGTATAATTATGAATAAATAAATAGATAAGAGTTGTTTTTATTGAGCAGGAATAGGTGGGCGCAACTTGTACTACCAGGCACAAGAATAGAATAGAATAGAATAGAATATTATTTATTTGTAAAACATAGGTGGTTACAAAAGATGTTACAGTTTTAATATATCTGCTATGTTTTGCTTTAAAAGCATACAAATATTTATGATTATAAATTAAATTACCCGATCACAAACTAAATTACGTAATTACAACTACTTACAAATCGATATGTCATTAAATTTTGCATAAAACATTGGTTATCTAGAATAATTAGTCAAATTAATTTTAAATACAATAGGATGTCAATAAAGGAATCAAATTACAATTTATGTCAAATAGATTTGTCATTTAAAAATTCACTAATACTATAATAACATTTTGATAATAGTAGGTTAGTCAATTTATTTTTAAATTTCATATAATTCATTATTTTAAAATCATTAGGTATCTTATTAAATACTCTTGGAGCCATGCCTAGTATGCCTTTACTGACTAAAGCTGTTTTACATGTCATTGCCGATAATTTGTTTACATGATGACTACGAGATTGATTTTTACGATTTTCTGATAATTTCGAAAACAATTCCGGATATTTTTTGACGAATAGTGATATTTCCAATATGTATATACATGGCACTGTTAATATTTTTAAAGATTTATATACAGGTACACAGCTGTCGTCCATTTTTAGCGCACACATTGAGCGTATACAGCGCTTTTGATATTTAAAAATTGTTTCTCTGTCAGTGCAATTTCCCCAAAAAATTATCCCATATCTTAATATTGGCGAAACAAATCCATGGTAGGCTGATAATAATGCCTCGGATCCCACGATTTTTTGAAGTTGATATAGAGCATATGAAAATTTACTTAATTTAGTGCATATTACTTCAGTTTGAGGCTTCCATGTAATTTGACTGTCAATTAATAGTCCTAAAAATTTTGTTTGGGTTTCTTCTTTTATTATTTCACCCTCAAAGTTAACATTAAGGTTCTTTGTCGTAAGTCTTTGATAAAAGTTCACAAGCTTGGTTTTGGTCAGATTAATTACTAAATTATTCTGATGTAGCCATGTTACAATATTTTCCAACGTTTCATTTATTTCAGTTTCATAATTTGTCATATCATTACTTTCTATAATAACTGTGCTATCGTCAGCGAATAGTATCATTTTCCTGCAAGTTACGGTAGGCAGATCATTTATATATAGTAGGAATAATAATGGTCCTAATACGCTACCTTGTGGTACCCCATATAATACTTCTCTATCCTTTGAAAAATATTCTCTTTGTTTCTTTTCTATCGGACATATTTTTGTTATCTGTGTATATTGCCTTCTATTTGTTAGATATGATTCCATTAGTTTAAGCGTATTTCCTCTGATGCCATATGACTCCAATTTGCCTAAAAGTATTTTATGGTCAACACGGTCGAAGGCTTTGGTCATATCTGTAAAAATTGCACAAACTGGTTTTCTATTGTCTACACTCGTCAATATAGTTTTAAATAAGTCATAAATTGCTCTATTTATATTTTTATTTTTCCTAAATCCCATTTGTTCGTCACACAGAATGTCAAAGTTATTTAAAAATGAAAATATTTTATCATAAATATACCTTTAAAAATTTTTGAAAAAATAGGAATTAGTGCAATTGGTCTGTAACATTCGATCGATTCCCTATTATCCTTTTTGAAAAGAGGCTTAACTACAGTAATTTTTAAGTTGTCAGGATATACTCCAGCGCTTATGCAGAGGTTAATTAAATGAGCAAAATGAGTGGCAATAGTTTCAGCAGTAAATTTTACAACTTTAGTCGCAATATCATCAAAACCTACGCTGCTAGTATTCTTTAAGGATTTGATAATTCTTTGTACTTCGAATGATGTTGCAGGGGGCATAAACATCGTTTGTGGGATTTTTGTTATTTGTACATTTTTATTTACCGGATTTCTTATATTTTGGACAATGTCTATGAAATAATTATTGAAAATATCAGCAATTTCTTGTGGGTTTGTCAATGTTTCGCCTTTAATATTTATTTTTGATATGTTTTCCTTGGGATGGTTATTCTTAGAACTATTTATTATTTGCCAAGTTGCCTTATTTTTATTCTGAGATGTTTTTATAAAATAATTATTTTGTGCCTTTTGAGTGAGTTTAATAATTGATTTATATCTTTTAGTATACATTTTAAGCCTTACTTTGTTGTCAGTTGTACGGTTATGTCGGTATGCCCAGAGTAATTGACGTTGCCGTTTACTACATGTCCTGATACCCTTTGAAACCCACTTTACCTTTTTTTTAGTTTTAATAGTGATTGTTTTATGTGGAAAACAGAGATCATACAGGAGACGAAAATGTTCCAGGAAATAGTTATATGCCATATTTGGATCTTCAGTTGTATAAATATCTGAGAACGATAGCTGTTGTAGATGAGATTTGAACTTTAACAAATTCTGGGTAGAAAAATCTCTCCTTTTAATACGCCAAGACTGTATACGGTAATTATTTTTCACACAGAGAGTGAATATTTGAGCTGTGTGATCAGATAAGCCCAGCTCAATTACTTTACAGCTTCCTTTAGAATTGTGTGCGAAATTATCGATACATGTTTTACTATGAAGTCTAGTTGGCTGTCTTATCGCTAATTTTAAATTAAAACTTAGTAAAAACATTTCAAATTCTAAGGACACAGAATTTTCTTTTAGAATATTAATATTGAAATCTCCACATAAGACAATTTTTTTGATCGATTTTTACATACTTCCTGCAAAATTAATATAAACTTTTCATAAAAAATACTTAAATTATAGCCTACAGGTGGACGATATACACAGATAATAATTGTCTGTTCTTGTATTAATTCTATCGCACAGCATTCGAGAATACCGTGCACCGAGTGGTTGGAGACATTTTTCAGCTCTTTAAATTTAAAACCATTTTTCACAAGTATGCATGCTCCTCCACGCTTCTGGTGTTTTCTTGAATAACACGCGGCAAGTTTATAATTTGGAATGTTCAATAAATCTTCCTGTTCTCTCATTATGTAGTGTTCTGTAATGCATAATATATCAATATCCATTTCTTTGTATTTCAATTCTATTAAATTCACGTATAAAACATCCGCTTTATTAATCAATCCTGCTATATTTTGGTGTAGGATTTGTATATATTTAGACTCGAAAAAAGTCTGATTCATTTTCCGTGACATTTTCTTGCGAGGAAATTGAATTGATTGTCGATTCGGAATACGTCAAAATGTATGAAATTTCGTTTCTCAATAACATGAAAATGTTTCTCATTCCCCAGTTGTTTACAGTTCCAAATCTTTTAGTAAACATGTCATAATCATAGGAGAGTATGGAATTTGAATCTATTATGTAGCAATATTGCAGCGTATCATTATCAAGATAAAGGAGATTGTTAAATGTTTCGATTCTCCAGTTGTACATTACAGAGTAATTGTTACATTTATATGTAGGTAAGCATATCAATATATTTGTGTGTTTTATTTTTTGTAACGTTTCTCGAATATAGTATACTAGATTTACATAATTTTTCGTCTTCTCAAAGTCTTCTTCGCCAATTAATAGTACACAAAAGTCGCTTGAAGTGAAGGTTTGCAGTTTTTTATCTAAATCGTCCAACAGTCCCTTTATTCCATTTCTAGGTTTTAGGTAATGGCAAATTTGATAATTGTCTCCAAAGTAATTATTCGAAATTTGTAACATGTTATGATACTTATTGCTGCTTATTATAAATAATTTATTTTTATTATTTCCCATGGTAGATCCATTATTTTTCGTTTGTATTTTAGGTTGTTTATTTTGCATGATAAGATTTGATTGTGTGTTTGTGTCTGTTATTTGCTGCTTTATTTGTTTTTCTGTGTCTTTTCCGTCAAACTGTGGTAAAATATTTTTCAATCCTTTTATTTCTCTTTTGCTTTTAGGTGTCATATTTTTTGATATTGGACTTTGCGTTACTTTTTTAAACAACTCTGTTTTCTTTATTAATTCCTCATTAGCTCTTTTTAATGTAGTATTCTCTAGAGATAGCAGTTCTATTTCATTGTGAGCACTATTTAATTCTAGTGTCAATTTTTCTATTTGTTCTTTGAACTTATCAAGCTGTTGTTCGGTGTCGCCATCTTGCGATATTCCGGGTAAACTATTAGTGGAGCTATCTATGATTTCGTCGATTGAAGTGTTGTTGCTTACGAAGGAATCCGATTTAGTTCGTATGCGACGAAAGGTAATATTTTCCAAGAAATTCATTGTACAAAAAGTCTATTGCCGTACGCAGGTTTCGAACTCGTTCCGCTTGTCTAGAACGCGAACACGTAGCCACTCGGCCAAGAGTTGCTTGTCTTAACAGTGCAAAATAGTGGTACTGTATCGTATTAGAAATAGTTTGTATTTAATCGTACGTTATTATGACTCATGTATTCTTCACTTTTACCCCACAGTATTCTTCACTTGTACCTCACACACAGTTCAAAATGTATTCGTATTATATTATCACATTTTAACACTTAGTAATTTATTCACTTAGTTATTTCATATTTAATTGTTGTTTTATGTTATTAAATACTGTTGTACGTACGAACTTTAGCGATTTTTGCCGTTGTCACAATTTTGCACTTTATCTTCTTTATAACTTATTTAATTGTAGATTTTAAACTATGATCATATCACCACATATTGTTCATAGTTAATACTAATTGAAATTATATTATTAACACTGCTTTGATTGTATAAAATATTTTTAAACCGAGAATAATACGGATCTTAATGTTTACATGCAGAGCGCCCTCTCGCGACGATAGACGAAGTTGCGATACGCTGGTTTCACTTATATACAGCGCAGATTTTTAGTCGAGCACTTATCGCACTCCACTTCACTCATATCGGACTCTCTCTCTGCACCGAAGAAACCAGCCACCGCCGTCTCCACCTCTCCCTGCTCAAACCAACAGTACTACAGCAAGAAAATCGGCCTTCTTATTTCTGCAAGACCCCACCGTCATAGTCTACGTACAAGGGACACAGACACCAGACAACAGCCTGTCGGGTCGGTCCCGTACAAATATGAACAATAATTCATATTAATGTAAATTCTATTTTAGTAGTTCTAAGAAATTAAGTGTAGTTTCTTATACGGAGGTCGAATGTATTTCGATGTATCAACTTTCATTCCATGTAACCCCTACTACGGTAACTCACTGAGAAAATGTGGTATGTATTTTATTTTAATAATTATTTATTTGTGAAAGGAAATGGAAGATGACTTAATTGTATACTTAAATGAACTTCAGAATATTAGGAAATATTTGATTAAGAAGGGAAAATCTAGGTTTAAAGATAATATTATTAATAATAAATTATCAGAAACAGAATACATATAATAGGTTGGGGAAAAAGTTTCTTCGCATTTTTTAAGAAAATTCAAAACATTTTTTAATATAGTTTATTTACATTTAACTAAAGTATGTAGGTACCATTTTGTTCGATAACTTTTTGCCATCTTGTAGGTAGGGACATGATCCCATTGCTATAGAAATTTTGGGACTTGTGGTCAAAATACCGCGACAAGTGGTTTTGGCAGTCCTCTCGTGATGTTAACCTGACACTGCCTAAAGAATTCTGAAGAGACCGAAACAGGTGTAAATCTGAAGGTGCAAGGTCAGGACTATACGGCGGATGCATTAACACCTCCCAGCCAAACTCTCTTAATTTTTGCTGAGTGGCTAAAAATGTGTGAGGTCTAGCGTTATCATGATGAAAAACCACACCCCTTCTGTTGATTAATTCCGGCCGCTTTCTCTCAACTTCTTGCTTTAATCTCATCAGTTGTTCGCAGTAGAGTTCAGAATCGATGGTCCTGCCTGGTGGTAACAGCTCATAATGAATAATGCCCTTCCAATCCCACCACACACACAGCATCACCTTGTTGCGAGTTAACCTGGGTTTCGCCACAGTCTGTGAAGCCTGACCGGCCTTTGACCACGACCTTTTTCGCACGTTCTTGTCGTACGTGATCCACTTTTCATCACCAGTTATCAGCTTCTTCAAAAATGGTTCGGTTTCATTACGTCTTAATAAAGAATCACAAATGAGTACACGGTTCATTAGGTTTCTTTCAGTGAGCTCGTGAGGTACCCAAATGTCGAGCTTTTTTGTGTACCCAGTTTTTTTCAAATGCGCCAAAACTGTTTTGTGGTCAATTCCCAGTTCTTCAGCTACGTCGTAACTACTGACATGCCGATCTTGCTCCACTTTTTCTAAAATGGCATCCATTTTATCTGTAATAGGGCGACCAGAGCGACGTGCATCTTTGACATCAAAATTTCCGGATTGAAAACGCTTAAACCAAATTTGTGCTACTCTCACAGACACTGCACTAGGTCCATAAACATCGCAAATTTTTTTCGCGGCTTGCGTTGCATTTTTACCTTTTTTGTAGTAAAATTTTAAAATGTATCGAATTTCTTCATTAGATTCACTCATCTTGGCGGTACGAAAAACAAATGAAAATCACACATTTTCCTAATTTGAATTTGGAATTATGTTCTTTAAAATTTAAACTTTCAATGATACCAAAACCAGCCAGATACAAATAGTATAGCCAAAGAGATTTTATTACAAGTTTATACATACTATAATGCGAAAAGACTTTTTCCCCAACCTAATATGAAAAAACTACAGAGTTAATCAAATTGTTGGTTACTGAGAAAGATATAAAATCAAATGTTTTAGCAAAGATAGAATTACTTATTGGAGGATAATATAAAATCTTGTTATTTACAAATTATTCAGCTATGTTCTGAAACAAAGAGTGAAAGTGAAAGGGAAGGCGATTTTTGTGACACAAATCCAACTTTAGACTCAACCATGGAGTTTGATTTAAAAACGGTGTGTAGTTTGATACCTGTTAGGAATATAATATTAAGAGTATCATTGACTCTATAGAAATGTATGCTGAAATGCTATCAGATTCAGGAAAAAAATTACTAATAACATTAGTTTTAAAAAGTCAATTATCCGAAACTGCTAAGCTCCGTATGTCCAATATTTATACATCTCAAACGATCTTCTCTCTCTTCTATTATTATAAGTATCATTATCTATAAAATATTATCAATAAAAAGTACTTCTATAATTTTACATTATTTATATGTAAAATAGGAAAGAAAACAGCTAAATAAACTTAAGAGAATAGGTTTTAGAAACTTTTAAGTACTGTAGGTTTAGCCTTTGGATAGTGTAACACCAAAATGCATTTATCTATAGTCAGAATTTGATTGATACCAGATATTTTTATATAGGTAAACAGGTATGTACCTTATTTAAAGCAAAAAAGGCCTTTTTGCTTTAATCTAAGGTATGTACTTATGCTATTGTGATGGTAAGGAAATCAAGTTATATTTTGACCTTCGAAACCCAGTGCATTGTGCAGTAGGCTGGCAAAGAAAACATTTTTACAAAATCTATGGATGTCAAAATACTATGTTTACTAATAATAACAAACTGAAACTGATATTATTAATAAACGCGTTTGTTTCATATTAATGTTTTGTTGGCAAAAAGAGCGAATATAAGTAGAGCAACTATGGGGCTCATCACGCGTTAGAGCGAGAGAAAGTATTTTAATAGCCCTATACAAGCCAGTGAAGTGGTGTACAGAGAAGGATGTAGGTGCGTACCTTGGTGTAGCAAGCGCTTTTTTCTTAAACGCCTCCCGTTCCCGCAGTAGAGCTGGATCCATTTTTGTTTATAAGAAACTAAACCCTGAAAGGTGAGTATTTTTTCAAAATTATATTAAATTAATATCAAATAGAACATTGACATATTTTACATTTTAACTCTTCGATCAATTGATCAATTGAAAGCAGTAACAGTTTTGACATATGTCATTTGCATTTTGCAATTTTTTTTTTTTTTTTTTTTTGGTTAAATTTTCCCTGTTACGGGAAGGCAAAGGGATCTAGCCCATACAGCCAAGTCTTTAGTTTAGTCTTCTTTCTTGATTTTTGCATTAAAATGTGGGTGCCACACTTTTTAATGCATCTAGGGAGTGCTTGGCGAGAAATGCGTGGTACAGACCTCATGATGGTGACTGATGAGAACTGTATAGTGGGATTTCCAACCACTATACAATTCTTAACGCCACATACACAAAACCTTTATTTCAATGATTCCTCATAACTGTTCGTCAACACGGATGCTTATGCAACAAAACGACACCACTTTCACTGCACAAAATCCACTCCGAAGCAATTTTGAATTATCGAAATAAAGATCGACATCCAGACGCCATGATTACCCGCCAAACACTCCATTTTGCAATATTTTGACATTTCATAGGTACTTGTTTTAACTAACTGTAAACAAAGAGGTTTACAGCTATGCAGCCATGTCCAGTCATACTTAGGGATTCGATTATCTTTTATTTTCGACCTATGGCGATGGGGTAAGAAAATTATGAATTATTTGTTTATGTATTATTTTTTGGTATGTGCGTTGGTCATAGTGTTCGGTTCGATTGGGTACTAAATCTTTATCAGTGAAAGTCAGCCTTATCCAAGGAGCCAGTATCTCTAATTAGTCTGTGAAGGAGCCTTATCAAAGGATCTGTTTGAAGGTCTATATACATCATAGAGTTAAATATACAGGGGGAATATACATAATGTTCAGTTAATAATCTCATAGTTTTCGAGTTATATGACTTTTCAAACATTGGGAAATCTCTATCTCACAATAATGTTTAAATTAACTCACTGAGAAAAAACACCTTTATCTAACTTTGTTTTATACCAAACTGATCGTAAATACGTAGTTCATCTATTTGATATTAATGGCAATGTTAATATTACAAAAGACATAAAAATCTGTAACATAAAAGTACCTTTTTATAATTTTTTTCCTTGTTCACACCCCGCTAGGGTATATATGTTCTGTGGTTCACACTTTAACTGGATATGGATGGGGGGGAAATGTACCCTATGGGTCAGTTTCAACTATAAGAAAACTTGTTTAATAATGGTGATTTTAGAAAGGTCAATAGTTAGACAGTTACTTTTAAAATGCAAAATAAATTTAAATTTAATTAAAACGGAACTGATTTTCTTAAAAGTCATAAAATTAAATATTACAAGTGTTCAAATTGTTTGCCATATTTTGCTCCTATATAGGCTCGGCACTCGGCATCTTCTTAAAGTGTGTTTTTTAGAGTTTTTATACTATTTTTAACTGGCTTTTATTAGTTTCACCTGTATGTTTTTTTGTTTGTATGTATGTATCTGACTCGTTTGGACTCGATTTTGACCCACTTTAAACGGTCAGATTTCATTTAAACTTTATAGACTTATCAAAGACCGATGACATTACAATAATTCGATAAGAATATCCATTATCCTGATTAAAATCGCCAGGACTAATAAATTAAACGTTTGGAATGTCAACGCCATCTAGTGACGTATAAGTGAACCAGAGCTATGCGTCACTAGATGGCGCTGTCATACTTTTTAGTTATACGTTGTCAAGTAAATACTTTCATCGGCGGTTATAATTCGCTCTAAAAAGTGAAAAATAAAATAATAGTTTAAAAAAACTAAAAAACATGCTCAATTTAATTGAACCGATCGAATATTTTCAAGAACTAATGTAACTGAGCACCCCACGCTTTTCTCTAAATAGTAATTATACTTTTCGTTCATCATTTAGTTTCTATCAAGGAGCTTATATGGTTTCTATACTAAAAAGTTATTTTTGACTTTTTAGTTTTTTACTTAACATAAAAGCGTGTTTTTTTATTAACAAGCTTATATAAGCTTCACCTGTATGTTTGTATGTAACCGACTCCTTTGCACGTAAAAAAATACAAGGGAATATATGGGAAGAATATCTTATCAAAATTGTTATTCCTAGGTATTTATTACACAACTTACAGCTTGCAAAAAGCTTAGTAAATGACCCTCATTATGACCACTCACATGTACTTTTTCATGGACTCTGGGGGCTAATATTTTGACATGGGTGCAGTCTTGCCCTAACTGTGTCTGGGAATGGGTGTGGAGCATTCCCAAATTTTTGCTTGGCCCTTTACCGCTTGGTTAGTCATTGGGAATTTTATATATATCCTGAGTAAATGACTGTTTATAGTCATGGTCTCTCGAGAGACCACACGACTCACTGATTTTTGGCTCATATTGCTAAACCATTGAAGGTCTATATTACTTCTTGATTATTTTACGTTATTATCAACAGGGATTGTCAACATATCGGGCAGTCACAAAAGCTCGATAATTTATCAATAGAAATCGTTATTATGACATATGTATTCGATACGATAGCGAAAAAAAAAACGATATTTTAACTGTAGAGACTACAAAAAATAGATATATTTTATCGTTACGAATTTATCAACCGAAAACGATCGATAAGCGGTCGTTATGTATGTCGAGACTGCACCCCCAAGGCCCCGATCGCGGTAAATAATTTCAAGTCGAACGCAGATGAAACACAAACGCTGTCAAAGTTACGTTTCTGTTAGGCCCTGTCCGCACTATACAATATAGATTGATCCATAAAAAACGAAAAAACGACTAAAGAGCAACGAAATTGCATCATGAGTTACTTTAAAATTTACATCTCCATTTAAACCATAGAAAAAATTCAATTCAATTAATTTAAAATTAATGTACCTATAAGTTGTACTAGGAATATACAGTCCGACCAATTTAGTTCTATTCAATAATATACTTACTTTCTTTACTTTTCTATGTTTATTTCTCATTTAAGAACTCATTAACAGAGTAATAACATTTTCTTAATTTTAACAACTTTTTTATTTCGTTGATCAGCATTGAATTAATAATTCCGATCAGCAGATAGAGTGCTCGTGATTGTCTACGATCGAACTTGTTAAGAAACAAGTTTGGCGGGATCGTGCGTAAACTCGACAAAGTACGAATAATATTTTGCCATTCTTGCTGAAGATCGCGACATTGTCATTGCTCATCGGGCTTTGTGTGGTCGTGTCACAGGTGAGGAATTCCGATTTTAATTCTTATTGATAGGAGTTAGGGTACCTATTTAATTTGCAACTAGAATATAGTTATTTTGTACAGTCTTTTTAATTTCAAACAACGCCGACTTACGAAGATAGTCTGTAATGCATTTTTAACTGTAAGATATAATAAGTAAATAAAATAGGTTACCTTGATTTAAATTAAACAATAGTTATTTTATTAACCAATAACTTTTTCCATACACAAATAAATATGCAACAAAATAAAAAGAATGTAGGTATGTAGTAGGTACCTACTACATTTTGACATTTCATTATTTATGAAGCAATGCACTAAAACTTGTAGATTACACTTATATCAATATTTTTATGTGATTCTAACTGGAATGAATATAACGTTTTCGAACAATAACTTTTCCAAATTTCTTATCCGATCTTTAAGAATAAGACGTCTAAAGAAAAAGAAAAAAATCTATGTCTGTACGTTTTCCTTTTTAATTTTTTCATATAAGTAGGTACCTACATTAAAGTTATTTTGAAAAAAAAAAGTTTTTTTTTAAACAATATTTTGGGGCGTTTTTTTTGTTAGTATCTACAGTTCGGATGGACACAAGTGTAATTTTGTAATATGAACTCATGTATCTACTGGCCCTATAAATATAAAAGAGGACTCTTTGAAAGGTAAAAATGTAGGCTAGTTGGAAATAGAAAAAATAGACTGAAAAACATCGACCAGCCCCAGGGGGGAATTGAACCCATCATCTTCCGCAATCCGGGCTGCTGCGTTAACCACTACGCCACCAGGGTATTTAATCGACCTGCCTCAGGCGGGAATCGAACCCAGCATCTTCCGCAATCCGGGCGGCTGCGTTAACCACTACGCCAAAAATATAAATTATTTCTGTGCCACCAGGCCATTGCTTTCGCTGTCGAACGCTGTCCGTCTAGGCACTCCTTGCACCAATTGGTGGCTATCAGCCACTCCTCCACCGACGGCTGCTCTACCTGGCGCGCCCTCCTGACGAGGACACCGGGAGCAGCCATCGGACCGCACCCGGAGGACTTCGGGCGGACGACCCGGAGGAATTAGGTTTTTTGACAAATCTAGGGCATCGACCCATTATTTTTATCTCTTTTGTTGAAAATGCAAAATATTTCCTTTAAAGTGACATCAAAATTTAAGCTCTCATATTATTAGTTCGAGGTTTATGATATTTCAAAAACACCTCAAAATTTTTTGTCAACATTTCTTTTAGGAAATGTTCTTTCAACAAGGCAGATAAAAGTAATATTTCGATGTCCTAGATTTGTCAAAAAACCTAACTTGTAATAAAATTGCAATTTTTTTAAGACAATTTTCAGTTTAGTTATATAATTTTTGGTCATTAAATTTTTGCTAAATCTTTTCAATTACCTTATTGCCAATATTTTTCCTCTTTGGTGTCTATAGGGTCCATGCGTGATAATTACAAAATTACCAAAATTAGTAAAATGGTTGATATTTTATTGTAATTGTATAGAAAATACTTAAGAGGGGCGATTAATCGATGAAATTGATTGTACTTCATAGCTTCATGGCACAGAAGCTCCGACCTCGATATACAAACAAATTGCTTATTATTCATTGCCGAATTGATAATTTCCTTTTTTTGACGTTGAAGTCGGTTATAAATAGAGCATTATTAATATGAGTAAAAACGGGAATTAACGCGATTAAATTACCTTGTTAATGCCTCATGTTTCAGCCGGGTACACCGACTGTGGTCACTTATGTTGTGTTTATTTGTAAACTTATTTGTAATATTGTTCTTACCTCCTATCTTTCAAACAGCTGAACGGATTTCTATAATTAAGGTGTCGTTAGATTTGTCTTGACAGCCCAAGTGTTCTTAGGTACTTGATTTTAAAAAAACAACACGGCGGCTGTGAGGTGAAAAATGATGATTATTAGAAGTGTATTTTTTTTTAGAGTTTATCAATATGGGTCTCAAATTAAAGGGCTTATTATAAGGATTTTAAAAAGGTGTACTTATCATGACCGTGTTTTATAAAATAACTAAAAATATATGACTAAAAATTAATAAGTAAATTTAAAAAACTAAAAAGTTTCTAATTTTTTTGAATTTTTTACTCATATTAATCATGCATTGCGAAAGTTTAAGAGTAAAATAGAACCATTGCCTTCTTTTTGTTACCTATCCTAGCACTAATTTTAAGGAAATTTGTAAATGAAAAAAAAAAAAAAACTATTAAAGATGTCTTCGGCGTGTTTTATATATGCTTTTAAAAAGAAAGTCTTGCTCATTTATTAGGTTGGCTAAAATCTGAAATACACGAGCGAAACCTAACAGTTAAACGAAACACAACATTTAATAAATTGTTTTATAATTATGTTTCTTATCGTTTCATTTATCGCTGTCTTAATGAGTTTTTCTCTTTATGTATTACTTAGACATACTCTTTGCTTTAGTTAATTATCAGAAATTCACATGTAACATCTTATTTACAGTGCTGTACGAATATTAGGATTTAAAAAAAAAACTATTATTCTCGTTGAATTACATACTTACAATTTTTTTATTTTGATTGAATATGTATCATGGCAGTATGTGGGTGCTAAAATGAGTTTTATAAATACTTAAATGTTTATACAAGTATTAAATTAACCATATTTTTATTTTGTTCACAGTTAAAATGCTACACATGTCCACATTAGTTTGGTGTGTCATCTTATTATTTGAAAGGTAAGCATTTCTTATTAGTTTATAAAAAATTTAAACGGAAATAAGATCCCGTTCCCGTTGTTTCAAATCATTCCAAAATATTAAGTACCTACTTGAAATGTTTTTATATACCTACCTACTATTCTTAAGGCCAACAACCAGATTAATTGTTTAAAGTTACATTTTTGTAAACTATGTAGGTACTTACTTACTTTTTTGTTTTTCCATTATTTGCTGACCCTAAAACAATATAAAATTTGCGGAGCTGATTGATACTCGTATATTTTTCGTCTCTATGTTTCCGATAAATCATAATATTTAGCGGAAACGCTAAATAACATGTAATAGGCAGATTAGTTTGGAATTCAATACAAACTTTCATCTCCTATTTCACCCTCATTTAAATTTGATCGACATTTCTGGCGAGTAGTTTTTGAGTTATCCCTAATAATGCCTAATTAATTGACGTCGATGATATCGTATATACCTACATAGTTCTATAACTTGTTTCTCAAATATCTCGAGATGGTTTCCTGAAAATTTATATACTTAAAACACTAAAAAGCGTGAAAGAGTGAATTTGTTTAAACTTCCGTACGACCTCACATCACATCCTCTATTTTTATCCACTTTATCCACACACGGGTCAAAAATTAAAAAAGTGCTAGAGTAAATATTAATTTCTTTTTAGTACTTAAATTCCAAGTTTTATCTTCAATATTGTCGAACTTAGATAAAAATCTTTATCCCCTATTTCAACTCTTTTAAACCTTTTCTTCGCAATAAAAATATATTTATCGCGCCAAAAAGTATCCTGTGTCCTTGCCAGGGTTCCAAAATATCTCCATACCAAATTTCACCAAAATTAGTTCAGTGGTTTAGGCGTGAAAGTGTAACAAACGAATTTTCGCATTTATAATATTTTAGGATAAGTAGCTACTCAGGGAAGTTTGGGAAGCAGAGATTCACCAGTATGTTAGGAGTATTTGCCACGTTGTCAATTAATGTATTAGTCTTAATTAAGTATCTAGGTGTCCGGTTGTTGACATTTCTTGAAGTGAATCTATAAAAAAGGTGATTCGATTTAAAGTCCTGATAAAATGTAGGTAGGTAGTCACACCCACCTGAGCATTGAACCCATAAACTGGTGTTGTTGGGTTCAATGCTCGGATTTAGCGATTTGATAGAATTTAAAAGAATATTGTACGCATATTTATTTAAATAAAGCCTTGTTAAGAAATTTTGTAATTAATAATACGGTGGAGGAGTACCTACAGTGTACAGCGAAAGTAGATAAGTAATCAAATTGATTTCTTTTCTGTTTTGACGGGAAGTTCTTAACATTAAGCCCATGAGCCCCTGAACGCTAAACTACTGAGGAATTGGCTAAATTTATCATTAACAGTTGAAACACACTAATGCTGTTAATTGCGGTTGGAATTTACCTGAGAAAGATATAGAAAACAAGCATAAAATTTAAAAAATTGTAACCTGCCTGACTACGGAATAAATAAATGAATGAAATCTGTAAATCGGGGTTTACAAATTAAAATCACAGTTGAAATCTGTAAATCGGGGTTTACAAGTTAAAATCACAGATTTATTAAAATTAATTCCTCCTATAATGTAGGTAGCCTATGTTACCCGGACTATAATACCGAATTGATTGACACATTTTTATTCATCAAAATCGGATGAATAAAACGAGTAAAAACGGGAATTAACGTGTTATCTTTTAAATGCCTGACGTTTCAGCCGGGTTACATCGACCGTGGACACAGGTCAACATAGGTGGATATCTCTCGATTGACTGATATGACTCGGATGAATAGTTTTGTTAGGGGCTACTTAGGAAAATACGTGAATATAAATAATCATAATACATAGACTCCTAAAATCTTAGATATAATCTAAGCCTTTTACTTTTTTTTGTTGGGGAAATCAAATGCATTTATGCATCGTCCCTGCGGAGTGGTACCAACCGCAGGGGATATGTGGGACTCGAGGTAAAGGTGTTCCCTTCATACACACTAAACATCCTCCCCGGCCTGACCTCCAGTGCGCTATTACGGGACAGCTCGGGATCTGCGCACGTGAGCGCAACTACACCGAGACCGTCCCAACGGTGCCCGTCTAGGCACTCTTTTTGCACCAATTGGTGGCAGCCCAAAGAGGCTACCGACTAACGCCAGCCCCTGTGGGCCGCTGGCCGTCGCCGGCCTTATAGGCCGCCTCCTCATCGACGGCTGCTCGACCTGGCGCGTCCTCTTGATAAGGACACCGGGAGCAGCCATCGGACCGCACCCGGGGGACTTCGGGCGCGGTCGTGGCCCTGAAAAGGGCCGTCCGGAACTAGCCGTGGTGGGAAAACAAAAACAACTTGACGATGGCATGTGACTTCGAATGCCAAGGAGACACACTTGACATCAAAAGCCACACACCCGCCGAGAAAGCTTCCCCACCACGTTGCCAGGGTCCGCCACGAGGAGGCTTCCGGACGTAGACCCTAGATATAATCTAAGTCTAAAATCATAGTTATCCCTTTCTTTTGGTTTCGCCGTAGTGACGTCAAAAATCATAGCATAGTTTTTGAAGAATAAAATTAATTTTCTGAATGCTTATTTTTACAAAAATATGAACTAGGTAGGCTAGCTATTTTGCAACTTTTCAATATTTATTTTTTAATTGCCAATACAAAGTTGAGTCTATCGTCATCGATGATCGTAATGCATGACTCTATTGGTGGTCAATTAGTGGTCATTTACAGATCTATAATGTCTTGTAATTAGGCAGTTGCCAACTAGTTAGCAATCTTGAGAAAGTACCTACGGAATAAAATTGCCCCTTGCTTAATGCACACAAGATAGGGGAAGGGGGCTCCCCCATAACGGGGACGTCAAGGAATATATTTATGAACAGAATATATTTAATAATTAAATCTAATCAGAACACTTTGGTTATACAGGGTTACAGGAAAAGTCGACCTAGATCCGTTAAGGGCGTGTAGTACATATCATTTCTGAATGATTTCACTATGGAACCCCCCATCCTAAACTTAACCGTTTTCGAGATATTCGAGTTTTAATTTTTTTTATGAAAATGCCCAATTTTTCGGCTATTTAATTGAATATTTTGATTTCTTTTTATTCTAATGATTATTTTTTTGGTTTTTTACATGAAGAATGAGATGGTTAATGACCTCAATGACTAAAATTGCATGTAAGTTAAGTAAATAGGTCATTGCAGACGATCGAAACTTAAGAAAATAAGTACAAATTATAAAAAAATATTTTTCTTTTCTGGATATCTCAAAAAATTATTATGGCACTTGCTCTGCAGATGTGCTTAAAAACATCTACATTTTATCAGCTATCCAACGAGGTATAACAATCTAGGGTTGTATTTAAAGTCATAGAAAAAAACATAGTTGAAAAGGTTCGCACAAGCTCGGACTGAGTACATACGACACTATCCCGACCGTCGAGTACCTGATGTGAGCGTTTTCGACGGAGTTTACCGACGACTTCGTGAAACTGGCTCTGTTTTGCGACGACGTACGGACTTAGGAAGACCACGTGTCATTGATGACGACGAGGAACAAGACAACGAAATCAAAATTTCTTAAGAGGTGACTTAGGTGACCTACTAGATGATCTCCCATTACAATTACTGCGGGACATGTGGTTTCAACATGATGGCTGCCCTGCTCATTTCAGAAGAAGCGTTAGGGATTGGTTGGACACTAACTATCCTAACAAATGGATTGGACGAGGTGGGCCTTTACTCTGGCCAGCCAGATCTCCCGACCTGACCCCCATGGATTTTTATGTATGGGGGCACATGAAGAGCCTCGTTTACAGTGAGCTCAACCCCATATCGTCAGTGGAAGTTCTCAAAGAAAGGATAATTAATGCTGCTAACGACATAAGAAGAACATTAACCACTGGTGTAGTGAAAAGTGGACTACGTGAAAGAATTAGAAAATGTGTGCGAAATAGAGGTGGACACGTAGAACATGAACTATAAAATTTTATTCAAAAACATTAGGTGAATTACTGAATGATCTCCTAGGTCAGGATAGTGGGACATCGATGGATGCATGTAGATTGTACCTAGCCGAGGGAGGCCGTTCAGTAGTGGAAGCCAGTAGGCTGAAATGATGATGCTGAACTTAAGTCAAATTAATTAGATTAAATAAGCGCTATTTATTCTGACTGCCCCATGTAGCCTTAGAAACTAAGTTTCACCGTTAGACCTACTACCTGAACCTTTTCAACTATGTTTTTTTCTAGGAGTTTAAATACAACCCTAGGTTGTTATACCTCGTTGGATAGCTGATAAAATGTAGATGTTTTTAAGCACATCTGCAGAGCAAGTGCCATGATAAATTTTTGAGATATCCAGAAAAGAAAAATATTTTTTTATAATTTGTACTTATTTTCTTAAGTTTCGATCGTCTACAATGACCCATTTACTTAACTTACGTGCAATTTTAGTCATTGAGGTCATTAACCATCTCATTCTTCATGTAAAAAACCGAAAAAATAATCATTAGAATCAAAAAAATTCAAAATATTCAATTGAATAGCCGAAAAATTGGGCATTTTCATAAAAAAAATTAAAACACGAATATCTCGAAAACGATTAAGTTTAGGATGTGGGGTTCCATAGTGAAATCATTCAGAAATGATGTGTACTACACGCCCTTAACGGATCTAGGTCGACTTTTCCTGTAACCCTGTATAATAAAATATCATTGGGCACTAAATTTGGTAAAGCAAGACCGATTTTTCATTAAAGCGTGTATTTTTTAGTTTTTTAAAACTATTATTTATTTTCTACTTTTTAGTGCGATTTATTACCGCCGACGAAAGTACCTATGTTAATACATAAATTATTAAATAAAACTCGCCAACTAGAATAAGCCATAGCAATGATAACGCCATCTAGTGACGTGTAACTGAACTAACATTACAAACGTTTAATGTCTAGTCCTGGCGATACTAATCAGGATAATGGGATATTCTTATCGAATTATTGTAATGTCATTGGTCTTTGAGAAGTCTATAAAGTTTAAATGAAATCTGATCGTTTAAAGTGGGACAAAATTGCGTACAAAGGAGTCGTTGACAAACATACAAGCAAGCAAGCAAACATGCAGGTGAAGCTTATAAAAGCATGTTAAAAACTTACACTACGGGTACAGAACGGGAGTTCAATATTAGTGTTGTAATCGTATTTTATACACTACGGTGACTACTGCTTATATACGACTACCAGGCAGACTGTATGCTTGTTTCACAAGAAAGAATGAGAGAAATTTTGTTATTGCTGTCTGATATTATGAAATTTCTAATATTCTCTTTTGTTCTGATAAAAAAAGATCTTTATTTAGTTATCGGTTTCGATAGCTACAAAACTGGAGCAATGATAAGGATGATATTGATTATTTTTTTTAAAACCTCAATGCAATCGTATAGATAATCAGGTACCTACCCACCGACTCCTTAACTTGGATAATCTCGTAAATAAAACTACAACTGACAACTTATTGCTAGTATATTATTTTTAACTAGAAACAGCAGCAAACGATGTATAAAGACAAACGCACCTGTTTTTCACTCTTTCTCTTATGTATGTCAAAATCATAGCTTTTTTTTATCGATTTAAGTCGACGCAGGGCACAGCGGACGAGCTAGACAGTAGCCACTCGCTAGAATCAAGACCACAGTCAAATAACACATTTTTTTTGTGGTGATGTGTTTCTGTTCGTGAGTAAGTTTGCCAGAGCTCCACGTGGTATGGAAGGGAAGGCAAGAAAGGGCAGCGTGCGCGTATCGCAAGCGTCTATAGGCTACGGTAACTGCTTACCACCAGGCAGGCCGTATGCTTGTCTGCCAACCACATAACATAAAAAATTGTTAAAAAAAACTTAAAAAACACGCTTTTATGTTAAATAAAAACTTAGGACCCCACGCTTTTCTCTAAAACGTAATCATACTTTTCGTTCATTATTTAGTTTCTCTACTAAAAAGTTATTTTTCACTTTTTTATTTAACATAAAAGCGTGTTGTTATAAACTATTATTTTATTTTCCGTGCGAATTATAACTGCCGATGAAAGTACTTACTTAATGACAACGCCATCTAGTGACGTATAGCTGAGCTAACATTCCAAACGTTTAATTTATTAGTCCTCGAGATTCTAATCAGGGTAATAGGATATTTTTATAGAATTATTGTAATGTCATCGGTCTTTGATAAGTCTATAAAGTTTAAATGAAATCTGACCGCTTAAAGTGGGTACCGTCGGCCACCCTTACCTTTTGGGGAGGTGGGAGGGGCTCGCCATAGGCGAGCAAGCACCAACGGGGTCGTGGAAGTTTCCGCAAAGGTTCCCATGGTCCCGTCCGGCAGCGACACATCCGCGGCCGACGCATTCTCCTCGTCCGATGACGGGGAGGAAGTGGCGGTCATTGATGCTTTCGCGCCAAGGTGCATGTGAGGGACGTCGTTGGGTTTTAGTGGGGAGAGTCCCACATAACGTTCTTTGCCATCCCTGGTATGATGTATGCGTAACGCATTTCCCAACGTAAAAAAATAGGCTATCTACCATTTTATCCAAATATGCCGTCATATCAATATCGAATCTATTATAGTTTTTTAATTCCCGTGTCACGGTGTTTGTCTGATGAACTCCGAAATCAACAAATCGATTTTATCTTTTTTTTCAAATGTGTGTTTTGTTCCAACTTGAGAGATAGGATAGTTTTTATCTTGATAAGTAAGTAGTCCTCATTTTTTAACTGCAAATTCATTGTTACACCGGGACAGCTAGTACCTAATATTGCGGTTTGGTGGCCCCGTTCGTTAGTGTCCGTGCGCATCGAGTGAGCTACATTGAACGCTAACGTTTTGAAACCATTTTTTGTTATGAAATACTAAAAAAATTATAATGTTTCTTTGGACAATAATTAAGAAATAACGTATAGAATACGTTTTTATAAAAAAATTAAAAAAAAAAATTTGACTTTGACCTTCAATAAAATCGTAACTATCAATTTCCCAGGTATAGTCTGAAGGAAAAAAAAAATTATGATGGCGAGCAGAATACATGGTTCTCGTTTGACTGTTCATGTCTTTTACACCCTGTATAAATACCTAATTCTTTGTCTATAGATTGTTAATGAAATAATGAATGTCATTTTAATTAACGTGTTAAACCTCAGTGTTAAACAATTGAAGGACATATTAAAAGATCATGACGTTTATGTAAAGGGAGTTCGTGTAGAAGTCTACATGTGCATCAAAAGAAATAGATATCGTTAGTTTTTGACGTGACAACGTCTTATAATTCGATAGAGCCGGCTGCACGCACGAAAAAACATGACGTCATGCGGCGTTACCTCGCTCTGAATCTAATTCTCTAATTTGAATTTGGAATTATGTTCTTTAAAATTTAAACTTTCAATGATACCAAAACCAGCCAGATACAAATAGTATAGCCGAAGAGATTTTATTACAAGTTTATTCATACTATAATGCGAAATCTATTAAACAAATGAAATTAAATTTTTCTTTTGAAAAATGCTACCATTCCATCAGTATTTTCTTAAGACGTTGTCACGTTCAACTATCGTCAGTAAACCGACTTTACAGACAACCAATTTTTAGGTAAAAACTACAAAATGGGCCATCTAGCTAGTTCTTGTTCAGTTGGGAAGGTAATTACTATTACTACCCACGCCACTATTAGGTAGGTACCTACATGATAGAAACTAGACGATACCGATTACAGTGTCGGTCGGAAGTTCTAAATCTGTTTAGTATTGTCCACCTACACATTCCATATCTTGTAAGCGTAGTTGATACAACAATAATGCTATTTAACATAAGGAATATGCAATGAGTGTTTATAAACGGAGAAAGTGAATTCTAATGATTTTCCTGAAGATTGTTTCGATTAGAATTGTATTATATTTCAAGCAATCCTTACACAAGGCCTACGAAATCGTGACTTCTAGTAGGTAAATGGGGTGTAATGCCTTTATGCTCCAGTAATACGATTTAAAATCGAATAGCAATACTTATACAGCTTGATTTGCACTTAACTCTACAATTTAAACGATAATTGTCATTACATTATATTTTTGTATACATATATAATAGGTATATGCAATAGACATCCTGGGCGCATATCGCATGCAACTGATTGAACTGCTCATATTGTATGTGTTCCATTTACTTCTTCGGTATTTCCACAATTTAATATAATTATGTACTTAAATCAGCTTTGTTTTTCCCTAGTTGTTGGATATTTTGCTATTTATATAAACCTCATTTTATTTTTTAACAATTCGTGACAAAGTTTTTGTGAAAGTAACTGATTATAATATAGGTTTGTAGTATTGTAGGTACCTACCGATAGTTTTAATACACATTTACCTAACACATAATTATATGAGAATCGCCTAGCGAGATATTCCTTTGAATAAATTGAAACTTTGAATTTTATTCACAACCATTCAAAGATTATAACTTCCGACATAGTTTCATTCTTTTCTGCGCTGCCTAAATTTCTCGGTTTAGCCTATGGTTGACTGGTAAAGAATGCCACTAGGCATTCATTTTAAGTCTGTCATTTGTAACACTATACAGGGTTTAAAAGACATGAACAGTCAAACGAGAACCATGTATTCTGCTCACCATCATAACATTTTTTTTCCTTTAGACTATACCTGGGAAATTTATAGTTACGATTTTATTGAAGGTCAAAGTCATAATTTTTATTTTCATTTTTTTATGAAAACGTATTCTATACGTTATTTCTTAATTATTGTCCAAAGAAACATTATCATTTTTTTTAGTATTTCATAACAAAAAATGGCTTTAAAACGTTAGCGTTCAATGTAGCTCACTCGATGCGCACGGACACTAACGAACGGGGCCGCCGTCTGGCAAAACTATCGCGGTTTTGCGAGTTGCGTGCGAGTTGAGCCCTTTACATTGCGCGGTACAATTTGCAATTTTTTTTAACTCCAAAAAATAAACTTCATTTCCCAGCAATATTTTTTTTGAAATATGTCTTATTTTGATGTATAGAATACATGGTTTTCGTTTGACTGTTCATGTCTTTTACACCCAGTATTTCTATGTATGCAATAAAGTGTAAAATAAATAAGCCGACGTGTTAGTTGAAATGAAATGGTCAGGTTAAAGAAAGAGTCAACCCTATGATAGTAGGCTATTATGTCTCCGACGAGACGGGAGATAGCGTACTATGCTGTTTCTTTCTACTATGGTTCCGATTTAGCATATAAGACGCGAGAACTATGCAGTGAGTGACTAACTTTTCACAAATCGTTCTTGCAGATAAATATTCTATAGTGATCTTTGTTATGTTGGTTGTAAATCCATGTATGTAGTCGAGTTGATGTATATATACATCAACTCAACTACATACATGGATTTTATTGAATAACTATGTAATTAGGTATTAAGAACATTGACATTTACTTGTTTAACTTTTATTTATCGTCCCTTTTTGGTATTTTTCACAATTTAATATAATTATGTTGGTATCTCATCAGCTTTATTTTTTCTCATAGCCTCATTCTATTTATGTATTTTATTTTAGCAACACAAACAGACATCCTAACATAATTTGTATTTTACATGATATTTTATGATAAAATGGTTTTGTTTTAGTACTGTCCTAAGATAGTGTTGACAGCATGTATAGTTAGAGCAAAATATTAAGAAATTAGAAACTAATATTATAAAAAAATTATACGAGGAAAAAAAAATCTGATACAAAACACTATGGTAAGTAATCTAATCACCTGTCCTAACCGAAATGAAAAGTAAAAGAAAAACTCTGAGTTTAACTTGGAACTTTATACAGCTCTTTCCTAAACAAACCATAACTATTAAAAATGTCCAAATTACAAATTTCATTGCTCAAATCAGCAGCAAAGTACAGCAGACTATGGAAATCTCTTCGAGTTCGCAGTGCATAGGTACCTACGTGATCTCTATTTTGACTTGTCAGGGCAATTTATTGGAAATATTCAATTAACAATCGAAAGCAAATAATTGTTTTCGTCATACTACTGTGCAAGATCTTAAACAGATTTAGTAAACTCAAGAAACAACTTTGTTTCTCTAATGTAGAAGCACTTGAGTATAACCTCTTCTCATATGATTTGAGTTTATATTTGAGTTTAAAGCGGAAACTGACTTGTCTTAAAAATAAATATATCTTGAACATTTTTTGTACTTTCTATATGCACCTACTATAGAAGGGATTCCATTCCAAATAATCGAGCTATATTCCAGTTTACTGCGAATAAGGCTATTAAATTGTACAAAATACTACTCGATATTTTTGATATTTTTACATGTGCGAAGCAGAAAGTCAAGTGTCGCATTATAAGAAGTACCTACATTATTATTAAGCGCTTATCAAACCATACTCCTAAGTCTTTAATAAACTGTTTTAGACCAAGAATCTGGCCACCTATGTGATAATACTGAAGTTGAGGAAAAAATCATATCAAAGCATTTCTATACGTTGAGCAACTTGCCATTCTCCTTACACCAGTTTCCAAGGCAGTGGATATCTTGTTGTATATTTCTCCAGTCTTCGATGGATGATACAGTGTTAATTTTTTTTTATCATCAGCATAAATTGGGCATTTTTACATTTTAATACTTTGATCTGAATCTAACTCGAGTATGGTTTAACATATTGCAACCAAATTTAACATGCATGTTTGACATCAAAATATAAGGTTTCTATCAACTTTTGAGTAAAAAAAAAACTATAATAACTACTACTATAACTAACTTTTAACTATTATGTTAGTATACGAGAAAGTCAAGAGGAGTAGACCACTCCCGATTTTTTGAGAGATGATCCTTTGCTGTTTTTTTCCTCCGTTTTTAGTTTTGAAGGTGGTTTCTTTTTGTTTAAGTAAGAATAATTAGGCGGTCCTTCAAATATTAATTAATTAAAAAAGATCAGGTCGAGACATTCTTTTTTTACTTTTTAGAGTTTTTTTTGTGTCATGGTTACTTACAATTTTTTAATTTAATTTTTCCTCAGTGTGTTCGCATCTGACATCGCAAACTGGCGCTGGGCGTGCAACGATGGGAAATGCGAGAAGGTTCGTCACGACCCTCGCAGCACCGACCCGGTGCTAAGTCTGACCGCCTGCAAGATGTTTTGTAACGAGTACGGTGAGTAGAGCCAGCTAAAATAACGACACTTTAATATCTTTATTAATAATAACAATAATATTAAAAACAGAAAATAACATATTTGTTTATTTAAACTTGATTGTACACAAAAGGATACAAATGGCGGACTTAATGCCGTAAGACATTCTCTGCCAGTCAACCGGAAAGCTGGGTACAGAAATATCAATAGGCGGTGCAGAAAGTGAATGCAAATAAAAACAAAGCTACTTAACAAAACCATAATTACTTACTTACATAATATTAAATATCATAGGTTTTTAATATATGTATATTTAATATTTATAACTTAAAACAAATACGTATAATTATTAATAATATATACGAAATATACATATAATGTCGGATGAATATAATGAAATTTATGTAGGAGATTCCAAATTGTAATTGTGAGCCAGATGTTTAAACGCGAGTTTATTTTTTGCTCTTTGAATAAGAGGTAGGAGTGCGTTCCAGAGTTTTCGTAATATACCAGAGTCGTATTGCTTGAAGAGTGAAGGAGTTGGAAATAAAACCAGTACGGTGAAAAGGCGTTGAGAGAGTGAGTTTGCTGTCTGATCGAAGAATACGATTAAGTATGAGAAGCACCCAAATATAATATAATATGTATATTTTCACGCTCACACCAATTATTATCTACCCCAACTTGTGTTACGGATACTAGATAACGGACATTTTTTTATACACATAATATTTTTTTTAAAATATATTTTTATAAATAAACTAGATGACCCGGCATACTTCTTATCACCTACCCACGCACGGAGTACCTACTAAACTTCTTTGCATCTATCCTAACGACATTAAAACATTTTGATGCGTAATATCAGGCATTACCATTTTTAAGTTTTCAATCTCGGCCAAATGTATGTGTGAAATAACACAATAAAGACTTTTTTCTATTTACATCCCAAACATTGACAACCATCAAAATAATTAGGTATGTCAATACAATGACAAAATTTTCTGAACGAATCAACAATGACAACCATCAAAATATAAAAATTAAATACGCCTTAGATTAAGAAATACGCGATAATCTGAGTAATGTGGATACATGTTGTCGATTCAATACCCTTAATTAATACGTGCTTAAATTCGAATGGACCCGAGTCTACGGTACCGAAGGGACGAATGTCAAATGTTTGACAGGAAAGTAAGCAGAACAGTTTTGTATGGGAAAATGAAAATGTTGGTTTTACTATCTTCCTCGCAATTTCTCTATATTTTCTCACCGTTTAAACCTTCCCTGGACTACGACAAACATTTCAAAACCATAATCAGCTAAATCGGTCCAGCCGTTCTCGAGTTTTAGCGAGACTAACGAACAGCAATTCATTTTTATATATATAGATATATAACTTAAATAAACAACCATGACTCGCAAACAAATATTCGTGTTCGTCACACAAATATTTACCGCTACCAGGAATCGAACCCGGACCGCTTGATGTGTAGGCAGCTATACTGACCACTCCACCACGACGGCGTCAAATGGCGTCATCCAAATACTTCTCATATCGTATTCTAGACAAGTAGACATGAACAAACAGTACAAATGTAGGCGGCCTTAGTACTAACAATAAATCTCTTTCAGACAACCTTGAAAAGGGTAATAACAATGATAATAATAAACTGGTGATGGCTGCAGGAAAAAACTGAGAAGTTATTATAGTATTACTAGCTGTCCTGGCCACGCGCTTCTGTGGACATTTCATACTGCTGTCCTATAACATTGAATTGGCAGTAAAAAAAATTAGGACTGCTTATCAGGATAAAAACTATCCTATCTTTCAAGTTGGATCAAATTGCACACGGTGTACAAATTTGATTAAAATCGGTTAAGTAGTTTAGGAGTCCATCGCGGACAAACAACGTGACACGTAATTTATATACATTAAGATAATTATAAACTAAATTAAATTATAAAAAACTAAATGATTACCTACATAAACAAATACATCAATCCCTAGCCATTTGTACAAATGACTTATATAATATCCCTATCTTATAATTAGGAAGTTGCAAAGTAAGACGAATATAATAGTACGGCTTTTTAACCAGCGGCTTGTCTCAAGCGACAATTTTGATATGCCATGCAAATGATTGGATAGGAATTTACACGTCCTGGTCGCCGTGATAATCTTCCTCGTCAGCGCACACTCGTCGATGTCTATGCTAGCCGTAACTGTACTGTAATGTTTGATCATAACTACCTAAAGAATCAGCCAGCTATCATTATGAGACTCACAAAAATTTCGATTACAGTGTCCTGTAGGCCTATTCGCTAACTTTTTTTGACAGTTGAAAGTGATCATCACTGAGTGAATTACATTACCATTGCTGTTTTTACACGACAAGTGTTATAATAGCGTGCCGTGTAAAACAGCAATGAATATTTAATTCACTCAGTGATGATCACTTTCAACTGTCAAAAAAAGTTAGCGAATAGCCCCCCTGTCCTGTGAACAGTTGTGTAATAAACGAATTAATTCATTGTCCATTGTCTTTAAAAGGAAAACTATGTATATACGCGCCATAAATGACTGTAGAAAAATACAATACATTAACATTCTTAGCTACACCGCATTTAATAATAGTCATGTAGCAGCCAAATTTTCTATATATTAACAAACGTTTTAAAAAAAAACATCTCTCTGAGACAATTAGGAGGCGGACCCTGCAGCACGCCGGTAAACGTGGTTAGTCAGTAGAAGAATGTTTTTCTTTTATATTTTGAAATTTGAATTGAAATTTTTCTGTAACTACACCACCTAAAGAACTTCCGAAGTGGTTGATGATTTTCTAAAGGCAAGGTATCTAAGTAAATGAAACATTATGAAAACATGTAGGTAATTAACTTAACCAATATTGAAAGTAGTAAACAAGATAACATCATCCACAGGTACCCTATGGCCAAGACCTACTGGAGACACCGACCTGGGTAACTTCCTCTCTAAGATTAACCTGAACAATATAGATCTTAAGATAGATAAACATGGTAAAACTGATGACTTAATGGAAGCAGCTTCTCAGGTTAGTAAACAGATGCTTAAAAATTATTTAATTTTAAAACTCAATAATCGTTAATGAAAAAGATAAATATACAAAGTAATAGTTATACTTATAAGTAATAAACCATGGGCGCATTGATGATACATTTAGACTTTGAGAACCAAAAGACGGGGACATAATTAGAACACCATGTCAGGCAGGCGGCCTTTCGTAAAAATCTAATACCAAAACCTTTAGCAGTATTGTCAATATTAATACATACTTACTGCACTAACCTCAAAATAAATTGAAAGCAGGTATGGGGGTAAAATTTAAAAATAACAATCAATGGGAAAAACAAGTACTTATACGAGTGTAAAAATTATTGGTATAATTTAGATGACTTATTGGTTGCTACCAATAAGTCATCTAAATTGCTTTTGAAATGCATATTCCTGTCTTAAATTAAAGCAAAATAGGGAAGATACGTTACCCGAGTAACGCGCGTGTGCCTACAAAACTGAGACCAATGGCCCTACTACGTCTCAGGTGCATTGTTAGGTGAGAGAGATAAAAATGCAAGAGTCGTGCGAGAGCGACACGTTCAGCATAGTTTGTCTATGAAGTTGACGAGGCCTGCTTTTTGAAAGATGCGATAAGGAGGATGCCGTATCTTCCCTTTTGCTTTAATCTAAGATTCCTGTGAAGTGCCCTTCCACCTCCAACATTATCCTAATTTGATGATGATGACTATATAGATGTATGCCAAGATCTCCCCCGTCGTAGAATAGAACAATAAACGGATATAGGTACTAGTTCTACTATGTAATAGACTAATTGCATAGTCAATCTTGTTCTTCTTCGTATGGGATATTTTCCACAACTCAACGGCCTCTGCGTCCGTTCAGCGTCAGAGAGTGAGAAACTGGGTTCATTTTCAACTGTCTGAATATTTTTTCTTTCATTGTTATTGTGATTATATGTTCTTACTTTGATTTTGTAATTAAGAAGCAGTTTATAGGTAGGTTGCGAATGCAAACAAAATTTTAATTAAAAATTATCTACCTTTTCAGAGATTTAAGGATATGGTCGCGTTAAATATTCCTAAAGGAATACCGACGAAACCAACTGGGAAGTCATTGGATGTTCACCTAGTCAATGCTAATCCTGATATGAGGGGTAAGTGTTTTATAGAACTTAAGTATGTACGTAAACGCATTCAATCCGATCGCATACTGTCATTTGCTTTGCTTACTCATTGGTAAAAAGTACTGCACCTTCCTTGCAGTCTTAACTATTCTTTTTTTTCTCTCATTTTTCTTTAATTTGTTTTACAAATGTTTTATTTTATCATTTGAATGCACCTTTTCTTCTGTTAATTAGTATATGATATCATCTTAAAATGTTTCATAAATAGATGTACTTTTCCGAATTGGTTAATGCTAATTCTGTAAAATAACAATTACAAAATCTTTGCTAAGACGCCCGGTAAAGAACTCTGTAATCACAGTTCGGATTCTGTTATAAGTTGTATCAATAGTTGACCAAGATTCAATATCGAACTGCCATACCACATACTAATTTATTTAAAGACCTCGGTCGGCGGTGTCCTCTAGGTCATTATCCTCATACGAGTCACCAAAGTATGTTTATAACATGTTTAAATAAATAAAACGAAAGAAATTCAAATGTAGTCATTCGTTTTCTTTTTTAATAGCCTTATTTGTGTGATAATCCAAACTAAAAAATCCAACAAAAAAATAATAATTGGCAAATCATCCGTTTCTTGGACCGACTTCGTTATTTTAAAGTTGATGAGATGTTGCGTTTAAAGGCATGACTTTTTTCGTTAATTTTTTTTGACTACTGTCTCGAACGTAATTTGCTTTTGCTTATTAAAATGAGTAATGATACCGCTACAAAAAATAACAGGGACTATTTGATCATTACTTACACCTATAATTGACTAACGTATAACACACACCTACCTAGGTACGTAGTTTTTTGGTGGTCGTCAGTATCTATAAAAGAAATAAAACCTTGACAATGTTCAACATTCTAGTTCAATTTCAATAAGGCTTGTGCGACTATACCTAATAGTTTGTCTAAGAAATAAATAATTTACATGTTCCTATGTTCATAAGTGTCTTTAGACATAATCCTTTCTAATCTGCGATGAAGGTGCATCTGACAATAGAAATATCTACTTAAAGCTGTTAAAGAAAAGTGTAGCGCAAATAAATTTGCCTATAAAATACGACTTATAAACAGCAGTAGGTAAACTTATTGTGATTTCTTCATGATATAATGTTATCGAAATTCTATAACTTTATTTATATGCACGTAGGTACCTACTTCCAGTTTTGTGAAAAAATGCGCTGGACTGATTCTGTCCATTGTTTACGACAAATTCAATAGGAGAGACAGTTCATGTACCTATATTCGGAGATTAGGTAGGCAATTTTAGAAGATTTATTTAGAAGTAGAACTTCGTACGCGTGGAGTTTTTTTAAGCAAATATAGTTTATAGCCTTCCTCGATAATGTTTTATATGCGTTCATTGTGATAAAGGTACTATCCAACAATAAAATATATTTTTCAATTTGAATCAGTAGTTGGTGAGATTAGCGCATTCAACAAAACAAACTCTTCAGCTTTATAATATTAGTGTAGATTTAAACTGAGATTAAAAATATTATCAACTATGACAATGCGAGACAAAATGCCGTCGATAAGAAATATGTCTCCTGATTTTAAATATAGATTCTCCGGATTCTAAAAGGTCCAAACAAGTACCTACCAACGTTGTGGATGGTCCTTAGGCTGCGAACAGGGTATTTGTGGTCGCAGTAAATGCAAAATATACCTTTGCTTCTTTGTGGTAGAAATGTCCAGAGTGCAGTTTTTCCGTTTAAACGCAAATCCATTCGTTATTCTCCTCACTTTCGTTATTCACCATTCGTTATTCTAGTCACACAATAATAGAGCATTATTTCTATGTGTATATTTGATATTGAAAAATCATCTTTATAATATAATGTAGGTATACTACTTATAAGTAGGTACCTACTTCATATATACTTCGGTGGTTTATTGTGTTGATGAAGTTTAATGTATTTTAGAATTCTCATTGGACATGGACGAGAGTTATTCCTTGACATTGGGACCAAAGAATCCTGCAATGGAAAATGCCGCTGATCTGAACGCCACAATTTTTGCTAACACCTTCTTTGGATTGAGACACGGCTTGGAAACACTGTCTCAGCTGTTCGTTTATGATGAAATCAGGGATCATCTGTTGGTGAGATAGTTTTGTTTACTTTTGCTTAATAATTTACTACAATGAATCCAAAAGGCAGGCAATTATGACCATCTAGCAAATTTCTTAAACAAAACGTCGTTAATTAATGGTTGTATGTATAAACGAGAACTCCGAGCTTTTTGTTCGATCTTGTCATGTAAGTTTTTTCAAGATTTTGGCTTAACGCTAAATTAAAGGATATGTTGTGGCTCGATCGTATAATAGATCATGAAATCATGAAATGCTACTGGACATTTTCAGTTTTTTCACTATGTAGGTACCCTAGTTATATTATAATCACATTTGAGACAAGAGTAGGGCGTAGGGGTAGAGTTATTGTGTTTTATGCGAGCTATATTTATGTCATTGATCACGAGGATCATTTCCGCATCTAGATGATGTAAACTACCTATGTAAATTAGTGTTGTGAGGGACAAATAAAAGAAATAACACCTATTCTGTACTGATAATTGATAAAAGTATGTTTATTGAGTAACACGTGGTAATACATTAGTGTTATGACTGTGACTACAGAGCACTGCTGTTATGAGTAGGTACACTTTTTTTTAAAATGATTATTATATAAATCTGTTTATGCAATATAAACATTTAGCGGATCGTAGAAATCTGTACCACATCCTAATTTTTTTAATGTTTCGTTGTCATATTATATTATTTTCAATGATTCATCACATAAGTTACACATCTAGAAAGATGCCTGCATTATCATGACAATTGACTATCCCTCTTAAGTCCAAATATTAATAAGGACCCCCTGTTATGCTAATCATGAACATAATAAAAAGTCAACGACCGAAACCGGTATGCGAGAAAACATTGCTCTTGGCAAAATGAATTCTGTAATGATATACATACGTACATTTTGTTACGTGTGTAGTAGTTTACAGATTACTATGTAGGTGGGTATATAGTGTGTTTCCGATGACATCTTTATCTGTGTGGATTCGAGATTCTCCTATCAGTACGCATTACATTTTGTGCTTAACTCTGTCCAAATTAAACCATGCATTTAACTCGACAGTGCCTGACAGTGCCACATTCCCATCTTATGTCTTCTCCAGACAGGAGTGTCTACCGTAAAAAAAAAATCCCTGTGTCAAAAAAAGGTATAAACAGATTTCTACATCTTAATTTTTCTTTGACCTCTTAAATGTGCTTGAAATTAGAAAAGATCTTATCCCAACCAAATTAACATCGTCTTCTCTCTCATCGGTCTTGTTTCGTTGTTCTTCGTCTTTTGTTTAAGCATTGACAAGCAACTTTTCAAACTGGTTTGAATAAAGAGCATCTATAAATGGTCGTTCTATGCCTTTTTATTGAATTTTTAGTTCGTTGATCACTTATCCTTAATTATTACTAGACTCGAGGGTATGCAAACAATTATCATCTAGTTAATTTGTATTGTGTTTGTCAGGTTGTGCGTGACGTGAAGATTACCGACAAGCCCGTGTACTCCTACAGAGGACTTCTTCTTGACACCGCCAGAAACTACTATACAGTTGAATCCATCAAAAATACTATCGGTAAGAATATTATCAACATTAGCATCAAATCAAAGATTTTATTGGTCTTATTTTGTGAAAGTGGCCATTGTCATACTCATGTTGTAATATGTAATGGACTTAGCCCAGAATTATGGTCACTCTGTTACTATTATTACTGCGTATTCGAATTTGTTTCATCACCATCATCACCACTCCACTTATTTCTCTCTTTTGGGGAACGCTACTGTAATTTTAATTGCAATTTAACAACTGATCATTTTTAGATGCCATGGCGGCAGTAAAGTTGAACACTTTCCATTGGCACATCACGGACAGTCAAAGCTTCCCATTCCAGTCCACTAGAAGGCCTGAATTAACTAAGCTTGGTAAGCTTAGTCCCTTGAAGGTGAGAAGATTGTTTAGCAACCCTTAACACTTTCTGCTCTATTGGAAGTAAATAGATAAAGTTCGTGAATTTCATCACAAAGCTATCAATATAGACATGGATAGAATAGAATAGAAACATTATGAAAATCGACACAAAGAGAATATTTGAGCGTAAATGCATAATGATTCACTAATAGCTAATAGTCAGACCTCTAATTTTGTGAAGTTATTAATATTTTTGTATAATGACGAGAGTGTACTTTATTAAGTAACGAAGGGACATGAAACATACCGTCAGTAGTCGCCATTGCTTATAAATAGATCCTTTTGAAAGTGTTGTTGTGCTTTTATTGGAATTTGTACTTTTAAAATAATTTATTACTTAATCAATTCACTGTTTAAGTGTATTTATAGATTGTCAACATTCTTTTATTCAAGACGTAAGCTCACGTTACGCCGCAATATAAGATCCTATGGGCTTCCCGTACCAGCCACTGTTACCGTCTTCCTAAGGTCATAAATTTACTAGTTAATCCTGAAGTTTAATATTAAAATAAATAAATAAATAAATATATTTTCACGCTCACACCAATTATCTAGCCCGAAGTAAGTATCATTAAGAACTTGTGTTACGGATACTAGATAACGGACATTTTTTTTTATATACATAATATATATTTTTTTTAGATATTTTTATAAATAAACTTAAATAAATATATAAACAACCATGACTCGCAAACAAATATTCGTGTTCATCACACAAATATTTGCCGCTACCAGGATTCGAACCCGGACCGCTTGATGTGTAGGCAGCTATACTGACCACTCCACCATTCTCTTAAATAGGTGTACACCAAAGAAGCAATCAAAGATATAGTTTTGTACGGTCTGAAACGAGGCGTGCGAGTGTTGCCAGAGTTTGATGCACCTGCTCACGTCGGCGAAGGCTGGCAGGATTCTGACCTCACAGTGTGCTTTAAGGTATTTTATTTCAGTTTTTAATTTATGTTTTTCTTGAATCTGATAATAATTTAATTCATATACGTTTATGCTTAGGTAGGTATTGTATAAACTCAGCTAACCCCAACCACTTGAGCCTTAGAAAGAGTGGATTGCTTGTTGGATGGTCTGTTCGTTCTGAATTGTCCGTAATATGTCAAATGGGATTTCACTAACTACACCTAACTTTTTTAAAGTCTAGTTTCTTAATAAGTCACTAACAATTTTCAGGCGGAACCATGGCAAAGTTATTGCGTGGAGCCACCGTGTGGTCAACTCAACCCGAGCAAAGATGAGTTGTATGACTACCTCCAAGACATCTATACTGATATGGCCGGTATGTACACAAGGAGCATACTTCTTTGATGGGTCTATGTTAACAACATAACTCATTAGTTTTGTATATTAGACTCGTAGATTTTGTTGTCGTTTTGTAGCATACGTTGTTATTTTTTAATTAAGAGATGGTATTAATATCTTTGAAATTATATTTTAATTGTTTCCGTAAGACCTTTATGTCCAGAGAAATAGATATGTTTCGCAGAGATGCCCAAAACTAAATAAAAATATTTAAAAGGCGGCTGATCCAAAAATAGTGGAAATGGGACCCCCAATATACATTATATAATTTAAATATATAATGTATATTGGGATCGGCTTCTGAGTTGATTACAACAAAAAATTTTTTTGAAAAAAATGAAGAAATAGCCCGAAAATATAACAATATCTGGGTACTTTTTTTTTTTTAAAAAAAATCGTTAATTTGATGCCCTTAAATTCTGATCTTCCAGAGGTGTTCGACTCTACGGATATTTTCCACATGGGAGGAGATGAAGTAAGTGAGCGATGCTGGAACTCCTCTGAATCCATCCAAAGTTTCATGATGCAGCACAGATGGGACCTGGGCTCAGAAGGCTTTTTGAAACTTTGGAATTACTTCCAGAATAAAGCGCAGGATAAGGCTTATAAGGTAAGTTGTTTTATTCGCAAACAGGATGGCTTTTGGAGCTTCACGTCAAGTTCAATGGCGTGCCGCCTATGTCCAGCAGTATACTGATGCAGGCTAATGATGATGAAACAGAAAGGCTCTGGGTCTTCATCTCTTCTGATAGTAAGACCGAAGGTGAAAACGAGTTTCAAACGAACCCTCAACCAATGAGGGAATGGCTATCTTAGCATCAACTGTGGGAACACAATAATGTAGATAACGCTATTATTATGGCGAAAGACTTTGATAAGATAGTGGTAGCTGTAACCGATTACGAAATCAAACTCCTGTCGGCGATACACTACTACACCACCGCAACATGGAGGCGGTTGCTAATGACTGGAGAATTCTAATTTCGTATTAGGATGAGAACCAGTTATAGGAAAGTAATCATACATAACATAACGCTTCGATTCTTGCTATACGTAATTCGTATTTATAATAACTATTTTCTCTTACTATCCGTACCATATCTCAATATCTACAATTATCTACATTAAATCTTTTCAGGCATTCGGTAAGAAGCTGCCACTTATACTTTGGACAAGTACATTGACAAACTACAAACATATTGACGAGTTTCTGAATAAAGATGACTATATCATCCAAGTAAGTACCTTCCATAATCAACGAATCTAATTACCTAATATTATTTCAATTTTATTAGTTTGTTACGCTTTCTTGACCAAACTACATAAGAAATTTTGTACACACATTGTCAGTGGCACAGAAAATGAACTTTTTGACAAACTCTGGGTATACTTTAATAAATTCGAAGCCACGGGAAAATGCTAGTATACAATAATTACTTAACCAACAAACGTTTTTGCTGTTTAATGGTCGGTTTCAATAACTTATTTACCGACAGTTTCCCTTAGTACATAACGGTAGAGTTTTGAAATATTTTGTATAGGATATCTGTCTAAGTCTTTATTGTTATATAAGTTATTGAAACCGGCCACAAGTGAGGAATATTTTTTACAAGTTAGTTAATTATAATATACATGTAAATACGTATTTACTTAAATTTAAATAAATCAATTTGTTATTAAATTAGACCATTCGATCAGTCGAATGGTGTAATTTAATAACAAATTGATTTATTACTTCAGAGTAAAACTTCTATCTGCTGTATCTGTTTGCATGCTTATAATATAGGCGAAACAACCATGTTTGAAAGAAATAAATATTATTATTATTTTAATAATAATATAAAAAGCATCATAACTGACTTGACAGGCAACACCCCTGGTCAGTGGCTGTGACGTAATCTGTATTAAATTTAAAAAGTAACTTACGTTTGCCTCACGTGATCACAGAAGAAAATAAGTAAAACTGGAAGCCACACTACCAATAAAAGAGTGAAGACAACTCTTTGACGCCAAGTAATCTTTGCGTCAAAGAGTTGTCCCCCCCCCCCCCCCTCACAAGTAATATGATGACGTATGTCCGTATGACGTATTAGGCCAAGCGCGCACTACCATTTTACTTCTTGCGATACGATTTTAGAATCGCGCTGTAAATTATCGCAGATAGTACAGTGCACGCACTGCGATAAAAAAATATATAGTCATAGTCTCAGTCTCATGATGGATTCAGTACAAGTTGCTTGTCTCTATTTACTACTTCGGAGAGAAAGAAGAGAAAAGAAAAATAATTGTCAATACTGGACGCATCCTTTTACAGCGGATAGATTTATTAAAGGTTTCTTTTATCAAAAACACAATGATCTTCGGCTATATCCCAAAAAGTTCTATGGCTATTATAGAATGATAATGCAATCAGTTTATTCCACAAAGGTGGTCTTTCTTGTATTGCAGGCGCCGACATGTTTATTCTCGAAAGAAGACGAATGGGTGCCGGCCGGCCCGAGTGTGCGATTTTTATGTCGCAGTGCGCGCGGCACCATCCATACGCTGCAGTTTACTTCCGCGATAATCGCATCGCGAGCAATCGCAGCAAATTGTGACAAATCACAATTTTAAAATTGCTACGATTTATTACTCGCATGTGCGCACACTGCCGTACTAACTCATACGTTGCATTCCTGCGTCAAAATTATCGCGTTACAAAAAATCTTAGTGCGCGCTTGGCCTTAGACGCTGACGTGACACTGCTCTAGTGGTTAGGAGACAAATTTTAAGAAGTTTCAAAGTAAATTTTTTTTTGTATTCACTTTTTGATCAAGTTTTGGCTTCCAGTTTTACCTATAAATTTCTTGATTTGAATAAACGTTCATTGTGCTAGGTGTGGACTACGGGCGCGGACCCCCAAATCAAGGGACTCCTCGAGAAAGGCTACCGGCTAATCATGTCCAACTACGACGCACTGTATTTTGATTGCGGCTTTGGTGCCTGGGTCGGCAGTGGTAAGTATTAGCGGAGAGTAACCGCAATGGACTATTTCCTTAATTTGTCCGCTGTATATTTCCTACCAGACGACATTATTTTGCTTCACTAGATGGTTACCAGAAACTGTTAAATATTGACAATCAATTTATGTCTACGAATTTAGGTTGTAAATTGACGGGAGAACATTTTTGAAACATTTTAGTCAGATCCCGTTATCTGATCCCCTGTTGATTATGAACTATTGATTTAATTCCGATCTGATCAACTATAAACTCTTTTTGACATTTAAGTACAGTCTAGAGAAAAACAGTTGTTCATGTAGGATGAACGTAAATATTTTCTACCGTTACTCCCGAATAGAAAATATTATAAAATAAAATGGCTACCCCAGGGGATCAGATATGCTCCAAAAGGGGTCGTAGAAGGCGATTACTGGATCAGCAAAGGGGTATTGATCACCTTATACTCCGTCCACGAATCCGCATTGGGCAAGTGTGGTGGACTGCCTAAATCTCCTTCAATGACAGGAAGGGCCTTGTGTTCGAATTATAAAGGTTGTTATGAATAAGTTTTATATATTTTTAAATATTATGTGGTAATACCGACGATATTCGTATGAGTAAAAGTGGCATCTTATTTATTATATAGTACCTATCATTATGTAAATATTTAAAGTCTCTACGTATTATAACGTCGTTGCAGGTAATAACTGGTGCTCTCCTTACATCGGCTGGCAGACTGTGTACGATAATAGTCCCGCGGTCCTCGCTTTGCAGCACAAGGATTTGATTCTTGGTGAGTTCCAAAATTTCGTGTTTTTACCCCAGAAATTCAGGCGTCTAATAATACAGTCCTTTGATATTGCACCAAATTAATGACTGGACATGATACAATTTTAATTTTAATTATACATATATTACCCTTTTGTTGAATAAGTTAGCCCTGTAATGGAAGCAATAACCTGTAATTAATTAATTAAACTATTTTGTAAGAACCTAAAGAAAAATTTACTAACCACTCAAATAAATATAAATAGTACTGCTTTTTTTAAAAGTAAATCTAGTCCACCATGGCATGCCGTGGTAATATTATTATTTCTGTGCGTGGCAATATTTAATTATGATATGACACTTAGCTTTAAGTTAGTTTGTTCCTAAAATATTGACTTGTATCAGTGTTTACCTAGTTGGTTGTCCTAATAAAAAAATAAAAAAGTCGGGAGTGTTCTCACCTTGACTTTCTCGTATACCGGAAACGACTTAAAAGTTGATAGAAACCTTATGTTTTGATGTCATACATGCATGTTAAATTTGGTTGCAATAAGTTAAAGCATACTCGAGTTATTCTGCTAACGCACAGGCACACACACACACACAGACATAATTCCAATAAAATAAATTTTTTGACTCGGGGAGGTCCAAAATGTGTAAATCCGTCAAAATCTTGAGGTCGAATTTTTGACGATTACAAGACTTCCTCTATCTATACTACGAATACGAGAAAGTAAAAATTATGGTGCGACGTCATAATCACAACGCATGTATTTTCGAAGGATCCTATATGAACTACAAAGTGCATCGCAAACATTTATTTCGCGGTTTCGACTATAATTTAGTACAATATCTCACGATAAATGAGTGGTTAGGTGGCGAGGCAGCGCTGTGGTCGGAGCAGTCGGACTCATCCACGCTGGACACGCGCCTGTGGCCGCGCGCCGCCGCACTGGCCGAGCGGCTGTGGGCCGAGCCCGCCACCACCTGGCGCGACGCCGAGTACCGCATGCTGCATGCCAGGTAACATACATCACACACTCGTACACGCTAGACACGTGCCCGTGGCCGAGCGGCTGTGGGTCGAGCTCGCCACCACATGGCGCGATGCCGAGTACCGCATGCTGCATGCCAGGTAACATACATCACACACTCGTACACGCTAGACACGTGCCCGTGGCCGCGTGGCTGTGGGCCGGGCCCGCCACCACCAGACGCGACGCAGAGTAAATACCTACCTACCATAGCTACACACCAGGTAACACACACATCTGTATACATGGTGATTTTTCATTGGCTTTGTACCCAAAGCCCTCTGCATAGAAGTTCATTATCTAAAGTAGTTATATAAATATATGAAATATAAGTATATTTTTTGACGCGTAAATGCTAGATATACTAGTAGCAGACGCTCTTATTAATGTCAATGGCCGAAAACAGCCCGCGGCGGAACACACTCGTGTATTGATTTCGCATAGAATGAAACAAAAATCAGTTGTGCGCAAGAAGTGAGAACTCGCCTATGCGTGCGAGTGTGCGACTTTTATCTCGATGCGTTACTATGTGTTCTCGAGAAATAACACTTTTGCAACATTTGCAACTTCCTTCCTGTGTTGCGCGCAGAAACGCGTAAGTTTTAATGTATGTTTGTGAGACAACAGATGACGCCAGATCGATCTGGATGATCTAAATGACTTTTGAACGATGAAGAGCACAGAGATATGATATTAGTCAGATTACTTGTCACTAGTGGATAAGTAGGTAATCTGACTAATATTGAAGCATTTGAAAGCGCGCGCGTCTGGATGGCGCTGTTCAAACGCGCGACTCAAATATCAGCAAGATACGGCATCCTCCTTATCGCATATTTCAAAAAGCAGGCCTCGTCAACTACATACACAAATTATGCTGAACGTGTCGCTCTCGCACGACTATTCTCGCATTTTTTATCTCGCTCACCTAACAATGCAGCTGAAACGTAGTAGGGCCATTGGTCTCAGTTTTATAGGCACACGAGCGTTACTCGGGTAACATATCATTTTTTGCTTTAATCTAAGGTTATTCTGGTAAAATGTAGGCACATACAGTTCCCCACGCGATCGAAGATACGGCCAATAGCTAGTATTATGTGATTTCCCCGTTTAAAACTATCTGTATTTTGTTCACAGGGAGAGGTTAGTGCGCATGGGCATCAGGGCCGACTCGATCCAACCAGAATGGTGCTACCAGAATGAAGGGTCTTGCTACATTTAAAAAATGGCGCTTAGGCAATCTAATACTCATCAATTAAAATTGCCAACTTTATACAAGTGTCAGAGGTCCTTATGAATTGTTTTAGGAGTCACTGTGATTGTAATGTGTAATAACTTTTATATGTATATTTTAAAGCGTGAATCGAAATGCACATGTATGTCTTTTTGTATAGTCAAAATAACTACACCACTTGTGATCTTCTATTTATAGATATTAAAAGTAACCAATTTTTATAAACCTAAGCTTTGTTTTATTTCATTTCTCGTTTGGTAGCGAAATTAATTGAAAATATTGTTTTATTTTTTGTTTGGCAAGTTTAGTTATGATTGAAATTGATATCAAATTAAATAGAAAACGAAAAACATGGAAAAAAATCCTGTCATGGATAAGTGCTGAGACGGGACTTTCGCTATCCGGGCGACTGCTCTTCCAACTGAGCTACAAAGGACTGTTTGAACACGACGAATTTAGCCATGTCTTTCGTTTTTTACTTTCTCGTATACCTACGTCCTACGTAGTATAGAGGAAGTCTTGCAATCGTCAAAAAAATCGACCTCGAGATTTTGACGGATTTACACGTTTTGGACCTGAGTCCAAAAATACCGTTTTTGGAATTATGTCTGTGTGTGTGTCTGTATGTTTGTGTCTGTGCGTTAGCACGATAACTCGAGTATGCTTTAATTAACTTATTGCAACCAAATTTAACATGCGTGTATGACATCAAAATATAAGGTTTCTATCAACTTTTGAGTCGTCGATCACGAAAGTTAAGCAACCAAGTGCGCGGTCGGTACTCGGATAGGTGACCAAAATTTAACATGCATGTATGACATTAAAATATAACGTTTCTATCAACTTTTGAGTCGTTTCCGGTATACGAGAAAGTCAAGGGGAGACCACTCCCGATTTTTTGATTACGTCATCAAGCTGACATAATGCCCAACAATGTTGCAGATTTACATCTTTAACACCCGATGAGATATTTCTACAAATGCCGTCGTCGTAATTATTTTAGTTATTTATTTTGATTTAATTGTTAGAGTAAATATCTAAAGAATGCTCTTATTATAAATTCCATCAAGAGGTCCCATTTTGGTTTGGTCAATTAGTATTTATGCATGATACTTAAATGAATTATTTTTTTCAAAAAACTACTATGGAATTTATTTAATTTAGAACGAAGAAGTTAAAATAAATCTTTCCCCGTGACTCTCTATCGCTTGTTCCGCGCTCTCGCTTGCACCATGCCATTGAACTTACACCAATCTTGAACCCTATTAATATCTGATTGTAGTGCATAAACATCTTTAATATTATTTATTTTACGATAAATTTTTAGATCATCAGCATACATTTTAAAATGAGACATAATGCAAGTAGATAAGTTATTGATAAATATCACAAAAAATAAAGGTCCTAAGTGGGAGCCTTGTGGTACCCCCGACGACACCAGGTGTGCAACTGAATTATACCCATACAAGGAAACAATTCTATGTCACATCCACTCGTGTATAGGTTGGAAGCTCTATACTGGAAGTTGTCGACCATTATGTTTACCTGGGATAAACCAACTGGGTAAGTCTAGCTTCCATGAAGAGGTCAATCGACGAATCCAGCTCGGCTGGGCAGCATTCCGAAAGCGAAGCTGCATATTTTCGGCCTATTTGCCGCAGTGTCTCAAGGCCAAAGTCTTTAATTCGTGTGTGTTGCCAGATGACGTATGGAACCGAAACGTGGCCGCTTACAATGGGACTCATAAGAAGGCTCAAGGTCACCCAAAGGGCAATGGAGTCTTTATTTCTATAATTCAAAATTGCTTCGGAGTGGATTTTGTGCAGTGAAAGAGGTGTCGTTTTGTTGCATAAGCATCTAGTGTTGACGAACGTTATGAGGAATCATTGAAATAAAGGTTTGTATAGTGGTTGCTAATCCCACTATACAATTCTCATCAGTCACCATCATGAGGTCTGTAGTCTGTACCATGCATTTCTCGCCAAGCACTCCCTTCCCTAGATGCATTAAAATTTGTGGCACCCACATTTTATTGCAAATATCAAGAAAGAAGATATGAAACTGAAGACTTGGCTGTATGGGCTAGATTCCTTTGCCGTCCCGTAACAGTGAAAAAAATTGATGTAAAATGTCAGTTTGACTTGTGTTTGCGTTTGACACATGAAGATAGAATTAAGAATGGAGTCATTAGTCAAATGAAAAAAGTGAGGGCAAAAATTTTGACAACCCTTGACATTTCATGACATTTCTTGACATTGCTAGAGAGGCCCTGTCTCTTTCTAGTAGGGTGCCTGTAGCATAAATTAATCACGGACAGTCTTGTGCCACGGGTAAGGTCTCACGTGCTCCCACGGTCCTAAGATATAGGGAGTTAAATGAGACACGAGAGATCCGTGCAGAACAATTTATTAAATGGTGGTATAATGCCCAATAGCGTGTACTCCCCTGGTGGTAGCCGGAGATGGTCTCGGTGAGGGTCGCTCAGTGGGACGAGTTAGGGCGGCTTGTACTGCTGCTCACTGTAAGTCCAGCCCTGAGCGGAAGTGAAGTAGCGGAGGCGAAAGCGGCTACCTTAGCCTAATCTTGGACCCCAATTAGGGGTTAAACACATTAAATAAATAACTATTATTGCACACGATTATCAAATTAGTTAATTAGTATTAGGTAGATCTTGTCGGTGCTCAATTTACTTAGCGAACCACGCAAGCGCAAGACCGAATCACCAAGCCTTTGTATGCGATTCCTGACATGATCGAGACTGCCCGGCTACGCAGGTGCAATCTATCGGAGATTGCCCGCAACAGTCGTACGGTCACTAAAATGTAGCTTATTAACGTTGATATGGAGCGCTAAAACCTGTTGATAAATTTAGGAGGCGAACTCTAAAGAAATATTTCAATTAGATGAGCTTCCTTTATATCTTAATTTATGTAATATTTATAAATAGTGTAATCTGATTTAATTAAAAAAAAAAAATATGTATGTAGGTCGGTAAAATATGTATGTGTAACGTTACACTTGAACTTCGTTACGTTAATAAACACGAATATTTGTTTGCGAGTCACGGTTATTACATATTTATTTAAGTTTATTTATAAAAATATCTAAAGCTATTAATTTATATTGATAAAAATGACCGTTATCTACACTTACGTGCAATAAAATCGACCCAACTCGTCGGTTTCGATTCGACATATATCGGTATATAAAAAGAAGATTAGGCAAACAAAACTTGTAAATATAATTCAAATCAAATCAAATAATTTATTGCATTCATGAATGTAAATAACAGATGTTCACAAACAACACCAGCACATCATGTTGCCCATTTGGGCATAGCATAATCAAGATAAAAGTGTAACGGACTAGATTAGAAATTATTCATACTATATTAACTTAATTCGAATGTATATTTCTTACGCTTTATTTAACCTACTCTAAACATCGATAAATGAAGTGTTGGTGACAATAGACTAATTACTTCGGAAATCCTGGTTTCTCATTTTTGCGTAATACGCCATTTTTGTGACTATGCATAATGTTAAAATTCAATTGAGTCATTGTATATTCAATAATTGATGATGCCTGATGCCCTTAAAATTATTTCCCCAAACATTTTAGCTCTCTGTATTAACTGTATACTATCAAGAAAAATTTTACTAACCAATTCAAGGGTTGCCTTTGAAAAGTGATTGAGTAGTGGTTTTATTGAAAAAAGGACTAGAAGTTTGACATAAGCAGTTGCCTTGAAAGTGTCGGTGTCTTGAAAGTGGAAGCTACATAGTGGTCCGTCGCTTCGGAAATCTAAAAAGAAAAGAAAATTTGATGTATACAAGTTAAAAGTCGTCAGTACAGCTGGCTACACATCAAGCGGTCCGGGTTCGAATCCTGGTAGCGGCAAATGTTTGTGTGACGAACACGAATGTTTGTTTGCGAGTCATGGTTGTTTATATATTTATTTAAGTTTATTTATAAAAATATGTAAAATTATTATGTATATTAAAAAAAAAATGTCCGTTATCTAGTATCCGTAACACAAGTTCTTAATGATACTTACTTCGGGCTAGATAAATGGTGTGAGCGTGGAAAAAAAAAGTGTATATAAATATTTATGTACACTTTTAACTTGTAATCAAATAGCATATTAAAAACTATCATTTGATAGATTTTAATATGCTATTTGATAACAAGTGCAGAAGAGCGCAGCCACAATTTTATTAATACTGTCTGTCTGTGTGCAATGTATCTGCGTTGCATGTTAGTACATGCAAATGTGAATGATAAACATTATTACACTAGTACAATCCAATCAATACTCTCATTATCTTTTTCTCAAATAAAATAATTTACATTACACAAATTACATATTTTATTTGTAAATAAACATTTCGAACTAAAAATGGGTAAAACTATTTATGTATTTTATCTATGTAACAGTTATTTCAAAGAATTAAATAAAATAATCTACCAATTTTGATTGCCATTTATAAAAGGAATGGATAGAAAGGGATATTATTTCCTTATAATTCCGGAAATCCTAGTCACCCTAGTCATTTGTTTACAAATATTTGAATAAGTAAATTATGTACAAAAATTCATTAAATTCTAAGATAGGATTAAATGCGAGTATCAGAAATTTCTCCCTCTTAAGGAGTTTTGCAAAATAACGCTAATAATCTGGAATTACGGGTGAAAAATGAAATTTATAGATTGAACAATACTATATGCAATTATGACACTTACAAGTGAATTTCACACTGCATCCTGGATACCACTCACTTCTGCAACCACGAACTATACAGCGATGCACCATTTTGCACTATTTATAGTTATTAAAATGTAAAAAGCCGTACCAAAATCGCGAGTCGATATTTATGAATACGTCAATTACGACAATTTATGTCATGTTGAGATTTCGGGACATTGACACATGAAGAGAGTGCTGCCATTATATAAATCCTTTCATTTCCCATAAGTTATAGAAAGAATCACAATGATGATTTTCAAAATAAAATACAAACCTAAACATTAAAAGTAAATATATTATATTTATTTCTTTCATTGATAATAAATACTGATAATTGAATACAATATGTTAAGTTTTTAGCTACTTTTCTACTTTTGTTTTAGAAAGATGGCGAAATACTGGGGAAATCTTGTTTCTATGTAGTCGTGTTTAGAAAGAGATGACGACAATTTCTAGAAAGAGAAATGTGTAATTTGAAATGTCAAGTATTGTCAAAATTTTTGCCCTCACTTTGTTATTTTGACTAATGACTCCATTCTTGTTTGACATGAATTCCTATGTCATTGGTTTGACATCTGGGCTGCGGTCCGTTGAACGAATAAAGCGATTTTAGCGCTCACAAACGTGGTCCGTAGAACCGTTAACGCCCGGCTGTGAGCGCTGTGAGTAGTCATAGCGCTTTTATTCGTTCAACGGACCGCAGCCCTGATTTGACGATTTTGACTTTTCTGTTTGTGCATTGTTTACTGATTTACTGAATTGAAATTTTGCATTTACATTCATACAAATACACTTATTTGGATTCTATTGTATTTCAAAATGAATTGCTGCCAAAATATATCGATGCCTAGTTGTGTCTGGTTTGAGAGTGGAGAGAAACAGAATATCATTGCATCCATATTTGCTGGCTTATTGGTGTGTATCCGCGATGATGATTCATATTGTTGTACTAATATAGCTTTCTAATTCTTGTTTTAAAAATACACAGCTTTAGAACTATTAAACATCAATTTTGTTAAATGTGTGCATAACCCCTCGATAGGAAAGAGCGAACAAAAATATTTCTTAAAACTGTTGGTATTAATTAGCTAAATAGAAAATTTTTGAGACGTTCTTCGATTGATATAAAAGAAGACTTTATGTTATAATATCAACTATTACCTTAGTGAGTTCTTAACCAGTTCTGGATACTGCTTGTGTCCATCAATGATAACTTGGATTAGTCTGCTAATTTAGTGTAGGTTTGTAGGTAGCATGTAGACCTTATTGTATTATTATAAACAAACTAGCTGAATGTATTTGTTTAAATAGTTACTTATTATGCATTTTCATTTACAGTTTTTCACTGGATGGTGGTTTATCATAGATGCAGAAGTGAAATATGACAACAGCATCAAGGCAGCCCATGTGTGTGGTGTGATGGCCACACTGTCACTGATCATGATCAACTCTGTCTCTAATGCACAGGTCAGTTTTATATGTATAGTGAGGATCAATACTACACAACATTTTAATCAAAAATTATAATGAAAAAGGTATTAATGGCATTTACTTTTTAAACATAGAGTTCACAGAACAATCTCCCAGAAAATATATTAAAAATAAATATTCATACTATTTATATATAATCACCACTAAATAAATTCCAAAATCTAGGCTCTCTGTAAGGATAGCCACAACAATAGGGAATATGCATGATTTTTAAAATATTTTTATTGTCCCCTTAACTTCTCACATGTCAAGCGTCTCACAGTACATTTCTGGGTTATGTGCCAAGAGAAAAATGGCGATAATGGCATATTGTTCCGGGTGGTCAGTTTTTGATGATATCTTGGTATTTCTGAAAGAAAACCTTTATAAATTATATATTTTAAGAAACTAGATAATATTTCACATTTAACCAGGTATATAGAAGTGGGATCTGATTAGCCAATAGAAAACAATCACAGAACAAACTAAAAAAATTTTTTTTGTCATAATAGGTTGGGGAAAAAGTTTCTTCGCATTTTTTAAGAAAATTCAAAACATTTTTTAATATAGTTTATGGTACCCCACATACTTTATTTAACTAAAGTATGTGGGGTACCATTTTGTTCGATAACTTTTTGCCATCTTGTAGGTAGGGACATGATACCATTGCTATAGAAATTTTGGGACTTCTGGTCAAAATACCGCGACAAGTGGTTTTGGCAGTCCTCTCGTGATGTTAACCTGACACTGCCTAAAGAATTCTGAAGAGACCGAAACAGGTGGAAATCTGAAGGTGCAAGGTCAGGACTATATGGCGGATGCATTAACACCTCCCAGCCAAACTCTCTTAATTTTTGCTGAGTGGCTAAAGATGTGTGAGGTCTAGCGTTATCATGATGAAAAACCACACCCCTTCTGTTGATTAATTCCGGCCGCTTTCTCTCAACTTCTTGCTTTAATCTCATCAGTTGTTCGCAGTAGAGTTCAGAATCGATGGTCCTGCCTGGTGGTAACAGCTCATAATGAATAATGCCCTTCCAATCCCACCACACACACAGCATCGCCTTGTTGCGAGTTAACCCGGGTTTCGCCACAGTCTGTGAAGCCTGACCGGCCTTTGACCACGACCTTTTTCACACGTTCTTGTCGTACGTGATCCACTTTTCATCACCAGTTATCAGCTTCTTCAAAAATGGTTCGGTTTCATTACGTCGTAATAAAGAATCACAAATGAGTACACGGTTCATTAGGTTTCTTTCAGTGAGCTCGTGAGGTACCCAAATGTCGAGCTTTTTTGTGTACCCAGTATTTTTCAAATGCGCCAAAACTGTTTTGTGTTCAATTCCCAGTTCTTGAGCTACGTCGTAACTACTGACATGCCGATCTTGCTCCACTTTTTCAAAAATGGCATCCATTTTATCTGTAATAGGGCGACCAGAGCGACGTGCATCTTTGACATCAAAATTTCCGGATTGAAAACTCTTAAACCAAATTTGTGCTACTCTCACAGACACTGCACTAGGTCCATAAACATCGCAAATTTTTTTCGCGGCTTGCGTTGCATTTTTACCTTTTTTGTAGTAAAATTTTAAAATGTGTCGAATTTCTTCATTAGATTCACTCATCTTGGCGGTACGAAAAACAAATGAAAATCACACATTTTCCTAATTTGAATTTGGAATTATGTTCTTTAAAATTTAAACTTTCAATGATACCAAAACCAGCCAGATACAAATAGTATAGCCAAAGAGATTTTATTACAAGTTTATACATACTATAATGCGAAAAGACTTTTTCCCCAACCTAATATTTATATCCATAATTTTTGTTTTACTAACTAAATACATCACCAAAACAGTTTAATAATATGCATGTAATTGCTGGATAGCATGTAACGGCTTGGATACTACATAATAGCATCAGGACAGACTTATACATCATTATGTATTGAAAATATAAACATGACTAAAAGTAAAAATACAATAATTAATAAAATACAATTATTGTTTTTTGAGAAAAAGCTATTTTACTCATGGTAGGTAAAAATCAAACTTGAGTACCTAGTTATACTTGTAATTCCAATGAAATGAAAAGTTCTTTATGGACTTTGCTAAGTACTTTAAAACCGTCAATACCCTACCACTGTTTCAGGACGTAATAATAAGCATGGAATACTGTTTTGTTAAGTCATATACTCATAATTAAATATTGTATTTTAAATATACCTACGGGTTCTATGAAATGAAGTATCCAATTTTTTATTTATTCTTCTTATAAAAATACAATGAGTTCTTACTTAGTCTTTTTTTTGTTTGTTTGTTTTTTTTTTTTTATTTAAATTAGCTTATATGATTATTCTTAGTTCTTTCCTGCACCCACCATCAATTTCACCTATTATTTTTGTCCTTTCCCTCACGGTTGCCTGGAAGGAATTGCTTGTTAGCAATAAGGCCGCCTACTTTGTGCTGTTTCTTCATGCTTACTTATCCTGTATATTAATTTGTTTTGTGTGCAATAAATGTGTTTTATTACTATGTTTTTTATTATTAGTCTATTCATTTTAAATATTTATTGCGTCTATGATGTTTATTTAATTTAAAATAATAAATTTGAGAATGATGAGTAGAAAATGTATTTGTTTTTATTTATATCATATTACAATCTTAGATAATACTTCTTTTTTTCAGGTTCGTGGAGAGACTTACACTGGTGGCTGCATGGGACCCCGAGGAGCTAGACTGTGGCTGTTTCTAGGATTTGTCATTGGTTTTGGATCTCTGATAGCTGCCTGTTGGATTCTCTTTGCTAACTATGTTAATGATAGTAAGTGAGACATTTATCAATAGTCTTTTATTTCGTTGATGTAACGCGACATTATCCCAGGGTCGTCGTTAAGCTATCTACATAGATTGTCTGTCTGTGAAGCTCTGAGGCTTTAGACAACATGCATTTCGACAATCGCTCTCGCTATAGCTAAGTAAAAAAATGTATGGGATGTCTAAAGCCTCTGACAAGCTTTTTATAACATATAAATTGTGTTATTTTATTTTCTCTCTTTTTAGAGCATTTAAATAAAAGCTTTTTTAAAAAAAAAATATTATAGAAATTTATTAGTGAATGGCTTTGCGACAGTTAATTATATTACGCATTTAGCAAATGTCAAGTGAAAGTGTATTTAAAGTAGGTATAACAAAAAATTGTAAGTTAGATTCAGTTACAAATGGAGACTTATAAGATGTGCTCATTTACAATAACAATTTTGTGAAATTCGAAATGTTGCTAATATTCGTTTATACTAGGTTAAAACTATAATTACATAATAGTGTAATATCATATTACACTATTCTAGTATAAAAGAATATTGGCAACACTAGTATGCCTAATTATTATTAAGATCTTAATATTGTAAATTTTGTTTCAGAAGATTCCAAATCCACTTGGCCAGGTGTGTGTCTGTTTCTACAGAACGCGCTAATCTTCGCTGGTTCACTCCTCTTCAAATTTGGACGCACTGAAGACTTGTGGGGTTAAGATCTAATATACGAGTTTGTACACTTTTTAATACTGTAATTAGTTAAGAGCATTCTAAAGTCACAGCTCATCTGATCTATACTATTTATGTGCATTCACTCATTGTTATATTTTTACTTCGTTATTTCATTATTATTTTAAGTCCAATCAACAAAGAAATCCAAAATCATCTCATATTTACTGAAGATGTTGCACAATGTTTTAAATAGCTAATATTGCTAATTGGTAATGGAGACAACAGTATTAAAAGTATATCATGTATTCATCAAGCTATAACCTTACAATATCGACATAAAGTTTCTTTTTAAGATTTGACAATATTATCATTTTCATGGTCACAATAATTAATTGTATGTTTGAATTTAACATACACATTTGTCTCAACCAATATGTATATAAAGTGTTTTTATTAGTTCATTTTTAATTGTTAAGATTATTGTTTAGCAAAATTAGAAAAATGTGTACCTTATAGAAAGTTTATCGTAATATTTAACTTGCTTTCGGGGTTTTTATGGAATAAGTAAAATTAAATAAACAGTTTAGTAATAAATAACTTTATTATTTTGGTATCAATAAATTACATTGATTGAAGTGTCGAGTCTTTGGTTGTTTCTGTCTTCTTTGGGTATATAACTAGATTTATTATTATAAACAACATCATGTAATTATTGCACAACAACAAATCTTAATAATTGGTAAAAAAGCGACTTAATTAATCATTGAGTTGCTTTGTTTTGTCTGTTTACAAAAAGCTGGAAACAAACTGTCGAACGAGTCGAGTGATTACGTAACTCATTGATTTGACCGATCTCCTTTGCGGCTGCGCTTAACTTTCATTGCTTCGCAGTCCTTAAGACGCGCGCAATGAATAGTGTATATTACGGCATGCTCAACTAGAACCATGTTAAGTAGTACGGCCGCTGATCGCGACACTCGGTCTTCCTATGAACTCGGCGATTCGGCCGATCTCCTTAGATTGATATATCTGTGATGATGACTATATCTACACTAAACTGCAAACTGAAGTCCTTTATGCTTAACGTCAGTAATTATAAATCTATGGCACTACTATAATAGATCGCGGTCGTAGATATGTCTATCCACTTTTGACATTTTAGCACCTTTATTTCCTTCACATTATGAGTCACGGACTTTCAAATGTTGGTACTTCTTATTACTCGTTATTTTACCATTCGGCTATCCTTGAGCGTTCGATAGAAAACAGCCATTTTGAACGTGCACGTCATACCACTGCCTATAAGTCGTGGCTAACAGCTTATAGACGCGTCAGATAGTTTGTTTGCAGCTAGGTGTAGCTTTAAATGCTCCAGCTTTTGCAGAAGAATGTTATAGTAAGGATAAAATTTTAAGTATTATCTCAAATTGCGGCATATACGATGTTGATATCAGCAGACTTGTTACGAGAAAAATAAACATAACCTTAAATTACAACCACCACAAAAAACGCGGTATCCGGTTCTCTTAAATTTATGGAGGTCAGTAGCCGCTATCGCCGTCAACGCACGTTCTACCGCCTGTCCCGTCGGGAAGACAGAGTTGTGTGGCTTCGCAGTTGCCGTTCCTATGCTGGCAAACGTTGCTGAGTGCTGGACACCCGTCCGGGACTACAGCTACACCGTACAGTCGCCTCGATGACGCCGATATGACGACTTGGCCCCTTTGTTGTGTTATAGTATCTATGTACTCGAGCTTTAACCTGTAAACAAATTGTAATAAGATTATAAATATACGTACATACTTACGCCTTCTAGGGGTAGGCATATTTCATTCGCTTCATCTACTCCCATCAAGTGGTCAAATATGCTCAGTGATTTCAAGTACCTGGCGCTTCTTCAAAATGTTTTAGATTTGGTCTAATCTTTTCGTTAACCTCCTATCATCTATTATTTCTACATGACCAACCATCTCTTTCTCAATTTTTGTCACTTAGTTCAAATCAAACCACACCTTCACTGTATAAACCTGTCTCTCAATTTTACACCAGCCATGCTACTCAAAGCTCTCATTTCTACAGCATTTATTCTGATTTTATATGGTAATAAAATTGATTTAAAATTAGGCTGAGTATGAAACAACATCGCGTAGAAACCTAAATATCTTTGCAATGCCCTTTTGTATTTTCCTAATATGTATTTGTAGTGTTACGTTCATTGGATGTAACTAATTACGAGTAATTTATAATACTATATCACTTACGTTCTCCAATCAGTCCAATAGAACTTATTCCCGTTGATAGCCAAACCGAATGGATACGTGCAGTTGGATACGATAGTTTCTCTCTCCAAGTTGTCTATGTTGACGCACTTAATGCTATGCAAGCCAGCGTCGGCGTAGCAAAGCCGGTCGCGTTGCCAGTCGATGGCAAGTGAGTTGGGCAACTGCACATCAGCCTGGTCTAGGAATACACCTCTTTGAGAACCATCCATATTCGCCCATTCAATTTTGGGTCCCGATCTGTTCCAATCGGACCAGAAGATTTTTCTGAAATTGTAAATTCATATTATGTGCCAAAAATTTTTAACAACAACCAACTGAACAACAAACAACTATCTGTTAATGTTATTCCATACTTGCGTCTCTTGGTGGCTGAATAAAATTATAAGTACTTACCCTCTCTGGGGATGTACTGCAATGCCTCTAGGATTAGATATTCCAGCACCAGAGAATAGAACTTTCCTAATTTTTGTGTCGATGTTAGCAACTTCAATGGTGTGTTTCTTAGAGTCTGTCCAAAATACGTTTCTGCTTGACCAGTCAACTGAGAGTCCTTCTGGAGACGTTACGTCTAAAAATATAAGGTAACACGTCATAATTGTACAATAATAGGATCATAGGTCTGAGATAATAGGTGTGTCCAAACACTGACTGACTGGCATTAACACGTTGCGCTTTCAGGACATAATTTTACCGAGTTGTAGTTAAGAGTAGACATGTGAATAAGTTCTGAGTTTCAGTTAGCATTAAAACTAATAGAATTGAGATTTATATTAATAGAATTAGATTTGTATTTGAGCTTTTCTTCTTATATTATTCGAAATTCAGGAAATAACATATTAATTTACCTACTCATCCTGACTTAATTACTGATTTGTAATTGAATGTTTACAAAAAATATTTACGCGTGTCATTTAAGTTGTGACAATTGTTTAATCACAACAAGGTATTCACTGGCACGGCAGCCACTCACGAATGCCGGTAAATGCTTGGACACTTCATGATGCTTACCTAACGATAAGAATTGTTCAAACGAGGATCCATCATAGGCTGCTCGTTTTATGGAGTTTCCGACATCTCCCCAATAAATTCTTCCAGTTAAACAGTCGACATCAATGCCAACAGCTATCTGGTAAACAGCACTGTTAAGGGGTGTAGCAAAGTTTCTTAAACTATTTTGGAACGGTACTCTGTATAACGAGGCTCCGTCGCTGGCCACTAAGAAGTTGCCTGCTTTTCTAGGATTCAGTTCGCAATAACTGCCATTACCGTTGTATCCTGTATTGCATTCACAGACATACCCATCACTTCTCTTTAAACATGAGGCATGTGAGTCGCACAAGTATGGATTTGTTCTGCAGTTCTCTTCTGGGACACAATTATAACCATCCCCTGTAAACCCTTCTCGACATACACATTGATAAGTGTTTTCGTAAGGATTGCAAAAAGCATCAGGACTACAATCGTTAATCACGTCACAAGAGTGGCCCTGAGGCACACACTGCAATATTCCATCACCTTCATAGCCTGAATCGCACTGACAATAGCTTACCTGCACCCCCTCATCGTAAAGACAAGAAGCGTGCTCAGCGCAAACTGCTCCGTTACATAGTTGACCATCACGTATGCATGCATCATTTTCATCCTTGATATATCCTTCTATGCATTGGCAAACGTATTCACCGTTTGTAGGACCAGGTCTACATTCAGCGTGATATTCACAATCAGAATTATTTGTACAACTAAAATTAGGACGACATTCATATCCATCGCCGTGGTAGCCCGAATCACAAACGCACATTGCATCGCCAGCAGCTGTTGTGATGCAAACACTATTTCGACCACAAGAACATACAGGTCCAGTACGTTCAATACATTCATAGGCATCTCCTTCGTAACCTTCAGGACAAGCGCAGTGGCCATACTGATTAGAGCTGTTAGGAATACAAACGGCATTCGGTGGACAATCCGTATCATTATAACATTGAACTGAAATGGAAAAATAAACATTAATAAAATATAGAAAAAAACAAATCAAAGTATTTTTTACAAAGTAAGTCTTACTTGAACTATCCTTATTTTCATTATTAGGGTTAAAAGAGGTGTCTAAGCGACATAAATCATTATTTCTTTCGTCTCGGTAGTTTGAATAGCCTTGTGGACAAGTACAGATAGACCCGTCACACTGTGGCAAAACTATGCTATCGTTATACTCTGCCTCATAAGTAGTTGTTTCCATTGTAGGTGGTGTAACTGATTTTAATTCTTGCGCATTTTCTGTTGAAGTGGTGTAAGTGTCAACAGCTTCGACGCAACTAAATCCGTTGCCTGTGAAACCTTCGTTACACTGACAGTAGTAAATACTAGTAACATCAGAGAAAATACAAGTAGCGTGCCGATCACAGTAATTGCACGTATGTTCTTGGATTTTCACACAGGTTCTGCCTTGGTTAGTGTATCCAGGATAACATTCACAGGTTGGCTCTCTTCCTTCTTGTTCAATACAGCGAGCATTAGCGCCACATGTTTCGCTTGTGCATCTTTCAACACGTTTGCAGCTTACACCATTACCCTCAAAACCTTCTCTACATCTACATTGGAATCCGCCTTTAAGGTTGTAGCAATATGCATTATTGTCACAGTTGTGAGTACCAGCAATGCACTCGTCTATGTCTATGCAAACTAACGAATTTTCATGATAAATGTTACCGAATCCAGTTTGACAGACACATGAAAACGAACTACCTTCCGCCACACAAGTGCTGTGTGGTCCACATGTACTACGACCTTCTTTGCAAGGGTCCCCCTGTCCCAATAAGGTGACTTTGTTGCTTGAACCATACCTGACTATATTGTCTCTAGGTTCGTATCCTAAATAATTTTTCGTTATTTTTAGTGTTAATGGTTCTGAATTTTCTTCGGATGGTGGTGCGTATCTACATCCAGGATTATATGTAAAAGTTTGCTTTATTGTTTGCTCGTATTTTTCGCCAGTAATCTTATTTACGAATGTTCGTGTAGATTCTGATCGTAATACTCCAGGCTCAACCTGTGTCAAATGTTCTTCGAATTCCGTTATTTCCAGTTTAGTTTCGGCTACTAAAAATGGTACAGTGCCTCGAATGTCCGCGTCGAGTGTAATTTGATCAAAAACATCGTGCCCCAAAAATTCTTGATTAATCTGAACTCTGTCTCTCGTGTCAGGAAAATATATGTCCGCGGTGTGGTTGAGTAGTGCCCCCGTCAGTTGGTAACCATTTTTCGCGGTACCGGAAGGTTTAGCGAATAGCCAACCAACGACGCCGCCGAGAACATTCAGCAATTGCAAACTACTTCCCAAGTTTGGTGGTGCCAGCGAGACTGCGGTATATGCTCGGCCATCTGCTATGACTACGTAGGATTGAATATCTACATCGTTGATATTAATAGAATTGAGTACGCCAGTAACTTTACCGTGAACTCTTAGCGGTACATCATCTTTAATGCACGATTTACCATTGCCATAGAAGCCTTCATTACATTTGCAACATATTCCGGCCTGGTAGTCCACACACCGAGCCTGTATGTGGCATACACTAACGCCACTCTGGGCGCAAGTTTTGGACTCTTCCTCCACTTCTATATCGCTTTGGTTATATTGATCTGGCACTGCAATGTTCTCGTCGTAGGATATGTTGCCAACGCGAAACACGTATTTACCTGGTTCGTGCGTATTACTCCATCTGAAATTAGATAACATGATTAGTACATTGTATGACAATGGAACAAATTAGTATTTTTACGGCGAGGGCGGACGAGGAGTTTATGGTCTTTTCTAGGTAGCAAAGAACGACCGGCTAGTGTGGCCCCATGCTTAGTAAGCGCGGGTCCCCGCGCCCTCCGCCATGCAGCCAACACGTACCAGCCAGTAGGTAATTCATACAATTTACGTTCGATTTCTATGAATGATATATGTTCCAAATTCAAATATTGTTTCCGAAAATATTATTCTCAATAAATTAATCAATTCGGTAGTTTTTTCAGAATCGTGAAGATACAGTCACAATCAAGTCACAATATGAATTTTCACAAATTTATGCATCGATATCTTCGAAAGTTGTTTACCAATTTCGATGTTTATTTTCTTGTCTTAAAGACAAAAGTTTCGTGATATCATAGTATTATATTATCTGTGGTGATAGTTTTTCATAAAGTTTATAGTGTTAAGAACTGTAGTTATTTTATAATTCTGGAAAGTAACAGTCAAAATCCTGTCTTAACTTTCATCATCATCATCACAGCCTTTATAATTCGACCCACTGCTGGGACACAAGGCCTCTCCTTTATTAAATAAATAAAAATAAAAATAACTTTGAGTTGTAAACCAATTTGATAACTATCCAACGTATGTACCTAAAAAACCCGCCTTCGAAATTAAAAAGGGGAAGAAGTTTTATGTTTAAAAAAATCTTAAAGTAAGTATGTATATTTATGCCAACTATGTTTTTTGAGGTCAGTGCCAACCTCAATATTTTTAATTATGAGGTACCTAATTATTGTCACTTCTCTTTGGCGCCGGCCAACTTTAAGATTTTTTTTAAACATGGCTATACCTTTATTTCTTCCTTTTTTTGTTTTGAGGGTGGTTTTTTATTTGAAAAAATAATTTTCTATATTCCCTTTATACTGTTATACCTACATCCTCGGGTAGCGTTAAACCTACATCCTCGGATTGCCTGTTTGAATGCTTCAAAACATGATATTTTTCTGGTCCAATTCGTTGCAAAATTAGAATTGCTTATACTCACGTTATGATGTTTCTGATTTGGTGATTGCCAGATCCTCTCAGGGTAAACACACGGCCATCTTCAGCGCTGAATCCAGCTTGAGCTTTGGCGTCCGGCAAGCTGCCCGGTTGCAATTCTCTTTGGATCCATTGAATATATCTTTCAGGGTACAATAATTCTACAAAAGTTTCATTGCCATTGCTTATAATTGCAACTTGGAAACTATTTTTCCGCCCACTATCTTGAGGACTGCTGTAAGTGACATCCAACCAGGTGGTGATGAATACGCTTGTAGGTTTGAAATCATAGTATTCGTGGAAATTGTTCTGAACCGTTTCCTCGGCTTTAAGCAGTACGTAGGAGTCGTTTGTTTCTCTATAATAGACGGCACCTGATTCGCCCGTGTCTACATTTGTGTAGAAAGCAGCTATCGACGGATACGGGAGTGGGAACTCTGAATTGATGAATGTTGGAATATCAGCTCGGAATGACAGTACTCCGAAGTTATTGACCTGTGTGACAAAGGAAACAAAATTAAATAGGTACATTCTTATCATATCAAATATACAGGGGGGAAAAAATTGGGCCCTGGAGGGGAAGTACCTTATTTATTAAAAATAGCTCAATTTACTGAAAGGAAACATTCCTTTATTTTTAAAAAGAAACAACTGCATTCACAGAATTATATGTGTGGCCTTCTGCAAAATGTTGTCGTGTGTGCTATTCTATTCTACCTCAACTCTTAGCTCTTCTACAGTCTCATAAACTTTTTTGTCATCATGCCCCCATAAAAAATAGTCAAGAGGCATAAGATCTGGACTTCTTGCAGGCCATCGAATCGTCCCGTTAGTACAATACAGACATTGAAGTGTTCATTAAGGTAAGCCAAGAAATTCTACCATTATGAGCAGGCGCACCGTCTTATTGAAAAATAATACTATTTCGTTCCTCTTCTGGTAGGAGGTTTAATCCTGATAACGTGGTGGGGAAACGTACTCGGCGGGTGTGAAACTTGTGATGTCAAGTGTGTCCGCTTGGCATTCCAAGTCACATCCCAACTAGCACATAAGCAGCCTAAACAGTCTTTGTACGACTTAAATACTGTATAGTAATCGTACCACAGCTTTACTATTATACTGAAGCTGTACAGTAGTGAGTTTAAACATGATTTAACAGACATGTGGTATAGTAGCCGTATGATGGTAATCATAATACCCAAGAACATACAACAACGTATTATACAGTTATTGTATCGGCATTAGATATAGAGCCGAGTTAAGAATCCCTTTTATAACACTATAAGATCTAAATAGAGAGTGGTTGCTGGCCAAAGAGTTTAAATGAAGTTATAAACTGACTTTATGTGGCTTTAAGCTGTTGAATTGGATTTGATTGATCTTTGTAGAGCTATATTTACAGAAGAGAAATATTATCTTCTTGTAGCGCGCAAGCCGGTATATTTGAGAATTTTACAACATCCATATGGCAAATAGTTGTATAAGACAAGGCAAAAACGCCTTATAGATCTAAAACAGTACAAATAACTTTTCTATCATCATTATAACAAATAAAGCGCGTCAAGAGTGGTTGTAGGTACTTGTAAAGTACTATAAATTTTAATATTGTTCTGTGAAAGAATGAAACGGGTTCCGTAGTTCCAAATTTGCAAACAGCGTAGGTATCTTGTACCAATTATATAGCTGACACTATTATTATTTTAAATTAGTGGGTGTAGTCCTTACTCCCTTTTAACTAGGGTGTAAAGGTTAAATAAAACTTATGGTTTGGCGGTACAATATTTATGTTAGAATTTTTATACAAAATTATTGTGAAGACAATAACTAACGACCTATTATAAATCTACTAAACGCAAATATCATAATCTCGTTTGACCAGGTTGAGCATCACAGGCATTGCAAGAGTCGACAGCAGCTGTAGTTGAGTTTTCACACTCTTCTGGTACTACCTGTAAATTGATAAAAGATTCTTGCATTAAATTACAATCAAAATGTACTGGTACATTATAGGTACAGTCGAACCAACTGAATCATGACCCACTTGGCCGATCATTCCTTTAGAATCATAAATTTAGTTAGGTTTTCTTCGCTATCATGCATGTTGCACTTAGTACGTTTTAAATATGAATAAAAATGCGTCATTACGGGTCAGAGATCTATGCAATTTTAATCTTTCTTGTCACTGCACTAAAGTCTCAATTGGAATTTTAAATAAGATGTCGTTCATAATCTAAACTCTTTTCACTACTGAGAAAATGGAATAACTAATAAATTTTTAAAAATAAAATGACGTTATGTGTCAGTTGTCAAGTAGTAGTCTGAACAAATTTTAAAAAGCCATATTTATTTGACACTGTCAGTGTCTAACAAATTGATAACAGGTTCGTTACTTAGAAATGTACGTTCAAGCGAATTTCATCCTACTTTGTATAGAGTGACTGTAGGAAAATGATCTTAAGGTGGGTCATGATTCAATTTGGTCGACTGTACATTATCTTTATCGCTAAAACATAACCGCACTGAACCATGCCATAGAATAGAACTTGGAAAATCTTTATTTGTGGATTTATTTGTGGTTCTTGGAAATATATTTATATTAGTTGTACCTGCCCGCGGAACCGCTCACGTAAAATATTAAATAGGCCATAACTGGCCAGAAAATACATGTAACAATTGAACAGAGAGATGTTGACTTTTATAAATTAATTTCAAACTCATACTCAAATTTCTTTATTCACTAAGGTACAATTTGTACACTTATGAAAGTCAAGTTTGACGCCATCGGTTCACGAGTCTACCAGGAGGCCTTGTTCTGAGAAGGTTCTTCTCAGCCGGCAAGAAACTCAACAAGTTTATCCTCCCTATACAGTTTTCATAGTATTGATTTGGAAAGAGTCATAATACACATTGTTCACAATACATAATAATATGGAAGAAGGAAAGGAAGAGGTCTTTAAGTCATCACGCGGTCCCTAAATCGATCTCTGCTATAATGGAATATATTAGCTCAATTAAATAGCTTTGTGCTCTGTAAAGAAGCGTAAAAGACAGGTGTATGTTTAAAAGCATACAAAAGCGCTTCACTACTACTATTGTAAAGGAGAAAATCCTATTACATCGAATACTAGAGCATTTTTGCGATACAAACCGGTAGAATAGTCATAGTGGATGTTGAAAGCTGTTGTAATTGGGCGCCATTACAGTATTTGATTAAATCATAATTTTGTTGGTTATTACCAACATTTATTAACTGTAAATGTGTACAAAATCATAATTCAAGCCATTATTTCTCACCTATAACCCCAATACAATACCAAGAAACCAAAAATACAATCTATGCTAAATGCAGATTTAACACTTTCTAATATTAAATTTACTTTTAATATTAAAAACTGCATAAATAAGAGGCGCGTGAAAATTTTAACTAAAACATATATATACATTCACGATAAACTGGTACTCCCACTGATAATTCCAAACATAAATGAAAAAAATAGATGGTAACTTACCTGTACTTAAAATATTTAAATCTTCATGTTTCACTTCATCTGTCATTACTTCACTGTCACAAATCTATTCTTAAAAAATATATTTTGTTCACTTCCATCTGATTATCGCTATTATAAAATTAATAAAGAGTCGTAAAATCTAATTCCGCGATAAAGACACGTCAAAATACGGCAAGAACGCTATAGTCGCGCTAAAATAGTAAAACTGTTATTTTTGTGCCAAAATAAAGGTACTTGCACGTTTTTTAGGTTTATTTCATCCAAATTCAGTCTAAAAATTTTTTACCAAAATGTTAGGGGCTTGAGAACCAAAACTGAAAACTTGTATTTGTCTTCTTTATGTACCGAATATGATGTCATAGTGCTTACGGAGTCGTGGCTTAATGAGACCGTGCATGATCGGGAACTTTTTGATGACCGTTATGATATTTTTAGGCGAGATCGATCCTCTTCATCTTCGCATACGTTAAAGAAAGACGGAGGGGGTATTTTAATAGCTATTCTTAAAAAATACAAAGCAGTACGTAAAACTAAATGGGAGTCACCTTGTGAAGAACTATGGATTACTTTAAAACATGACAGGGTTTCTGAAGTTCACATTTGTTCTTTATATATACCCCCACCTTTGAATCCTGAATATTTGAATATTTTATTTAACAATATTACTCAAGTTATTCAAAACTATATACCACAATCATCCTCTACAATTGTTATGGGTGATTTTAATATGGGCGATATTGTTTGGACGGCAAATAGCGATTTGAATGGTAAGTTCTTGGTCCCATCACCTTCATGTCACACGAATGAGAATATTTTAATTGACTTTATGTCGTTTGTTGATCTTTACCAATGCAACTCAATTAAAAACAAAAAAATGAGAATACTGGATCTGGTTTGTTGCAACAAACCAGAGCATTTGACAGTTTGTGAGGCTGATGACCGCTTGGTGGATAAGACTGATGAACACCACCCACCTTTAGTAATAAACTTTTTAATCTCTAGTAAAATATTTATGAAACCTAAACGCATAAGAAGGTTAAACTTTACAACTTGTAACTACGAAGATATCAATAAGGATTTGGCTTTATTAGACTGGTCTATGATTTGGGGTGCAACACCTGATATTGATGAAATGGTGACAAAATTTTACGACAGCATAGTGCCACTTATACATAAACATACTACGTATAGGATCCAACGTGATACGAAATACCCAACATGGTTTAGTATGCCTCTTATTAAGACTTTAAAAGAAAAAGCTAAGTACCACTCGAGATTTAAAAAATATAATAATCCTATGGACAAACTCACATTTGACATATTAAGGGAACGATGTGCAATCTTAATTAGGGAAAACTATAACAAGTTTAAGGATCAGGTAAAAGTTAACTTACGTAATAGACCAAAGTATTTTTGGAATTTTATTAATAGTAGAAAAAATGGTCGTACTAATATTCCTAACGATATGGTCTTTCAAAACGAGTCTGTAAGTGGAGGTCAAAAAGTTTGTGACCTGTTCTCCAAATATTTTCAATCAGTCTATAATAAGTATAACAATATGAGTTCATTGTGCTGTCGTGATAGTTTTCAGCGTAACGTAAACACACCTTCGATTAGCGCTTTCTCCATAACGGAAGATGAAATTCTAGAATATCTCTCTTCAGTGGACTGCCATAAGGGGGCTGGACCTGATTTGTTACCACCTCTTTTTATTAAGAACTGTGCAAAAAGCTTATACAAACCGCTATGTCGTATATATAATGCATCACTACAAACAGGAGTATTTCCGGAGGTATGGAAAGTTGCTCATCTGACCCCAATTCACAAGTCAGGAGATCTCAGCGATATCAGTAACTACAGGCCCATCTCTATTCTTTCATTACCTGGTAAAATTTTTGAATCGATTGTCCAAAAACGAATCTACAGCCATGTGAAAAGACTGATACACGTCGATCAGCATGGATTTCTGCCAGGAAAGTCGACAGCTTCGAATCTAATAAGTTACGTAAGTGACATTTATGAAACATTAGACAAACAAGGAGAAGTTCACGCTGTCTATACTGATTTCAGTAAGGCTTTCGACCTTGTTGACCATGAGATCTTACTTCTTAAGCTGGAGGGCTTCGGTATTCATGGCACACTACTCAGGTGGTGTGAATCATATCTCAGAAATCGATCACAACTTGTTTCCTTGTATGGATATAATTCAGTTGCACACCTGGTCCCGTCCGGGGTACCACAAGGCTCCCACTTAGGACCTTTATTTTTTGTGATATTTATCAATGACTTATCTACTTGCATTATGTCTCAGTTTAAAATGTATGCTGATGATCTAAAAATTTATCGAAAAATAAATAATATTGAAGATGTTTATGCACTACAATCAGATATTAATAGGATTCAAGATTGGTGTAAGTTCAATGGCATGGTGCTCAATTCAAATAAATGTTTTGTTATTCCCTTTACAAAAAAGTTACATTCAATATCTGCAACTTATTTTATCAACGAAGTTCCTTTAAGTGTGGTTTCTACTGTAAGGGATTTGGGAGTTTTAATTGATAGCAAATTAAGTTTCAATCAGCATATAGATAGCATTATAAAAAAGGCATCTAAGCTCAGTGGTTTCATCACACGACAAATGAAAATTTTAAGAGATCCAAACGTCACAGTGCTTATTTTCAATAGTTTGGTCCGCAGTATTTTGGAGTATTGTAGCACAGTGTGGAACCCCGACTACCAGGTTCACTCAAATAGACTGGAGCGAGTACAAAAGCGATTCTTGTACCACCTTAGCTACGCTGATAACATGTGTCACGATCTGCAATCGTATGATGCGCGTCTCGCTAATTATGGCTTAACATCGTTACATACCCGCCGAAAAGCTTCTGATATACTTTACCTCTTTAAAGTAGTTAACGGTCAGGTTGATTCCTCAAACATCTTAGAACGTTTGCTATTTACGTTACCACGCAGTTCCAGCCGTGTTGAAAACCGAAAAACATTCTCTATTCCATCTTGCAGGACACGACTCGGTCAGCACTCTCCCCTAAACCGCATGTGTAAGTTTTATAATTCAATGCGTATTGATTTTGACATATTTAACGGTTCTCTCGTCTCCGCCAAGCGTCTTATTTTAAAGGCTCTTTTGAAATGTTCAAATAAAAAAATAGAATAGGAAAAATTTTGTAATGTCTGCTCTAATATTAGGTAGTAATAAATAGTATATATACATTTAAGTATGCTGTGCTTACATCCAGAAGGGATAATCACTGTAAGATGTGTTTTGTTTTTTTAAGTATAAGCTAGTTGATTTGATTGTACCCAGTTTTGTAAGCCAAATAAATAAAAAAAAAAAAAATAAATAAATAAATAAAAAAAAAAAAAAAAAAAAAAAAAAAAATAACTTATTATAGATACTATGGCGTATATTCCCGCTTTCATGACATGTTAGTAACGCCGCATTAACACACATTTTCGATCATTTTAGAGCAACTGTACAACAAATAGCCGTATAATTTGTGCCTCTTTTGAGGGTAAAGCAGCGCTGTAGCAGTCTTTACAATTTCTGTAGAGTTTGCTTATAGAGCCAATGCCGTATTTGAAAACTTCTATCTGGCCACTGAAGCGCTTGTTATAGAGCTTGTGTGCTAGTTGGGATGCCATCGTCGAGTTGTTTTTGTTTTCCCACCACGGCTAGTTCCGAACGGTCCTTTTCAGGGCCACGACCGCGCCCGAAGTCCCCCAGATGCGGTCCTATGGCTGCTCCCGGTGTCCTCGTCAGGAGGACGCGCCAGGTTGAGCAGCCGTCGGTGAGGAGGCGGCCTATAAGGCCGGCGTCGGCCAGCGGCCCACAGGGGCTGGCGTTAGTCGGTAGAGGAGTGTCTAGACGGGCAGCGTTGGGACGGTCTCGGCGTAGTTGCGCTCACGTGCGCAGATCCCGAGCCGCCCCGCAATAGCGCACTGGAGGTCAGGCCGGGGAGGATGTTAGTGGGTATGGAGGGAACCTCGAGTCCTACATATTCCCTGCGGTTTGCACCACCCCGCAGGGACGATGCGTAAATGCATTTGACCTCCCCGTCATCAAAAAAAAAGTTTGGTTGGTGGTAAGACTTTTCAAGTCCGCCTGGCTAGCTACCACCAACTTATCAAAATCTGTCACCATAATAATAATGTTAACAGCGTTTGGTATTGTGGATAAGATAGCCAGTCCCTCTGTGGTTGAGGGTTCAGCTCCATTCCATCTTCGACCTTATCGTCATTTACTATTAAGTGTGATGAATGTCAAGGATTCCCTGTCAAGAATAAAAGGAAAACCACCAGCTTACCTGCCTCCCATCCAAAGCATGGAGGAAAATAGAGTTGAAAAGTGCTCAGTAGGGCCTACCATCATCTTTTCAAAAGCGATTCAAATTCCACACGGTTGAGAATAGGTTTATTTCGTTCCATCATTTTCATATTACTGATTCGTTCGCGTATGCATTCATTGGTATGCATCGGTATGCAAGAATGAACGAAAATTGTCGCTGGTCTGATTTTTTAAATTATCCCTATTTTTAGGGAAGACAAGTGGAACTAAAGCCCATACAGCCTCGTCTTTCGTATTTTTTTCAATAACCTTTTTATTTGAATATATTTTTTGTTTATTTTATATTTAATATACTACATTTAAAAACTACTATATTTAAAAATAAACATGTTAATGAAAATTATAACTCTTTTTTACAAATTGTCGGAAATAGTCTGAAATCTTCTATACCGAACGTAAGCTTAAAGTTAAAATCCAGCGCAACTAAAACATGGCTAACAAAGGGAATAAAAAAGTCATGCAAACACAAAAGGCTCATAAAAATCCTAACGACTCAATGTAACAACTCCATATTAGATGAACACTACAGACAATATTCAAAAATATTAAAGAAAACCATATATCGTTCAAAAAAAATAAGTAACATTAAAAAGATTAAAAATTCAAGTAATGTAACAAAAGCGATGTGGGCCATTGTTAAACAAAGAACAAACAAAACCACTACTCGAATTAAAGGCAATATGAAACTACGCTCTGGTGACGCTGTAGTCGAAGACCCCCATAAGGTGGCCAATACTTTTAACGATTATTTCGTGTCAGTAGGTTCAACTGATTCAACTCCACTGCCCCCAGGCCGCATTGTCACACCTCCAGTGCATAATTCAATGTACTTACGACCGGTCCACGCTAAGGAAGTAATGAGTATTATAAAAAACCTGAAAAATAAAGCTAGCAGTGGTTTTGATGAAATTCCCCCCAAGCTTATAAAACAGTGTGCGACAGAATTAACGCAACCTCTTACAATTCTTATTAACCAATCATTCAATGAAGGAATCGTCCCAGATAAATTAAAAATATCTATTATCAAACCCCTTTATAAAAGCGGAGATCATACTAATAGTTGTAATTACAGACCTATAGCTTTATTACCCACGTTCTCAAAAATCTTTGAGTCTGTCATGAATAACCGACTACACTCGTTCTGCGAAAAATTTAATATCTTTAGTGAAAGCCAGAATGGTTTTAGGAAAAACCGCTCCACTACCTTAGCCATTTTTAAATATGTCCAACTTATCACAAATATCCTTAATAAAAGGCGTTATGCAGTCGGTTTGTTACTGGACTTAAGTAAAGCATATGACCGAGTCCTACCAAATATCCTCCTACGTAAACTTTACAATGTAGGCATTAGGGGTCAAGCACATGAATGGCTGGTTTCGTACTTTAAAAATCGTGTACAATATGTCGAAGTCCAATATAAATGTCCCAATAGCAAAAAAATTTGTAACATTAGATCAGAAAAAACTATAGTGTCAAAATCAATACCTCAAGGCAGTGTCTTAGGGTGCTTCCTATTCCTAATTTATATTAATGATTTGCCAAAAATAATAGAAGAAAGTAGCATCCTGTTTGCTGATGATATGTCGATTATATTCCCTACTCCAAATGAAATAAATTTAAACTCTAAATTAAATGACATATTATGTAAATTAGATTCCTGGCTAAATGATCACAATTTAACTATTAACTTAAAAAAAACAAAAATTATGATTTTCAGACCGTATCAAAAAAAAACACTAGATATGAGTTATTCTGTACACGATATAAAAATCGAATGTGTAAACAGTCACTCTATGTTGGGTGTTAAAATAGATAGTAATTTGAACTGGAAAAGTCACACCGAATATATAGCGAACAAACTAGCTAGATTCAGCTACGCACTGAATGAGCTGAAACGGTCCACCAACTCAAGTACAGCTATAATGGCGTATCATGCGTACGCACAGTCGTGGTTGCGCTATGGTATACCATTGTGGGGAAATAGTACCGATTCTCCTAAATTGTTCACACTACAAAAAAAATGCTTGAGAATAATCGCCAATATAAACTCAATGGAAAGCTGTAGACCATACTTTATTGAATATAAAATATTAACATTGACATCTCTTTATATATTGGAAATTTGTAAACTAGTAAGGAAAAACATGGATTTATTTTTGAAAACTAACAGTAACAATAATAGCAATCTATCTGTAACATTGAGACCGAGAAATAAACTTATACTACCGAAGACTACCTTAGCAATAGTTGGATCAGGACCTTACTCTATGGCAATTAAATTGTATAACACAATCCCAAAACAAATAAGGGAAATCGACGAATACAATAACTTTGTAAAGACACTCAATAATTATTTAATTGACAAATGTTTTTATAAATTAAGCGAATTTTATTCTAATGTGTTGTAATAAATGAGTAGGTATATTTTAGAAATAAATAAGTAGGTTGACCTAAATGACTGTTACATTGCATAAAAAAAAATCAAATTGACTTATTGTAAAATTGTATTGTAAAATTTTAATGGATATATTATGTTATTATTATTATTAATTTATGCTGACCTATTATTATTATTGCAAAAAAAAAAAATGATTTTATCTTGACATAGATATTAATTGTCAAAATTGTAAAATTGAAATATTTTTTTTAGCTTTATCTATTGCTGTGCCCTGACAGGGTGCATGTGTTGATCCTAATTTATTTATAACATCTTGCAATAAAAATTTGAATTTGAATTTGAATTTAAGATTATTTTACTTCATTTGAATTTAATTTTTTTAACACTCTTTTACAAGAATTCTTCATACAAATTGAATGAATGATATCGCGATCGCGATTCAACTCTGAACTGAATTAGATAGCGTCAGCGTCTTAGTACGAATTAAACGATTCCATTCAGTTTAGCGTCGGTGGCGTAGTGCGTAAGAGCGTCGTCTCCCACCCGGGAGGCACTGGTTCGATCCCCGCCAAGTACCAATGTGTTTTCAAATTTTGAATTCATATGTAAGTTTAATCGACGCTTTTACGGTGAAGTAAAACATCGTGAGGAAACCTGCACACACCTATGAAGAAATTCTTAGGTTGTGTGTGAAGTCGACCAACCCGCACTTGGCCAGCGTGGTTGACTAAGGCCTTATCGCCCCTAATGTGGGGTAGGCTCGAGCCTCTCGGTGGGGACATTATATGAGCTGTTGATGATGAATCAGACCGGTGCAAAATGCTAATACCTATCGATTTACCTGTTTATACCTGGCAACCTGAGAGTTGTGACCGGAAAAGAATAAGCAACCTGAGGTCTGATTGATGAATTAAAATTAAATGAAATTAAAGATTATTTCATTATGCACACGATGGTAGGGTTGCCTGCGAAAAATCAGTCCCGAATTCCGGTTGTCGAATAACCATGTCCTTGCAAATAAAACATTATTAGGTTTTTTTTTTCGGTCACCCACTTAATAAAAATAACCAATACATCTTGAGTTCGAGGTTTTGCTAGCGTCATTCGAACCTTATCACGCCAGTTAGTTGCTAACGACTGTTCTATTGGGATGTGGATATCTAATAGTTACATTGTAACATTAGGTCATGATAACATTTTAGCGATGACATGCTGCTTCTTATATAATAACTTAGTTTATCAATAATTATGATTCTGTGACATAACTTCTAGTCGTGGCATAGGGATACGATCACAGATTTAATAATACAAGGAGATAGGCCAAGCCAGCGTTTAACTTGTGACAACTGTATGCCCAGTGGGCATACAATACCGCCACTTCGCCTTCCGATAAAGTCGAGTGAATACGTAACTCAGCGATTTGACCGATCTCCTTTGCGGCTGTGCTTAACTTTCATTGCTTCGCAGTCCTTAAGACGTGCGCAATGAATAGTGTATATTACGGCATGCTCAACTAGAACCATGTTATTTAGTACGGCCGCTGATCGCGACACTCGGTCTTCCTATGAAATCGGCGATTCGATCTCATTAGATTGATATATGTGCGGATACGATAAAGTGGTATCATGCAATTTTTACCGATTCTCGAACGATTATTACATTTTTAACGGACTTCAAAAAGGAGGAGGTTCTCAATTATGTACATACATATGTATGTACACCGATTGCCCCGAGATTTCTGATCTAAGTGATTCTTTTTTTGAGCGTAAATTTGGAAAAAATACCTCTACGTGTGAACTTTTTTTTAATATCAAGTGGTTGGCAGACAAGCATACGGCCTCCCTGGTGGTAAGCACCCACCGTAGCCTATATACGCTTGCGCCACTGACGTCACACTCGCGCGTTGCCAACCGTACTCCCCTTCCCTACCCCGTGGAGCTCTGGCGACCTTACTCACCAACAGAAACACAACACCACAAAAATGTAGTGTTATATGACTGTGGCCTTCTGTAAGCTACTACCCCAGTTCGAGCTGCTCCTTAAAGATATAGATTCGAGCCGCTAGTCCGCTGTGCGCTACGTCGACAAAATTAATTATGACAGGTGAAATCGAAGGGAGTTATGACGTGAGATTTTTACAGTAGCACTGCGTGCAGGTAAAGGTTTTAATACAGCGTAGTGCTCTCAAAATAGTTACATTGTCCATATGTCGAATAATTGGCCAGATCATGAAATGTGCGGCATATCATGAAATGCTACTGGACCATAAAAATCTCGACCACTAGTCGAGTAGCCAATTATCTAAAAATGGTAGTGGTCAGGAGTGATCAGTGGGATCAAGGTAATTTTTTTGATGACCAAGCGGAGTGGACTGTTTGTGGGAGAGTCTAATCTACGTATCTGTGTGATCGGTATGTAGACGTCATGCCCAAGCATTTCATGATCTGGCCAATTATACGATCGGGCCACGATAACACAATACGCAAGCTCGATTTAGCTGTCCGGAGATTTGGCCAGTTTGTAAAAGCTGTTCGATTATGATTCTGCGCAGCGTTCAGTGCCCTCGTTTATACTCCGCCCACGTGCGTTTCCGTCCGTCATGCACCGAATGCACTATCGCCGAATACTCATATTGTTGTCTTCTGTCTCGAAATTGTGTTGTGACGTCAATGAGATAAGGACTAGACTTAAGTTTTTGTGAAGGAGAACGGGTTTCTTCATGAAGACCGGTGAAAGAATCAAACCGCTAAGTTATAGGGTCACGCTTTCAGATAATATAAGCATTTTTATGATAGCATTCGACCCGTAAAATACAAAGTCTGAAGTGCATTAAACCTAGACATTTTACTAAATATCTATCTGTGTTTGTCTCTTAGTCGTAACATAGTTTAAGTAGGTATGTGTTAAGGTCTAAGTACTCAAATATTTTTCATAATTGGAAATCATTATTATTATAGAACGTACATCTTCACGTCTCATTCAAAATTTCAAAGGAGGCGTGACTAGTTGGCGTGACGTAAAGGAGGCGTTTTTATCTCTCGCACTAGGTTTCATTGCATTAGGGCTCCACTTCTGCTTAGCTTGACCTTTTTATAAAAAATACCAATGAATAATAATAAAAAAAGATAAAAGGACATTTTTACAAAAATTATAATGCGTGCTAGTAAGATCTGCCAAAAATCTACGCAATACGCATATACCTACCTAAAAGTGTGTTGCCGAATTAACACAAATTTTAATGTTCTTAAAAAACTGCATTGATGAAAAAAATAAGCTTAATTTAGCTAGCTTAAGTTTTTACATAACTTCAGATAAACAAGAAAAACAAAATAAAGAAAAACTTGTTCACTTCCTATTCTAACGCCCAGTTGCACCGAGTTTGTAATTTTGCAAAAAGTGACATGGGTTATTGGTTATTCCATTTTTAAATATGTACGTATGTTCATTTCTTACGAAATTGTAAAAAAATAACTTGGTGCAACCCTCAGACCAAAGGTGCAACCGGTCGTAAATCTCATTAAAATTTATGTCAACATTAGCTTTTGAAATTCGTTATTTCAGGAGGAATAAAGGCCTGTCACATTTTTGTGGTAAACACAAACTAAGGGCTTATTATGGGTGTGTTTGAATGAGAAATATTTAGGACAATGTCTATTTCTGTTGTGTTTATAAAGGAATCTTGAGTTGTTCGGGAGTGAGTGTGCTGCAACATGTTCGTAAGGTTAATATGTACGAAATTACTCGCATAGATATATATCGTTTCCTATAATTTATACTAGTGTTATAAAGAGGAAAGAATTGTATGTTTGTAACGAATAAATGCAAAAACTACCAGTTAGAAAGAAATTTGGTACAAATATAGATTATTTGTTGACAAACCATGTACCTAGTCTACCTTTTATCCTCTGTTTCATCCCCACAAAGGTCAAAATTTCAAGAACGCTAGAATAAATATTTATTTATTGCTTACCAAAGGCATAAATTTAGAATTTATGCCTTTGGTAACCATCTTTCCAGTTTCATGGTTTTGCCTTCACAAATGACGAACTTCCATACAAATTTTTATTCCTTATTTTAACCACTTGAGACCTTTTTTTCACGATGAAAGCTCTCGTCTAATCAATTTTTGAACCAAATTTTATCAAAATCGGTTTTGAGTTTATTCGTTACAAACACAAATCTTTCCAATTATAAAAATGAAAGATTCTACGCTTATCCCAAAATGTTTAAAAAATAAAACTGAGCCGTGCCAGTTTTATTTTATAAACATTTTGGGATAAGCGTAGAGGGAGTCATTCATTTTTATAATTATAAAATAAAATTAGCTAGTATAAAATAAAATTTTAAAGTTTACTCTACACTTTTTGTATAATTCGAAGTGCGTCACTTTGAAATGATGATCTTTTAAAGATCTATTTTCTAAGATTTTTTCCGTAACGTAGAGTGGTGCGATAACACATGAAAATGTTCTGAGTGGTTAGTGTTAGTTTTTTAGTATACAAAACGCACCGATTCTAGTTGCGTCAAGAGCTCAATTTGTATAGGAAACGCGAACAGCGCCCCTAGCGGTGAGAAGCGCACATCATGTTTCCCATACAAATTGAGCTCTTAATCCCTGGACGATTATTAATATCCAGACACAATTGATTTTAATTGTGTTCTCGCGCTCCTGAGCGCGAACGGGGCTTAACGAGTTAACGAAAGTAGAATCGGTGCGTTTTGTATACTAAAAAACTTACACTAACCACTCTGCTCCGACTGCGGTCAACACGCTTTTAATAACGGTATTGTTCCAGAATGGAATTGCTATTGCTAAGGCTAAAGACTAATTTAATTAGCAGCTGGCACCTGCAGCTTTTAAAAAATCATCATCATCATCAACAGCTCATATAATGTCCCCACCGAGGGGCTCGAGCCTACCCCACATTAGGGGCGATTAGGCCTTAGTCAACCACGCTGGCCAAGTGCGGGTTGGTCGACTTCACACACAACCTAAGAATTTCTTCATAGGTGTGTGCAGCATAGGTTTCCTCACGATGTTTTCCTTCACCGTAAAATCGTCGATTTAACGTACAAAATTTGAAAACACATTGGTTAGTGCCTCCCGGGTGGGAGACGACGCTCTTAGGCAATACGCCACCGATGCTTTAAAAAAATTTTTTGTAGGTAATGCTAAGTTTACTCAGGTAAACTAAGTTACATACTTAACTTAATTATATCAAAGGAGTCAATAATAATTACCTGTTTTGTTAGAATTTTGCTATCGATACCATCAATAACGCATCATTTTTATTAATGCTCATTTATTTTGGTGCTTATTACCTACTTAAAGTTGTTCCTATAAAGGTAGTAGATAGATACGTATCAATACATTTTTTCCCTATTCAAAATCTAAATTCCTCTCTAAATTAATTAAACATTTTAGCTGAACTCCAATAGAAAAGTAGCTACAAAACAATAAAGTAATATGACATTTGATCCTAATTAGAATAATAAATAGGCCTTAACAAACATTTTTCCTAAGTATATTTAAATTAGAAGTCAAAATATTCACACGGAAGCGAACTTTTAAAGAGTGTAGTAACTTTTGCAACTTCTTAATTTATGTAAATAAAGCTATTGTTGTTTAATGCTTACAATTAATCAATATTCCATGTTTATTCATTAGTGTCAAATTGTAATAGAGTTTTTAAAGTAGGTAAATAATAATTAAGCAGCATAATGCTTTTAATTACCTAAGTTGTTTAGGTTTGATGTGAAAAACATACCTAATTAAGGGATTTACCAATTTATATTAAAATAAAAGAGGAATAAATAGTTTTTGGTGTTCTAAACTGTAGATAGATTACCTATTTCCTTGACTCTGCCCTAGTCTGCCCTAGTTTGTGGAGGCACGTGAAGTTTTTATTGCCACCTGTTCACGCATGGAAGTTGTAAAATTCAATAAGAATATTTACCTTCGGATGGACATCACTAAAACTGGAAAATTATACGAAATGTCAGCTAAAATAACCGACATGAGGAAAGCCAAGTGCGGGTTAGTTTTTATTTAATATTGTGTACTGCCCGCGCTGATGTAATTTAAGAGAATACGATCTCTAGCTTGATAAAAACTATGGTCACGTTGGATTCAGGAAGGATTGATGCCAACAAAGCGAATGTTCTTATCATTAATAACTTGTCTTTGAAGAGGACATACCTACCTAAAGAGCTTAGAGCGGTTCAGGTGTTTTCTGAAGCAAGGAGGAAATCGCGATTATAAAAATTCTGGCAACCTCCTAGGGAGGTTGGCATTACACAGGCCTAAGGATCCTGCACAGTCTTCGCCTTCTTAAAAACCTCGTTGATCCTAGCAAGGCTATCTGAGGCCACTAGTAGTAGCTGGTTAAAAAAAATGGGATTGAAAGTCGACGGGGAATCCCAGCCGTCATCTCACCCGATGATAAGACTGAACAGCACCGTAAACTCTGCGATGCAGGATATATTTTCAATATGTAATTGCCATGGACACTGTTATTATAGCGGCAGATTTAGATATGATGGTGTAACTAGCTAGGCGACAAGACATTCATGAAGATGATTTTTTTTTATTTTCTTTAAAGCTTACAGTACTATAGTGCTTCACATTCATAAGTTTAGTTTTTCTGATTAATGGGTTATGTTGTTGAGCGGTGGGTAAGGTATTTTGTACTACAGGCTCGCCTAATCTTGGGTGGGCTTACAGGGCACTATGCAACAAACCACATGCTCAATAACATGCAAATTTCAACAACATCGAATTGCAGAGCATGTAGACACGACCGGGAATCCAAGGAACACCTGATGTGTGACTGCGATTTCATAGCCAGGACTAGAATGAGTATCCTGGGAGTGGTCTATCCAAGGCCAGAGAACTACAGGCTCTTCAAGCCCACAGATATTGTTAGGCTGATGGCCTACATATTCAAGGAGCAACAAGAGTATAAGGGAAGGGGAGACACAAAAGATCCCACTGGGTCCAAGTGCTCCGTGAGGAAACTCACGACCCCATCATAAGATAATATAAGATAAAGGTATTTTGTATCAATTTACCGAAGAAAAGAGGCACTGTTGAAGTAGACAACAGTAAGTATTTGATATAAATAATGCTATATGTATTTCTAGTCTTAAAAGCAAACAAGTAATAAAATAGTTTTTGAGGAATATTTGGATAGACCAACATTGATAAAAACACAACGGATTTTTAACAATTCGCATGCATTCGAATAGAAAAGGTTTTACGAAAATGCAACTAATTTTCAGTTTCACATAGAGACATAATTTGCTAGCAAGAACAAAATGAAAGTTTTTAACTAATATTATCACGTCATTATCGCAAATGTTTATGTCATAGAGGGGAATATGTTGATAAAAAAAATTTATGAACAATCTTACTTTGTATCTCGTTATAGTATAAATAGTATTTAAGATGAATTTATTGAGTAGGCACAACTTTATTTAAAAAAAAGTCGCGTCTTTATCGTGCAAAGAAATGCTGTGATCGTATTTATAAAATAAATATAATATGATATGTTAGAGAACAAGAAAGGGCAGGATCAAACTAAGGCAATTTTCAACTTCCCAATAAAATCACGATGTACTCACGTATATACTTTCGTACGTCTCCCCGTAGAAAACAATGGGTACTTGCAGATACACTTCTGGCGATGACACCTGGCTGCCCTTCGGCAGGCGCTGGTCTACCCCGTGCCCGTAAGGGTAGAATTGATCCCGCGTGAGTGCGCTCGCGCAGGCTAACAGCGCGACCACTCCGATACACGTCCACATGGCGCGGCGTTCACTACACTACTGGGTTCGTTCCCTCCACACTTCGATCCCGAAAATAAACTAATATTTCTAAGCTTTGTTTACATATTTTGCTTACGAAACCCTTTCGTTTTCACGGAGCTTGGAATAGTTTGTGCTATTTGGTGAGGTTGGGGGAAATGATTTCTCGTTACGGTTTAGTTGCTGGCTCTATTAAATTCGTATGTAGCTTAGAAATCTTTCACAGAGTTCACAGTGGAGGACTGAAAACTTATTTATTAGGTAAAATGTATGAGGAGAATCTCGTTAAAACTCGAGAACGGCAAGACCGATTTTACTTATTTTGGTTTTAAAATATATGTGAAAGTCGAGGGAAAGTTTCGATGATGAGAAAATACTTATAGAAAAATTGCGAGGAGAATAATAGTATGAACAACATTTATTTTCCATATAAACCGTTCCTACATGTAAAACAGTTGATGTTAGTCCCATCATTCAGAACCAATTTCGTTCATCTGTCATTATTTAGTCACTTTAGTGCGAAGAACTTGCTTTACTTACTTTTGGCTTTTTATGTATTATCTTGGAAACTACTGGACAGTATTTAATGAAATTTGCAAATCAGTTTAGTCTTAATTTGTGATATATACGTTAGTAAGTTTTCTTTTGGAATTATCTTGGTATGAATACTTCTACGAACACTAAAAAATATTTATGAAATTTATATTCCCCTGGGAATTGCAACTCTGGCCTCTTGATTCAATTCGCAATCACTAGACCACGGAAGTGGATTAACTTTTCCACAAGTTAAGTTTAATAACTAAACTTTTACCGTAATGTAGGAAACGAGATCCAGCTTGTCAAATAATATTAACATAACTAGATAATTAGTTATTAATGAACAATGTCGGGTCTTTATCGGTGAACGACGGTTTGTTTGTTCTCAAACAGCTGCATTGTTAAATGTGTGCCTCGGCCCGTTTTACTTACAATTCCTGGATAACGTTTTGATACCATCGTTACTGTTATCAGCCATGACGACAATTTGACGTTCGCACGTTACCTAAATATTTATGCTGGGTCCAAGATACCTTATAGTTATTTAATTTCATTCCCTCAATTATGGTGATCCCACACTGCTAATAAAAAATGTTTTTTTTTTATGTTACGAGATGGCAAACAAGCTTGCGGCTCACCTGATGTTAAGTGGTCACCGCCGCCTATAGACACTTGCAATATTAAGTGTAAATCACTTAACACCGCAAGTGCGTTTGCCATCCTGGGGACTAAGATGATATGCCCTCCATGCCCAGTAATTACACTGGCTACCTTTCCCTTCAATCCGAAACACAGCGAACTGCTTCACGGCAGAAATAAGAAAGGCGGTGGTACCTACCCAGACGACCCTACATATGGGTCTACCACCTAGTTTACAAACATTTTCTAACACTGATATTTACTCACAAACACTTGTTAGTAAATGAAGGTATCAGTGTTAGAAAGCGAACCACCATTACTTTTGAGGGATGAAATTAAACAATCGGAGGGCCCAACTACTGCTAAGTAATTACCTTTTTTTTATTCCGGTGGAAAGTTGGGGAGACGATGCGGTGTGTGTGGGTCCCCAACGGCTTGACATTGACGTCGATCCTATCCACTAAAAACCACTGGTTTTAATCCCTTTGTTGGGGGGTTGGGGATCGGTGTACCTATGTACGCCTTGTCATCGAAACGTCCCCGAATCAGTAAGTTTTTATCAGTAATTATCTTAGCCTATAGATGATTTCCAGCCCTGACCTCCAAGTGGTGCTCTGGAAAACTTTCACACACACCTTCCAAAATGGCAGTGATATTTTACTACGAACTTCTGTTAGATTGTTTAGATGATACAGTTACGGACCGTAGTGCATCGTTCCAAGCTGATAAGCGTCATCATCATCACAACAGTCTTTTTAATTCTACCCACTGCTAGGACACAAGGCCTGTCCTTTTCATCGAAGACGGCTTAGGCAGTAGTCCACCACGCTTGCCCAATGCGGATTGGTGGAAGGAGTATAAGGTGATCAATACCCTTTTGCTGATCCATTAGTCGCCTTCTACGACACTCATTGGAGGTTAAAGGGTGATGCTATTCCACTCTGCCGGCATGACATGGCTATGGTGTTTGCTCAAGAATACCCTCGCCTTGTCGACCTTTTTTTTTGTTGACTGGGAGGTCAACTACATTTAGGTACGCATCGTCCCTGCGGGGTGGTGCCAACCGCAGGGGATATGTGGGACTCTAGGTAAAGGCGTTCCCTCCATACCCACTAAACATCCTCCCCGGCCTGACCTTCAGTGCGCTATTACGGGACGGCTAGGGATCTGCGCACGTGAGCGCAACTACACCGAAACCGTCCCAACGCTGCCTGTCTAGGCACTCCTTGCACTAATTGGTGGCCAGCAGCTACTCTTCCGCCGACGGCTGCTAGTCCTGGCTCGTCCTCCTGACGAGGACACCGTGAGCTTCCATCGGACCGCCGACAGGGACTTCGGGCGCGATCGTGCCCCTGCAAAAGGCCGTCCGGAACTAGCCGTGATGGAAAAACAAAAACAACTCGACGATGGCATGTGACTTCGAATGCCAAGGGGGCACACTTGACATCAAAAGCCACACACCCGCTGAGAAAGTTTCCCCACCTCGTTACCAGGGTCCGCCACGTGGAGGCTTCTGGACGTGGACCCCTCGCCTTGCCGACCTACAAGGTGCTTCTTCCCCTCTTGAAGGTTCCAGAGTTGTTTGAAGGAGGGAACACGTCTGCTGGCACAAAATTCTATTTCTTCATTGTGCGGCATAGAAAAATTAAGCTACAGTTTTTAGTAACAACATAAGCCTCTACCCGTAGTTTAAAAAGATGGGAGGAGGGTCGAGGGAAAAACTTGCAGCGGGATACATACGTATATATTTATAGTATTATGTACAGAATAATTTAAATATTTATACAAATAAGCTTAAATATATATATAAAAAACATGACTCTTGAACAAATGTTTGTGTTCACAACACAGAGATTTTGTCCCAAGATTCGAACCTGTAGTCCCAAGTGTGTAGGTAGCGTTACTGACCACTCCACCACGTCACGGTGTCAAAATGGCTAGCACATTATAAATCTATGGATAGCATATCTGTGTGTGAGTGTGAATTAAATTGCTCTCTGGTAGGTTATCGACTTTGTCTCTTGGTGTAGAGTATACGTTTCCCTAATCACGTACGTTCATTAACAATAATTGTCGGCACTAGGATTTGTGGAATTTAAACTAATAGATTTAATAATTTGAAATGAAATGAAAAAGCTCTTTGTTTAAATGGACTTTGCTAAGTATTTTAACTTCCTTTGCCATCACATCACCGTATTCTAGACTTGGGTTAAATCAAAGGGAATACTGGTCTGCACCGTCGTATGACGCATGTCCTCCTTAGACCAGCATAAAGAGGTTTGGTTATGGTTAGGCTTGCCATAATATTTTAAAGTGAAGTCCGGACGTATTCATGAAAGCGCGCTGACAAAACACATAAACATAATAAAAATCCAAAAATCCGGACGTTACAACAAGTCCAGACGAAAGTCCGGACATGGTTGTCAAATCCGGATGTATGGCAAGCCTAGTTATGGTGCTAACCAATGTAATTCTTGGATAAAACACAAATGCGGAGAGCTAATATTTATGGTAGATGGTCAAATATTATAGCAAAAATACCTTACTGTTTTCATTGCGATATCAATTGAGTTGTTTAGATTTTGTATTTTTTAACAATAATTTTGAACCTGATGTTTTCTGAATTCGCAATATATGTAGTGGGGGGAAGTCTCAATCGTTGGTTATCTCCGATATAGTCTCTGAAATTGCTCCTTCAAAGTAGTTTCGTCTTAAAGTGCAATGATAGTGCAAATATCAACCTATTGCAGAGGTTATTGAACCGGCGAATAATTGTGTCAGAATTTGTTAAACTGAGTTTCCCTTACAATTCTTGGGCCGTTCAACTCTCGGAATGCACATGAAGACGCGTTGGCAACTTGCCTCGATGACTCGATAATACAGCTAATTTCAGCGTTCCTACGTCCGCTGCATTATTTTAAATAGATCTGTTTATCGAGTTTTCCTTAAAGTTGGAAAAATCGGGTCAAGAGCGATTTTAAACTATTACCTTTTTATATTAATCAAGTGGAAAAATGGATTTCGCTGCCTATGCGTACCAAGCGGTTTTCATCGTCATTTATTATGTGCACCGCCAACGAGTGCAATTTGGAATTCTTAGTAGTTATAGCCCTGCTCTATTTAAGGTTTGAGTGTGTTGCGGTTGGTATTGCTGGTGGCGTCCGTAAGTTTAGGGAGTGAATGAAAACTCTATATAGAAATGACTAACCGTTTATTCGCGACAGCGACCGAAACATGTCACTGCGCGGTAACCACTGAACACAATTACATATACCTTAGATTAGAACAGGTGAAACCTGACCCCACAAGTGAATAACCTAGGCATCTTCTAGGTAAACTCGCTCCATCTTCGTTTTCCTCTTGGCCCTTCAGCTAGAGTGTTGTCAAGAGTAATAGGCCTACCATCAAGCCATACGCGCATACTACCGTTTTACCAACTACACGCACGCACAGTGTTCAGTGTACAAGCCGGCATGCGCAAGCAAAACTGTCGTCAAGCATGTACGTGAGGTAGGCGCATAATAGACTAGCTGTTTTTTACATTATAAATGCATTTATAATGTAAAAAAGAGCTAGGTAGTCAATCTGATGGTAAGTGGGGAAGTTTACCCTTTGCCATTCACCATCGAGAGATAATAAGCAGGTGTTAATTGGGCATTGTAATTAAATTGTTCCAGTACATAAAACAAACAACTTTTTTTTTGATAATGCCATTTACGGACCGTATAGCACCGTAGGCTAAAGGGGGTGCGGCGTGTGCGGTACACCCTGACGCTACCAGCGATGCCGATCATACCCGCTAAAAGCCATCGGTACCATCCTAAGTAAAACAATATCGCTGTAAAATGCTGTAGCTCTCACTTCATTTATTAGGATTCTAATTCACAGTTTTGAATAAAACACCTGGAGATAACTGATTTGAAGTAATGCAAAGCGCAGCGAAGATTGAGCGAGCAAAGCTCTTATTTTGCAAAATTCTGAATGGAATGTCCATTGAACACCTACTACAATAGATATCCATGGTCACTGGAGTGTTGCGTTTTCTATTCAAACTTTATATTTGTTTCAAATTTTTATTTGGTATATATGTCGCAGGCGGATCGTATAACACGCCATATTACAAAACGGCGCGGCGGATTGTAGTGTGTGAGAGTGATGAGTGTCAATAATTCCACTCCACTTGGTCATAAAAAATAACCTTAACCTCCCAATAATAAGCGATCTCCATTCGATTATACAGACTAATATTGATAGAATCTACTACGGATTTATCAACAAACCGTTTTATTTGGATAATAATTCTCACACACTACAATCCGCCGCGCCGTTTTGTGAAACGGCGTGTTATGCGATCTGTCTGCGACATATGTATCGTAACAGGATTTTTTTATTGTTTTTCGTTTTCTACTTAATTTGGTCTAAACAATCTTATTCTATTCAACTAACCGAAAGCTCTCCGACGCAGATTAAAAAAATATGAGATGCAGATTAGAATTTAAAGCACGATTTGGTAATGAGCTGGATTATTAAACATAGATGCGGTGCCATAGACACTTTACGACCACGTGTTGAAAATAAATAAAACGGACCTACCGCAAATGAGCCAAAAAATTTCACTGTGCACTCGCATGCACACAATGAGACTATAAATTAACAAATATACAAATAAAAAATATTCAACAAAGATTTGTAAATTAGTTTTATTTTTATATAATAATTCTGAAAGCTCTTTTCAATTTGATATACCTAGGTAATAAAAGGTGCTTTGGTCAATTCCGAAGGTACTTTAATGTAATAATATAAATATGTGAACGTTTCTATATTCCGCATCCTACCCACATATTTTTTTTCCCGCTTGGGTTGGGTACCTTGAGAATCTTTTCTTCCGATACGTCGCATTAGTCGAGCCCGATGCCGTGCCGCTCCAAATTAAATTAAATATCATCGAAGACAAATTGTGAAATCAGCCGTGATTTACACGGATCCGTACCTAAGTGTATCGTGTACAAATAAAAACAATCAAAAGTGATAGTTCGGGTGGTAAAGTGTGGCGAAATAGCGTCGTCAACATCCAGAACCCGGGAGCAACGGCGAACCAGGTTAGTCCCCAAATATCTTTATTTTAGTCCTATACGTACACGCCACATTTTTACTTTCTCGTACGTAGTATTTCCTACATACTAGTCTTGTAATCGTCAAAAAATTCGACCTCGAGATTTTGACGGATTTACACGTTTTGGACATGAGTCCAAAAATACCGTTTTTGGAATTATGTCTGTGTGTGTGTTCGTATGTGTCTGTGCGTTAGCACGATAACTCGAGCACGCTTTAACTTATTGCAACCAAATTTAAATGCGTGTATGACATCAAAATATAAGGTTTCTATCAACTTTTGAGCCGTCGATCACAAAAGTTAAGCAACCAAGTGCGCGGTCGGTAGTCGGATGGGTGACCAAACTTTAACATGCATGTATGACATCAAAATATAAGGTTTCTATCAACCTTTGAGTCGTTTTGGGTATACGAGAAAGTCAAGCGGTAACCACTCCCGATTTTTTTTCGAAAATTCATTACAACATTTTCAATCATCGAGCTGAGTGAAAATCGTTTCCACATGTTTAAATCACCTTTAAGAATGTAATTCAATTCTCTCTTAATTTTCACGTACGTTGTTTTTGGCGATAGATTTCTTAGTTGTCGACCGAAACCAATTTATTGTATCGACTGGTAGAGCAACTTAACTCTGGTGGGGCGTCTAATAAACTATTAGTAGAAATATATCGCGAGGGCGCCGAACTAAACCGCTTACTTCACGGTAAATGATGAAAAATGTCCAATGCTCAGTTTTTATCCCCTACTACTGAAAAAAGGAAGGAGAATAAAATATATTCTATTTTAAAAGGAGAAAGCAGAATAAAACCTTTTATAATTTTGAGTGTTATAGCCGGAATATTTTGTTACCTATCATATATTGAATATTAAGGTGATTAATTATTTTTTACCTTTTCATATTTCTGTTACATGAAAATAAAAGTAATGTTAGATTATAAACAATTTAGAAAAATACTTGCAAAATGAGACTTAACACGTGCCTTACATATTTTCTTGGTTTCATAACGCGTTCTTGCGTTACGAATTCTATTAATTATCTATTAATAATTTTGGGTTTGCGATTGCGATTTGAAGAACAAAATAAAAAAAAAACGCCTTCAAAACTAAAAAAGGAGAAGTAAAAATTAAAAATTTAAATGCCAACTATGTTTTTCTGAGGTCAAAGACAGTGATTCTCTAAATATTGAGATTGGCACCGACGTCGTTTTTTGTTTCTGGGTTGGTTTTTTTATTTAATAATATTTTTTTCTGCTTTTTAGTTATGTAAATGTGGTATTGCAGTTCTTAACACTGTAAAATTTGAGATTTTGATCTTTACGACACAAAAAGAATGATCGAAATTGGTTAGCAACTTATGAAGATATACGTATAAAGTTGGAAAAGTTGGAAAAATTCATATTACGACTGCGCGTTTTCACGATTTGAAAAAAAAAATTATCGTACCGTTGTAAGTTTTATGGGAACATTTGGAAAGTAAACCCTTTCAATGAAAATAATAATTTCTCAGGCAGTAATCAGGGAGCATACATAAAAAGATTAAGATGAACCGGAAAGTTATTGGTATTTTAAGATCATTCTACCGCGTCAATCATTTCCTTCCTATCTCAACGAAGATTCTCTTAGTACAGTCTACTAATTTCCCTATCCTTATTATGCTGATGTGTGTTATGCTGACTTCTCAATAAAATGGATCGCTTACACAACTGCTTTCATTTGCATTCGCTTCATCTATGAGCTGCGTAAATACGACCATACATCTTCATATAGCAAAGAGCTCAAATCGCTGACAATTCGCCAACGTTCACGACGTTGGCGAATTGTCAGCCATTTGAGCTCTTCTGAGGATCCTCTCTACACTTTATTCTATCACGAATGAATCATATTCTCTTGGATATTTGAAATGTAGGTTTCAATATCTGGGTACCTTCCATAATAGTAATACTCGATTAGACTGCAGTCTTACTCTCTCAATGCCTTTTCACCGTACTGGTTTTGTCTCTAACTCCTTCACTTTTCTTTCAATGCATCTCCACCCTCTATCCAAAGAGCAAAAGATAAACTTGCATTCGAAAATCTAGTTCGTGAACACTTTTTGGATTCTCCTCCACCTATTTCTTGATAGTCTGACATAAATAAGTATTATATTTGGGTCCATATTGGCTTACATAATATTCTAAATCCTATTCTTTGTCTTACTACTGATTTGTGTTCATAATAACCACTCTTCATAATTTTATTTTTCATACTTTTTTTATTCATACATTTTTATTACTACCAACGGAGCTCATAACAGTTAGTAATCATAATTTTTTTATTAATACTGTTACTACTTTGTTGCTTACAAAAACAGTGCACTCCGCCTGGTCATAAAAAAAAATAACCCTAACCTACCCATCACCCAGCCATGTAGGTCCATAAAATACTAGACTCGCCTAAAAATGTATGATTATGATTTTCAATGATTATGTTTTATGAAGTTATAAAGAATGATCATTATGGTTTTAAATGGTATGAGAAATGTTTTCGGACCTCCAATGATAGGAATTGAAAAGGTATGTAAGAAAATGCCCATTATATTTTAATATCATAGTTGTATATTATGTATTAAGTTCATATTATTATTATTATCGCATTAATTTTATTGGCATATGTAACATATTTGTAACGTTTGGTGTATTCTATTTTAATAATATATGTGTATTGTAGTATCTATGAATTTTATTTAATTTTTTGTAAGTAATTAATGACAATTTATTTTTCTTTGTTTTTTTTGCTGCGTTGTTTATATTTACATAGCGGTTTTCATTTTACGCACCACCTACTAATATTTCTGTACCCAGCTCTCTGGTTGATTGGTAGAGAATGCCTTATGGCATTAAGTCCGTCGTTTGTACATACCTCTATTTTGTTGTAAATACTTAAATAAATAATAATTATATATCCAAAAAAGTTTTAAATAAATGAATACGAATTGAGAATCTCCTCCATTTTTGAAGTCGGTTTAAAACTCGTAGTAGTGGAGTTGTGATGAAATTAATGCTCGAGTGACGTGAGCGAAGTCGGGACGCAATTCGAGATCTAAATTTGATAGCGGCTACCATCTTAAGGAGTTTCGATGTATTTCAATTACGGACTTTACAAAACAGGATTATAGTACTCGTACATACATAATATACTAAAATTCCACAACAAAAACAACATCATTCCTGCAATCTACACTGAAAAAGTATTTTTGATCACATGATTTTTTATTGTAAAATCTCTACAGTTGCAAAAACTGAAAGAAGGTTTTATGCAAAGAAACAAACAAAATTAAGAAAGAATTAATGAGGTATGTATTAATTATAAATTACCTAAGTGCCATGAAATCTGAGGAAAACTTTGTGTAATCAATAACAATATTCAAGTAAAACTTTTTTTAAAGACATGCAGTGATTATGACACACAGATGATAGAAGTAGCCGAATCAGCTGAAATTGTAGTACGGTTAAAAATTATCATCATCTTTTTTAGATTATTAAAATCACGATTGTTATTGTTGCAACGGTTCATTTCCGTATCTATGAAAGTTTTTCTTGTGAATTTAATATTTATTTGCGATCCACATTGACTTAGTAAGCTTATCTGTTACCTTGAAGATACCAAAATTATAACTTTCAGGGAAAAGTAATATTGTATTATATAAAAGTGTTAACAAAACTTTGAGCTGGTCCGTGAATGTCTTGTGTGCCTGTTGATAACAATCTCTAGTTGAGCGTAAGAATTAAGACACTTCATAATTATTCTCCACCAAGCTCAATATTAGGATTATTTTCGGGTCATTAAAAACGATACCACGATGCAAAAATGACTCTTATTATCCACCCTTACAGTTTTCAATTAAACCCAGGATCGTTAACAATCGCCGAATATTTTGAGCAAACCTTTCATTACGGCGGCGATATTATTTACGGGGACTTTTTGGCCGCAATGAGATTAATTGTCGGTAGTTTTTCGGCACCGTCTCCTTCATGTCCGGCCCGTGAATGATTCCCCGGTTCCGGTCGCGACGGCCGCACGGCGAGTCTTCGTGGGCCCTTATTTATAGCGTCTAGAAAGTGGCAGTTGTTTTTCGGTGGTTAATTTAAAATGGGATTCGTTTTTAAAATAAATATTTAATGATCATAATTACAAAATACTATTCTTTTATTTTTTAAATTATTAATATGTATGAATTAATCTATACTATTTATGAAGTAAGTTTCTGAGTTTGTTTGTAAGAAGTAATCTCCCGAACATCTATCGATCTTGAAAATTCTTTCGCCAGTAGAAAGCTTTATTTACCAGTGACAGCCTACATTTGATTGTAGATAAAAAATAAGAATGACGTATTTAAGGATTTTTCGAAATTCAACCCCTAAGAGGGTAAAATAGGGGATAAAAGTTTTGTATGGAAATCTGTAATTTTTTAAGTAAACCCCATAAAAATTGGTAAATGTACTTTCAGATCAAAATAAGGAAAGATATTTTAAGATTTCTCTAAATCCTACCATAAGAATTTTAAAATAGGGGATAAAAGGGAATGAAGGTCCAAACAAATCTATTTAGTATCGTATACATTGGAAATATGCTGCTCAAAGTAACTATTCCACGTGGACGAAGTCGCGAGCAAAAGTTAGTATTATATATTTTCAGTTCTTGAATTATAAATAAAGGAATTTTGATGTAAACTGTGTTAAAAAGTTATTTCAGTTTAATCGCTATAAAACTGCGTCATATCTCGTTAGAGCAACGGTCTGACAGTGGCCCGTTTTATGATTCATAAACAAGTGTCGAAGCTCGAGCTCTTTGTACCGCTCCAGAGATGCAATTCCGGCAAAATGACGAATAAAATAAATGCATGATTTTAATCTGGGCCGCTCGCGGCTCGCCGTAAAACGTTTACGAGCTGCCATTTATAGTGTGGCCCAAGACACGAGCTTTAAGGTATGATTTCGTAGTCGACTGTTGTCGCGTCACCACTGGTTTCTATGACAGACGACATGTCGCTAGCTACGGAAGCTAGTTTCATATAAATACATAGAAACTAGTAGTGTCGCGGTGACACGTTGCCAGCTGCTGCTGCTGCGTGTTCGGCTCCGAAATCATACTACTAAAGCCTTCGCATTATGAACAGAAACCCAATTGGGTTCGCGATCTTCCGCGCCCAGCAAACCTGCAACGGTTGCTAAAGTTTCCTATGTGTGTCTATTCTCTTCTGTTCTTAATTCATTAATTAAGAACAGAAGAGAATAGACACACATAGGAATCTTTATGTGTCGCGGAGCCATTGCTCCGCGACACATAAAGATTACGTATTTTGACAATATCAAGTAAAAATTTGTTGAACGGTAGATTGAGTTAAAAATGGAGTCTCACAAAACGTGTGTGAACTTAAATCTAAGTGTGTGAAGGTGAAACTCCATCACGTATAGTCCAAAGTACTTCAGTTTTCATACATTTTGACAGCTGGCAGATGTCAAAATTTGTGGGAACGTTATTGGTTTTGGTTTCTACGATCGTAAATAATGCGATAAGGACGACGCCCCAATTGCGTACACGGTGCGTGCTCTGGATCTCATGAACCGGTTCTTGTCAGATTGTGGTGCGAACATAGAAGGGAGCGTATAAGAATGTGTTCGCAGCTTTGCGAGTAGAACTTCGCAATAGCGTCCGCAGCGTCCGCAGCGTCCGCATTGGAACTTGTTGCAGGCATAAGTGGAACTCAGCTTTGGAGACACAAAATGCCCTATGAAGAGATAGCGCTATTTGAAAGTGGCGTTCCATAAGGTGGAGGTATTTACTAAGATGGCTAATAGTCTGGTGCTGATTTTTGTAGGCGCTTAAGCCTGGTAAAATTAACATTTCCTTTATGTTTGTTTGTTGCATGCTTGGTAATAATTGTGTAACATTGTAATTTATTTATGAAAATAAAGACTTTTAAAAACAAACAAACAAACTTCTTTTAAGAATACAATTGGGATTAAATTTTTTTAAAGGAAAATTATTTTTACCCCTATCTACCTGATAAATTACGCAGTAGCGCAGTTTGATGCTCGTTATAGGTATAAGCTTTTAAATTATGTACTCATCACTGCACCCGCTGTTCCACCCACATGAATGTCGCTTACTCTAAGGGCCTGTCCGCACAGCGATAAAAAATTCGCGCGGAAATAATCCCGCACCGTATCGCGTTCAATTTGCATCAAACCACAGATTTTTTTCGCGCGATTTTTTTACTGCATGTGCGGATAGTCCTATAAGATCCCATGTGCCACAGAATTTTGCGAGAAAAAAACGTGCAGTGAAATATCGCTGTGCGGACAGGGCCTAAGTCTCTGTTACTATCTCGCTTGCTCCTGTAACTCAGACGCGTGTCATCAGAACAGTAGTGACGCGTCAATCGGCGGTTTTGTTGCCCAACCCTTTGCTAATGCGATTTGTGTTTTACGGCGCACGTAATGTGGCCGCTTCAGTGTCGGGAACTCCTTGATGACAACCCAAGTAAAGTAGCCACACAACATTAGAGCCAACTATTTTTGGTACTATTTGGATAGTATCCTGGTGCGCTGTCCTAATCGGGTCAGGGTTTTGAAATGCTTTTTGATGTGAGGTTTGCTTCTGTTACAAATTGCTCTATAAAGTTATAGCCACTGAAACTGTTTTAACATCATACAATATTTAACTATCGTGTCATATTACCATAGTAGGAAAGTATAATTAGCACTTTGCCTGGAACACGAAATAGTCGGTTTGGAAGTATAAGTATAATTTTAAGAAGTAGGTATTATTAAGAAAAAACATTTTTTTTGATGAAGTTTTTTGAAACAATTGTTTTCCCCCCAAAAATAGTGTTGTTCTTCTTCTTAATTTTCACGTCTATCATTGATATTAATATAGAAATTTAATATCCTCTTATTGTTACCATTTAAAAGTATCTGCCCTTATTTTAGGAAGCATACTTAAATAATTAATTAGAGACAAACTTTTATATTTTTTAGTTTTAGATAGACATTTTATTAGGTAATTTTCTATAATTTTTTTTAAATAATCTATTAATTTAGGTACCATTCTAGTAATAATAATAATATATTTCCACGCTCACACCAATTATCTAGCCCGAAATAAGTATCATTAAGAACTTGTGTTATATATGGATACTAGATAACGGAAAGGAGATGTTCCAGAATGTATGGAGTCTGGCCCATATAGTTGTACAGTTATTCAAAATGTAGGCAATAATTTATAAAACAGTTCTCAAGTGTTAAATTCCTATTTACAAGCTCTCTTTTTTGGCTTAAGTTGTTTAAATAATGCAATTATTGCAACACAACAGACCACCATCATGGCGGAAGATGTCACTTTATGACCACAGACTAGTTAGAGATACTACGTGACATTGTGTGACAAACACGAAGCTCCTTGGTGACAAACAACGATATACTAGCGAAGGCAAAGAAAATAAGCCTTAACGTAATAATCTTAGGAAAATAATCTTCAGATATTATTCGTTCTTGACGAAACATCAAAATAACCGTGTAATTTTAACGTTTGGGATATTTCATTTAAATGCGAATGATTATTTCATAATTTGTTCCATCTTAATATGTTAACGGGGTAATGCATGCGTAGTGCTGACTTTGTACGCGTTAAAACAACAATTCGGAACGGAACGCTCCAGTTTTTTTTTTTAGTGTAATAGATAGGTAAGCTATCTATAGTTGCCATATTCAAAGTGAACTAAGAAGTTCAATTGTTTTAAGCCAAAAAACTATACATTATTTATATTTAGTTGTAAATTTCCCAGAAACATTTATTTTTTCTCCATTTTTTGAGATAGTGTACAAGACATGGGCCAGTTTGGAACATCTCCTTTTGCAAATACATAATATTTTTAGATATTTTTTATAAATAAACTTCAATAAATGTATAAACAACCATGACTCGTCAACAAATACTCGTGTTCATCACACAAATATTTTCCGCTACCCGGACTCGAACTCGGACCGCTTGATGTGTAGGCAGCTATACCGACCACTCCACCAAGACAGCGTCTAAAAAATAAAAAATAATAAAAATTAAATAATATAAACGGGGCGAGTAAATATTATATCATTCTAAGAAGATGTTCTGGATATTTAAGCGTGCAATAAATAATATTTTATTTTTATTTTATTCTTCCTACATAAAAAAAACCTTCCTAATATGTTTTTCGTTAAAAAAAAAACGGTTGTTGAGGGTTGGATTTGGAGGTTGATTTTCTTTCTTTTGAAATTGTAATACACAATTTTAGAGCGTTTACACCACATATATTATTATATCAATCTAAGGAGATCGGTCGAATCGCCGAGTTACGTATTCACTTGACTTTATCAGAAGGCGAAGTGGCGGAAATGTATCAAGTTAAACGCCGGCTTGGCCTATCTCCTTGTATTATTAACTCGTTAAGCCCCGTTCGCGCTCAGGAGCGCGAGAACACAATTAAAATCAATTGTGTCTGGATATTAATAATCGTCCAGGGATTAAATCTGTGATTTACACACTACGACTTTGAATCTTGAGTATAGATACTGACGCGATGAATGTAGTCGCAGTGCATAATGACCTTAGGGTCATAATTAAAAAAGTATTCTAAATATATATTTTATTTCATTGCTTCTTTTGTTGCGATTTCCTATATTTTCTCCGAATACTGTTACGGTTAATCGTTTTGATAACTCGCCCGGGTCAGACGTTGAACTGACGAAAACGGCCGATACCACACAAATACAAGGTCAAAGACATTGCTGATATCACAATCACGTACCTAACTATGATTAGGACTTCATTGCCACGATATATGTAGGTAACTACTTATTTATTGTTAAACTATTTTTTATAAAATTTTGTTTAAAGATTAAACTTATTGCAAGATTTATCTGCCAACTACAGGCTGGTGGCTACCAAACCAGCACAAGTAATTTCAAGAAGAAAGGAGAAGGCAGGAAAAAAAGCTGTTAAGAACACTCCGTGGTAAAAAAGATAGTACCTATGTGTTTGATGATGTAACTACTCGATGTTATGGTGGCTAGAAATTGTCGGTCACCTCAGCATCGCCGATAATGAACGAATCCAAAGCATCCAGTAACACTAATTAATTGATTGATATAAGTATTAATAAAGTAAGTACATAGATAGTTGACTACAAATTATCATATCAAACACACGATATAATATTTTTAGAGAAATTTAGAGGAGAAAGAGTTACTCTTTAAAACAATTCAAGAAATTTGTTTATTGAATTTGTAAAAAATATTCTGAAAACTTTGTTCCTGAAACAAAATAAAACTGTTTCAACTCAAGTTAAATAAAAATATCTTAAAATGTAACTTTTAGTCAATATTAACACTCTGTTTTATATATTTTTTTGTGAATTTAAATGTAAGTGTATAATAAATAATATAGTATAGATATTATTTATTTTATATTATTATTATTAAAATTATAATGGAAAAAAAACAAATACTAGATATTAAGACAAAATACATGGTTTAAAAAGTTTTATATTTAACTTACGTAGTTGCAGTTACATATTTAAGAAGAAATAAATATAATAAAAAATAAAAAAAAATATGTCAGAAGTGGGATTCGAACCCACGCCCTCAGAGAGGACCAGAACGCCCAACCCGCTTTTCGCGGGCAAGTTGCCTTGAGTCTGGCGCCTTAGACCGCTCGGCCATCCTGACGATAATGCAATTGACGAAAATAATCACTACTTGACTATGAATATTTATGCATACATTTTATGCTGTCTCAACATTTTTTTAAAATTATATTCATGAGAAAAACTCAATCGAAAAACTATAATCGCTTCCAGGGTCATTCTATTTCTATATCAACCAAAAATAAAATCAGTCAAACCATTTAGGAATACATGGCTGAATGATAGGTAGGTTAGGATTATTTATTTTGCCGTGTAATCAGTTTATTTGATAAACAAAAGGAAGCAGTTTTGCAGCATTTGCAGTTAAATACTTTCCTTTGTATAATGTTAGCAGGGATAGGTGCTTGTCATACCAAACCACTCCGGATATGTGGCCGGGCGCTTATCCTCAATCCCTCCACATCACGGTACTCAGCTCTGCCGCTCGCGTTTGACTCTAACCTTGTAGAGACTAGAGCAGTGGACTAGACAATCCCGAGGCCGCTTGACTGGAGTGCACCGCTCTTTGCCCGCTCCTGCGCCGCTGTTTTCGAGATGAGGTCTAGGAGTGCGCTAAGAAAGGATTTTTGGAAATTCACCCTCTAAGGTGGTGAAAAGGGGTTGAAAAGTTTGCATGGAAATCCGTCAGTTTTGAAGCTAAATCTATAAAAATTATTATTAAAAGTATTTCGCTACTTAGTTAGAAATTAAGAATTACGTATTTCAGGATTTTTGAAAATTCAATCCCTAAGGGGTAAAATGAGGGATAAAAGTTTGTATGGAAATCCGTCATTTTTTAAAGTAAAAGTAACTATTCTACGCGGACGAAGTCGCGGGCATAAGCTAGTTTTCCTATAAAAGTGTATAATAACATTACAGATAAACTTGATCCCTAGACACTTTTGATAAGTTTATTTGCCACTGCATGTTATGGACGGGAACATGCTGTAATGTGTCATAGAGACCAATTCGTGGATGGAACTTGGTATTTAAATAAAACGACGACAGCGCCAGTTTCCATTCCTCGTGTGGCCCGCAAGTATTGAGAAAGCTAACCATCGTAAAACTGTTTTAGAAGTTTCTTGGAATCCTCGTCGACTTTGTCGACGTGTTCCGTTCTGTCGTCGTGTTGTTTCCTGTGAATATTGTAATATTCATAAGAATGTAGTGCAGTAGCTTTTGTCCATAAATTCATAGCTCTACATAGCGTATAAGGGACCACTTATTCAGATTTTTTATGGGACATGGATTTTGTTCAGCTGGAAGGCTGAACGGATGCGTGCGTATCTACATACAAAATAGTTGTTTTCTATGTAGAAAATATGAATAAAGGTCCCTAAGTCTCTACAGTCGTGCTATTCCGTAAAGAGCTCTCTTATCACTTGGTTCAACATAACATGAGTGAAATCAAATTGCTGTCAACATTGTAAAACGATCGTCTTGATTTGATTTTTTTAGACAGAAGTGTGAAGTTTTTTAAAGCATCACAAAATGAAAATGAAAAAGCTCTTTATTTAAATGGACTTTGCTAAGTTACAGGTCAATAGGTAATAACAATATCATTAAAATTACAGTTTTACATGCGTAAATTTTGGCAGTTATTTCTCCCACGCATTGATCATTTATATAATAATTTATCTTGTAAAAGCTTTTCTATATAATTCAATTAATTACATTAATGAACTAAGTAATTTAACTTTTGATACCCACCACCATTTTGTGTCAATGGCAGATAGATTCCTTTCAATGTAAGTGCTAAGTATACATTTATATTCCTCTGGTTAATAAATATATAAGAATACAATGTGTGGTATACCAAAATTAAGTCAAATATTACATTAGTTATTTACACAAAATTACACAAACAAAATTGTCCTATTATTTGCATGTGTCATACAATTATCCACCCAAAAAGGTTACTCAGCTCTGTCTTAAAATTTTACTCAATGGCAGTGTTTATAATAAGCTTTTCTAGGTTAAGGTACACTTTCTGTTTCGTATTTTCCGTGCGGACGCTGGCCTGCTGTTTGTTTAGGACGGGCTTCATCAATTTCATCAGGCGTGGAGTAAACAGTACAGAATACAAAAAAGAAAAAAAAACACATTTCTTTTGGCCAGTCCGCGAGTGTAGGTCCGCCTTATTAAGGTTTTCCTTATGAAACCTCGCGTTCCAATTTTAAGTTCATTACGGAATCTGAGTGAGAAACAGAACATTGCTTCGATAGTGATTTTTTTTTAAATTAACAAAAATATCAAAAATAAATAACAGGAATTAATGAGAACAGTATTTCTAAAATATTACCCACTTAATTAGACAGGTTGTAACCAAGTATTCGTGAAACTTTTTTCTTGGTTGGTCGAAGATGTGAAAAATGTGTAAGATCTTACACATTAATAACAGTTACTGTTATTGTTTCTTCTCACTAATCAGCAAAGTCATTTCGAATTTTCACTTCTATAATAGATGTTGTTGCCAATCTGGCCTTTTAACATTATTTTCTGACGTTGGTATTATTTTAAAAACAAATTAAATTGTTCTTGTTTTCACTATCAACTTTTCTTTTCTATCCATTAATACGAGTCAGGTTTTTTTATATATATTTATTTATTTATAAAATTATCTCAAATTATTATGTGTATTTAAAATGTCCGTTATCTAGTATCCATAACACAAGTTCTTAATGATACTTACTTTGGGCTAGATGATTGGTGTGAACGTGTGTACATATTATTATTATATACTTTATCTTTTTACAATTATCATCACGTTTAGATCTATCGATGACTTAATTGTAGTCTTCTTTTGTGTTTTTTATTATACAATCGCCAGATAAAGCTCTGCTTTTGGGATTTCAACAGCTAGCGTGGTGGTGTTGCGACTCTGTACTTGTGCCCATAAGGTTTATTTTTAACTTGACTGGAAAGCTCTTATTAGTATCTCAACTGATGGTAATCAACTTCGGGGAAGCGCGTAGGAATCTTCTGGATAAGGTGAAGACGCTTGAGGTGGGCCCGGTTTACTATCCGGACCTCGTGGGGACGGAGGCGAACTTCAGACAGCTACGGGACTTCGCGCGACGATGGCATAAGATTAGGAGTGGGCTAGAGAGAGAGAGGTGAAGAGAGAAGACGCCGCAGAAGAGGCAGAAAACTTGACAGTGGGAACTAGCGGTACCACTTTGGTTGGGCTCGGGCGACCTGGAAGGCACCGAAGGCGTACCGAGTGATGTCCGCCCCAGAAGGGGGAGAGGGACCATAGGGACAAGGACAAAATAATTTGTAGGGAGTCAAGAAGGTGCACTGTGAAAAGAGCCCCCAGCCAGTAGCAGCGCACTCTCCCGCGATTTCGGCCTGTATAACCGTAAGGTTGCCCCAGGCCATGGGTTGGTGGTGGGATGATGGTAATCAAGGCTGAAGGTGAGGGCGAGCTTCACCTGACACCCTATTGAGACACTGGTTAGTTACTGTCGGCGCATAATAATGCTGTTATCTAGGCTTGCCATAATATTTTAAAGTGTGAAGTCCAGAGATATACAAGGAAGACGCGAAATTTCTAGTCCCCCCCCGCCCCCCATTTTCAAAAATTATGGAAAGGTAGAAAGTGGCGGCTATGACGTCCTTGGTATTCTGTAGCGCCCCTTTGTATGACCGGTGCTCAAAAGTCCTGCTACTACCCGGACCCGTATGCAACTGCGATCTGGTGTCCACAAATGTTTCATGACAGAACAAGTTCTCACGAGCGCTCGCTCAGTCAGCGAGTTATAACAGCGCGCTGACAAAACCATCTTAAAAATCCAGAAATCCGAACGTATCAACGTAGCAACAAGTCTGGGCGAAAGTCCGGACATGGTTGTCATATCCGGACAATCCGGACTAATTTGGTCTGGAATGATGACGATTGTGAAATTAGGATATTAGTTATTACAAAAAGTAGACACCTATTTAATTTCCAAGACCCTCTCTTACCAGTAAAATAGAGGTAGTAATCCATATTTTGTTACTTTCATGTATCATAAAATACCTGATACCTGCTCATTCGCTATCTAATAAAAGCAGGGATGTTCTTATAAAAGGCAATTGCCTACTGAAGCGGAACTTTAGCGTCGAAAGCATATCAAAGCGTGTTCTGTAAGGTTTAATACGAGTAGTTTTATTGAGCGGGTGAAATTTTCTACTCATATTAGGCTTAGTATAATTTAAAACAATGTTAACTGCTAGCATTGTTTTTACTTTTTCGTATACGTAGTATAGATGAAGTCTTGTAATCTTGGGGTTAAGCGTTTTCTCTATTTGTGTTATTTTATATGAAGACAGCGCTCGCCATACCTAATCTAAAATATATATAATTATATATAGACGGACGGATCGCGCTGAAATTTGGCATGCAGGTAGATGTTATGACGTAGGCATCCGCTAAGAAAGGATTTTTGGAAATTCCTCCCCCAAGGGAGTCAAATATCCACGCGGACGAAGTCGCGGGCGGAAGCTAGTTATATTATAAACGCAATGGCACTGGCAATCTTCAGAATTAGACTACACTCTCATTATTATCAGGTGAGATAAATTATTTACTATAAAGACTAGATAGTTTAGAAAAAAAATAGAACATCAACCGTATTTAACCAAAATTAAAAATGAATCAGCTTTTTCTTATTTTTTCAGTTTCAATGAATCGTTATCTCCGTTTGGTTTATGGAAATGATATATTGGCAATGATAATGAAGTAACAAATATTGAATTATATTGTTACATACCTAGTTAATATATTCACGTAGACTTCATTCATTCAATTAGCGTTCAAGTTCAAGCGAAATTTTAGCAAGTAGTTTTACATAATATTACTAAGCGATTGATTCGTTTTTTCACGTCCGATCAACTGATTGCTATGCTATAAGTACGATCCTGCGTGGAGTATTGCTACTTTGCTTTATTTGCTTGAAGTTTTGGATAGGTTGCAGCAATTTAGGTTTGATGATTGGTGTAATACATACATTGTTCCCATTTTTCTTTGAGCGGGAAAATGATTCCAATATTAATAGCTGTAACAATTAGTGGTAATTCTGTTCGGTCCGAATGGGAACTAGGCCTAATTAGGCAAAAAATATTGTTACTGGAATACTAAAAGACAATATTGTCAGTGTAGCGTCGTACGAAATATATATCTTCCATTGCATCACAGAAACTAGCGAGGTCACTCAACCCTTCTCGCGGGGGATTAAAATACTAAGACGGAGTTAATTGAAAAGACCCTCGGTAGTAACATCAAGTTTCATTGGCGGTCAGACTGCCTTGTGGCTCCTTGGAGGGCTCTAATGATAATGTCGATGACCACCCCGAGGTAATGCTGCTTTTATTTATTTTACATAAGGTAGAACGCTACACTGGATTATGCGTGTGCTTAGATGAATGTGTGGAGTGACAAGGATGGACAAAGTAAGAAATGATGACAGAAGATGTAGTTTGAAAGTAGCACCAGGTCGATCAAAATCAAACTGTACTTTATTCAAATGGGATTAGCAAAGTACCTTTTTTACATCTAGTTTACTAGCTGACCCCGCAAACGTTGTTTTGCCTTTTTAAAAAATTAAGGGTGGACAACCCTTATCACTAAGGGGTATGAAAAATAGATGTTAGCCGATTCTCAGACCTACTCAATAAGCTCACAAAATGTCATGAGAATCGGTCAAGCCGTTTCGGAGGAGTACGGGAACGAACATTGTGACACGAGAATTTTATATATGTATAAGATTTAGGTGCTTTTGTCAGGAAGTGACATGGCAGCCCCATCGAATCTTAATCTATGTAGACATACAACTTAACATAATTTTTTATAAGAGAGTTAATGATGCGACACCATATCCACTACAAATATTGCAGCTTCGCTCGTTGGTTCTGCAAGAATGCTTAAAAACGCTCATGTATCGTACTTACTAATACGAAGCTTTCTCATCATAAACTCTCTTTCATTTTTAAATTTCAAACATTCTACAAGAATGTGCTGTACATCATCAGCCTTGCCACATAGATTGCAATTGGGAGAGTCAACCTTCTTCATCATAAAAGCAAACTTATTGCCGGAGAAATTACCAGACCGCAATCTATTAGCAAAGTACCTACTTTTAAACTGTCCAAAGCCCAACCACCATTTGGGAACGAAAACAATTAATGCTAAGACGGCGTAAGAATTTCAGCTCATAATTTGGTAATGATTGAGAAATACATAATTGAAGGTAAAAATAAGAAAGTATCAATATGGTGTAAATTAAAAGATTTCGGGGGAAAATATTTGGCCGATTTTACTGTAGTAGGGACTTTCAGATTATTAGGTAACAGATTGGTATGGACATTAGACAATCTATAGACATGTAATAAGAAGAGATTTTGATTGTTAAAAAGAAACTGTAGGGGGGTACAGACGGAGAGGACGAATAAAAAGATTGATAGATTGGGTGAAAGGTGATATGGAGAGAAGGTGTTAATGTTCGATGACAGTTGATCGAGAAAGGTGGCAGAAGAAAATGCATCAAAATGTGTAACACATGGTGTCTTTCCATTTTAATGCAAACTTCAAGACAGAAAAAAAATAACTTAAGATATGTCTGTATGGACTATGTGATACGTACTTAGATACTTTCTTCCCTTTTTGCGTTCCCCGAACTTGAAATTTATAACAATAACAACTGATTGCGGAACCGGATTGTGGAAGATGCGGGTTCGAGTCCCGCCTGAGGCAAGTCGATATTTTTCAATGCATTTTTCTAGTATTAATAACAACTGAGTTCAACAAATAAAAATATGTATACCCTAAGATATGACTTTATGAGTTAGATTCCTTTGCTTGAAAACGGAGAATATAAAATCAACAACTGAGTTGCTCTCATGTCGTTACTTCGCTAAAATATCACGAATCAGAACAGAGTATTATGAAAGCCAAGCCAACATTTGAATGGTAACATCTGATCTATTAGTCGGAGGGCTCTAGACGCGAGTCTCTATCACGAGTGCCCTCCACGTCACCTACAAACGCCTTGCTCTCGAGAGCGAGTCCGCCTTTGCCGGGTTTATTTTAATTGTGTGAAACAATAGGCGAGCTCTTTATATGTTTAAGCGTCGCGTTTATAGAAGTTTCAACTCGAATTGTTTTATCTGCAAGATTAACTCCACGATAATTTCCCTCATTGCCACTAGCACAACCAGTTCAACCATTGAACTAGTGTAGTTTTAATGTCAATACAGTACATAGTTGATATGTATTAAATCCATTTGTCAACTTATTGATAAATGAATTTGTTTGGTTCTCTCGCAAAGCTCTACCCTGTTTGGTAATAAAAATAGCCATGAACCTACCGACAGTAAATACCTCAGCTAATTATGGATGAAGTATCCCTAATATGGAGTATTTCATTATTACATTTGGTGATGGTTAATAACTTTTAAACTGTTTGTAACGGATGCGATTTCTGAGCTGTTCATGAGTGTTAAAATATTAATCTGACATTAGGTACTTTTATCTATGTGATAATCATATAGTTTTTTATATATATATATTTTTATAGGTAATCTCTGTGACACCTTGTCTTGTCTCTGCATTGTAATAATTTATGCGAGTTTATTCCGAGTGCTTGTTGTAATAACACGTATTGAGAGACTCCATTTTTAACCTCAATCAACCGTACAATTTTTGTTACTTTAGTTACATTTTCACTTCACATTGGCAAAATGCGTACGTATAAATATCGCGACGCCATTAATTAAGAATAGAATAGAATAATTTATTAGAAAATAAAAGTATATTTGATTGTGTAATTGAACTAAGTAAAACCTTACAAGAGTTATAAGTACACCGAATAACCTCCCTCCAAGACTACAATGAGAACAGCTGCAACATTATTTATTAGGATACTAAATTCCATTTTCCTCTAGTTCAGCTAATCGTCTGTACTAGTCGAAACGAATATCAAATTACAGATAAGAAAAAAAAAAACAATCGTACGATGAATAATAATTACCTTTTCGAATTAAGTATACCTATATTGCAAATTGCTTCGATGTTTAAAATTTTTAACATAGTAATATTTTTTTTACGACTCCGCACGGGTGCAATGTACCCAGGTTTAGATGTATAATTCGGTAACATAATCATATTACCGAATTATACATCTAAACTTTCCTCTTGAATCAATCCATCTATTTATGAAACCGCATTAAAATCCGTTGCGTGATTCTAGATCTAGGCGTACAGACAGCGGGAGTGACTTAGTTTTATAATAAGTAGAGATGATATTTTATAGTCCCTATAATGATGAATAGGTAGTAAATCTGATTTATACCCAAAGCTAATTGGTACTACAATTACCTGAAAATCTGTTGGTTCGTAATTACTAGGAGCCATCAGCCCGCATCAAGCAGCAAGTGACAAGGGTCCCCTGATCCTTTGATTGTAGTTTTACCGGTAGATTTTCTGTTGTTATTTTGCTAATAGAGTTTTTTTTTATTAAAAAGGACTGTTTGATCCGATACACGTGTTCAGGATTATGTGGGTGTTTACTAGTATATTTTTAGAGGAAAAATCTTTGAATTGTATTTACTTAGTATCCAGTCTTCATAAAAATTGACGGAAGCGTCGGTGGCGTAGTGCGTAAGGGCGTTGCCTTCCACCCGGGTGACACCGGTTCGAACCACGCCACGCACCAATGTGTTTTTAAATTATGTATTCATATGTACGTTTAATCGACGCTTTCACGGTGAAGGAAAACATCGTGAGGAAACCTGCACACACCTATGAAGAAATTCTTAGGTTGTGTTTGAAGTCGACCAACCCGCACTTGGCCAGCGTGGTTGACTAAGGCCTAATCGCCCCTAATGTGGGGTAGGCTCGAGCCCCTCGGAGGGGAAATTATATGAGCTGTTGATGATGATGATGAAACATTGGCGTATTAAGGACATCCAATCCCCAAGATTGAAATTTCATACAGTTTGTCTCCCGCACCGCTGAGACAATTATGAGTGTAATATCTGTCCTGGTTTCTGGCATTTGTTTGTTTACTGAAGGATTGTAACTTTTTTGGGTTTGGTCCCCGGTTCGCCGACAGGGTGGCAACTTGTTACTATTTGGAGGCACTGCATGGCCCATACAGCCAGATGTGACTTTACGCGTGAAATGTTACTTTGCTCAACCTCTCATGGCACTACGAGCGTGATAGTATGTATGTTTATCTGACAGAGAAAATGTGCAGTAATATCAACACAGAGTCATGGCTCACCCACGTTTGTGAGATAAAATACAGTAATAAAAAAACCAGACAAGTGCGAGTCGGACTCGCACACTAAGGGTTCCGTATAAATTTGTATTTTTTTGCGGATTAACGGTCGTATCTTTTTCCCCGTCAACTTAGAAGTTTGATTTTTGCACAGCTTCAAGGGACTGTAAATTTGAGTTTATGGTTTTAATTTGAACACAATACCTCCACGCGTTCCCGAGATAAAGGCAAACCTCGACGATTGATTACGTACTTTAAATAAAGATTATATGTTTTATGATTTAATTACAAATACCGTGCACTTAATGTCACCCGCTTATTATTTTTGTAGTCTCTTACATACATTCTGGGTTGACTGGAAGAGATCTCTTTTAGAGATAAGTTCGCTCTTGCAAACCTTGTTACCTTATGTTTCTTAAATATTAACTGTGAAGTGCAATAAAGTGTTTAATAATAATGTATAGTTTTCAGACTTTTTCCTGTACCTGTGGTATAAGACAATAATTACTTGCCAAATTTTATAGTTGTAGGTCAACGGAAAGTACAGATTTTTTTTTATTTGCGGCAAAACGGCTGTATCTTTTTTTTTGCGTTAACTAAGAATTGTGATTTTTTCTCAGCTTCAGAGGACCGTAGACTTGAGTGTATGGTTTTAATTTCAACTCGATACCTCCATTCGTTCCTGAGATAAAGGATCTTGACAGACAGACGGACAACAAAGTGATCCTATGAGGGTTCTGCTTTTCCTTTTGAGGTATGGAACCCTAAAAAAGAGACGACTGGATCACTCCAGCCAGCCCAAATCTTCAACGAAGTTTCCTATTGATGTCTCTAAAGACATTCTTAAGTCTACCCGGATCGCCCAGAGGCTTTAGACAACATGCATTTCGACAATCGCTCTCGCTATCGCTAAGTAAAAAAATGTATGGGATTGACATAAGCAATCGAAAAGTGATCGATTGCTTATGTCAATCCCATACATTTTTTCGCTACTCTGGTAGCGAGGCCGGTATGTTGCCGCTGCATTGCATTCCATTGGACGTGAGCGGCTGTTTCCTCTGCCTCCATGCATACTCTATAGTCTGTCTTAACTATACCTTAAGTGAAAAAGTGTTTATTAAAATTGCCATGACCATTCAGCGCTTACTATTCCCCAGTTGAAAATTCCTCCACAAATTCATTAAACAACAATCTTATGAAGGCAGAGGTGCTCCGACGCAAATAGCCGGTCTAACCTTTTCAATTTAGTACGTATGAAAGGTAAAGGCGACATCGCTCCAGGCGAATGGAAATTAACCCGACCTCATGAGATGGCTCAAATCCTTAAATATAGTCCGTCCCGCTCGCACTCCCAAATTTAATACGCCGTCAAGTGAGACAGCCCTATTAAAATTCCCCGCAATAGGAAAATGGCAGGATTTGTGAGTAATTGAAAATACCTCTGTATTGAGTGGCGCGACCGAGGTTGGTGATAGCGCCTGTATTTACTAGTCTTTTGTAAGGATTTAATCAGATTCCCTCGCCATCATGGTGTTCGCTTAATTGGAAATACTGATGGGAATTTTCGTTACGTCACTTTTTACAGTTTTACATTATTTTAGGTGAGGATTTCCCAAATTAGAAGATTTTGAACGTCTCGATAGATTAGTTGAAGAATGCAAGAGACAGAAACATGATTAGTAATCATTTACATGATAGAAAATAAAATTCAAAGAAAAATAAGCTTTAAAGCCACGTTTAGTACTTAATAAAAGAAATTATCAAAATATATAAAAGCTATGATACTCGTATTACCCAGTAATGTCATCTTACTAAAGTAGGTACTTGGGTGATGTAGAAGATAAGGTTAATTTTAATTTATGATATTTCATAAAGGTTTTCAACCTTTAATTTGTTTTGCCAGCGATTGCGCTCCGTATTAACTACTATGATGATGCCTACGGCTCTTTGCAATACTCCCATAAGCTTTGTATGATTTCTGATAATAATGTTCTATCAATTTATAGATTTTATCAAAATTTAATAGCCATTTGCTAGCTTTAAGAAGATTTTGTCAAAATTTAATTTTCATATCCTCAGACGGAGGAGATCACGAAAGTTAAACAACCAAGTTCGTGGTCGGTACTCGGATGAGTGACCGAAATTTTTTCAACTCGATTTTCCTCCGTACTTCGGAAGGCACGTTAAGCTGGTGGTCCCGTGTGCTGTCGAAAGATAGCAGTCGTTCCCAAGGAGGGTTGGTGTCAGGCACACGACCGTAAAAATGTAATGCCAAATCCATAAGCAGTATTGTCGATATCAAGGCATACTGCACCGACTCCAAATAAATTGGGAGCAGGGTAGTAAAATGATGATCCTCCGAGAATATACCTTTTTCCTGGATAAAATATGCCTATATCCTTTTCTGGTATGTACAAAAGTTTATCGCACAAACATTTATCCCCACCCAGTATTCGTAGTGTAAGTTTTTTGTAAAAAAAACGTAACCATTTTAGTTGTAATTTGTACTTATAGGAAACACGTGAATCGCGCGCCCCTAGCGGCCGCAAGCGCAATTCACTTTTCCCATAACTAAAAAATCTAACACTACAGGCTTAGAATTCGAGCTTGAACTACTTGAAGCCACACTCAACAAAATCTATTATGTAATAGATATAATAGACCACGGACCAAACGAATGATGGAGTCCTCAACAGTTTCGTATATCAAAAGGCAGAGCGGTGTTCCCCAATACACGTGAGGTTTCCCACCGGGTTCGCACACGGTACGAGTACCATTTCGCACCCTTTTCGGCGAATTAAATCGCGAACTTTATAAGGTCCGGTGTTATAAAATGCAAATAGAAAAGGTAGATTTTCAGGGCTGCCTCAAAAAAATTTCAGTTTAATTTCTTTAACAGAACTGGTGTGGTTAAATTTTTGTATTTTGACCTCCGTGGTTACTAGGGCTTGATTTCCAGGAGAACACAAATTTGTTTTCGGTTTGGATAAGGCGTGTTTTAAGACCACCATCATATAAATTTCTGTAGCTATGTTGCAAATCGGCCTGTTTACATTCTTTTTTATCTTAATATACTCTATTTTTGACGTTTGGTTGTTATAGAACAAGATAGTTATCATACTTACTTTATCCCTATTAGAGCTTCTTTAATTTGGTAGGCCTTCCTTCCATCAGGTGAACGGGGAATATCCTGAGCTATCTATAACATAACAATACTGCTAAAAATATTATTGTGGTCAGATGTTTCGATAGTTAGTGAAGGGAAGGTAGTCAGTGTAATTACTGGGCATGGAGGGCATATCATCTTAGTCCCCAGGATGGCAAACGCACTTGCGGTGTTAAGTGATTTACACTTAATATTGCAAGTGTCTATAGGCGGCGGTAACCACTTAACATCAGGTGGGCCGCAAGCTTGTTTGCCATCTCGTAACATAAAAAAAAGGTAGACCTTCAGACAACCCTAGGATGGACAGCTTGGCTTGAATGAAGCAACTGAGAGGGAACCAAAGTAATCTTTTAAATACCTTGACAAATTCGGCATGTTATATTAGTTTTCAATATTTTTTTTTTTAATGTACCACAACCATTAGAATGATCCAGGATTGTAAGTTGCTGTCAGTGAATTCCATTTCTTGATTGTACGACATTGAAATCAGTATAAGCTTCAATTTCACTGTCGCTTCAATTTTTTTCTAAGAAGCACGTAATATACTTCCAAATGTAATTTATTTTAAATGTTTTCAGACGTGTTTAGGATACTGCCTACAGATTCTTTTCTACACTTTAATAATTTTTATTTCCGTGATAGTCCAAGCCTTATCGGCATCCCTGTTGATGTACAAGCCCTCCCCCGAAGGGCACATTGATAATTATTACACGGTGCCAGACTCGAGCCCCGTCTTGGGCTAAGGGCTCCACCGGGACGCCCGCGAGGATTATGCCCGTATTAATTAATGCTGCAAGTATCCTCGACGTGACTTTGATACTTGTTTGTTGTGATGTGATGACTTGATCCATTACAGTTTGGGAAAGAACAAGGCGAAGGGAAAGAATCAAACTCAAATATAAAATCTCATTATTTCAATTCTCAATAAGTTTTTTTGTTACGCTCGCAACATTCGTTTTTCGCGCAAATTTCTGCAGCGAACTACAAGACTGTGTAACCAAATGTGGCTAGCAGCATTCCCAAACCGATATGACCTTAAAATCTTTAAAAAAGAGCGTGCTTATTCTTTCCCTAAAGTCCACATTTGCGATTCCTTCGGTGTTGCAGATGTCCATTTACCATCAGATGAGCCATCTACTCGTTCCTCTTTCGCATAAGAGAAAACAAGAACTACGGTTTACCTGAGGTTAATGTAACGGAACGCTTTGAGTTTTCAAGCATTCGTTACTAATAGAGTATAATAAAATATATTATAAATTAATTTAAGGAAGGAAGAGATCGCTCTTAGCGGTGGGGTGGCCCATTGTACAATAGTATATAAACATGTTCTTTTGTTTGATTTTTGTATTGCGACGATATGTACATAAGGGGCAATCGCAGCCTAGTAGTACTTGTGATACTTACTTGCTGATAATCGTAACCCCTACCGTGTGAAGCTCTATAAAACTTTATATGCGAAAACAAAACACTGGAAAGGTTTATTTGAGTTACGGCGCTTGCCTACACCAGTCTCCATGTAGGACCGACTATCGGGCTGATTTTTTTATTACTTGAAATTTACATTTTACTAGAAAAAATACACTGAAAAAAATCGATCTGCCTCAGGCGGGAATCGAACCCAGCGTCTTCCGCAATCCGGCGGTTGCGTTAACCACTACGCCACCGAGGCACTGCTTTCGCTGTCGAAATTTGTTAGTGCTTGGTGCTTATGTTTTTATAATAAACATTGTTTCATCTAATCCTTGAATACAGCATCTTCCGAATCGAACTCGAACACTGCTTTCGGAAGATGCTGGATGTTCCGAAAGCAGTGTCTCGGTGGCGTAGTGGTTAACAGCCGCCGGGATTGCGATAGTTGCTGGGTTCTATTCCCGTCTGAGGCAGGTCGAATGTTTTTAGTGTATTTTTTCTAGTAAAATATTTACGCGTTTGTACGCAAAAAATATTCCATACATAAGGTTTTCTAACCAATTTTTTGTATGACGTGTGCTTTTCACTTTTGCAATCAATACGTTCCAATTTTCTCCTAAAAAAAATCGTTTACTAAGTATCGGACAGAGTTTTTGTGTATTTCATCATGATCTTCTTGAAGTTAAAGACCCTTAAAAGTTGAGTAATTGATTTGCACTGCCTTATCTCTTTAGGCTAGTCTTTAGTAGTACCATACGTGAATATTATACGTTGGACTTCTAGCACTTCGCTAGATTCTTTTGAAAATCCAATATATGTTACTTAAACAATGAAAGTTTCAACCTATCCATTACGAATGTTTTCTCTTTAATTAGTGTAGATGTGGAAAATCAGTGTCAGTACATAATTATTTTGTTTACAAATGCGGCCATCTAAAACCGCATAAATACGAGACTGTTGATTTGTATTCATCAATTCAAAACTTTAATTAAGTGCGGTTTATATTCGCGCAATGGCACCCTTTACACCCATCAACGGTTGACGAGGATACAAACTTTACGTAATGTAACATTTTATGTCGCCCCATAAACTGCGGATTGCTGGCCGAATGTGACGGTCATACGTCATCATTAAACCTTGACCATTCCAAAATGACCCACGAAAGGAATAGCAATGTGCACTTTAATACCACGCGTTAGAGTTAAGTAAGGCCTGCGATTTACTTATGTCACAAATTGCAGAATCTACTCACATTAGACTAGTAGTAACTTTTCTTGGTGACGCAAGTCATAGGAGGCAGTTGGGCGGTTTTGGCTGTGTTCTTGAAGTTATCCGCTCAATCGTCCCCCGTATGTACCGCCTGCCACGGCATAATAGTCTTAGAAAACATATGACAGTGCGGGTAGGCCGCAAATAAAAATTTTAAAATACATCTGGATTTGTAAAAGAACACGGTCAAGTTGTGTTTTTATGAATGTAGACTAATAACCGCATCGAATGATGTCAAAAGCATTTCAATATCTTATCTATTTCAATTTATAAAAAATCTGTAAACAATGACATTTTTTTTTTGATTATTTTTTTATTTTTTTTACCCTTAAAAATTTTTTATTTTGAAAAATAAATCAATAACATGGTAGTTTTTTTTATTTATAGGGTAGATGGATACATTCTTAATTGAAAAAACATAAAAACCATAGTTGTTAATGTAAAAATATTTTAAAATAAACTTCCGTGAACATTACCAGTAATAATTACGTAATGACGCAAAAAATCGGCCATACTTCTTTTCTTCTTTTTTTTAAATTTCATAGTGTTCGAAATATTGGTGTTGGAAGCTTTAAAAATAAGGCACCGGATATAAGGAACACAGAGAATATAAACTTTAACTGCAGACAACATTGGGAACTAATCATCGAAGCTAAATTTCACGCGCGCCGAATTCTTGGTTCCATCGGTAGGAAATCGTCGATCGTCCTTGGTTCCGCGAGGAACCACAGGACGATAGACTGACCGGAAAAGGAGAAAATGAGCGAATGTATACTATAGTTAAGGAGTTGCAACTGATAGTGTATTTTAAAGTACTTTGCAATATTAGCCTTCCAATTCTTTTACAACGTTTTCTTTTACAATAAAAACTCCATAGTTTGTCACTATAATGTCATATTATTACCTACCATAACAAGCTTTAAGAATGTCATAATTTAAAATTGTGATAGTTAATATGTTATCAAAATAAAAAAGAAATATCAAGAAAAAGCATTCTTATGAAACAGGATTCTAACTGTGACCTTTCCAAGTAGATTGTGAAGTATTTTCCATCCTCTTTTTCAGAAAATGTCATATGTTTGGCAAACAAACATAGGTACGGCCCGTTTGATTGTAAGCAGTCACTATAGACGACTAGCGATTGTAACACTGAGGGGTCACAACTCCATCCCTTACTACGCGGATACTCACCGACAGAAACGACAGAAACATAACCAACAATACGAAAACTGTAGAGTCTATTCTATTGTTCATTAATAACTTCGCGACACATAAAGATTCCACATTTGACATACCAATGACAAGTGGAAATGATATAAATTGTACAGTAGATTGAGTTAAAAATTGAGACTCACAAGACGTGTTATTTACAGAAGAACTTAGGTGGAACTCCAAACGTTACAAGTTCATATTTTACATTACGTAAATACTGACGTCAAAATAAACTTTAAAAACACTAACTATATAGAACATAGACTCAAACTCCCACAATGTTGAGAACCTATTAGGTTCTCAAATTTGTGGGAGTTTGAGTCTTTTAGGGTGGTAATAGAAGAAGTTTTATATAACACGTTTAAATATAATCGTGACAATAGCAATTTTCATTACGGCAAGTATAATTAAGAGGAGGGACTCTAGAGAAAAATCTGAAAGTGGAAGATGAGTAAAATAAGATAGTGAAACTATAAACCAGAAGAAGTGTTGTAGATTCCCTCAACTACATATGAGACCTCTTTTAATTTATTCTGTTTTAGGTTTAGGCTATCTGTGGGCGTATAGAAAAATATGGTTTCGGAAGTTGTCGTTTTTTGTTAGTAGAATAAACTGAAGTTAATTATTGATTGTTTAATAATTTAAGTAGTAGGTAATGCTAAAGTCATCATCATCACAGCCTTCATAATTCGACCTACTGCTGGGACACCTCTCCTTTTCAACGAAAGAGGTATAGGCAGTAGTCCACCACGCTTGCCCAATGCGGATTGGTGGACGGAGTATGAGGTGATCGATACCCCTTTGTTGACCCATCAGTCGCCTTCTACGACCCCGATATGGGGTGATGCTATTCTACTCTGCCGGCATCACGCGGCCAAATGCTAAAGTGTTAGTGTATTAATTAATTATACAAATACACCTTACATTATTGTTAATTAAATATAACAAGAAGGCTGTCAATTAATTTGAGTGATCGCAGTTTCTACAATTGCTTGCACCAAACATGGAGGCGAGTGTCGGACATCGTTACCCTGGTCACCCGAGCCCGGTATCAAACTGTTTTATTGCGCTGAGGCATGATTTAATGAAATCTTTAATATTGAAGATAAGGCGCCCCGCCAGGTTGCTCGTAAATTGCCCCGGGACAATATTTCCCGAGTCTAATGCTCCTTGAAATAATAAGCTCTGCCTCTTTATGTGAATCGTTCTGTGTGTTATTGTTTGATGTTCATTTTAATTAAGACCCTTTTAAGAGCTCTGTTTTTAGAAATGTCTAAAGACACGTAAAAAGAGTCCTGGCGCGTGTCTTGGCTTAAAACAGAGATTATCAAACTTATTTGTTTTACCGCCCCCTTTGAAAATCAATTATTTTTCACCGCCCCCAATTTTTTATACACCTAAAACTTAAAAACCACAATTTCATTGCTTTAATTACACAAACTTCTGAACCTCCCTTTCTCCTGAGGGGGCGGCTGCTTTCGATAGCCTTATAGCCACTTTGGCAATAGGCAAAAAGAGGGTGTTTAGTCAGTAAGAAGGAGTAAAGCACAAACTCGTTTATCTCTTTCGACGCTCAATCGTACTGAGTAATTCAGGACAAGTTTCGATGAACCAGCCAATTGCTACCGGATGGCAACAATACCGTTATTTAACAAAAACTTGTTACAACTTGATTGCGTACGGCGTACGGGCTATCCTACGAAATCTATGTTAAGTATTTTTAGTTTTTATACCATCATACAGGGCAGAAATAAACACTAATTATTCGATATTGAGTATTAGGTAAGCTAGGTTTTAATATTAGTGAATTTTACAATACCTATAAAGTAAATGAAATTACAAATCAACCATCGCCTCCCTAAACTACGCCAACGCCCCCCATTTTATCTGGGTCCCTTAACGCCCCCCGCTAGGTCTCCAACGCCCACAAGGGGGCGTCATCGCCCACTTTGAGAAAGACTGGCTTAAAATATAGCAACTTAAAATCTCCAGAGTGCCTAGACAAAAAGTCCATCCAGGCTTTACGAAGAAAATATATTCTATTATATATTCGGTACTTAAATTATTACCTCGTGATTGATCCCAGAGTTACGACCGTCACAGTCACTTGGTACCGCGAACTAATTTAAATACAAAAATATTTTCATGACAAAGCTACCGTAGTGTTTTTGACTTATTAATTTAATTTAAAAGTACATTGCAAAGTCAATTTCAACAAAGATTTTTTTTTCGATTTTACTTCTGCCTTCTAGCTGCTGATAAACAGCGTGATGTAGATAGATAGACTTTTACTGTTGTTGTAACAAATATAAAAAAATCGGGAGTGGTCTCCCCTTGACTTTCTCGTATACCAGAAACGACTCAAAAGTTGATAGAAACCTTATATTTTGATGTCATACATGCATGTTAAATTGTGATCACCCATCCGAGTACCGACCGCGCACTTGGTTGCTTAAGTTTCGTGATCGACGACTCAAAAGTTGATAGAAACCTTATATTGTGATGTTATACATGCATGTTAAATTTGGTTACAAGAAGTTAAAGCATACTCGAGTTATTGTGCTAACGCACAGACACACAGACACACGGACACACGGACACACGGACACACAGACACACACACACACACACACACACACACACACACACACACACACACACACACAGAACAAAATTCCAAAAAAAATATTTTTGGACTCAGGGAGGTCCAAAACGTGTAAATCCGTCTAAATCTCGAGGTCGAATTTTTTGACGATTACAAGACTTCCGCTATACTACGTATACTTACGAGAAAGTAAAAATATCGTTATGAGTTGTTGAATTCGGAAGTGTAGTGTTTACATCTCTGATTGGATTTGGAATGGACGAATCAATTACAGCGTTACGTTTTATTTTTACAATACGAATAGCAGCGGAAATTAAATTGTGAAGGGATTTGTTTTTCTTCATCTATTTTATCGTTTTTAGCTTAGCGTCTGTGAAAATGGAAGCTGTATTAATGTCTGAGTGATTTGTGGTAGGGCTTTTGAACAACGTGTCATATTTTATGTTCTGCTGCTATTGAAACGTTTTATTTAGATTCAAAATCATTAACTTTTGCTTGCAACTATATACTTTGGACAGCATTTAAATTTTTGTAAGGTATTTATTTTTTGCTAATCATACACCATGTTTATGAGGTTAAATTTAGAAAATTCCTGAAACATGTGTTTACTCATTTATCGATAGGGTACTCATATGAATTTCGAATACAATAGTTTAACTATTCTTGTTTCGCCATATGAACTTTCATCCTCTTGTTTTCACCCCCTCCGTTAGGGGTTGATTTTCGCAAAATCCGGCCTTTTTTTGCAAAATTTCAGCTAATAGTTTCAAGGACTGGGTGTTGATCAGTCAGTCAGTGAGTCAGGAATCATTTTATATAAAAGATTATTCTGTCCGTGTGTATTTCGCAGAACTCCTAAACTGGACTGATTTGGATGACAATTTGTGTGTGTGTTTAAATTCGACATTGGTGTAGCTGTTCACAATTCTATTCTTTAGAAATTTTCCACTAATTTCTGTATACTTAAAGCTTTTTTTAAAAAAAATCAGCTATGTTAATTGTTTTCAATATTTCTCTATAATCTTTGGCAATGAAATTGCATTTTTGGTATTTCAGTGGTGTAGCTTTAGATGAGCCCAGTATCAAAAGGCAAACGGACTACAGAGATTTTTCTAAACAAAAAATTCTGCAATTTTATAGGTAATATTTATCTAATTTTGTCACATAAGCCTGGTATTCTAACACAAGCTACATTCAATTATAAAGTGAGAGTAATAGGGTTTTTTATTATTAATAAGTTCAATTTCTTTTTTCAGACTACATTGGTCCATGAGTTAGTTACAAAATTGAATTATAAAGTAGGGTTAGTAGTTATATTATTAAATTTTATTTAGGGATTTAAAAAAAATATATTAATTATTATTTTTTTATGTTTATAACATGTTTATATTAACATTCCAATGTATGGGAGGCGTCGGCGGCGTAGTGCGTAAGAGCGTCGTCTCCCACCCGGGAGGCACTGGTTCGATCCCCGCCACGTACCAATGTGTTAGGTTATGTGTGAAGACGACCAACCCGCACTTAGCCAGCGTGATTGACTAAGGCCCCTAATGTGCCCCTCGGTGGGGACATTATATGACCTGTTGTTGATGTCATACATCGAAGAGGCAATCCCTGCTGCTTGCGACTTCGGTCATGGTACGCATGAAGTGACTAGGTGCATGCGGATCTTCTGCCACTACCCTCAGGATGCTGTTGTCACTTCCCCGCATTCGAATTATCAGTGATGCCACTTTTTCACATTAGTTAAAGCCTTGAAACCATCTTTTCTTGCCTGACAAACGAGGAAGTCTCAAAATCATTCTGAAAATATATGGATCTTTTGGTACAACCCATCCATAGACTAGTGTATAGTTTAGACACGAGTTACTCAATAACCTATAGTTAGTTATACTAGAAAGCAGTGCCAAGGGTTACCAGCCCTTAGACAATCCTGTATAATTGTGAACTGTAGGCCAGTATTAGTATGAGTGATCGCTGTAATCGGCGACCGTCTGCGGTCGTAAAGACCTCTACCAAACCCCGCCGCTGGGAATCTCGGGTTTGTTTGGTTAAGGCACGAGCGATGAGCGTTTGAGCCAAGTATATTGTTTTGTAATAAAGTATTCGGGGTATTAATTCTGACTATAAATAAGAACGGTTTTTCACAATGACTTAATTACAGTTGCGAAAACATTCAACACTAACTCTCTAGCAATATGTTGGTTTGATCCCCGTAAAGATAACTGTTCGTGATCATGTATTTTTGAAAAGTTAGAATGTGTAATTAATTTTCTACTGACTAAAAGAATATGAATGCCTTAATTTCAAACTTTCTTTTAATAATGGGTGTATAAAGCCGAGAGCCACGTATTACGCTCATCATGAAGACCATTTTTTTCTTCTAGACTATACTTGGGAAATTAATAGTTATGAAGTTATTGAAGGTCAAAGTTACACTTTTTATTCAAGATTTTTATGAAAACATTATTTCTCAATTTTTGTCCAAAGAAACATTTTCAAAATTTTAAGTATTACATACCAAAAATGACTTTAAAACGTCAGCGCTCAATGTAACCACTCTATATCGGGCCATTCAACTCAGCCGACCGAACGTCGCGCACATCTCCAAGTTGCTAAGCGCCGCGCGACTTGCACGTTGAATACATTGCGCTGTAATTTTTGAAGTTTTTTTTAACACGAAAAATAAAAAATGTTTCCCAGCAGTCATCGGCTTTGTCTTAGGTCGTTTTATATCCTGTATATTTAAGCAGAACTGTTAACTTATAATAAATAAATAAAATTTTGCAAGTTTATTTGATACGAAACCTATTTTGTTTTTGAAGTTTTGCCGGATGCAAACACAAATTCATAGATTTATGTCTATTAACACAACGCAATATTATTTAGTAAATTTCCAAACATAGATACATATTTATTTAGAAAATTTTCAAACATATATTTTTGGTAGTAAGCAAACAAAAATGCTTTTCTATTTTTTTTTTATTATCAAAAGCATGTAGTTACATAATGTAATAACGAAGCGTCGGTAGCGTAGTGTGTAAGAACGTCGTCTCCCACCCGGGAGGCACTGTGCGTGTGAGGCCAATGTGATTTCAAATTTTGAATTCATATGTACGTTTAATCGACGCTTTTTCGGTGAAGGTAAACATCGTGAGGAAACCTGCACACATCTATGAAGAAATTCTTAGGTTGTGTGTGAAGTCGACCAACCCGCACTTGGCCAGCGTGGTTGACTAAGGCCTAATCGCCCCTAATGTGGGGTAGGCTCGAACCCCTCGGTGGGGACGTTGTATGAGCTGTTGATGATGAGTTACTTAATGTACCCAAGTGTTCAAATGTTCGAAGCCTGTTAAAAATATTTTTCTTAGTTTCTCGCAAACTTTGCTCTGTAATAATTTTTACGTAGGTATTTAATGTGTCAAACTAATGAAAACTCGCTCTCTTTCTCTATTCTAACTTCGTCATATCTTGTAAAGAAGCATGTCTAACCGTGCCGCGTCCAAACTTCTCGTCTATTTTTTGATACAGAATCGCCGGCCAAGAATTTTCAAATATCACCTTTTTCTTTTAACTTATACCACACAAACATTTGCATCTCGTATCCATGAAGGGCTGCCTTACCCTCTCAGGTTGAACTTCGGCCAAATGTCGCATTACCTGGATTTGAGGAGCCGCCAAAGTAAGCTGATCTCTTTGACCACGGAGACGTGGTCAAACTCTATCTGTTTTTGAAAACGCTGAGCTCAAACAAAAATGGTTTGTGTTGCGTAAATCACGAGGAAGAGAGCGAACTGCTGATGCGAGTAGAAGCGATTTTTATTGTGTCAGGTATAAAAATAATCTTATTCTTTCCGATTTTTAGTGTATTGTAACAAACGAGCATGTCACATCTGTTTGGTCCGGAGTTAGTTGCGTGCGTTATTTATGTTTTTACATGTTTATAATATCTATCTTATGTTGAATTTACAAAATTTTCATAAATACCATTAGTAGAAAAAAATATTAAGTATCTTTTTCGGTTCAAAATTTTGTATAAATTTTGATAAACTATGCTGATTAAGGATGATATTAATAGAGCTTATAATAAATTATTAATTATTATCTGTGTTATTAAGATGTTAGATTTCCAAGAGAGATTTATATGATAGGCACGGAGATTTGATTTTGAAATCTGAAAACCAGATTTGAAAACTATCAACACTTCATCATACTTATGCCTGAGAAATAAATTCATACTATACATACGTTATTTCAATGTTTCCATAAGTCGTCAGTTGGTTCTATGAATGTCAAAATTAACACTAATATATTTCATCAGTTACGTTAACTCAACACGAGATGGTTGTCGTTCATTTTAAACTTTTTATTTTGGAATTATATTTTAAAATAAATATTAGGAAAAGTCGAATGAAGGATGTTCATAAGAAATCATTATTCATTTGTGTCATTTTATATTTCTCTTGTGGATTTGATGCATTTGAAAAATTCGAGTTTTCAAATGAAGCTTAATCACATTAACACACTGGATATTGAAATATCGTAGAGTACTTACGTTGTTTTTACCAAAAGAATTTAAAGAGTATAGCACACAGAATGTTTACATATGCTGTCTATTTTAAACCGGCGTCAGAGAAATTAAAGGTGAAATATCGATGAACATTTGTTGTTCCGTTTGGCACTGACAAATCGTTGAGCCGGAGATTTTTAAACTTGCCCGTCCAAAAAATGTGTAGTCCATTAAGTGGCGTCCGCTACAATCCTACAATGGCTGTTCCTATTTTGAGCGTTACTGAACGAATGTTAAATATAGATTGTCGCGCCGCGATCGATGCGACAGCGGCCCTATTCAGGTGGATGTCAATGCATCATTGAATTCCATTTTTTAAACTTTGCACTGCGCTAGTCTAAAACATTCCACTCGGCTGCGATAACTTTTATCATCGGCTTTTTGTACTACTTTTTTATAATTATTCTGCTTAAAAGAGGTAGCGTAAGAAGGTCGAAATTTGAGCTCCTTCTTAAAAAAAAAACATAAAATTCTTATGTTTTACTTCTCCCTGAAAGACAGCTCTTACGAATAATCGTACATAATGATACAACTGAACAGAGCTCACGAGTGTTATAAGACTGTTTTCAACACACTTGGAAGAAGTAAATTAAAATTATTTTTGATTTTGGCAGTATTAGACTTACAATAAAGTACCTTTGGCCTCGCAGAGTAGACTCTCATCTCAGTTTGGCCTCACAGAGGATGTCGGGCGGTGTCAAAACAATATTGTGTTCGTCTTCGCTCCTTGAAGTCATCAATTATTTATAAAGTCGCGAAAAACTACTTACAAAGAACAATTTCTCTCAAATGCAAAAAAAGAATCGTATTCTTTTTTTAAACGCGCCATTCAGCGCGAAAAAACGATGGCTAAGCATACAGCCAGGTTTCAAAAATATAATAAAATGTTCTTTATACTATGTATAAACGTGAGTATAAGCTATATAATATATGCTATGTCTTAAGCGTTTTTCTGGACTGGCTATCGCCGATGGCCGTAGTTCACAGTTGTTAATGGATTAACTACACGATGCGTTGCGCCGTTGCACCCGAGCCGAGGCACGGTGAGCTTTTAGAGACGCAGGCGTACCGGTCCTTACGACGTGGACGCCCTAGCTAGACTATAGAGAATAACCAGTGTAGAGAGTCTCCCGCTGGAGATGATCTCCGACGCATTAAAGGCTTGGGGATCCACTAAGGTCTTCAGCTTCTCTAAATCAACTCATTAATAAATATTTAAAAAAGAAACTCGCTTTAAAACTAAAAGCGGAAAAATAAAAAAATTGTCATTTTTAATAATCAAAATGTTTTTTGAGTTCTGGCCCAAATATATGTGACTACGTTTATTCCAAATATTGAGGTTGCACCGACCTCAAAAACATTTAGATTTTTTTAAACATAACATTTTTATTTCTCCGTTTTTAGTTTTCCAAACCAAAGGATTTTTTTTTATTTGAAAATTATTTAATTTATTTTTTGCTTTTTAGTAATGTAAGAATAGAAATTTTCAGGCAACTATCTGGAGATCTTTTAGACAAACAAGTAATAAAACTAATAAAATAAGTAATTAGAGGTAAGCTCACCTTTGTACATATCTTTCTGTATCTGTTACCATTTTTATGTGTACAATAAAGGATATTTATTTATAAAATAATAATATTATAGATGCCAATTAAATAGGCATTATTAGGGATAGCTCATAAATTACTCTTTAGATGTCGATCAAAATTTAAATGGTCACATTACATAACAAGCACCAGCTTCCAAATGTTAACAGAATCTTCACAATCGGAATACCGAGTAAAGAGTTATCAGGTAATACACATTAAAAAACAGTTACCGGGTTAAGCTAATTTTCCTCCGACGACGTATTGAAATTGATGTTTAAAACTCAGCCATTCCACACAGTTCAGTAGTCTACGTTAAGAAACATCAGATCGTCACCGTTTGTGGAATAGTGTCGCTGCGACGCCGCGACACTCGTCCAAATGTCAATTAAGTGCAGTCAGCCCCGCGGCGCCACCGTGTTAATGTGCCTTTACAGGCTACATTACCTTCCTTTGAAACTGTGCTGAATGGAATAAGTACTTATTTGTATATAGATAAAATTATTTATCGGTTGACTCTAGACCTAAAAGACATATGAATACTAGAGTCGTGTCTAGCTCTGCTTCCTTGTGGTAGTACACAAGCAAGCAACGTGATGATTATCGGTCATCGTAGCGTATAATAATAATAATAATAATTCATTTATTTCAGGCAACACAATCCTTACAGAGATGTTAAAATAAACAAAGGGCCCATAGATAAATACCTTAAAACTAACATATATACAGAATAATATAACTTAAACACTAAGGCACACGTAGGGTCGGAGACGTGTAGCGTAGCTCGTTAGGGAGTCGCCCTCGAAAACGTCGAAAAACGACTCCTTCCGGCCAGAACTCCTCCTTCATGAAAGTCGGAAGGTGATGGGTTGGAACTCTCACCACAAAAGAAGAAAAGTTTACTTTGTGGCGAGACTCCAGACGCTCGACTCTCAGCTTCCAGGTGGTCTTCTTTCTGACATAGTCTACGACCTCCTCCACCTTCGTAGACCAGTGCAAACGGGACAAGTACAGCTGCGTCGTTCGAACTTCAGGACGCAGTTGATTGTCCCCAGTCGGTGCGGTTCCGCAGTGGTTGCGGGTGACGGGCTTCTTCTTTCTCCTCTGCACCTTGGTAAAGCCCTCCTCATCGCACTTATTCTCCTCCCGATGATAAAGCGAAGGCTCCTTTTTGTATAGCTTACAATACCAGTATTTCTCTTATGTGCTACCAACAAACTCTGACTCTATACCATGAGACTATGACTCCACTATGGGAATCTGAGACAGCAAATCAAATGAAATACATTTATATATATTGCATAATTGATGTTTTTCATTCATTGATCTTTGCCTATAGATAATGAATCATCATCATCATCATCATCATCACCTCGGGCTTGAGCCTACCCCACATTAGGGGCGATTAGGCCTTAGTCAACCACGCTGGCCAAGTGCGGGTTGGTCGACTTCACACACAACCTAAGAATTTCTTCATAGGTGTGTGCAGGTTTCCTCACGATATTTTCCTTCACCGTTAAAGCGTCGATTAAACGTATATATGCATTCAAAATTTGAAAACACATTGGTACGTGGCGGGGTTCGAACCGGTACCACCCGGGTGGGAGACAACGCCCTTACGCACTACGCCACCGACGCTTCCTTACATAATAACTGACATTAATTACAGGTGCAATGACTACAGTAAAAAGTTAAAGCAGTATGCTTCTTCCTCTTAACGAATAACGTTAAACCGCGGCGTCATCGATATGCTTATGTTGTTACCCGTTCACTCTCTGTGTCTGATGCTCTCAATTGAGTAGACCTGTGCGTAAATATTTGAATTTTTATACAAAAAAATCAGTGGTTAGATTGGCTTGAAATCTAAGAGTGAGTTTTGAGATACTTTTTATTATTATGATGAGAAAATAGAGTTCAAATAGAAGTAAGTATTATTTATGCCAGTATATAATTATTAGTCTGAACTACAGCGGAGCGTGGTCAGAATTAACGGACGATCATAATGCTACTATGAAGCCTAGAAATCACAACAGACGGGCTTAGATTCGTATTAACAAAGCTTAGTTCATTAAAGAGCAAGACACATACTTTTTAGATTGTTGTTTTGAGATTGGGATTGCGATTGATGAAGTTTGTTGCGTGTTTTCGTCTTCAATAAAATAACAAATATTAAAATAAAAAAAATTAAAATTGTCCAAACCGGTGATAGGGTTTTGACGATATAAAGTACTAGCAAATGACTCCAATTCGCCTGATGGTATAAGAAGAAGTGGATCTAAATGCAAAGGTAGCTAGTGCGAGAGGTAAACCGTCACGCCAGCCACGTCACTTTTGAATGACCCAGGATTGTTAGAAGGAGGGAACACGTGTGCTGGAAGCGAATTGTATTTGTTTATTGTTCCACATATAAATGATTTGCTAAATTTCGTTGTTTCCTTGGAATGTCAGCCACGGTTTGTTTGTCCAGCACGTGTAGTCCTTTAAAGGTTTCATTTCATTTCATAAGGGAAAAAAGCTCCTCAGAGCAGACTCCGTGGTACAGACGGTAGAACGCGCTCAACTACGCAATAACGCGACGCAATTGGAGAGGCTCAAGATGGTTGATCACTTCTTCGTTGCCGATGATGCGGGTCGCGCGGCGCTGCCACCTACCCAAAACATCTAGTAAGTACTTGGCGGAGCCATTCCACAGGTGCGAGCAAATACTCTACGCATATATGGAATGAATTGGCCACTCGTCTGCGCATTCTAGTTATATGTGTACTGTGACATCACTGAGCTCCAGCCGTCACGTCCGCGTTTGGCGCAGCCCGCGCGACGCAGCGATGTGTGAGAATGCGTCTGGACCGGTGCAGATTGCACGTCGTCGCGTTTACGTCTTACTTCGTCGTGTAATCGTTAGCGGTTGTCACGAGCAATAATATGTTACCGCATTTGACAGCTCGTGGCTTTTATTGACGCAATTAAGACGGTGAACTGTCAACAGTGAGAACATTTTACAGCTCGTGAATGTACGTGACCTGAAGGACAGAAAAAACAAGTTTGTTTACTGAATATGTCCCAGATTAGATGGCAGTTATTGTTGTTGTTATTGCAAGTTTGTTTTTACATGCCACTCAAGAGCACACAAATAAAACGCATCAACATATTTTTGAACTGAAAATTGCATCCTCTACTTTATTGAAGATATACTTCTTTAGTCGCCTTATGAAAAAAATGATGAGAGTGAAATTTTAAAATCGCCCGCGCATCACTGTAACATAAAAGTCACAGGTTGAAGTCAAAGCCTCGAACTAAAGGACATATTTTTACTAAATATTATAAGATTTTAAATATTTATTAATGATTATTTAATATGTTAAAATAATAATACTAAAAAAACAAATAAAATTTCTTTGCTGTGTGCAAATAAGTATAACTTCTCACGCGCGTACAAAAGTACACGCACCCATTTTTTTTTCACATGGAGGACAAGCTCACGGCTTTTATGCACGTATGTAAGTTATGATAATGAACCACTGTTAGTCAACAGACTGACTATCTTGTTACGAACTATTGTTCCAATATAATGATATTAAAACATTTTAATGATAACAGACAAGATTGGTGGTAGTTAGCCTAGGGGGCTTAAAAATCCCTACCAGGATCAGAAAAAAAAAAATATCTGCCTATATTAGTCCAAGAGCCCATGACAATCAGACCTTAGTTATTTTGTAAGACCTGAAAGTTCCTGTGTATGTCCCTAATAGAAGTAAACACGATCCCCGAATATGAAGTTTGGATGACGGTGGCTTTGGAAGGTAACATAGGTAGCAAAAGTGTATCATCAACATCAACAGCTCATATAATGTCCCCACCGAGGGGCTCGAGCCTACCCCACATTAGGGGCAATTAGGCCTTAGTCAACCACGCTGGCCAAGTGTGGGTTGGTCAACTTCACACACAACCTAAGAATTTCTTCATGGGTGTGTGCAGGTTTCCTCACGATGTTTTCCTTCACCTTCACCGCAAAAGTGTATAAAGTATAATAATAATTACGCTACTTTAAAAAGTTGATTTTTATATCTATAGGTAATGTTGCTCGAGGAACATAAAAAGGTGTTTTCTCAGTTCTAAGACAGGTTCGATGATTTTTACACCTTGTATACCGTATGTGCCACGCAGAAGACGGCGAAGCGACTAAAACGATTTTTTTGCATTTTATTGAAGAACTTACAAGTATATTGACGTCGTCTTGGTGGAGTGGTCAGTAAAGCTGCCCACACATCAAGGTCCGGATTCGAGTAATGGTAGTGGCAAATGTTTGTGTGACGAACACGAATATTTGTTGACGAGTCATGGTTGTTAATATATTTATTTATAAAAATTTCTAAAAATTATTATATCTATAAAAATTGTCCGTTATCTAGTGTCCATAACACAAGTTCTTAATGATACTTAATTTGGACTAGATAATTGGTGTGAGCGTAGAAATAGGTATATTATTATTATTATTTTGGATTTTTTTTGATGGATTTTGGAATGTTATTACATTATCAGAATCATTCTAATACTAGAAAAAATACACTGAAATAAATCGACATGTCTCAGGCGGGAATCGAACCCAGCATCTTCCGCAATCCGGGCGGCTGCGTTAACCACTACGGCACCAAGGCACTGCTTTTCGCTGTCGAAAATTATCAGTGTTTGGTGCTAATTTTTTTATGATAAACATTGTTTCATCAAATCTTTGAAAGCACTTCTAAGATCCGAACGAAATATTTTTGCAAATGTTTGACGCCCAGTTAAGTTGTATTTTTTCTAGTATTAAAAATATTTAGGCCTTTGTAAACGCAAATAAAAAATTATTCCAGATTCACTATAGTTTATTTTGTTATGCGATTTGTATTTTTATTAATGGTACATTATAATATTACTATAAGGTACTATTATGAACTTGTGATTCCCGCGTGGTCTTCGAGAGACTTCGACGATACTTCGTCAGCTAATGGTGTAATATGAGCAATAAATCAAGTAAGAACAACACAATAAGAAAATCAATAGGTAGCTATATTTTCTGCTAATAATTTCCTTACAAAAAGTACCCGTAACATTCCACAGACCGAACGCCGAAATAGTGGTCCAGTTAATACAGTCCATGCGCCAAAGTTCGTCGGGTGATGGTGCTTCACGCCCTCTGTCAAAAAGTCGAACGTGCCGATGGACGCGCAAATTAGATTTGTTAGCCGCCGAGTGCTTACCTTAATGGTCGACGGTGAAAAAGTGCTTTGAGATTTGTCATGTATCACTTGTGTAACGTATGGGGTGTAACGTATGGGTCTATATTAATCATAGATTTATAATTACTGACGTTTATAGATTGGCAATGAATCGACTAGGGTGAGACTAAAAAATACACCGATATGTGTGGCGCATGAGTGCATGAAAAATAGTACTGCAGTCCGACAGTTGCTGTCTTTTCTACGTGACTGACAGGCCTCTTTAGGCCCCCTGCGTGTACGTGAAATGGTCTCGTCTATGTATCTCGCTCTAATATAGGCGTTAGTATGCTCTTTCTCTTTTACATTGCCGATCTACAGTTTCCTATATCTATGATATTAATAGTTGCTCATCCACTAAACATTTTAAGTCCAATTAACAATTCTATTACATTGAATTAAATGAATTGTCCATTTTAGCCAATGTCGAATAAAGTAGAGGTGATAAACGTAAATTGTCCGGTAGATTGAGTTATAAATGGAGTCTAACAATCTGAAGTTTTTGTGTTTGTGTTACCTCGTCTCAGACTTCTAACCATACGTGTATCATAAAGGCGCTTCCGAGTTTTGCAACTAGAGTGGAGTGAAAGTCTGGCTAGGCTTTCTCGAAGTCGAGAAAAGCCAAAGGAAAAGATAAAAGTGTTAATCTCGAAGCTCAATTCACCTGTCAAATGTAGAGAAAATTTTAACATTACGTCAAGGATAAATTCTGTTATCAATAGTTTTCCCTGGAGTTTCTCTCAGTACTTGTTAGTAATACGTGTTGACAGACTCCATTTTCAAACTCAAATTACCGCACAATTTATTGTTACTAGATACATTTTGCACTTGATATTGGATAAATGCGTGATCCCGCGAAAGCCATTAATTAAAATGAAAAATATCTCGATTTTTCTCGGAGTCCTAATGCTATTCGGGATGGACAACGAATAGAGTTGTTTAGTTCTCGAAATCGAATTAAAATTTAGAGCTGGTGTATGTATTGCCTTGTCTTGTTACGTCTTTGTATATTCAAAGTTTCGTCCTTTCATCGTAATCCTTTGTGACCGGAACGTAGCTGGTAGTAAATTTGTGAGATGGTCTCATTGGCTGGACGCTATACTGCTCCCATGGGATACCATCGTGACTGACTTCAATGCTAGGGTTGCCGAGATTAATTCAAACTGGTTTCTGATGTAACATTCAAGTACCTATTATAAGTCCACATAGTCAGTGTTAAATCTGCAGTGAACAAAGTTGTTAAATATGTTTGACCGTTTTGTAACGTGGTACTATAACATTCTCATGTTAAAGTAACACCATCATTTTCCCATATCCAACTTTACTGGCAATAATAAAAAAAGTAATTTTTTTATTCAAATTCAAAATTATAATTGACGTTTGGTTTCGTTTTCCTGCTTTTGACTCATTCTATTGTTGACCGTGTCTGATTACCAGTGATCGGAATTCCGTGAGTATATTTACCTACAGTTATAAAAAATCACAATTTAGTCGAAAAAATTATACAAATAAAAAACTTATATCATATATTATATCAATAAAGCAACAAACTTTTAATAAAATATTAGTTATTATTTGTGGAGCTGAAGGTACAAATTCAATTAAATCCAAGCGTTTTGTCATTTATATAATCTGTAATTGAATAGTAGGCCTTCATTACTGAGCTTTTCATGTGCTTTTTAAATTATTCTACAGGCAAACTAATAATATCATCTGGTATTTTATTGTAATAAAGAATACCTTTACCAAAAAAGCTCCCGTAAACTTTTTGTAATCTAAATTTTGGTGTATGTACATAATAATTTTGTTTCTATGTCTGTTATTGTAAAATTGTGAATTACGAATCAATATTTTGGTGTACAAATAAAATACAACTGTAGATGTTTTGACAAGCAACTGTTAAAATGTCAATCTCTTCAAATAATTCTTTTAGAGAATCTCGTGCCTTAATTTTGTATATTGATCTAACGGCACGTTTCTGTAAAATCAAAAATAGTTTGTATATCTGCAGCTTTTCCTAATAAAAATTAAAAATCGGAGACTTCCTTAAAAGTAATTTTTATACGGACTTGTCTAGTGTGAAAGGTATTGTATTCTTATGTGTTCTGGCCTCAAACCAAATAAAACTTTTTTATCGGGTCTGAGGTTCTGGCAATAAAGATTTTTTCATTTCATTTCAATTACATAAAATACATGTAACTCATTACTTGTAACAAGTTGCTGACTGAGCGCCTACAGTTCTCACTGCATCCTGTTGTTCCCTGGGGTATTCATCATTCCGTATGCGATGTCTATTAATCTTAGGACTCGGCTGTGTTTGATTTATTGCATCTCGTACGTCTTCATATTAGAGGAGTTGTAAAATACAAAAGTTAAAATATTACTGGTGTATTAAAATGTCTACAAAATTTTATGGAAAATCCCTAATTTTGATGCCGTCGTGGTGGAGTGGTCAATAACGCTGCCTACACATCAAGCGGTCCAGGTCCGAGTCCTGGTAGGAGTAAATGTTTGTGTGATGAACACGAACATTTGTTCACGAGTCATGGTTGTTTATGTATTTATTTAAGTTTATTTACAAAATATCTATATTATTTATGTACATATTAAATTTGTTCGTTATCTAGTATCCACAACACCAATTCTTAATGATACTTAATTTGGGCTTGATAAAAGTGTAAGCGTGGAAAGATATTATTATTTATTTTATAGGGCAATCTGCAAACGAAATTAGCCAGTCATGATAAATATACTATATCGATATTAAGTGTAAAAGATTTAAAATATTGATGTTTCGATAATTATTATTTTCTTCATTTGACAGCTAAATTCGAATTGAGCTTCGCAGGGATTTAGAACAAAATACTTGAGAGCTGTGGATTTGGACCATCGAGCACATTCGATGATATGGACCAACGACGCAGTTAATTTACCCTGTCTTCCTTTGCTTGAATATAGTAACATATTTATTATATCGGTCTTATTAAATTTATGAAATTTAAATAATGCAGGTAAAGTCCTGAATAAATAAAATCTCTCTGAACTCGATTCTCTAGAATATGTCGGTTTTTATCTCCAATCGATATTTTGACGTGAATTTCAGGCATCTATTGAGAAGACGGACAAAGGTCGACGTAGACAAGTCGCTTCAAATTTGATTCCTGTTACAAGGTCTTAAGGTGTATTATTAACGACGGAGAGCACTTGAATTGGATATAGGAAGTTTGGTGGTATTATTTATTCTGTGATATCTGAACCTGGAATACTGAAGTGCTGTTCATATCCTTCCCTAGAGGGTATGTCGTACCTTTGGACCAATTGATCTTGGAGTGAATTGGATAATAAACCTGGATTTATAGTCTAGTAGCTGAACTTTGAAAGTGGAATCAGAATATTATAAATATAAATCTCGCAGTGCAAGCATGAATAGTCGATGGAGGTATATCGACCGAAAAACCTAATTCTAATTCGCGCGTCGCTTCAAATTAATTAATATAATATCTACTCAAACAGTCTTATGTTAAAATACTAAGTATAAGTACATATCAAATGTAAAAAAATGTTGACGATGAGTGAATTTGATCCTTTAATTGGGTAACCATTATGCCCATTTCACTCCCTATAACATAAAAAAAATCTATCTATTGTTAAACGTAGGTAGTGTAGCAAATAAAACACCCGGCTTAAACTTTTGACAAATATTTTCTGTTTATTTTACAATCGAAACACTTCATGAAAAACATTAAAAGTACAAAAACATAAATAATATAAAAGAGTTCCCACAACATCATCACCGTGCAGCAAATCTACACCACCCTACTTCTGTAGCTGCAGCTTCCTGAAGACTCCTCTTTGGTAACAGTCTCAACTTTGTCTTGGTACCCCTGGGTGCAATACTGTCACTCGTCGCAATGACCAAAATTTGCAATTAAAAATCTTCTAGTCAAGTACTAGTACTAGGCAATTTTATATATTAGGTTGGGGAAAAAGTCTTTTCGCATTATAGTATGTATAAACTTGTAATAAAATCTCTTTGGCTATACTATTTGTATCTGGCTGGTTTTTGTATCATTGAAAGTTTAAATTTTAAAGAACATAATTCCAAATTCAAATTAGGAAAATGTGTGATTTTCATTTGTTTTTCGTACCGCCAAGATGATTGAATCTAATGAAGAAATTCGATACATTTTAAAATTTTACTACAAAAAAGGTAAAAATGCAACGCAAGCCGCGAAAAAAATTTGCGATGTTTATGGACCTAGTGCAGTGTCTGTGAGAGTAGCACAAATTTGGTTTAAGCGTTTTCAATCCGGAAATTTTGATGTCAAAGATGCACGTCGCTCTGGCTCGCCCTATTACAGATAAAATGGATGCCATTTTTGAAAAAGTGGAGCAAGATCGGCATGTCAGTAGTTACGACGTAGCTGAAGAACTGGGAATTGACCACAAAACAGTTTTGGCGCATTTGAAAAAAACTGGGTACACAAAAAAGCTCGACATTTGGGTACCTCACGAGCTCACTGAAAGAAACCTAATGAACCGTGTACTCATTTGTGATTCTTTATTAGGACGTAATGAAACCGAACCATTTTTGAAGAAGCTGATAACTGGTGATGAAAAGTGGATCACGTACGACAAGAACGTGCGAAAAAGGTCGTGGTCAAAGGCCGGTCAGGCTTCACAGACTGTGGCGAAACCCGGGTTAACTCGCAACAAGGTGATGCTGTGTGTGTGGTGGGATTGGAAGGGCATTATTCATTATGAGCTGTTACCACCAGGCAGGACCATCGATTCTGAACTCTACTGCGAACAACTGATGAGATTAAAGCAAGAAGTTGAGAGAAAGCGGCCGGAATTAATCAACAGAAGGGGTGTGGTTTTTCATCATGATAACGCTAGACCTCACACATCTTTAGCCACTCAGCAAAAATTAAGAGAGTTTGGCTGGGAGGTGTTAATGCATCCGCCGTATAGTCCTGACCTTGCACCTTCAGATTTCCACCTGTTTCGGTCTCTTCAGAATTCTTTAGGCAGTGTCAGGTTAACATCACGAGAGGACTGCCAAAACCACTTGTCGCGGTATTTTGACCAGAAGTCCCAAAATTTCTATAGCAATGGGATCATGTCACTACCTACAAGATGGCAAAAAGTTATCGAACAAAATGGTACCTACATACTTTAGTTAAATGTAAATAAACTATATTAAAAAATGTTTTGAATTGTCTTAAAAAATGCGAAGAAACTTTTTCCCCAACCTATTATATTAGGTTGGCGCAAGAAGAATTCACTAACTTCAAAGATAGAGCGAATTCTTCTTGCGCCAACACCAAAGAAGTGTCTTAATAGTCAGTCTTCATACACCAAAGTCATCGGTCGGCATATGGCGCAAGCGATTGTTGGTAAAGTAGGAATTAACAAAAATACAAAGTCTCTGGTACTTAATATTGTGTGACAAGTAAGGCTCTTTTGACAAATATTTATTTTACAATTGAAAGACTTCATAAAAAACATAAAAGTATAAAAACTAAAATAATATAAAAGAGTTCCCAACACGTAGGCTTCGCTGCACGATCGCTGCAATTTTCGCTCCAGCCACTGCCAGTGCCCCTAAGCTCATCAGTTCACTAGCACCACGCGACCATAATTCATTGTCAAAAATACATCGCAATTTAATGTTTATCGATCGAATGCGGGAAAAACGTGTCCTGGCATCCAGCCTAATTGGCAATCTGGCTTTAGATAATTACCGCGACGCGACCATTGTACCGCGCACATTAATATTATCGCGAATTATATCTGGCTAGCAAGAAGGACTAATTAGGTACCAGACTGGACTACTCAGTCCATAGTTCACTTCGCGCTTTTGGAACCTTCGAATTATGTTATTTTGTCTAAGTGCCATTATTTCTCCTAAATTACTCATTGCGTAATATTTTTTTTTGTTTCTATGGCAATTTTAATTTTACATAGTTGGTATGTATGCATCATAGGGAAGGTTCAGGGAACAATAGTATAATTATTAACTAGGGCGTAAAGGTAAAACTAAGAATGTCTCAGACCACAGCTATTTGACGCCCGAGCTGAAGGCGAGAGCGATTAATATACGATACGAGGTTTTTGTTTTTACCCCCCGAGAGTAATAGTTAGGGACAATAGTACTTCGGTTTGGTTGGTGGCGAAGAAATACCAATATACCACGTCACTTCGATTGAGACAGGTCTGCCAAATAGTTAACGAACATCATCCACTTATTCTATGAGTTTACCAAAAGCAATCCAATTTGGCGCTGGAAGAAATGAAAGTTTTGTAAAGCAAGTTACTTAAATTATTTTCCATATTAAATTACTAATTTTGATTAAATATTATGACATCCTGATTTACCGCCTTTGGCACATAAAAGACATTTATGTTCGAAAATAACTTCACTACACATTTAATAAAAGCTTCCTAAGGTTATTAAAACACGTAGACGGTGATTTTGCGACGCTCGTCTCAAAAAGTTTATATTAAAACTAGTCCTTGCTTCCATTAAATAGACGATGCAATTTTACGGTAGAACTTGGCACTTATTTATCAGTTCGATCAGTAATTAAAGGTTACCTGAACTTTAATAATATTGCTGCCGAGACGACGCGACGGGACTCCGACTTAAAACACCAACTTTTTCTTTTCCTTGAAGATGGGAAAGTTTTTCGCTTTGACCGCTTTGGCAAAATGATGTTGGGCTATTCAGAATACAAATTAATCGACGTGTTGCGGAAATGCTCACTAATAAATATATGTTTATAAAAGGTGTAGCTAATGACTATCCTTGCGGATCAAAACCTCAATGGGCCCGAGCCTTTGTAGGATTATCTAGAAGTACCATAAAAATGGCACTAAAGGAGTATTGTCAAAAGAGGCACCTCGTGGAATTATTGTCCACTCCCCGACTGACACACTCAAAGAAATTTTTAGGATCCTCAAACATAGGCTACCTTACCTCACACATAGGCTACCTTACAAGAATGGGAAGAATCAGCAGGACCCAAATCCGCTGCTTCATAGGTGCTCTCACTGGCCATTTTGCCACTAAAAGACACCTGTGTAAAATAGGCAAAGCTGATGACTCCATCTGTAGAATGTGTGGTGAGGAGGAAGAAAGTATGGAGCACATACTATGTGACTGCGATGCACTAGCCAATAGGCGACTAAAGGTCCTGGGTTTAGGCTACCCTAAACCAGAGGACTTTATAGACCTTATTCCCGCCAACATCGTGAAACTATACAAAATGTTTTCGATGTTGGCGGGGATGGGTGATAAGGAAAGGGGAAGCACAAAAGATCCCATAGGGTCGAAGTGCTCTGAGACACAGATTTAGCCCCTTGCATAAGAATAATAAGAATAAGAATCCTTGCGGATAGCAAGCAGAAGTGGAGTCCCAATGCAAAAGTGCAAATTGGCGAAAGCTGTTTTAGACTGTTGTTGGTTCACAGAACCTTACTTACTTATTGGCATTTTTGACGCTTTTATGTAGGTGATAGAGTCTCCCTTCCGATAAGGACGCCCTAGGGACGCAAGGCGGTCGAGAGCCTCCCGAGAGGGAGATGCTCGGTCGCCCAGTAATCGCCTAGGAACGTTCGACCTACAGGCATGAGGATCCTCCAAGGTCTTCGCCTTCTTAAAAACCCGGTGACGCAGGAAATGTCATCGGCGACAACCTGCAGTAGTCAATAAAAAAAATAGGTGATAGGTTATAGGCTCGCAACCTGTCACTATTTTGAGGTATTGCATGACGAACGACAAACGACATCATTGCAACTTATTGCAAAACAAACTGAATAAATTCATATATCCCCAACATTTTCTGCCACATGTCGCTTTATGTGTAACCAAATTTTTACTAAAAACATTGTTTGCGGTTTGCTTTCAAGACGTGGTGCTAGAGAAGAATACTTCGAATGCCTTCGAAAACTTTGGACAGCACATCAGGGCCCGTAGACAAAGTAACAAATAGAAACGATAACGATGTTCTATAAGAACAAAATGTATGCGATGTCGCGTTACACCTACTCCCGGGAGGAGAATAGGCGTAACGGGGCAGGTGAGAGAACTGAAGAGAGAAGTAAGAGATACACGATACGAAGTAAAATAAATATATAAAGAAAAGGCTACCGAGAAAAAGCTTATTTTCCTTAAAATTTCGGAGATATGCCAAAAAAACACTTAATCCTACAAAATTAAAACTAATTTAGAACTAAACGGCAGCAGGACGGTACATTATTCCCCCCCAAAGAGAAAAATTTACCCTTAGGTAAATTTTATAAAGACTTGTACACGGCTTCAATTCTGAAAGGGGTGTGGCTCACACTCTATGGCACACACTCCAGAACGTGCACTTGTTAATGACATAGGCTTATTTTTATGGAAGTTGTCATCCGCTCCCCTTGCTAAAACCCAATCCAACTAAATAGACAACACAAAAATAAAAATGACCTATGGCTTATTCGCACTGTGGATTTGTGTTTTTGTTAATTTATTGTGTGTATTGTAAATAACTATGTTTTATATATCTGTATATATCAGGGCAGCAGGTACGGCGTAGGTTTTTCTCATTCTTCTTTTCGGCTTATTAACTTTTATTTTATTTCGTGTGATTGTGGGGGAGTTTTTTTTTATTAGTAGGTTAAGTTAGCTTTAGGGTCTAAGAGGGTAGCTAAGCTCCTCTGGGCATCTGATTGTCTTAATCTCTTTTGGAGATAGGTATAGTTCTCTCGGAACTTTTGAGCGGTTGACTACTCTAAAAATAAGCCATAGGTCATTTTTATTTTTGTGTTGTCTATTTAGTTGGATTGGGTTTTAGCAAGGGGAGCGGATGACAACTTCCATAAAAATAAGCCTATGTCATTAACAAGTGCACGTTCTGGAGTGTGTGCCATAGAGTGTGAGCCACACCCCTTTCAGAATTGAAGCCGTGTACAAGTCTTTATAAAATTTACCTAATGGTAAATTTTTCTCTTTGGGGGGGAATAATGTACCGTCCTGCTGCCGTTTAGTTCTAAATTAGTTTTAAGTTTGTAGGATTAAGTGTTTTTTTGGCATATCTCCGAAATTTTAAGGAAAATAAGCTTTTTCTCGGTAGCCTTTTCTTTATATATTTATTTTACTTCGTATCGTGTATTTGTTTCTATCTCATCTGTTCTCCTAATTTTCTTAATATTTTCTTTATAAATAATTCATTATTTAATTTCATATCGGACTATGCGTGTTCAAATATGTTATTCTTGTCATTTTTAAATTGTATTTTCATCTCTTTCTATAGTACGGCTACCGAGAGAACAGCATATTTCTTTATTCAAAATTCTAAATTCTTAATTCATCTGTTTTGGCTGCGCTTCGTTTTTCAAAATTATTCATCGGTGACGGCTGTATAAATGAGGTCGGTCTTCTGATACTGGAGTTCAGTCGTCGAGTTTAGCTCGTACACTACGCACTGTGGTGCAGGCCGTTCCCGGGCCATTTGGCATTGGCCCGGGACTCAAGAAGGCTCCGCGTAAATTAGTCTTTGAGAAAAAAACGAAGAAACTACCAGCTACCCACGAGGCTCCGGATGCGGCTGCTGGAACCCGCTGCGTTACCGAAGCTCCGGGTGCTGTGAGCGCCGCCACTGCTGGGCTGGTTGGCAAGGCTGCACCGCCCAGCCACCGCTGCGGTAATTGGCCCTGGACGTCGTACCCCGCAAGAGTCTCTCTACTCCGCGCGCTCTCTCATCCTCTCTCCCATATCTCCCTCCTATATTACCACCGGTGGTCCATCGCGAGTGCCGTACAAACTGAACGCGAGTGCCGTACCCATTCCGCCCACGTCCTTTTCCTCCCGTCGCGAGTGCTACCTTACTAGGGACACTAGGTGTTTACTTGTTAAATAAATGTACATATTATTTTAAAACTCTCTTTTATCTTTTGTAGCTTAGAGCTTTCCTTATCAAACCTATCTCTTACCTATCTTCAATTTTCTCACCTGCTCCGTTACGCCTATTCTCCTCCCGGGAGTAGGTGTAACGCGACAGCGATTGACTTAAGCCGTCGTTAAATCACGTGGTCAATCGTAGCTCTAAGTAAGTTGGTAGCGCAAGCTAAGACGCTGTAGATAACCAAGCAATATGGCCGATGATGACGAATTTCGATATATTATTGTTAAGAAAAGATTGCCACTTATCTAAGCCCCCAGTCAACGTAATAATGTATACTAGCGTAACTCAAGATTAGGACCAGGCTTTCTATGATCAATTAGGTATCTACGTAGCACATAATATCACCTTCAAAACTAATTGTCATTGGCAAAAGACCACGTGGTTGCAGTCCAATGCGTTGGTCTGATCAGATCTACACCTCGGCTTTACACGGTATGGAGAACAGAGGAAGTTGTGTGTAATAGGGGTTAAAGAATGAAATTGCCGATTTTTTCCTCATTATTCATTAGTGTATAATTCCTTTAATACAATAGCTATGTACATCATCCTTTTTTATTTTAAAATTCATTACAAGTATTTATATTTATGTATAAAATTTTATTCTTATTTTTATTTTTTTCACTAGAAATACATCTTCAAAAACAGCCCGTCCTAAGAGGTGCACGTCTCCGTTATAAAAATATGAATATTTTTTTACAGATATGAATTCACAATTTTTTTCTCTGTGTATACTATAGCTTAATGTTGTCTTAAGAGCCATTTCACCGATCGTAAGCGCTCGACTTTAGGTTTTTTACGCGCTGTACGCTTGTGTGCGCGTACTTGGCAGCGTGAGTAGAACTATAAGTCTGCGAAATAATCTTGATCCTTAATTTTTTTTTTGTATTGGTTAGTACATATTTAATGTGTTTTAAAGATATTTTTTTATAGATACCTATCTACTGTCCGTGTTTCATGATACTCATACTAAAGAACGTATTACAGCACAATAGTTATTGATCAATGAGAGATGGGTGAAGGTGGTGTTGTTATAGCGGCCACAAAAGCATAAAGGTATTCATATATTTCAAGTGCCTACCTATTATGGTAAGAGATATAGCCATATGACAGAGACAGACTCATAGCGGAGGCATATTAATCGGGTCCCGTTGGCACCCTATTTTATTCAGAGTTCCCTATGGGTAGGGAACTCTAAATAAAATAAGAATAAATAAATATCATACAGCGTCACACATATTGACACTCATTGAAGATGCCGTTGGTGGAGCGGTCAGTATAACTAACCATATTTTTTTTATACATTCCTCCTAAATTTTTTTTATTGGTTAAATGGCTATGGTAACTAATGTGAATTTTTTGATTCCATATTACATCCATGGATATCGGGGTGATCCCAAGATATTTCAATTATTACAAACAAAAGTGAGATGATATGTATTTTTAAAATAACCACTTGCTTAAAAAAAAGCCGTTACCCTTTAGTATTGAATGACGTTTGTGATTTCACGTACCTACATCCACGGATATCTACTTGATCTGTAGATATTTTGGTGTTCTAAAGATTTAATCTTAAACAGATATTACGAAAGGCTTTGATATGGTGAATATTTTTGAAAAAGATGGTTGTCTGTAAAGTCTGTTTACGGACGATAATTTTACGTGTTAACGTAAATACCGATCGTGCTTCTCTATCGCCTATTCCGCGCTCTCGATTGCATACTCTCCTCAGGCGGAACGTGACAAAGAATCATGTCTTTTTGTGCAGTCGGCTTTCGTTGATTTATAAGACGTTATCACGTCAAACTACTTCAAAATACATCCACGTATATCCATGCAATCCTGTGATATTTTAGTGATTTTAAGAGTTCATTTTAATGACGAATTATCGTGGATTTCGGGATAGTACATATTTGTGTTTTATATGTGCAACAAATAAAGCAAATATCAGTTATTTAATATTCAAATCAGTTTGTTGTCGCGTTTTGTATCAAGGGAATTTTCACTAAATTTCGTTATCCATAATACATCCACGCCGTTATTTTATACCGTTATTTTTAGAGGTAAATCTAGATTTGATAACATTAAAGACCTTCAGTAAAACAGTTATACATAATAATATTGTATGGGGCGAAAGAAATCAACCTCAGATTAATTTATACCAAAAAGAGTGTAACGAAAGATTGAGATTGATTGATTTTCCTCTAGATTTCGATAAGTGTTGCGGTTGTTCATGTAGTAATATTAGCCATAGGTGTATAATAGACAAATTGTATAAGCAAATAGTAAAAGCTCTTAGTGAAGCAGCCACTATGGGACTAAGAGGCAGTAAAAATAGGGCCCGTAAAACAATTGTCGGCTGGAGCAAGCACGTAGCTGAGGCTCACGGGATGGCGAAACAAAAATTATTCACTTGGGATTGGCACGGTAAACCTAGTTTCGGTCCGATATACGAGGAAATGCGTGAATCTAGACGGATCTTTAAATCAAGGCTAAGGTGGTGTCAACAAAATGAGGCCCAAATAAAATTCGATATAATGGCCTCCCACCATGCTGGGAAGGATTTTAGATCATTCTGGAAGCAAGCAAACAAGTTTAATAATAAGGCGGCTACCCCCGTGAGTGTTGGTGGCGTGAATGAACCAGAAGGTATAGCCAACATGTTTAAAAATCACTTTGCACTGACTTCTCCCCTGGGCCTGTCTCGAACGGGATTGGATATAGGGTCTCGTCGGGGTCTGATATTTAACATCAAGGCTAAAGAGATAAAAATGGTGATAGATAATATGTCAAAAGGGAAATCTCCAGGTCATGACTCGCTTAGTGTCGAGCACCTTCGATATGCTGGTCCACATTTGCCAAGAGTTCTGGCATTATTGTATAATTTTTGTATCAGTCATTGTTATATACCAGAGGATATGATTCGGACGATGGTGGTTCCAATTGCTAAAAATAAAACAGGAGATTTGTCAGATATAAAAAACTATAGACCGATATCATTAGCTACCATTATCGCTAAGGTTTTTGATAGCATTCTTAAGTCACACCTCGAGCTTCATATAAATATTCATGATAATCAGTTCGGTTTTAGGCCGGGATTATCAACCGAGAGTGCGATTTTGTCTGTAAAACATACAGTGTCTTATTATATAAAGCGCAAGACTCCCGTATACGGATGTTTTCTGGACCTGTCGAGGGCATTTGATCTGGTGTCGTACGATATCTTATGGGAAAAACTTGAAAAAACTAAAATTCTTCCCGAGTGCATAAGCATCCTCAAATATTGGTACGGAAACCAGGTGAACTGCGTTCGGTGGGAAGGGGTTTTGTCGCAACCATACAGGCTGGAATGTGGAGTAAGACAGGGAGGACTAACCTCTCCGCTTCTGTTTAACATTTATGTAAATGCACTACTACACGAGCTCAGCAGTACTAGGGTCGGTTGCTATGTTGATGGTATTTGTGTAAATAACATCAGCTATGCGGACGACATGGTGCTGCTGAGTGCTTCTATGTGCGGCATGAGAAGACTTGTAAAAATATGCGAACAATATGCACTAACACATGGTCTGATATATAATGTAAAAAAATCAGAAGTTATGGTATTTGGGGTGAGGGGTCAAATTCCTAGTGACATACCACCTATAAAGCTTTATGGGCAGACACTAGGACGAGTAACAAAATATAAATACTTGGGACACATCTTGACTCCTGGTCTCAAGGATGATGAGGACATTGATAGGGAACGGAGAGCGTTATCAGTGAGAGCGAATATGTTGATACGCAGGTTTGGCCGGTGCTCACTTAGAGTAAAAATTTCATTGTTTCAAGCTTTTTGTACATCTTTCTATACGTCAGGCCTGTGGCTTAGCTACACTCAAAAATCTTATAACGCTCTCCGGGTCCAGTATAACAATGCATTTAGGATGTTGGTGGGGCTGCCTCGATTTTGTAGTGCGTCGGCGATGTTTGCGGAGGCTAAAGTGAATTGTTTTTATGCAACAATGCGCGCGAGGTGCGCGTCGATAGCACGCAGAGTGCGGGCCAGCCCCAACAACATCCTATCAATGATAGGGAGCAGAACTGACTGTCCATATTTAGCGCATTGCTGTGCTATTTCACATGGCATTAAATAATGTAGTAAAAAATGAAATTGTACTAACATAGATATAAGGCATTATGTAAACTAACAAAAATGAGCCAATGGTTGCTTAATAAATAAATTTATTATTATTATTATTATTGCGATCCCGTGATATTTTAGTGGTTTTACAATTTAATTTAATAGACATATTGCCAAGGATTTCGGGATTATATATATTTTTGAGTTACGTTCATTTATTAGTTTTAGTGCAAACATAACAAATACCACTAAAATAAAATAATAATATAAAATCACAGTGTCATATAGCTTCGCTTTTTCTTCGTTCAATATTTTTGATTTCGATTGTAACAAGAAAACCACTTAGCAATTTCTACATACTTTCATCCCCTATTTCAACCCATTCAACCTTTTTTCGAGATAAAAAGTAGCCTATGTCCTTTCCCGAGATCAAATCTATATTTGAACTAAATTTCATCAAAAAGGGTTTAGTGGTTTAGACGTGAAAGCTTAACAGACAGACAGACAGAGTTACTTTCGCATTTATATTATTATAAGGATATAAGGAAGTAAGGATTGTGAATATTGCTTGCCTTACATTGTGCCCGGTTGCCATGCCAACAGGCTCGCCACCTATTACATGGGGACCTAATCATATCTGGCGAAATGTGGGTGTTAACACCTCTGCCTATGCCTTCGGGGATAAAAGCGTGATGATATGTTTATGTGTATGTTTATAACCAGCTTCCAGCTCCGTCATCAAATCAGCTTCAGGACATCATAATATTGCTCAAGTATATCGTTATTTCAGCCAAGTTGAAAAATAAATTATTTGCTTTTTTTAAGACTGCAGAATTATCGCGTTTCCTTTTTTTAACGCAACGGTAATAACTATCCTTGCGACCCATAGCTAAAAATAAATAAATAAAAAGAATGTTATTATTATACAAACTACTAGTATAATTCATACCAACATATACAATAAGTAACAAAACTTAAATCCAAAAACAAAACTCGAAATAGATCAAAACTATTTGTCGCAGTATGATTATGACTACTCGATACGAGCGAACGAATATCGGGACGCGGGAAAAAATAGCACAGGTCCTACCTGGACAGACGCTCGCGTCAGACTAATCGGAGCACGCTTGTGCATCGTGATTTATACTAATTTATTTCACATTTCATATAAATATATTGACAAATTTATTGTTGATATTGACCAAATAACTTTAGAAATCAAAAGTCGAAGGAATATTGTTTATTTTGGGATAATTTTATTTTAGTTATTACGATGTATTTTAACCAAAATTGGCGATGAAATTATTATGTTAATGTTAGAAATTTGCCAAATGATTTATTTTTTTACTCATAAATGGTAATGAAATTCAAGAATCTATTTCATTAAGTACCGACTGGAACATATGTCCGATGATTCCTATATTTTTTTACGTTTATTATTTTAACATTATTAATAGAATAAGGACTTTGAAATTGAGTCTGCGAATGTTTTTCAGCAAAACGGTTGTGGGAGATCGAACATTACAAATTAATCAAATAAGTTTTAGTAATTTTGTTTCATTAAACGTCAACAACATAGATTGGCCTATTTTTATCAATTATTAAATAATATCTGGGTATTCCTTAAGATTGTGATATAGGACTCCAAAATCTCCGAAATTCGTGCAAAAACGTGAAATGGCTCTTAATATACCCACAAAATTACACAAAAATTAGATTTGTGGTTCCTTAAAAAATCGCAAATATATTTGTATGGACAAATGAATTTTCGTTAAATTCTCCATACAAAACGGCAATTTCATACTTAAATCCCTAATATTTAAGGAACATATTCTGGGAAGAGTAAGTCGTACGCTTCATACGTAAGCTCAAGGAGAATTAACTTCCACATCTACCATTCTCAAATTCGTAAAACACAATTTTATGTGTATGATCTTAGATTAAAGCTTTAATCTAAGGGTATGTATCCTTAAAATTGTGTGTCTATACATCATACAAGCTACTTATCCAAACGTTGTCTGGGAGATAGTGCCTACATTTCGAAGCTAAATTAGCTAGCAATTTGGAGTCCATAATTATATCCTTAAACAAATTACAATACAAACGACATTGCAACTTATTTGCAAAACAAACAGAATAAATTCATATATCCCCAACAATTTCTGCGCTACACACTGTCTCGGACAATAAATAAATAACAAGTATATTACCACCGACTGAAAGTGCCCATCACCTTGTTAAAGTTTCAGAATAAAAAGGGGTGTAATATCTTTGTCTGCGGCTAGGTTGGTCCGCGTGAGCATCTCTGACTGACAGTTTAATGGAGTCGGAAGAATTTATTCAACGGCCCGTCGCATTTCGACCGTTCTCGGGGAAGGATAAAAGGAATCAAATAACACTCAAGCTTTTGGGGTTGCGCACCTCTGTATTTGGAAGACCAGTGGAGAGGAGGTGGCAAACCTTTTGGCGATTAGCTTAACAACAGCTTATTTCAACTTTTCATAAATAGTAGCTAGAACAGCTTGGAATATGAAAATAGTTGATCTCAGTGAACGCAGTTTTGATCGTTATTACCGAACGGTTAAGGGATGTTATGTCAAAATCTTTGATTTTGTTTAGTAATCTGCAATAGCTAATTTTTATTTGCGGTTTCTAGTTTACTTATACAAAACCTTTCTAGAAAAATAAAAATAAAATCTTAATTAAACGAATGTTGTGCCGCCACTTGAACTGTCTCTGCTTAGCTCAATCGTGAGACTGGTAGAGAACAACGTAAGTTGTTAAGTCCACCAAATGTACGTTTTTTTGGAGATCAAAGTTTAAATAAATAAAGTATTTTGGAACAATACTTTATTCCGGACATTGTGAGAACTGTCCGGATTTAATCGGGACAATTTTGGTAATTTCTCACAATCAATTCTGGATTCGTTCGGAATATGAAAAATAGTACCTTTTTTATATTACTTTATATAAAAAAAGTAATTTGGGATTTATGTAAACAGTCTCTAATACTTTTTCTATCTCAAAAGGTACAGTTCCGTTCGGGATCCGCTGATAAAGATGAACCTTACTTTGAGTGGGGTGAAGTCAGTCGCTTGAAAGCCGTCAATTGGCCGTTTTCCAACTAACGCTCCCGGTTCGCACTGTGTCTGCATTCTAAAAAGGTATTGTTTGCTTTGCTGTATTTACTAACACGATGTTCATATGTGTTTCGATATGGAGTGGACTCGTAAAAGGTAAATTCATGTTGGTAACTTTGCTATTTGTTTTGGAGTAACTATTACGACAGCTAAGCTACCAACTGCCCGGTTGGTACTCGGATCGGTGTCCGAAAATGCTTTCAACTCCATTTTCCTCCGTTCTTCGCAAGGCGAGTTGGAAATACAAAATGTAAATTGCAGGACAAGTGTTCTTTCCTAGTTATATCCCATTATTTCCATGGGATACGCAAATGGTATGAGCGTTTTCTCAATACATTATGGTGTGCTAAAGGTGGGATAGGCGTGCTTTATATAATACCCATAATCAAGAGGAAAGAAAGAAGTAGAAGACCATTAAAGAGGTCGTAACGGTTCATACTGGCTGGTAGTAATTTTGCCAAATCACAAAACAAAACATTTCTTCCGTAATTTGACATCACTGTACTCTTTGTCCCTAGTGCAATAAAACAGTTTGTCACCAATATATAATTAACTAATTAAAAGAACTAAATACATAGTTCCTGTGTGAACATCAACTTAAAATCCGAGGCCGAAAAACGTCTCGCGAAACTGCAATGGAAATAGTGAGAAAGACAGTATTTCCATCAGTGGAAATACAATATGGAAATAGTAAGATACACCCACCCAACTGGTGAAAAAAGCGTCGGTGGCGTAGTGCGTAAGAGCGTTGTCTCCCACCCCGGAGGCACCGGTTCGATCCCCGCCACGTACCAATGTGTTTTCAAATTTTGAATTCATATGTACGTTAATCGACGCTTTTACGGTGAAGGAAAACATCGTGAGGAAACCTGCACACACCTATGAAAAAAATTCTTAGGTTGTGTGTGAAGTCGACCAACCCGCATTGGCCAGCGTGGTTGACTAAGGCCTAATCGCCCCTAATGTGGGGTAGGCTCGAGCCCCTCGGTGGTGGCATTATATGAGCTGTGATGATGACCCAACTGGTGATCCCGTCTGCCGCCGAAAGATAGCCAGCTGTTGACAAGGAGATTTGATGTTAAGCAGGTGCCGGGCTGTAAAAATCTAATGCCCACACCTGTATTAGTATAAAACATACTGCACCGACTCCAAATAAACTGGGAGCAAAAAGAGGAAGTTAGTTATTTGTTTATAAAGGAGGAACGTATTTATATTCTTTAGTTATATTCCACCAATACCAGCAAACTTTTCTAGTAAGACATCGTTGTCTACGTCAAACGCCTTTTTATAATCAAATAAGCAGCATCGACTTGTCCTCCACCATCTAACGTGGGCAGAAATTCAGCTTTGTATTTCAGTAGTTTGGTGGTAGAACTAGCTGGACGTTATCATATATTTCGTAGCAAGAAAATTGACGGAGCCTGTGCGTCTACGATAATGTTGCGACTACGAAAGTCTACAGACGCCATTAAGTTACTACGATTGGCCACTTTATTCAAATGCAAGCACCTATTCTTTGCGATCAACATCTGCGTCGCGCTGACTCAGGGGTTAGATTCACTTTAGTGTTAAACGGAATATACCCAGTAGGGTATTCAGATGGTTTGAATACAACATACTCTATATCACTTTAGTAGAGGTCAGTAACTTGAACATAAGTTCTTATCGATTATTTATGTGCAATAGATCGTTGGTGTTTTTGTGGAAGTATATTATGTTACTTATACCTTTCATCTATTTATCTTTTCTACTATACAAAGAGTGCAGAGTTTTTTTTTATTTTTGGAAAAGCTTTTAGGTAAAAATAAAATCTTTTCCACTGTGAAAAAAGATAAAATGATACTGCTGATTTATTGGTTAATTTGCTTATTTATTATCATTAAAAAGTTATGAATATAAAATTAGCTAAATGATTATCAACTAGACCCACCTCAGCTTCGTATGGATAGTACGTAGAGTAATCACTTTAACGAAATAAAATTATATTTCTTAACCTTCCTCTCGAATCACTTTATTTAATGATGAAAACCGCATTGAAATCCGTTGCGTAGCATAAAAGTTCTATGCGTACATACAGGACTTGGTTTTAGACTGTGTATATGTAGATTAAATCAAATGCTTCACAGAAATATATCCTGCTCTTAATTACAAATAAAAGTAGAAGATATTAAATTAAATTGTATTAAATCTATTTTTATTATGGTCAAATACCTTAGAAACAATATACAAAGACGTCTAAAATGCAATGAGGAAGCCAGAACTAGCTTTTCTTGGCGACAGTGTTACTTTGGACATAAAACTCACAATCATGCCGCAGGTTACGCATTCCAATTGTTTTCTTTCGATATGGGATCTAGTCCCCTTTGTTTTATTATGTAAATTGACACTAAGAGTATTGTGCTATTGGAAGTGCTCTATTACGTATTGGGAAGACAAGCTGCAATGAAAGGGATTTAATAAGGCTATTTTATACTGCTACGGCAACAAATAAGCATACAAGCTTTGAATTTATTTCTAATGTTATTTGGCATGATTTGAATTTTACACCTGTTTTAAATGTTTACCATATGAAATTGAAATTGAGAGACCAGAAAAACCCTGTTATGGCATTTCGCAATACGGGCGAGTGTTCTTTCAAGCGATCTCCGATTACGTCATAAGCGGACGTAGATTACATTGAGGAATTTTTTAAACATTTAAAGCTAGGTGGTAAGAGGTAGAGGTAGTGGTCGCAAATAACGCATGGAAATCTGGAAACCTTACTCAAGCGACGGCAGAAAAAAAGTATTACGTTAAGGTAGCCTTTTGTAAGTTTGAGTTTTGGAAGTTAGTTGGTACTTGTTTCAAAATTGATAATGTTAATTTATAACTACAATTCATTTATAGTGGTATGAGTACGGATTAATTTGGTCATTGATGGAATATGGAATGAGGTCATTTGCTAGAACGATTTGTAAAAAAATAACAAATTGAATACCTAAATATTTTCTTATTGAAATATGCATTTTAACCATTTGCCTTGAGTTCAGGATCGGTCCCCTTATTTGTAATAACCGCAGACAGACAATTTAGGAGATTTCCGTGACCACACTATGCACTCTCTCTATACAAGCTATCAACACCTTACCTTAGCTACATAACCTCAAGCCTTTACGGTTTCACAAAGCTGCACGCGAATATGTACCTTCTTCTAAATAAGGTTAGTTCAAAGTGTATTATCGTATGTTTTACACAATCTATGTATGCATCCAAAGCTAACAAATTATCATATATGGTATTGGTTTTAGATCGTACTAAATCCTAAAGTACACAACATCACAATGGAGTTAGGGCTTCAAAAAATGTCCAACTGAACTTTCCAACAGAACTTACGGCAGCTTTTAGTCGTAACGCCCCTTCTAATTTATTTTATTTTACACCTGATCGGAACAGTAGCTATTATTCCCTCAAATTAAAACGAGAAAGTTGATCTTTTCTTCGGCCTAAATATGCGGGAGGAAAAGTTGTATGAAATTCCATTTCTAACGTGCTTAGCGGGAGGAAAAGTTGTATGAAAATCTATTTCTAACGCGGCGTCCGCCGCAGCGCGTGGAGGTTGTGGCCGAACCGGTTGAAGGTTGTGGCCGGTTGTGGCGGCGGTGCTGGGCAGCAGGGACGCGCGCGGATCAACTACCGGTCATTGGTTGTCCGGTGCTCCGAAGGCATATCATCTCAATCCCAGATTAGCCACAAACTTGCAGTGTTAAGTGATTTACCCTTAATATTACAAGTGTCTATATGCGACGGTAACCACTTAACATCAGGTGGGCCGCAAGCTTGTTTGCCATCTCGCAATCTAAAAAAAATACATTCTCTTCGGGATAGTATCTCAACATATACCTAAGGATGACTCTGTAACTTTGGTCACGTGTCACCCGGTATCGAATTCCGACCATTACGTGCTCCAAGTGGCTATTTTTGAGATAGTTTACGAGGCTGGTTTACTTTACGAGCCCTTAAGTTGCGGGGAGGGTCGAGATTCAGTTACATGATACATGGCAGTTGGTTTGATGTGGGTGTAAATATAGATTAAGTGTCGAGTAAAATATGTGTTGATAAAATTCTTAGTAGGCATATGAAATTACTGATCTAGGTACTTTTCACAGCAGGCATATGAAATTGTTGATGTTGCCCTGAAAGTTGGTGTGTTTGAAAGAGAGGCAAAAGTCTTGCTAGCTTAGAACATAGAATTAGGAAGTTTCTTACAAATGCTTTGATAACTCATTATTATTGTGGACTTGTAATCAAACAGACCGGGGACGGGTACTCTGGATATGTATTCAGTATTCTTTATTGTATTTTCATGTTGTACAATCAGATGTTACATTTTTAAAGACACAAACATGAACCCTATGAATAGAATAAAAGTCATTTATTTCAACACACGGTCATGCATTTTACATTAATTTGTCGAATAATATTAGGTTAATTATTTCAAATGGAATGAAATTATATTACCAGTTTCCATTGTGATGATTTTAATTAAAATTGAAACTGAGATGAGATCAGATTCTGTTTCAAGATGTCCTGGCTTCAATCGCCAAAAGGTACATTTGTGGTTGGTATGGCACTAGCTAAAAAATAATAATTAGATGGTTGTAGCCATCCTACAACCATACAACCATGAAAGGTTGAATTTACAATTGTTTGGGATATTTTACTATAGGCCGACACAATCAAAAGATTAAAATTCTAATGTGGATAAATAATTCAATGGGAATGCTAACAATTTTGTCGCCATAACGATAAATATCGTATTAAGAGTCGTAATTTAAACTTAACAATTGTTGTATTTCTGGAGTTAGAAGGAGTTTTCTACGAAGATTCCTTCAACCTTTAACTTTATCATCACTTACCATCATGGAATAAATAGAAGGAATAAAGAGCGAAAACTGTATTATTTGAAGAAAAATAACAAGGAAATAAGGTGACTCACACACTTTTTATGGTAAGTCAGTGTTATAATACGTTTTGTAAAAATGTTAATGCATGGAGTGAAGTTAGAGAAAGGTCCGCACCCGACGGGCTGAGATAAGGGAGATCGTGCGATAGGTCCATGCTAGGGGCAGACGAGGGTCACCATATCTTTGGAATACATTCGGATTTAAAGTAAAATTTAAAAATGAAATAATTAAAAATATAAAATTTATCTATTGAACGTAGAGAAAAATAACATTATTACATTAGCATTTTGCATATTTTGCAATCTTTCAAATGTACGATCAAGCAAATAGAATCCTGACTTTATTGACTTGACAAAGATTGCAAATAAGTCATTTACTTTTTGTGATAATGTTCTACCGTGGATCGGAATTATATCTGCTTGATCATAAATAAACGTATTAAATGCCGTCTTGATGAGTGATTGGATGAAGGCTTGATATTACTCGTATTGCGCCTACAACTTATGACTTTAAAACAAAAGTTTGAGCAAATGATTCCATTCCATCTGATGGTAAGCAGAAGTGGGGGCCAAATGCCAAGATAGCTATTGCTAGAGATAAGCCGCCGCGCTAGCCACCCTTTTTTATTGACAGAAAATCCTCTACAGACCTTATAGCACTATGGGCTAGACGGTGCGGTGTATGTGGAACTTTCCCGGGAGTTCCCAGGAATACCCACTTAAACCATCCCCCTCCTATACGGTACCCTCACAGCCCTTTATAGGGACGTTTCGGGGACGGCACACAGTGTACGCCTCGTCTCTGAAAAGTCTCCGGGCTGCCTGAACTAATAGCAGACCACGCTGCGTCTGAGGGCACCAGCCACCCTAGCCTTTCCGACCTGCAAGGTGCTTCTTAACGCCTCTTTTGAATCACCCAGGATTGTAGGAAGGAGGGAACACGTGTGCTGGCAGTGAATTCCATTTCTTGATTGTGCGACAGCGAAACGATATGCCAAATTTCTTAGTTCGCGTAAGTGCGTTTTACTTATATCTCACACATTGAGCTAACTCTGCAATAAATATGACGCTATTGACGTGCAAAAATATTATATTTATTCATATCAAAGCGTGAGAAGAAAGATTTCAATTCACTTCAACAACAACTGTTACGCTGTCATATTAAGGTGAAATAGTCGAAATTTCTTTTGATGTCGCCTTGGATTCAATATACAAACAGAATTAAAGGAAATAGACTAGAAATTATTTCTGTTTACAAAAAAATTGATTTAAGAAAAAAATATTGTAGATAAACAAAACGACCGGTACATAGATACGTAGAAGAGAGCATACTATAAAGCTATTAGATTACAGAGCTATACTATTTTGTTTCTACTTAGTTCAAAAATAGTGACTGGTACAATAATAGAAACCCGATCCAATATTAGTTACTCTCCCTTATGTTATGCAAATGTCTATAATTTAAACAGTGTATATTAATACGCGAAGAATATACTTTGTGTCCTTTTTTTAAGTATATTGCGCGCACGGAGGAGTGTGACATTTGGAAACAATTAAACATCATATAGAGAAGAAGTATAGAAAAATAAAAATTATGTATAATTATGTGTTACAATAAAATAAATGTGATTGAATAAAATATTGGGCACTTTTCCCCGAATAATTGGCGACTAGTTAATATTGCAACTGGGATAAATGATCCTGTTTTTCTTTAAATACTTGGTTGCCCTACTCTAGAACGCGTCCGTTTTTCTTTCCCATTTGACGCGGGCACCTCAGACCTATTTTAAAAAGATATAAACCCACTTGGGGTTCACGAAATACCTCAGTTTCTCTCCAGCTGTTATCCGAATGCTGTCGGTATTTATTATAACGGCCCTTTGCTTTAACTGCAATTTAATACATTGTTTTCTTTTCGCATTAAATTGACTTTACAATGTGCATGGACTGTAGTAGGTACGATTTCCGCCGTTTTTACATTTTCGTTAGTTTGACATGTGATGCTGGCAGAGTACAATAGCATCACTCCATATCCTCCAATAGGTGTTGAAAAAGGCGACTAATGCATCAGCGAAGGGTATTGACCACATACCAAATAAAAGAGGTTAGAAGTCGTAAGTAGGCGGGGCACGCGCGCTGCTGGTTAAGAGTAAACAATCATATTCGATCCTTTTCGAAGAGGAAAAATATTTAAAAAATAAATCTAAAACACCGTCTTGTGCTATTTTAACTGGCAGGAAGCAAAATAAGACTCATAATCTTACTAATGGAGACATTTCTTTTCACGGGTAACCGCCAACTTGTAAATTTATCGAAACTGCGAATTTGTATAAGGCTTATACATGTTCGCAGTATCGATAAAATTTCAAGATTGCGGTTATATCTAATGATTTTTGACAGTTCAAAGCGATAAAACATCATATCGTGTTACGGTGGTCATGCTAGGCGGGCAGGATACTTTATGACGTAGGTGCGCTTAATTCAAACGAGGAAGAACATGCACCAAAGATGACCCTCAATCGGGCCGCTTCATAATGGCAGTGACCTCTTTTTGTGGGATAGTAAAGGGTGTTCATGTGGGAATATCTTGATCATGGAGCTACCAATACAGGCTCTTTGTATGCATCACAAATAAAAAATTGCGTAACTAAATTTGCGAGAAACGGCAAGGCAAACTTTTTTGGGAGCTTGCCTTGTTTTGTTCCAACAAGATAATACCCCAGGTCACAGGTCCGCCATTGCTATGGCTGCAATACGAGATGCTAGCTTCGAAATACTTGTCCATATTCACCCGACCTTCCTCCTAGTGATTCCTGTCTATTTCCAAGGCTAATGGAGTCTTTGAGGGGACAGAGATTCGAAAACGATGAAGCAGTAGTCGCTGCAGTACATGAATTTTAGGTGCTCAGGATAAAAGTTTTTAAGAGAGAAGTTTTCAGCTTAGAAAAAAGATATTCCAAGTTCTAAAAGGCGACTATACCCGAAAATAAAATACCATTTAATACATGTTACCGGCAACATACAGGCGTCATAATAATGACCCCCATATTTGAAAGGTAGGGTACGTAGAAATTAATGAAGTGACATGACGGAACAATGCGTTAATTTACTTACTTCCTGTTATAATGGCTTAATGATTGATGGTGATGGTTAATGATAACTAATAACTGATATTGATGAAACATAATAAATATTCTTAACTAACCTATATACAGCCTATCGAAGATTATGTGTCATTTGACACTTAACCCTTACCGAATGAAAAATTTGTAAATTTCCGGAAACCTCAGTCACCGCCTGAAAAGAAATGCTACCAAATTTTACTATCGTCTTCTATAAGGTGTGCCCATCTCATCTCACCATTCTAATCATGTTCATTCTCCTCAAAATCTCATAAACATCGTCTAAGATATCTAACAGTGAACTATATACTTTGTCCCAGTGTCCCCCGTTGTCCACGGCAAGTCATACTTCCTACGGGATAATAGAGTTGCCCAGATGATTTGTCGGATCGATCCCTATTTTCGGAAATTGGATTTGTAGATCGTACCGATAGCACGCCTGGAGGGGAATGAACGGCTAAGTACGGGACCACCTTATCTTAGATTTGAATATGTCGATATTTTTCTTCGGATCCGGTGAAGTGATGAGCGTTCGTTTGGATTCGAAATCTTGTTTGGTTTTTGATGGATGTGGAAAGTGTCTCATTAAAATGCATAGGAAATAAGTCAATGGATCAAGGTGTTTTTAAACATCTTAGTACTTACTACTAAGGATTTTAGTGAAGGTTGGGGTCAGTGGAATAGCCGCTCGAATTTGAAGCACCCCCATTGGGGTAGCACCTCCACCTGACAGAAGACCACAATCAATTAAATAACATTTTTGTAGTGTTGTATATCTGTTACTGAGTAAGTTCGCCAGAGCTCCACGGGGTGCGGGAAAGGGGAATAGGGTTTTTTTTTTATACACAGTGGCTTTTTTGTTATCCACAATAATATTAGCGCTATTGGACTACGCTAATATAATGGGAGCGTTGATTTTTATTTGGAAGCGCGCAAGTGTCACATCAGTGTTGCAAACGATGGTAGAACAACTAGACAAGACAACGGAGGCGGTTAATAAAAAAATTGTGTGCGTGTAACCTTTACGCGCGATTGAAGTAAAACTTTTTTTAAATAGCGGAAACTACACAGACTATAGAATACTGAGCGTTACTTCCGTTAGAAAAATCTGAGTTACCCCCTAGTCGCGCCTAAAGAAGTTTTACTTCTTTTTAAGTAGCGGAAACTACACAGACTATAGAATACTGAGCGTTACTTCCGTTAGAAAAATCTGAGTTACCCCCTAGTCGCGCCTAAAGAAGTTTTACTTCAAAAACAAAATTAAATAAAGTGCCCAACAGAAAACACAAAGGCTACGTTTGCCCAAACGCCTAATCCAAAACAAGAGCACTTACTATCGGATAAAAATACACAATATGAACTGTCAAACAGCGCGGATATTATTCGGTAACGGGTTATCTAAACTGCCCCTCATAGGATCGTATCACGAGTGCCGCAGGCGAGGAGCGGGACTGCCCGAAGTCACTGTCCTGTAGTCTGTGATATTATTTACTACCGCCTCGATAGTAATAATAACGTTCTCATATTTACACTAATTATGTGTAGTGACTTGTAATATCTGGGCTGCTAAGTAAGGTCTATTGTAAGTATAGATTTATTATTACTGACGTTTATAGATTGGCAATGAATCGCCAAGGGTGAGACCAAAAAAATACACCGATGTGTGCATGAAAAATAGTACTGCAGTCCGACAGTTGCTGTCTTTTCTACGTGACTGACAGGCCTCCTAAGGTTCCCTGCGTGTACGTGAAATGGTCTCATCTATCTATCTCGCTCTAATATACGCGTTAGTATGCTCTTTCTCTTTTACATTGCCGATCTACAGTTTCCTATATCTATGATTGTAAGGCTCATAGTAGACGGACGACAAAATTTTCCTGCGATTCAGCCCGCGATTATCCACATGATTTGTGTTGACATTCAACGGATTATACCTCAAGAACTGTGCACACTTGATAGTTTTACATCATTGTTGCGATGTTGTGTCGTCTCAAATGGCATAGCATGAAAATAATTATAACTGTTGGCGACTGGCCGCCACATAGTCTACAGTTTTTTGATTGATGTTGATGGTAGTTGCTTAGTTATCTTTAATTACCTTTGTTTTTTTTACGTTTTTATCTTATTCATAAAAACAAGTGAATTTTTTTTGAGATTTACAAATTGTATGTCTCTGTCACTCTGTCACGAGATGAATGAGACAAAACACTTTTTATATTAAAAATAATAACTAAAATAGGTTTATTGAGTGTTTATGAATAAGGCTGTTAGATTATAAGTAGATTATACACCTGTAGATAGAGCCATCGCGTGGCCAATCATGAGACAGATATATACTTTAAATGCCAGTGTTACAATTACGCAAGGCTTACCCTCAATATGGGTGAAACGGTATGCATATTAGCTCCACCCTCGAACTCGTCGAACCGGGCTAGTGCTATTATAACTGAGCTACACAGAACTCCGAATCGGTTCCAGTCCCGTTTAACTAATTGACGGTATTTGAAAAAAAAAACCGCCTTCAAAACTGAAAACGGAGAAATAAAATTTTAATTAATTTTAATTACAAAAATGTAAATGTTGTTTTGAGGTCGGTCGCAGATACAAGTGACAACGTTTATTCCAAATATTGAGGTTGGAACCTTAAAAAAACCATTTTGAATTTTATAGACAAAATTTTCCGTTTCTAGTTTTGACGGCGGTTTTTTTATATAAAATTTTTTTTTTGCTTTTTAGTGTTTTAAGTATATGAAGTCTTAAGTAGAGTTGGATAATTATGAAAATCAGTTCACAACTCAAACATTAAATAAAGTTTATAGGATTTTCGCAGACTTTATGTCTGCGAAAATCCCTGCCTGTAGGACTAATCAATTAGGTATATGGGTTTTTATCTCACAGACACCGTCTCTACAGTAGACTTTTCGTAACGTGCACGAGCGGCCTTAAGGTACCTACTCTAAATTCATAAAATCTCGGTCATCCCACTTATTCCCCAATTCCAGAGGAAGAAACAAGAAACTATTAAAATAATAGGAGGCAGTTTGAGTTCGAGTCACGTGCGAAAGTAATTTTAAAGGGAATCGGGGTCCCGAGGGCAACCTAAGTATATTGCGATAGATTTCATTCTGGCAACAGATGGGATATTGTTTTGTTGTTGGTTTGATTTGATACAGTAATTCAGGATGGACTTCACTAAGTAATAATGTCACTGGTAATTCCAAATTTTATTAAAAAATTCTAATAAATCTTATTTTGAGATTGTTTACTCGCGGTGTTTTAGGCTTGAGCTCACCAACACTTAAAACAAGCGATTAAAATTTAATCGTCAGTTTTTGATATTTTTTTTTCATATTAATAAAACGTAAAAAAAACGATGAATAATAATCGCTTGTTTGTGTATTGGTGAACTCCAGCCTTAAAGGTAAATAAACCACATTGTTTTTTTTTATTATTGGTTAAAGTTACTCGAACGATCATTATTAAGTAGCAATTCAATGTTAATGCATTTTGGATAGACAATAGAGGACGAGCGAGATTACATGAATTTTAAAAACCATAAGAAACGTTTCTTAATTTATTGTAATTTCCAACTACAGAGTAAGTCTAATACATGCTTCCATATCAATAGGTATTTATAAATGCGGAAGTAACGTCTGTCAATATGTTACCTTATAAGTTCTTTATTGTACACACTAAAATTTACAAAACATAAACAAGAAAGGGCATGTACATAGGTGAATCAGCTTCAATTTCTTCTTTCTTCATTTGGTTGTAATAGTTCTCGCGGCAGATTAAAATAAATAAATTTGATAGCATCTGAGCACATGCGTCTCTAATATCAATCCTTTGCTTCACAGCTGGTTTGCCTGGTAACGGTTTGCCGGTAAACAAAAAATTACTTAGCCACCTTAAGGCATTATATAACTATCGTCAACTTTTGGTTTGTCGCATGAAACTCATTAAAACACATTAAATTTAATAATACCCATTAAAGTTATAGCAGATGAGTAATAACTCCGTCAGCGCTTCACAAATTCACGTCTTATCTAGATTCCGGGGCATACCCTCAAATAAAAAATAATTAAACATTAACCGCGATAGACGCAACTTTTAACTTTCAAGGACCGGCCAAGTGCGATATAACAGGGTTCTGTAGGAAATTAATAAAAAAGTACTTGGCACGCTTTCATGGTGTTCATCGGATTTTTATTAATGAATTTCGTACGCTGAAAGATTTTATTTTGATGTACAATCTTCTGTATAAAATGGTGGTAGGTAATTCTGAACGGGTGCTCCTATTCTGAGTGGCTAATCTATAGCAGATTAGCCTTCTCTGTTATTTATTTAACATCACAACAGAAATCTGTCACGATTCTAGCCCGAAGGGGCACCCTCAGGTTTGCTGACGCTAGACGACGCACTCTGTGTGTGACAGAGTGCCTTTGTCGTCTGTCGACTGAAATCCCAAGAGGGCAAAAGACCATCAATGTCTTCGTCTTCTTCTTGGGCAAAAGACCATCAATGCCTTCGTCTTCTGCTTGGGCAAAAGACCATCAATGTATTCGTCTTCTTCGTGAGCAAAAGACCATCAATGTCCTCATATTCTTCTTGGGCAAAAGACCATCAATGTCTTCATCTTCTTCTTTCTTCTTGGGCCCAAAGACCATCAATGTATTCGTCTTCTTCTTGGGCAAAAGACCGTCAATGTCTTCGTCTGTTTCTTGGGCAAAAGACCATCAATGTCTTCGTCTTCTTCTTGGGCAAAAGACCATCAATGTCTTCTTCTTCTTCGTGAGCAAAAGACCATCAATGTCCTCATATTCTTCTTGGGCAAAAGACCATCAATGTCTTCATCTTCTTCTTTGCCAAAGACCATCAATGTCTTTGTCTTCTGTTTGGGCAAAAGACCATCAATGTCTTCGTCTTCTTCTTCGTATTTGTGGCTTTGCTTAAGCATATAACCAATCATCATTTGCCTACTCTGCTCCAAATTTTATTTGTGGTCGGCGTAATACGTTTTCTCTTCCACACACCCCTGTCAGCCGTCATCTCTGCATTAACTCCTTTCTTTTCCATATCATCTCTCACACAATCTATCCATCTTTTCTTCGGTCTTCCTCTCCCTCTACACCCGTCCACATTCATGTTCGTCATGCCCTTTATCACATGATTATCATCCCTTCTCATTACATGCCCATACCATGCTAATCGTCTATCTCTCAATTTTGCTGGCATTGGTGCTACTTTCAGACTGCCTCTAATATACGCACTCATTTTTCACCTTGTCCGTTCTTGTTACTCCACACATCCATTAAGCATTTAGCCAATTTCGAGTTAAAATGTATCTAAAGGAACAATAAATTGAACAGTAGACTGAGTTAAAAATAGAGTTTCTCAACTCGTGTTAGTACAAAAAGAAATTGAAAGAAACGTCTCTCGACTTTTTTAAAAATATCCGGCGACGTACAGGCCACCCATGGCCAACAGTTAAAAGAAGTAGTAAGCTTGGTGTTCCTAAGATGCGTCTGTTTTTCTATTTCACCACGGTACCCTAAAAGAGAAAACGCATAGTTAACTCCTTGGGGTAGTATGAAGTTGACTTTTGTTTCGGTTTAATTACACCCTGGCGGCGTCAGGGCGGGCGGAGTTAAAAGTTAATTAGCTTTAATTTTAATTGCGGGGGAGGACTCACTGGCCGGTAGTAGCTCGGAAGCGGTTTGTACTAAATGTTGAAGGTTTGAACTTCAGTAGAATGCTTTGTTAAGTTGAAATCAAAGTTATCCATTATTTTTAATTTTATTAAACTACCATTCGCCTATTCTGTTTTCAATTTTATTTGCGGTTGGCGATTATTTTTTCTTGTTCCACCCTAGAAAAATGCACTGAAAAAAATCGACTTGCCTCAGGCGGAGACTCGAACCCGCACCTTCCACAATCCGGGTGGACGCGTTGACCAATTTCGCCACCGAGGCACTGCTTTTCGCTGTCGAAATTTGTCAGTGCTTGGTGCTTATGTTTTTATGGTAAACATCGTTTCATCAAATCTTTGAAATTTGCACTTCCAAGACCCGAACGAAATATTTTTGCAAATATTTGACGCTCAGCTAAGATGAAACTACCTTACATTATGGAATAATTTTATTTTTGCGTTTACAAACGCGTAAATATAATACTAGAAAAATGCACTGAAAAAAATCGACTTGCCTCAGGCGGGACTCGAACCCGCACCTTCCACAATCCGGGTGGACGCGTTGACCAATTTCGCCACCGAGGCACTGCTTTTCGCTGTCGAAATTTGTCAGTGCTTGGTGCTTATGTTTTTATGGTAAACATCGTTTCATCAAATCTTTGAAATTTGCACTTCCAAGACCCGAACGAAATATTTTTGCAAATATTTGACGCCCAGCTAAGATGAAACTACCTTACATTATGGAATAATTTAATTTTTGCGTTTACAAACGCGTAAATATAATACTAGAAAAATGCACTGAAAAAAATCGACTTGCCTCAGGCGGGACTCGAACCCGCACCTTCCACAACCCTCTTCGATCAGCCGTCATCCAAACATTAACTCCACAGTTTTAATAATACAAGGAGATACGCCACACAGGACTTTGATAATATCGTAATTTAACCCCTTCCTGAATACTTTCGCCTTAACAAAATATTTCATTGATATTTTTGAATTGGGACAGGTTATTTATATCGCTTTTAAAAATATTTTTTTCAAAAATTATAATATATGTATTTGGTTATTTTCCTACTTAACGTTTATTTATAACTATTAATTGTTAGGTTTAAGTTCATCTTAATAATTTACCGAATGTCATAAACAGTTAATATATTTCAACTCTGATAAGAGCGCTTCATAAGCGTATATTAAACTATTTCCATTGTAATGGACACCAGGAGCTAAATAGTCTTACCGGGTGATCAAATCCGGGATATCTGAATTTATTATTATGTCCACTAGATTACGGAGGCGTTTTCTATGAACCCTAAGTTTATTTGCCACCCTTATTATGTTAAAAAAATAAGGAAACCTGTTCACCGAAACGTTTTGATTACAAAAAATACAAATAAACAAACAAAGTTTTTATTCCGTGCTTGCGAAAGATAAAAGTATGTTAATTCACTTCAACAAAGCTTTGCATATTAATTAAATATTAACATAAAAAGGGAGGAAAATAATAAAAAAGAAGTACACAGAATGCGAGACGAGGTCTGTAGGTTTTTCGGTATTTTGATGCCGTATTTTGGTACTGTAAGGACTAAAAGAAATAAACACAGAAGATCAGCTACCTCCGTACAGCGTTCTCGGTATGGTTCGGCATGAACGACTCACGGCAGTTTTCGTTGATGGACGTACAATCCTGTACGGTTTTTTTTATGATATCAACGTCAGCTAGAACAGTGTTCTAGAACTAGTTGATGTGCCATGCAAAAAGAAGGTTATTTATTAAGATCATCCTCCAAATTTTTCCGATTTCCTAGATGCACCTTGAACACAATAACTTTGCCGAACACTGTGCTAGAGCGTTCTGCGTCTATTTTTTCAAATCAAATCAAATATCTTTATTGCGTATCACACGTATCTTTATTTCTTAGACTTGTGATTGCACCAAGTATCCTGTGTGCGTTTAAAGCCTTGACCTAGAGGAACACGTCAGTTTTTAGTGGGTATGCCCTGATAGGGTGAGTCCCACATAACTTTGGAGTGGCCCCCCTGCCCTAAAGCACCCGTAAAGCATTTGCTGACGCAAAAAAAGGCGTTACAAGTCTACTTTATCGTGCAGTTAACCTGGTTCAGCGTTAGCTACTAAAGCGAAGGAAAAAATTAACTTATATGTAGCTTCTATGGGAAAACGAAGATTTTGACGGAATAATGGAATAATGACTCCTTAAAAACGTGTTCATTTCCCACGTACATTGAAACAATCATCAATTCAATACTGCACTTCCTTCTTAATCTGGGATCTACTCAAAGTGAGGAACTTTGTATGAAATTAGTAGGGGTTTTTGCAAATAAGTGTCTTTTCGCGCAGAGATGCAGTGACAATACACTGTTCATCTGGCACCGCTCCCATCTCTCCTCACGCTTGTCTTCGCTCCGCTCGACTTTACTGGAAATTGCCTGCCCGCTATGCCGTCCTTACCTTCTCCGCTCTTCTCATTCCGTCTCTGCTTTAGTGGAATCCGAGCCTTATCCGGTGGTATGGATTTCGTGATTTTGTAGCAGACTCTAACTGGTCTCTGAGTTGACTTGTTTTTTGCTAGTTGTAGGGGTAAGATCAGGATTGACCGCGATTAGAAAGAACTCTGTGTTACATGCCCCTATAAATAAAAATAAAATGTGTTTTATTTCAGACAACTAAAATTGGTCCATAGATGGAATAATTTTATTTTTGTGTTTACAAACGCGTAAATATAAATACTAGAAAAATGCACTGAAAAAAATCGACTTCCCGCCTGAGGCAAGTCGATTTTTTTCAGTGCATTTTTCTTTTCTGGTCCATAGATGTTAGTACAAAAGTAAAATAAGAACAAATAAAATAAAAGACTTAGCCTATGTTAGTAATTTAAAATTTAAATAAAAGTAGAAATTAGTGAACTGATACAGGCGACTGATGAGGTCGACTATAGAGGTGTCCGTGTTTCTACAATCACCCTCTGCACCAGACACCTCCATAGTGGCGACGTATATCTATCCGCTATTGTTTTCAGGGTGGTATTGCGACTGTCCCTTATTCTGCGGATCAGCGGTCTTTTTGCGGATAATGGCCGCGAAACCGTCAGTTTGGTGCTCGGCAAATATCGCCGATACACTACAGAAACGGGCAGGCGCAGCACCATCCTGAATGTATTATTTTATTGGACGAGCAGGGTGTCCAGCGATTTTTTGGTGTAGCCAACCCATAGACTTCTATAGGCTAATCGAGAGATTCCAATCACGCGCAATATTCGCGCAAAAACAATGTAAATAAACAGGTAGAAGTAGATATACGAGATAGTGACGTCACAAGAATGAGGTTCCTAAATCTCCAGTGGTAATAAAAGCAATTTGAATTTCAATGTGAACGTAGTGACGGCGCAGGCGGTGCACGCGATATATTATAGGTGCCGCGTTTTTTAGAAAAGTGAAGTAGCATCTACACAATGTGATTGTGAAGGTTTTATTCTTCTGAATATTGAGTAGGTACGGAAACAGTTTGCGTTCGTCTTCCTCTTGCGCGGGATAAGGCACAAGCGGCGGCGATATAATAAGTTTTTTAGTCAAGCTACAAAAGTTGCGATAGCTTACTTGGGATTTTTTTTAAGTAATGATAGCTTTTTGAACACCTACTATATTAGTACTTTTCGATATTGATGTCTAAATAGGTTTAGATGGGTCAATTATCATTATTTATATAAATGTTATTCTATTTGTTACTCTACATCCAAATTTATTTGTTGATAACATTTTAAGACCAGCTAATATTAATAATAGCTTCGAAACAGCATGATTCACAAACATCTATCGATACTCTAAGCATTTTTTTTATCGATATTCTACGCATGTTTCTAAAATTATTACTATAATAGTATTAATTCTAGTATTGCAGTATTCATGAGTGTTTCTTATTATTCCAATTTATATAAAAGGGTGGTCTGGTTATAAAGTTCTAGAGTAAAATTGTTGCTACTTCACAAAATAAAAACAGTTGTTATAAATAGTTTTTGAAATACGAAGGAAATAAGAATTGGAATCAGTTATTTAGTGAAGATTTTCTAAAATTCGTCCTTAGCTCAATTTGTTTTCTTGTTGGACAATTTCATGTAACATAATGTAGCTTGAAACTTTTGCAGTAACTATCAAGTCTGCCTACGCTAAACGTGTCTCCAGAAGCAAGGAGCTCGAGATCATAAAATTTTTAGAGAGCATTACCTTTATTAAAAAATATAAATTGTCAGATTTACAACTAAACATTTTTATGTCCGCTAACGATTATGCCACACACTGCAGCCCCGCAAGGGAGGCACCAGATGCCGCATGGGTGACAATAAATTTTATCGCCTCTCTGTGCGTATTCTGCACTACAAAACCGTAAGCTTGGATTTGATACATAAACGGAACGATATATTTTATCCAAATGCTTACTCCACACTGTTCTGTATGCTAGAGGGATTTCTCAAAACTTTGGTACGGCATTAAGCATAAGACACGGTTTTTAAGTAATTAACTTAACAACATAGTAATTACTGTTGCTTACCCAGAAAGAGAGAAGCCATTAGACCTTTTATAAAAAAAAAAGTCATCACTGATACAGTGATGACTTCGACGAGACTTAGACGAGTGCAATGTCGAATAAAATTTGTCCAACACCGAATGCAAAGTTGAATAAAATTTTACATTATCCTCTGCTTAGTATTGATTGGCTAGAAAAAATAGGGGATTTAATTAGGCTTCTTTGTGCAATTCTGACATTTAAAATTCCCCTTTTCTAATTCGTGTTTAATGTCCTCTTTTTACGAATCTCCATACAATACTGTCAAAGAAATACGAGTTGTCTGATTCGACTGAAGTGATTTTCAGCAGCGGTAATCGAATGCATCCTTAGATTATATACCTGAATGCATCTCTATCTCCAGTTTAGCATAAAGAGCAGTAAAGCCTCAGAGAAAGGACTAAAGTTACTTGCTTAGCAACAAATTTTTGTCATAGAATGACATTGGATGTCACGTCTGTAATTCTAGAATGATAGAAATGCGTTAACGTAGAGAATCGGTACATTTTAAAGTGATTTTACATAATGTTGAGTTTCTTTGATATTGGTTTACAATGTTGACGCGATCTGGATATAGGTAGCGGTGTCTACTTATCATCATTTTCATTGTATGCTTGCTTGCCAACCACCATAGCATTAATAAATTTCACCTAGCTGCTTTGATTAATGCTGCTAATCCATCAATGTCATTATTATAATTTTCTTCACCTATTGATCTCCTAGGTGCCACTCTGCATTGGATCAGAGTGGTGGTGATGATTCTAACTCCTCATTGTAATGTTCTCTCCCGCCTCTTTTAAACGCTAAAGTAATAATTAATCATTGTAAAATTTGGAATTATATTTAAAATCAATCAAAAAGTCATTTAGTATCTTATCCACCAATACACGACCCCAACACGATCACCAAACATTGAAATGTTCAATGAGGAGTTAGTCATCACCATCACTCTGATCCAATGCAGAGTGGCACCTAGGAAATCAATAGGTGAAGAAAATTATAATAATGATGGATTGATGGAGTAGCAGCACTAAACAAAGCAGTTAAGGTGAGTTTTGAATGAATGAATGAAAAAATGTTTATTGATCCTTATAAACTATTACATTTCTATTAAAACTATATCAAATATACCTAGATTTTACGTTTTGTTAATACGTTTTGTTAATGCTATGGTGGTTGGCAATGATTATGAAGAGTTTAGAGTCGTCACTACCACTCTGATCCAGATGTGAGTAATATATTAGGCTAATAATAATGATGATTCCTTACGCGTATCCCATTTCACTGTTACTCCATCACTCCGCATATATCACTGAGCACTTTTTGAGCGCGCACTCGTATATCTACCTACATCACTAATCTCAGCTTCACAAGTCTCCGCCGTAACATCATTAACCGCTCATAAATTTTAACAAACACATCCTGCAAACGCGATTTGGGCTGATTTACAACCGGCTTTATCTACTAACTTAATGTATTTGTGCCTCTTCGCGAAACTGCCTACGTAAATTTTACGGTCGATCTTCTAAAATTTTTATTGAAGACAATAAGGTTGGTGCCGTAAAAGAGGATGATGAGTTTGAAGCGAAATAACGAACTCTCCGGATAACGACCGTAAAATTTGGGTCGTAAAGGTTGTTCCGCGCTCGGTGCGATCATTGCTACAACGTGATTTGGAGTTGCACCTGCTCCGCTTCTCGAGAACTCTTTTGTTTATGTATATGTGCCGGCATTTCTTAAAATTTAAATATAGAATGCACCTACTCGTAAGTAGATGTAGATAGATACTACAGAGAGGGACATGTACATATACACCCCACTCAAATCATTCGGTATCTCAAGGCAAAATAGATAATATTAGTATTACACCAAAACACTATTTATATCACTGCAGCTCAACTGACTGGACTCCTTACCGAAACTATAGAAAATGACTTCAAGAGCACGTAATTTCATCAAACTAGTTAGGGCGCAATAGCGGTGGCTAACTAGTTAGTAATAAGTCCATTGTCGAGCTGATATTTACATGGCGTCGGGCGGACATAACTCAGGGGCGATCGATGCGGCCAGAGCGACTAATGGACCGAAAATGTCCCGCCGAATCTGGCTAGAGACAGCCCTGTGCCTGAATTTACTGTGACGTCACATTGTGGAACTCGAATCTTGTTCCGAGAAAAAATATATTTTTATTTTAATGACATATCGAGAGTATCAGATTTCAATTTTCGTCTAGTTGTATTGCAACTTTCAAGATACTTAGCACATTTTTGAGTGCGAGGCAGTGGTCCAACAGTTCTGTCCATTTGGACTACAGACCTTCACTAGGGTTATTGGTCCAAAAAAAGGACTAGAGGTAAAGGCATTTCCTCCATACCCACTAAACATCCTCCCCGGCCTGACCTTCAGTGCGCTATTACGGGACGGCTCGGAATCTGCGCACGTGAGCCAAATACAACGAGACCGTCCCAACGCTGCCCGTCTAGGCACTCCTTGCACCAATTGGTGACCAGCAGCCACTCCTCCACCGACGGCTGCTCGACCTGGCGCGTCCTCCTGACGAGGACACTGAGAGCAGCCATCGGACCGCACCCGGGGTATTTCGGGCGCGGTTGTGGCCCTGATAAGGGCCGTCCGTCAGTCGTGGTGGGAAAACAAAAACATCTCGACGATAGCATGTGACTTCGAATGCTAAGGGGACACACAGACATCAAAAAGGGCTGTTGGTCCAACTATTTCGGTAGTTGAACTAGCAATCACGCTTCATAACCTCGATGCGTTATATTTTTAGCAGAGTTCAGCTTATACTTGTCAAAATAACTTGACATAGCTGCTAGTCTTAATCTTCATCTCACTTGATCATAAAATGAAAAGTCCAAAAGTAGAGTTAAACCATAAAGCAAGCTTTACTTGGAAATCGCAATCACTGAGTTCCTCTTCTAAATACCATGTTTTTATTCTACTTGGATTCTGATTTGTACATATAGTGGACTCAAGATTTTGATAATAAATATCCATTATACTGGTACTTTATCAGGGTATTGTATTCTCATATCGATCGCCGTCTCAAATCTCCTACTAATAACGTGATTACGTCCATAAAAAGCGCGTTATGCTCGTAAAGTACAGATTGCGAAAAATCGCGAACAAGCCGTTGGGCTCCAATGATGGCAAAACCAGTAAAGAATATGTTAGTGCTGTTGTTTGATAAATCCTGTTTTAATATTATTATTATTGTCATGATCAAATAAATAAAAAAATGTCTTTTCGTTAAAAATAGTAGGTATTGTTCGCAGCGATAAGACCGCCCATTGAATGCAATCATTAAACTTAATTTCGGTAGTAGTAAATTCAAATATCTGATGTAATAAGTACTCACCAAATTTATTCTATTTTAAAATAGTAGACGTCACAATTTTTGAAAATATTTGTATTACTTAATAGGCTTAGATGCAGTTGTGAAAGTCTTTAACACTATGATTGAGAAATATCAGCTGCAATTTTTCTCATCGTCATTTTCTCTCGAGATCCTCGATTATTATCGTGTTGTCGCCTAAAATCTCACCAAACTCGCCCCTGTGAAAAGTCACAGGTGAAATCTCCACACGTTCCGCTAATTCCGCCTGAGCCCTTGATCCGAATAAATTGTCGACAGGCGTTCGACGCCTACGACGATTCTTGTCGATTGTGGAGAATCCAAAGAAACGATTCGGACGGCTTATCGAATCACATCGAATCGAGTGATCGACGCAGAATAAGAATATTGCGCCTTACGTCGCTTTCTTGTTAAGCTCCAGCGTTATTGCTATCATATTCATGTAGGCGTTTTAATGTGGCCATTATCTTTGTAATGTGATATGATTTCTTTGCATAAAAGTTAATACATATTATTATCTGAGTCGTGTCGTGGTGCTTACGAAGATTTGTTAGATCCTGCTTTAGTATTAAAGATATTGCGTTAATATTTAATTATAATATTCAACATCTCAGGTAGGTAACCTAAGATACCTATGGCATTCGTGACAGAATATTATCCATCGAGCTGTGATGAATTATTGTAGAAAGTAATTACCTTTTTTATATTTATCCTCCTAACATTTTTTTCCGCAAACAGTATGCATATTGCATACTGTTATAATATTTCACAACTCCAACAGTGTAAATATTTGGGAGTAGGTAGGCACTTTTAAAGTTGATACTGTGCAGCCGCGATCCCAAATCCCGAGAAATCTTTGAGCTTTGCGTGCTTTTCGACGGTTTCTTGATGGGTACAAGTCACTGCAGAACAGCGTTTTTCTACTTTTAATTAAATAAAGAAATGCTGTACTGCAGTGCCATGTTTTCAGAGCATCAGTGCACTCGGACCGTGCTCTAACTATTCGGTGCGTCGGAGCATACCTACTCGTAGATACTGTGAAAACCCGAGTTTAAATTATGATACGCGGAGATGCAATTACGTGCGGAATACTCAAATATTTTTTTGTTATCTGTCATTTAAAGTTCATCTGACCTTAACTTACTAGTGAATGCGCACAATGGGAAAAATTAAGAAGTGCTTGAGTAATGGACCGATTGGTGCGTAAATAAGTACATTTGTAAGGCATTATTGTTTATTAATTAGAATAATTAATTTCAATTAATGATCAGTATTTTAAAATGTAGGTACGTTATTTGCGGTACACCAACTACCTAGTTCTCACATCTATGCTAGTCTTTATAGTGGATAGCGACGTATGAGATCGCTCATATATTAGGTTTCTTACTTGTACCTACTAATTAGGTATAACTGATGCACAGACGACAGAAGTGATCTTCTGTCGTCCGTGCATCAGTTATACGGCTTCCCGCAGTGTCGCATTTATTTAATGAATTTTCAATCTTATCTCACTTTCTTATATGTAATTCAACATCTTTTATAGAAAGTTTGAGGTAGCCTGATGATCCGCTGCCACTACAATTCTATTGTAAATCCCTAGAACTTTGGAAACCGACAGCAAGCTTACCACTTTTTTGTCATTCATTTTAAATCCGCTCACCTCTCTTGCCTTGCGCCATCCTTTTTTTACGTTAATGCAGATTGATTCCTCCCAACTTTAAAGACGCAAATTCGATTTGCGACCGACGTGGCATGGACTTGGTGCTTTCGAGAATACTCTGCCTTCTTACCCCAGGGTGGTTCACAGTCATGTTCACAATACTTACGACTTTTTAGCTTTCGAGTAGAATTGTTGATTTCGTTTTTGTATAGGTAGCTTATTTATTTTAGGGCACATCAGGTTAACTGTCTTATTCACGTGCTCGGCAGCAACAATCATGGCCTACTTTTTTGATCTTTTGGATGTTCATATTTTGATTATTCATCTTGACTATCACTCCCGTATCTTATATATACGCCGCCCTTAGTTACCTACAGTCATATTATCGTATAACATGCAGTATTACAAAAGTACGCGGCGGATACGTGTGTGAGAGTGATGAGTGACAATAATTCCACCCCGTTTTTTCATAAAAAATAACCCAAACCTTCCAATAATAAGTGATATTAATTTAATTATACAGACTAATATTGATAGAATCTACTAAGGATTTATCAACAAACGGTTAACAATTTAATAGGTGTTAACAATTCTCATACACTACAGTCCTCCGTGCCGTTTTGTAATAAACGATAAGACTGCGAATTATTACTATTACAGAGGTAAATTAAAATGAAATATCTATTAAAATGTTTGAAAACACTTAATCTAAAAGAAAACGAATAAATTTTTGACGTGACAACGTCTTATAATTCGATAGAGCCGGCTGCACGCACGAAAAAATATGACGCATGCGGCGTTACCTCGCTCTGAGGCGTTCCATGTAAGGCTTGAAGTGCAAGCAAAAATCTATTAAACAAATGAAATTAAATTTTTCTTTTGAAAAATGCTACCATTCCATCAGTATTTTCTTAAGACGTTGTCACGTTCAACTATCGTCAGTAAACCGACTTTAGAGACAACCAATTT